>OY728130.1:729756256-731006256 GCA_963277665.1 Viscum album | reverse complement strand
ATAAAAATAATTTACTCCAACAAAGAAGCATATTTTAGATGAACACTTTCATGATCAAATACCTTCTATATCCCTCTTTTATCAATTGACACAGGTCTAACAGATGGGTAATACTATCATCTCGGTTTACGATTCACATCGAGTTCACCATTAATTGTTTTTTTTGTGTATGAGTGAAAAAAATGGCCCGATGGATAATCAAAATGTCTATTTTATAGAGTTTTTTTCATTGGGTAACCTATCACATTGGTTAAGGATTCAACTTGGGTTCACCATTTTTTCCCCCAAAACATGTGTTCTGGTTAGGAATCACTGCTTCGGGATGGTTTCCATCAGATTTATTTATGGAACTGGAAATCCATAATGATATTTTATCCAAAGGGACATGCTTTCCAATGGTAGGTGTTCATTAGGTTTGTTGACATATGATAGATAAGAACTCACATTGGTCGAGAGGATGGGAGTTCGTGACCTTCACACCTTTTTTGGGGGGAATTATTGCATACTTTGGGACTCTCTTATATATTTAAGATATGTTCATGAATTCATATTTACATACCAAGAATAATGTAATTTTCCATTGAAATTTTAAAACAATTATTATCTTCTATTGAATTCAAAATCATCCATGTGTATTTGAGGTTATTCATTAATGGATATATCTGTATGTATTCAAGGTTCTCCATCAATGGTATCCTCTCATATACTAAATAAAGATTCTTTAGCCATTGTTACGCTGATGATGGTTTTTTCAGCCACTCAGTGGGAACTCTAGAATTTATGGTCATCTAGGTAGACAAAATTTGTTTTGATGTTGGGATCGTACCCATAAATTGGAAACCTAAGTATCCTTGTGAAAGGAATCAGAACCCTTATAGTTCGTTTCCACTGAATGAGAGACATAATACATTTTAAGGTTGTGTGATAAAGACCTAACCATATATTTTAGTGTCATGTGGTAAGGACATAACGATGGAATATTCATAGTTGGATCTTGGTGTGGGACTTATCCCTAAGCAGCCCAAGGAACCTGGAAAGGATATGAGTTTCCAAGTCTGATTAAACTCTACTTGGAATGTGGCCTAGGAAGAACATGGTTGATTTTGGAGTGTTGGGTTTGAGCCACATGGAGGCTCCATATATATCCCACATGCATGATAATCAAATCTCACATAGTTCGGTAAGTCTCACAGGGGGGTATGGCCCTTTGAGAGAAATAGAGCGGGAATTACTCATAAAGGGAATTTCCTTATAACATGGTGCAATATAGGTGTTTTAACTCATAGAGATTCAAGGGGAACCTAATTTAGGTCTTATTATTAATGAAGATTCCCATGTTAAGAGAACTAGAGTTGGACTCCAGAGGAGGATGTCCATTGATCCCAATCCCTGGGTGAGGGTTTCCTACGTATCCCAATTATGGGCGGGGGAATTAGAGTTCTCATAGTTCAAGAAGTGAGGTGGATTTTTAAGATGTGTGATCTTTAAAATTATATAAGCACACATGATTCATGTTTGGTGTGAGAAACAATAGGATGTGAATGATTCAACAAACCACACATTTTATCCTCTGATGACAGAAGAGGTCGGTCCTACGGTGAAATAAGACAAGGCCATGGTGGACGAGGGCGTGGATCAATGAACCTTTAAATGTGAAATAAAATTGAAGGTTATTAGGTTTTTTCCGAATGGATAATGTATTTATATTGGAGGGATGGACTTATATGGGTCCCAAGATACGAGGGATACTTTTATTTTATTGAAAGGAAAAAAGTGTGATCCTCACTCTCCCTATTGGGAACCGGGGGCTTCAGGCCTCAGAGACCATGAGGGGAGTATAGAGTCCTATTTCTGAAATCCAAGACTACGAACTTCCCAACACTATATCTAGAGTAAGGTTCCATGTTACTATAGATATACATACCCACAGACACACCAAGGTTCTTGAATCCCTTATAAGAAAAATTTGGTAAACCTCTGACTGTAGATATACATACCCATATATAAGGAATGATGATGTGCCTTTCCCAATGGTTTTGAGAAGTTAGGAGGTTTTGGGGGAGGCTTCAACATAGTACCTTTCATATAAGGGATCCAAGGAAAGAAATACCCTTCAATTAATGGATATAGATAGGGTTTACAAGGTTGTATTCATAGGTCATGGGCATAACTATGTGTCATAGGTCTACAGCGTAGGTGTGTGGTGTAAGTGTTCCGCTTAGGTCCAAGGAATGACTGAAAATTTATAAACTTATTGGGATTAGGATTATGAATACTTTAAAGGGGAATAATGGGAAGAAAAAACTTGGGTGAGATTTAAATCTAAGCACCCATGGTCTCCTTTGGTGTCTTAGTGAGATCCCCACATTGGTATTTAAGTAATAGTACTTGCATAGTTAGCTTATTATTTTTTGAATAAGGGTCCATGACGAAGTGTTGTTGTTCACACTCTAAAAAATATTTATAGCTAAGTGCAACACAGGGGCTGACCTAGGTCATTCTCTTGAGGAGCTTTTGTGGTTAATAAATCACTACTTCTAGTCCACCTAATCTAATTCTTTTTGTTGTTTAATATTTTATGAAATAAATGGAATTTAATAAAATATATTAAATTCATAAATCCGAAGAAACTAAAATTTAATTCTAAATTACCATGCAATTCTAAACAGAATGTAATTAGAGTAGAAAGGAAGTTCTCCAGAGAGAGTTTTCAGGGAGCACCTTCATTGGCCAGTTTCAAATATTCTTAATGTACACACTCCATATTATGTGTGCACACCTTATTCTACACCGGTTATGAATGAGAATTCTACTTTGCGATCGTCAAGCACACCCTCCATCCACCTCCTCAATCGAGGGAAAATGGTTGTAGATTAAGAAGTTAATCTTTAGGCAACCACAGTGAGGATTACACCCACTATAAATTATCCTTAGAATTAACTCAAAGAATATTAAAAACAAGGTCTTGGGTTCAAGAACCTGATTACTCCCTTGGGGTATTCCTCTTATTAGTTACTCAGAATCATGAGTATTATAGTTCACGATGGTAAGATGAGAAGAAGAAAATAGGGTGAATCGGTGGACACAAAAATAAAAACAATGCATGAATTTATTAGAAATCTAAATTACAATTTAAAACTAAAAATAAATAAATGAAATAAAATAAAAAGATAGGGGGAAGATTTGAGGCCATCCTCCCTCGGTGGAGATCTCCTCCTTGGTGCCTTGAAGGAATGGATGGTTAATGGGATGCTTTGGGAAGGAGGTGAGGGCCACCTTTTATAGGCAGAATTCTACCCTCGAAAAGTTTCCAATTGTAGACCCCCTTAATTACCTCTTCATGCGTTCCACCCTTCATAAATGGTGTTCATAAAAATCTTGGCCATCCCTCCTCAAAAGTTCAGCTAATTTGGAAACCGTATGGAGTTATGAATTTTGCATTACTGGTTTTTGTTTCTGGATGAAGCTTCCAGGAAGGTTCTCCAACAGTATGTCCTTCAAAAGACTCTTTATTGACCTCCAAAATCCCCCATATTTATTATGGAGATGTACCTATCTGCCCTCATGGTATCAGAGGTCGAAACACATCATTTAGATCTGTGTAGGCCGAGTTTGATGTCTGTTACCTTGGGTGGGTCCACGTTGTCCGCCTAGAAACATTTCCCAACTTCAATGAATTTTTAGACCCTTTATATGGCCGAATCTGCTCTTGGTATAGAAGAAAAAGTTGAAGGAAATAAAATAAGGATTATAAAAAATTTATATCAGAAAATTTGGATATATAATTTTATAGAAATGATTAAAATACCCTTGACGTAAAAATCACTACTGGAAATTCGGGCTATAGCCACGGTTCTAAACCGTGGCTATAGGCCCTCAAACCGTGGCTATAGGTAATAGCCACGGTTTGGCGAACCGTGGCCAAGTTTGGCGTGGCTATAGGCCTAGACCTAGAGCCACGGTTGGGAACCGTGGCTTTAACTCTATAGCCACGGTCCAAACCGTGGCTATAGGTTTATAGCCACGGTTTAAACCGTGGCTGTATACCTAATGCCACGGTTTCAACCGTGGCTATACTAAAGGCCGGAAAAAATCTATAGCCACGGTTTAAAACCGTGGCACTATGTCTATAGCCACGGTTTACAACCGTGGCAGTAAATCAATAGCCACGGTTTAAAACCGTGGCTATAGGGTGTCCAAATCCATAAAAAAAACCCCCCTGGACACACCCTGGACACCCCCCCTGCCACCCCCGGCCAGTCCCCCCCTGCCAGTACCCCCTGCCAGTCCCCTCTGCCACCCTCCTGCTAGTCCCCCCCCCTGCCAGCCCACCCCCCTGCCCACTGCTTGTCCCCCTGCCAGCCCCCCCTGCTTGTCCCCCTGCCAGCCCCCCCTGCTTGTCCCCCTACCAGCCCCCCCTGCTTGTCCCCCTGCCAGCCCCCCCTGCTTGTCCCCCTGCCAGCCCCCCCTGCCACCTGCTTGTCCCCCTGCCAGCCCCCCTGCCCCTTGCTTGTCCCCCTGCCAGCCCCCCCTGCTTGTCCCCCTGCCAGCCCCCCTGCTTGTCCCCCTGCCAGCCCCCCCTGCTTGTCCCCCTGCCAGCCCCCCCTGCCACCTGCTTGTCCCCCTGCCAGCCCCCCTGCCCCATGCTTGTCCCCCTGCCAGCCCCCCTGCTTGTCCCCCTGCCAGCCCCCCCTGCTTGTCCCCCTGCCAGCCCCCGCCCCCCTGCCCCTGCCAGCCCCCCCTGCCCCCTGCTTTCCCCCCTGCCAGCCCCCCCCCCCTTCCCCCTGCTTGTCCCCCTGCCAGCCCCCCCCCCTGCCCCCTGCTTGCCCCCCCCCCAGCCCCCTGCTTGTCCCCCCCCCCCAGCCCCCCCCCTGCCCCCTGCCAGCCCCCCCTGCCCCCTGCTTGTCCCCCCACCCAGCCCCCCCCCCTGCCCCCTGCCAGCACCCCCCCTGCCCCCTGCTTGTCCCCCCCCCAGCCCCCCCTGCCCCCTGCCAGCCCCCCCCCACCCTGCCCCCCCCTGCCCCCTGCTTGTCCCCCTGCCAGCCCCCCCCCCTGCCCCCTGCTTGCCCCCCCCAGCCCCCCAGCCCCCTGCTTGTCCCCCCCAGCCCCCCCTGCCAGCCCCCCCCTGCCCCTGCTTGTCCCCCCACCCAGCCCCCCCTACCCCCTGCCAGCACCCCCCCTGCCCCCTGCTTGTCCCCCCACCCAGCCCCCCCTGCCCCCTGCCAGCACCCCCCCTGCCCCCTGCTTGTCCCCCCCCCCCCAGCCCCCCCTGCCCCCTGCCAGCCCCCCCCCCCTGCCCCCCCTGCCCCCTGCTTGTCCCCCTGCCAGCCCCCCCCCCCTGCCCCCTGCTTGTCCCCCTGCCAGCCCCCCCCCCCCCCCCCTGCCCCCTGCTAGGCCCCCTGTCAGTCCCCTGCTAGGCCCCCTGTCAGTCCCCTGCTAGTCCCCCTGCCCCCTGATCTGATAACCAAGTTTATCTGATCTGATAACCACAACATCTTCAGCACTGCCAGATTCGGGTTTAACAGGTACCAATTCACCAATTCTGACATGTTTAGCAGCATGAGATAAGACAGGAACAGACTGAACTACATCAGATTTACAGACCATGTTTAGCACCCCTTCCCCCTGCTGGACACCCCCCTGCTGGACACCCCCTCCCTCTGCTGGACAACCCCCCCTGCTGGATCGGGCAACACCAATCCAACAAAATCCTCATCCGCGACAATTGCAGGCTACAAGCATTCAGTAGGGATTAATGGAAGAAATCAACATGAATACAACGACAAATATGTTCCTTTGAGGAACAGATTTCAGGGGCTACATGTAGAAAAACTCCTATGCTGAGAGTAATGTAAAAAAAAAATCCAAGACTAGTTCTAAAGCACAAACCTCTTGGAAAGACACAAAAAGGGCTTGGAAGCATGAGAAGAACTCACATGATCCTAAAACTAGAAGGATTCATGTGAAAGGGGTGCCCCAAGGCAAGGTATGTACTGAAAATGCTTGCAGGGACAGTCCAAGCAGCAAGGTGATTTGGAGAAAGAAAAATCAACCTATAGTGAAAAGAAAAATCCTTGGTGGTAAAGATGTCCAAGGAAAAACAGGTTGTGTTTTGGGTTGTGAAGAAGAGAACAAACCTAAAGAAGTGGAGACACAATCCATGGGGTAAGTGTGCTCACAAAGCATATATTTTAGAGCTGAAAACAGATCTGGTTTAGAGCTGGAAGTTGCATGCAGCAATGGTATCAATTCATGCTAAAAGTGGACACCCCAGGACAGACCCCCCCCAAACCCAGACCCCCCAGGACAGACCCCCCCCCCCCCAGACCCTGGACACCCCAGGACAAACGCCCCCCCCCCCCCAAACCCACTCCCCCCCCCATGACACCCCCCTGCACCCCCAGTACCACCTGCACCCAGCCCCCCCCCCCAGGATATTATTTGACATTACATCTACAATTGGCATTCCCATCAAAATGGATAGAGCAACTGAGGAGGCACATTATGGGTATTTTGCTAGAATAATGTGCATTTTGCTAGAGTTCTTCTAGAAGTGGACCTTAATTCCACCCTCATTGATCGGGTTGTGTTATCCACAAATGAAGATGACTTGTTTTTGAAAATTGAGTATGAACAACTACCTCCCCCCACCCTGCCCCCTGCTAGCCCCCCCCCTGCCCCCTGCCAGCCCCCCCTGCCAGCCCCCCCCCCTGCCCCCCGCCAGCCCCCCCTGCCAGCCCCCCCCCCCTGCCCTCCGCCAGCCCCCCCCGCCCCCCGCCAGCCCCCCCTGCCCCCCGCCAGCCCCCCCTGCCCCCTACCAGTCCCCCCTGCCTGGACACCCCCCCCTGCCCCCTGCTAGCCCCCCCTGCCAGCCCCCCCCTGTCCCCCTGCCAGCACCCCCCCTGCCCCCTGCCAGCCCCCCCTGGCCCCCTGCCAGCACCCCCCCTGCCCCCTGCCAGCCCCCCCCCCCCTGGCCCCCTGCCAGCCCCCCCCCCCCGCCGCCAGCCCCCCCCCCCTGCCCCCTACCAGTCCCCCCTGCCTGGACACCCCCCCTGCCCCCTGCTAGCCCACCCCCCCTGCCAGCCCCCCCCCCCCTGTCCCCCTGCCAGCACCCCCCACCCTGTCCCCCTGCCAGCCCCCCTGCCAGCCCCCCCCCCCCCCCCGCCCCCTGCCAGCCCCCCGCCCCCCTGCCCCCTGCCAGCCCCCCCCCCCCTGCCCCCTGCTAGTCCCCCCGCCAGCCCCCCCCCCCCTGCCCCCTACCAGTCCCCCCTGCCTGGACACCCCCCCCTGCCCCCTGCTAGCCCCCCCTGCCAGCCCCCCCCCCCTGTCCCCCTGCCAGCACCCCCCACCCTGTCCCCCTGCCAGCCCCCCCTGCCCCCTGCCAGCCCCCCCTGCCCCCTGCTAGTCCCCCCGCCAGCCCCCCCCCCTGCCCCCTACCAGTCCCCCCCTGCCTGGACACCCCTCCCCCCTGCTTGTCCCCCCTTGCCACCCCCCTGCTAGTCCCCCCTGCCCCCTGCTGGTCCCCCCCTGCCCCCTGCTAGTCCCCCCCTGCCACCCCCCTGCTTGTCTCCCTTCCAGCCCCCCCCCCCCCCTGCCACCCCCTGCTTGTCCCCCTGCCAGCCCCCCCTGCCCCTGCCAGCCCCCCCTGCCCCCTGCTTGCCCCCCTGCCAGCCCCCACCCCCTGGCCCCCTGCTTGTCCCCCAGCCCCCCCCCCCCATGCCCCCCAGCCCCCCCCCCCCCCCCATGCCCCCTGCTTGTCCCCCTGCCAGCCCCCCCTGCCCCCTGCCAGCCCCCCCCCCCCCACCCTGCCCCCTGCTTGTCCCCCTGCCAGAGTTCTTCTTTATTGGTTCATTTCTTGAAGCATTCTTAATTGAGTTTGTAATGTTCATGTTATATAGCATCAACGAAATGGTATTTTGGTTAGATAACAGGGATACAGGCTGTTCATAATAGTTCATATTATCTACAGATTTAGCACCAACAAAAGTTAAATTAATAGAATGAAGAGTAGGTGTACCTGGGTCCTTTGAATCATCTATATTCTGCATCTTGATAGCGTCCAGATCTAATGGAAGGGGCCTCTGCCCGATGGGTTCAAAATGTGCCTGCATTAGCGTGGGGTCTTGTACAGAGGTTGTGCTTCCTTTTGTATGTTTTATAGGTTCCAGTGTCAAGGTACCTTGTTTATCAATGTTAGTGTGTTTTGTTTGTGCCTTAGCCTAAAGAGACTTTAGACTAATACGAGGATTCCTACTTTTTATAGGACAACCAGTGGTATGAATGACGTTTAGATTAGTGGAGAGTTTTCTGGTTTTTATAGCAGTGCCAGTGGCATCCAGAGTTTTAGAGTCATAGGTGTAGTGAGCAGAGGAAAAAGAACCTAAACCATTTGTCTGATTGTTTGACTCATTTATTATCTCTTGGTTTGGTGTGAAATTCAGTCAAAAGCAGACATTGAATTTCTATCACAACAGGCTGATCCGGTTCAGACGACATGTGCAGAGGATGAGGATGATCTGGTTCGGACAACATGTGAAGAGGATGAAGAAAAAGAAGAATTACTGAACAAATATTATGTGATAGATGTACAATAAAATATGTCAAACAATTCCAAACCAATGTTTTCAGTTGAATTGAGCCTTTGTACCACCTGCTATGCACGTTTTGTGGAAAGATGGATGAGAGGCAGCGCTGAGAGGAGATATAGTTTAGGAATGAGGAAATACGAAAAATTAGAGCTAACCATTCAATGTTTCTCTAAGGAGGAGTAACCGCCGCAGGGTGTCGTCCTGGAGCAGGGCCAAATCACGGCGTGACCGCAGCGTGACCACAACGTGTTGGCCCGGTCCGCCGCAGGGTGTCGTCCGCTCCTTCATCATGGCCTCCTTCGTGGACGAGGGCACCGACGGGCACGACCTTCTTAGCTGTGAGAACAGAAAACAAATCTATGTACTTGTCTTCTATTTCCTTTGAACTGTTGATCAGAATGATTTGCGTCGAGCGTTCAATGGTAGAGAGGAAACGTTTTACAGAATCATCAATATCGTGATGGGACGCGGGGTTTTTGGACTTCCAGGATGGAGGGGCGACCCCTCCTAATACTGTGATCAGGCTTTCAGTTATGGTGTCAATGATAGGAGTAACGTGAGTCTGGATCGTGCAAAGTCTAATGAGAGCAGCCAGAAAATGGTGGAGGTGCAGGGGGCCACGGGAGTGCCCTGGACACTGCCCACTCAGCCAATGGTTGCTGCATTTTTTGAGAGGCTAAAAACAGACTTGAAGGTTGGGAGTTATTTAGAGGTTGAAGTGGTGGATGCAGGTGGTTTGAGTATGATTTCGACTGGGAATTTTTGTGGAACGGAAGCTGCTGATGCTGAGGTGGTGAGATCGGATGAAGCGGTGGATCTGGTTGGCAGCAGTGAGCAGGATGGAAGCAGTGAGCTAAAAGGGAGGGGGAAAAGGAGTAGGGGATGACTGCTGATCAGGGAGGCATGGCTAGGCCTGGGCATAAGGAGAGACCCCCTGAAGCAGTCCCTGGGAGGCGTTATAGTGGCATGGAGTAAGGGCAGTGGGCATGCCAACAGTATCTAGAGGCCAGATATGATTGATGTGGACATGTGTAGGAATACCTAGAGGAATAAAATATGTCAGACAATTCAAAACCAATGTTTTCAGTTGAATTGAGCCTTTGTACCACCTGCTATGCACGTTTTGTGGAAAGATGGATGAGAGGCAGCGCTGAGAGGAGATATAGTTTAGGAATGAGGAAATACGAAAAATTATAGAGCTAACCATTCAATGTTTCTCTAAGGAGGAGTAACCGCCGCAGGGTGTCGTCCTGGAGTAGGGCCAAATCACGGCGTGACCGCGGCGTGACCGCGGCGTGACCGCGGCGTGACCGCGGCGTGACTGCGGCGTGACCGCGGCGTGACCGCAACGTGTTGGCCCGGTCCAGCGACATCCGCGGGGCAACATCTTCCACTTAGTTTCAAATAGGATGATATGGATGGCATGAAAGGATGTTTTCTCAGAAGATTTAAAGAAATGAATGCTAATCTGTGATGAATAGAGGATTGGATGACCCCTGATATACCTAATTCGGTGAGGTTTGCAGATCTAGAAATGTGTAGGAATACCTAGAGGAATAAAATATGTCAGACAATTCCAAACCAATGTTTTCAGTTGAATTGAGCTTTTGTACCACCTGCTATGCACGTTTTGTGGAAAGATGGATGAGAGGCAGCGCTGAGAGGAGATATAGTTTAGGAATGAGGAAATACGAAAAATTATAGAGCTAACCATTCAATGTTTCTCTAAGGAGTAACCGCCGCAGGGTGTCGTCCTGGAGCAGGGCCAAATCACGGCGTTACCGCGGCGTGACCGCGGCGTGACCGCGGCGTGACCGCGGCGTGACCGCGGCGTGACCGCGGCGTGACCGCGGCGTGACCGCGGCGTGACCGCGGCGTGACCGCAACGTGTTGGCCCGGTCCAGCGACATCCGCGGGGCAACATCTTCCACTTAGTTTCAAATAGGATGATATGGATGGCATGAAAGGATGTTTTCTCAGAAGATTTAAAGAAATGAATGCTAATCTGTGATGAATAGAGGATTGGATGACCCCTGATATACCTAATTCGGTGAGGTTTTCAGATCTAGAAATGTGTATGAATACCTAGAGGAATAAAATATGTCAGACAATTCCAAACCAATGTTTTCAGTTGAATTGAGCTTTTGTACCACCTGCTATGCACGTTTTGTGGAAAGATGGATGAGAGGCAGCGCTGAGAGGAGATATAGTTTAGGAATGAGGAAATACGAAAAATTATAGAGCTAACCATTCAATGTTTCTCTAAGGAGTAACCGCCGCAGGGTGTCGTCCTGGAGCAGGGCCAAATCACGGCGTGACCGCGGCGTGACCGCGGCGTGACCGCGGCGTGACCGCGGCGTGACCGCGGCGTGACCGCGGCGTGACCGCGGCGTGACCGCGGCGTGACCGCGACGTGACCGCAACGTGTTGGCCCGGTCCAGCGACATCCGCGGGGCAACATCTTCCACTTAGTTTCAAATAGGATGATATGGATGGCATGAGAGGATGTTTTCTCAGAAGATTTAAAGAAATGAATGCTAATCTGTGAATTATATGTGGACATGTATATAATGAATGTGGACATGTATATAATGATTCTAGAAGAAGTAGTCTTAACTAACTAGATGAATGTATAGACTTTCTGATCCAATACGAAAGGAAACCATAGTTCTACATGAATTATATGTTTTTTCCATCATTCTCCAGAATGTAATAGGGACAAGGAGTGTTCTTTTTACAATATGAAGGGGAATGATGTCTCTAACTATGAAAGTTGGAACGGTAAGATGAATATTCCAATCTATGACTTGGAGAGAAAATACACTACTGTCCCTTATAATGTGGATAAGATAGGGGTTATATCAGTGTAGAAGGATACTGGGAAAACTACAGACTTAATCACTTCAACATCACCTTAGGATGGTCCTTCTAATGAAAAAAACATGGATTATTCTCAGTGTGTTGTATTTACTCTAGAGGGCCCACCCCCGGGAAAATCCTTGAATGAGGACAATGTACCCCTTCCTGATATAGAGATAAACATTGGATAGAACATCCAGTTCGAGGGGCATGTATTTTGGGGGCACCTTTCCCTGATTAAATTTTTATTTTATGTTTGTAAAACTACATGGGAACAAAATAATATGTTAATATCACTCTAATCAAAACCAATAACTGAGAAGTGAAGTTCACATAGATGCCCATTACCAAGAATGGATGTTCCCTCTTGCTTGTCGGTTGCATGCCAACGTGCCCGCATTTGAACCAACACCAACAACCTCGTCCTATGGTAGAAATGATTAATTAGATATATGCATCAATTTGTAACAATAAAGAATTTTTTTATCTAATTACAAACAAAGCATATAACTAATATATTAAAAACAAAAGAAATGAAGAACATAGAGTTCAAACAATCACACAAAATGCATGAATGATACCCACTAGTTACTATATTAACAACTTCAACACATATTCATGGATTTTAATGTAGATGCATGTTAAAATTTGAAGTTCAAAAATGATTTTTAGTAAAACATTAAAATAAGCATACACACCAGAATTTCAATACAAAAAGGTAGTAAAAAAGGAAGCAACAACCAACAGATTTAACAAGATGATTTCAGCATACAAAATTTATTAAAAGGCAACTTCCAACCATTTATTTCAACTAAAAAAAAGAAGTGAATTTTCAAGTTTAAGTAGAAAAATCACAGAATTTAAACTATTACTCCCATGGTGTAGATGCTCTATTCATTTGAGATCATTGGAAAAAATTTCCCTTCTTTTCTTGTTGAATAAATACCTTTGGTTTCCAAAATTTCATCTCCTATAAGTGTAAACATATACATTAATTTATAAAATTTAAAGTTCAAAACAGAACAAAACTAGAGTAAAAACTAAGGTAGATTGGTTCAAAGTTACTATGAAATATAACTTCTCTAGATCTATAAAAATCGTTGAATCTATACTTCAATAGGATGTGAAATTATGCTCACAGCTGCACCCCTCCACCCTCCCCCCTTCCCCCTCCCCCCTGCCCCCTGCCCCCCTCCAACCTACCCCCCTGCCCCCCTGCAACGTGCCCCCTGCCCCCCTGTAACCTGCCCCCCTGCCCCCTGCCCCCTGCCCCCTACCCCCCTCCAACCTGCCCCCCTGCCCCCTGCAACCTGCCCCCCTGCCCCCCTCCAACCTGCCCCCCTGCAACGTGCCCCCTGCCCCCCTTCCCCCTGCCCCACTCCAACCTGCCCCCCTGCAACCTGCCCCCCTGCCCCCCTCCAACCTGCCCCCTGCCCCCCTGCCCCCTTCCCCCCTCCAACCTGCCCCCCTGCCCCCCTGAAACTTCCCCCTGCCCCCCTGCCCCCTACAACCTGCCTCTTGCCCCCCTGTAACCTGCCCCCCTGCCCCCTGCCCCCCTCCAACCTACCCCCTGCCCCCCTGCCCCCCTCCAACCTGCCCCCCTGCCCCCTGCAACCTGCCCCCTGAAACTACTTATTTTGTTATGCGAGGACATCTAAGGCATGGACGCACCATGCTGAAATTTTTATGGAATTCTGCTACTTGTTGAATAATATTTATCTAGGAAAATTATTCTCATAGAGCATAATTTGATGTCTCGACAATTGTTGTTAGCTCGAAGGGATTGAGAATGACCCTCAAGCCTTTCCACAGGCCGACTTGGGTGCTCGGATCAGGGGTAATCCAATTTAGTTTGTGGAATGGATGTTCAAGTTTTAAAAGTTCCAAAATACCCTCCTCTTCTTCCTCAACCCCCACATCTTCTTCTTACCCAACCCCATGTCCCAAAGCTTGACAGCACCCCTCACCATAGATGAACCAGTTTCTAATCCTAGTTCTATGAGCATACCGTAATTTGAGACCCTGGTGAGCTTCATTGCAAGGATGGCGATGGCCTAAAAAACACATCCTGTATAAAATTGATCTCCATCCTTCATCACTTTGGAGCAACCTGAACATTAACACTCTCAATTAGTTATCAAGAACAAATCATTAGAACATTGTTGCTCAAAAATATGAGGTGCATTGAAGGATGTTAAATTACCAATGGTTTAATTATTACCAACTGAAAAAATCAGGAAACAATATAAATTCATCACCCGCATCTAATAATTTTATTATTAAATGAATTTAGTTGTGGTACTCTACCTCAATAACATGCACTACTATGATATCTCTAACCTATGGATTGTACCTATAACCAGTTTATTCACCTATATAAACTGATTTAATGTGAATCTAGTTGGATAGTGTAAGATCCTCTAGTGTCCAATGAATAAAGTACCTATTAAAAAATTGGATGAGTAGTTCCATATCGATTATTGATAACATTAAGCATTATCTTTTACAACAGTCAGTTTTGATTTCTTCCATTTTAGGAAAGACATTGTTCATTTATGGGACTTCCTTGGAATGATCCCTTGTAACCCATCTAACCCAAAAAAACAGAGGTAATAGAAAATTGTTTATAATATCATAGTCGGATGCTCCTCGATATATAGAATAGATACTCCCCTATAGATAAGAGTTTCCTCGCAATAGTTTTTACAGTGTAGAAGTTGTGATATTATATATAGAATCATGATACTCCCCTGAATGTTGATTTCCCAAATGAGGCTACCCTCTTAGTGGATCATGTCAAAGAGTATTAGAAAACATATTTTGATGGTGATTTTCAAAGATCGACTGAAATAATGCTTAATAATTCTAATCTTAATTGAGTAGGCCAGGTGGTTGTCTTTATCACACCAACACAAGACGTCCAATCATAATTTTTCCTATTTTAATAAGGTTTCACTGATGATGAGGCAAATTATTAGGCTCTCATTACTGGTCATAAGTTATCAGATGATATTTATTTCCCCCAAATGGATATGAAGGGAGAATCCAAGTTAGCCCTCAAATATATTAATGGTGACCGCGGCATGACCGCGGCGTGACAGCCCCCCCCCCCCAAACCTCGAACACCCCTTCCAGTCCCCCCCAGACCCTGGACACCCCTCCCCCCTAGCTGGACAGCCCCTCCCCCTGTTGGACACCCCTCCCCCTGCTGGACACCCCTCCCCCTGCTGGACACCCCTGCCCCCTGCCCCCTGCCCCCTGCCCCCTGCCCCCTGTCTGGTTTAAGGAATCCACTATGAGAGAACCTCAAGGAGATCACAAATGAATTCCTTCAAAATTAATGGAACTAACAGATGGGGGGAGGGGTCTCTCATAGTGGATTCCTTAAACCAAACAGGTTCTAAGAGATCATAAATCAATTCTTTGAAAATTGATGGAACTGATTGAGAGAGAGGGAGCGATTCTCTCATAGTGGATTCCTTGAACCAAAGAGGGTCTAAGATATCACAAATGATTTTCTTGAAAATTAATGGAACTGGAAGGGGGGAGAGAGTTACCAAAACACCGGGTAAATGAGAGGTCTTTTCACGTATCTCCGCACTTATTTCTTGAAGGTCGAAAAGAGTCCTCCCACAAGACGGGCACGAAACATACTCCTGCCACAGTAGTAAAATTCCACACATCAAAATTATCAAAACTACATGATCAACCCAATCATCTTATTATCTAAAACCACATCACGTACCGTCTTTGTATTTCGCATCCTGCAACCTTGCAGTAAGTTGAATGATGTATCCCTCACGAAATCAATGTCCTGATCCAGCGCTTCAATTAGAATCCCGTCCCCGAGCCCATCCACAAGAAGTGCCCCGACATTAGTGCCAGCTTCGATCACCAACTCATCCCTGAAACCAAGCTACTTGACTCACACCCAATTGAAGAAACCCAGATGAGTTGCAGGTCATGGTATTGTTCTGTAATTACCTATGGATCCTGTTGGGGAATTGAAGATGATGGATTGCAGCGAAGTTCAGAGCATTGCCTTCCAAAAATTCAAAAACACCAGCATGAAAAGAGGGTATACGGTTATTGAAAACCAACTCATTCCTTGCTTTCCAAATAAATGATAACAATCTAAAAGAAGCAGACATCATAAGGGCACGAACCTGTTCACTGCACTGGAATCGGAAAATGGAGAGAAGCAGTGCCTCAATTCCCTACAGGTCCAGACAGCAGCAGAAAACCATCTGTACATACTCCCATAGTCTGATTGTGAAGGTGCAATGCACGAAAAGATGAGATAGGGATTCATCCGCATGAAGGCAGAAAAAGAAAAATGGAGGAATGGAACGTGATAATAAAATTAGAGAAGATGCTTTACCTCAAATGGGTAGATTTGAATCTTCCCCCTATAAACATTAGGAACCCAACATTTCAATTTGTAATGGCATAGGAAAACTGTAGAAACATTTGATTCATTTGGTCTCTCATTATGACACCAAGATGGGGAAACCTAAAAAATAGGTTGCAGTGAAACTGAAGTGATAAAAAATGGAATGATAAAGATACCGGCAATGAGGTCGTCGGGAGGAGGAGAGTTCGTCGGAGGAGGAGATTCCGTCGGGAGTAGGGGAGTTGCGGTCGCCCGGAGGAGGGGAGTCCGTCGGGGGAGTCCGTCGGCGTCGGGGGAGGCGCTGTCGTCCGGGGAGGGGGGAGGCGCGGTCGTCCGGGGAGGGGAGTGCGTCGGGGGAGGGGAGTGAGTCGGGGAGGGTTCCGTAGGAGTGAGTCCGGGGAGGGGGGAGGCGCGGCAAGGAGGGCGCGGCGGCGAGGAGGGCGCGGCGGCGAGGAGGGCGCGGCGTGGAGGAGGTCTCGGCCTGGAGGCGTCGGGGAGGGGGAGGGCGCGGTGAGGAATCGCGAGGGGGAGGAGAAGAGCCCGATGGGTTTGGAAAAAAAAAAAACGGAGCAGCTGGATATAGCCACGGATAGAATATTAACCATGGCAGTATAAAAGATATAGCCACAGACCTATAAAACCGTGGCTATAGGTCCGTGGCTATAGCTCAGATTTGTAGTAGTGAATCTGTCTAAAATCCCGAATTAGGCGTTTTCACATTTGGGCTCAAAATAACACTAAAACCTAAAAACAAGACAATTACCAATCCAATAACCATTTTGTGGGATTATAAAAAATGATTTATAGTATACAATATATGAAAATGTGAGCTTCATCACACCCCCACACTTAAACATTGCACTCCTGGGCAATCATCTTACATCCAAATCAATTTCCACACAACAATTAAAAATGAGAAAATATCAATGATCTTGTCCAAAATAAAATTCCATCATGTATCATATATGAAAAACAAACCTCTCTAATTTTTATTTCAATCATTAAATTTTTTTTGACCTCACAAATCAATCCATGGACCAATCACAACCTACCTCACATTGAATTTTATGTCACTCTTCACTCAAGAGAAATTGAATCTAGTGTTATACTCATACTTGAAAATCGCATGTATCACCGTTGGTTTGTGAAAATTCTCATTTCTCCACAGTGTGAAACATGAAAATGAATTTAATAATGAGGGATTTAATTAAAGGTCAAAATGATTATGTGGCTTAGGGTTTGTGGGAAAATGATTGAAAAATGTTCCAGGCTAGAAATAGAAGGTTAGACTTTTAAGTACAATGCATGATTTAATGAAGGGAAAACACTGGAAGTTCATCTCCCAATCCCACTTGAAAATGTGAAAAACAACACCACCCCCTTTTTATGACATGGTACATGAGCCAATAAGTGATTATAATGAATGATATCATCTAAGTTCTCCTCCCATTTTTAATGCTCCATGAAGGCACAACTTTATTTTCTTTTTCTTTTTTTTCAGGGAGGATGAGATGAAAATTGAATACTATGAATGAATGACAATTCATTCCCTTGATTTTTGAGAGGGACATGATTCATAAAATAATGTACAATGAGGAATTCAAGTTCATCTCCATTTTATTTTATTTTCTTTTTATAAAGGATAAATGGATGAAACAAATAAAGCACAATGAAATGATGAGACATGGCCAATTCTCTTATTATCCACTGCCCAATGTATTGACACACACTTCGCACTACCAATAAATGATACACATCCCAATGAACGAACATGAAAGGCCCTTCCCCCACACTCAAACTTGAAATATCCATGGAAAAATACTAAAAGTGTGGGTAGGTAAGGAAAAATTGGCTTGTAATGTGTCTTAAACCTATAAGGCAATTCATGGAATCTAAGGGAATACAAAGGATAAATGTTAAGGTGGGTCTCAAGATAATATTTGGCTAGCCAAAGAGATGCCTCAATCATTTTAAATACATTTCATGAAATCCAAAGCATCAAAAGAGAATATTCACAAATTCTGGTTCTCACACAAAATTCAAGTTTCCCTCAAGAAAGTGAGGGTATTAGGATGAATATATAAAATTGGTTTAGAATAACTCATAGGATTGGAAAATTATTTTGAGTCAGTGTTTCATGGGAATGTATTTAAAAAATCAGTCAAACTCATAAAAATGATTGATAATCCAATTCAAGAAAAATGTTTTCACAACAACAATCATTTAAAATCCATTATTTCAAAAATCATTTCAACTCTTTCAAAATCAATTGATGTGTGAAAAGTGATAAGAATATTCATTAAAGCTCAAAAATCCTAAAAATATAATAAAAAAATGTAAATCACACAAGAAGAACTAAGCAGGTTGACACTCCCCCACACTTAAATTTAACTACCCCTTATTTCAACTCAACAAAATATAAATATAAAGGTAGAAAATCAAATGGAAGGAAAGATACAACCTGACATTATTTTAGAGTTGAATTCCTTTAGTTAAGCTCCTAGAATCATGCACTTTAAAACTACAAGAATGTAAGGAAAATACATAAGAAAAATAAATAAAAAGAATGAGAAACTAAAATCAGAAGAGATAATGCTTGGTTTAGACCCCCAAGGGGGTGCTAGGTTTTTACTGCCCCTAGTCAGGCAGTTTCAATAGATTATCCCCAATTAGAAGGTGGGTGTGGTTTCATTGAGATGAACCACCACATGTGAGTTTTCCCGATGTCCATGATTAAACACTAAAAGTAGAGAACCCAAAATAAGATAATAATGTTCCCAACCCCAGATAAAGAATAAAGAAGAAATTCAAGTTTGGAAGTGGGAGGGAATAAAAGATAGGGGTGATCCCTGTTAACTTCAGTGGTGTCCTCCTCCATGTGATATGAAAGTTGATGTAGAGGAGGTAGTCGCACCACCACCAGCTTCTCCGTCTTTTCTTCCTTTGGTGGTCTCATCATCAACATCGAAGGTCCGATCCATTTGTGCTATATCTGAAATTTCAGGAAAGGAGAAGTCAGAAAAAAATTCAGTTTGAATAAAATTAAAACATGATGAATCAAAACAGAAATCTTCCCTTTCAAGTAAGTCAGCTTAGAAATTGATTTCTTCTGATAGGACCATTGGAAACTACATCTCAGCAGTTGCATCTTCTTTTTCATCTTCAAAAGAAAGAGTGAGGTGAAAAGGTACAGATTTTTCAATATCATGCATGTGAAGATCACGTTTCAAGTTATCTTCGACAAAGTTATTCCAAGATTCTTCCAAAAAATGTTGACCTCCCATTAGTGCATCAGTTAGAATGTGTACGTTTGGGACCTCCTTGAGCAATGGTTGAGTGCGGGATGATGTGATAAGTTCCTTTAGAAGTTCTTTCTCACCTTCCTCAGGTTGTTTAACAAAAAATGGGATTGGTAAAATCTCTTCCACCACTCGTTTTGGTTCAGGTTCCGGCTCAGGTTCTGGCTCAGGTTCGGGTTTTTCTTGGGATGTGCGTACATATTATGCAATTAATTCTATTTGGATCTCCAGGTTTTGCACTTTATCGCTAATCCTATGAAACTGAGAATCAAGTTCATTGTAAACATTTTCTTGCACTTGAGATTGGTCAGTACATGCATAATAATCATAATTTGAATACATCATGAACGAAGATGATTTTTTTTTTGTTTTTGAAATTTAAGATTTTTTTTTTAATTTTTTTTAAATGAAAGGAAAACAATTTACAAAAAGCGAATAAAAATAGTGAATGAAAACCACTTGGCTCCCCGGAAATGGTGCCAATTTGGAAGAATCATTGTCGTGCACGCTCTCAAAAATATTTATAGCTAAGTGCAGCACAGGGGCTGACCTAGGTCATTCTCTTGAGGAGCTTTTGTGGTTAATAAATCACTGCTTCTAGTCCACCTAATCTAATTCTTTTTGTTTTTTAATATTTTATGAAATAAATGGAATTTAATAAAATAAATTAAATTCATAAATTCGAAGAAACTAAAATTTAATTCTAAATTACCATGCAATGCTAAACAGAATGTAATTAGAGAAGAAATGAAGTTATCCTGAGAGAGTTTTCAGGGAGCACCTTCATTGGCCAGTTTCAAATATTCGTAGTTTACAAACTCCATCGTATGTTTTCACACATTATTATACACCAGTTATTAATGAAAAGTATACTTATAGATTGCCAAGCACACCCTCCATCCACCTCCTCAATCGAGGGAAAATGGTTGTAGATTAAGAAGTTAATCTTTAGACAACCACAGTGAGGATTACACCCACTATAAATTATCCACAGAATTAACTCAATGAATATTAAAAACATGGTCTTGTGTTGAAAAACATGATTACTACCTTGGTATATTCCTCTTATTAGTTACTCATGATCATGAGTATTATAGTTCACTATGGTAAGATGAGAGGAAGAAAAGAGGGTGAATCGGTGGACACAAAAATAAAAACAATGCATGAATTTATTAGAAATCTAAATTAAAAATTATATAAAAATAAAGAAATGAAATAAAATAAAAATAAAGGGGGAAGATTTGCGGCCGGCCTCCCTCGGTGGAGATCTCCTCCTTGGTTCCTTGAAGGAATGGATGGAGAATGGGATTCTTTGGGAAGGAGGTGAGGGCCTCCTTTTATAGACATAATTCTACCCCCGAAAGTTTGTGCATCTTAGAACCCCTTAATGACCTCGTCACGCATTCCACCCTTCATAAATGTTGTTCATAAATATCTTTTCTGTCCCTCGCCAATAGTTCAGATAATTTATAAACCGTATTAAGGAGTTATGAATTTTCCATTATCGGTATTTGTTTCTGGACGAAGCTTCCAGGAAGGTTCTTCCAAAGGTATGTCGTTCAATAGCCTCCTTATTGACTTCCAAGATTCCCCATATTTATTGTAGAGACGACCCTATCTGTACTCGTGGTATCCCAGGTGGAAACACATCATTTAGATCTATGTAGGCCGAGTTTGATGTCCGTTACCTTGGGTGGGTCCATGCTGTCCGCCTGGAAAAAACTCCCAACTTCAATGAATTTGTAGCCCCTTTATATGGCCGAATCAGCTCCTGGTCCAGAAGAAAAAGTTGAATGAAATAAAATAATGAATCTAAAAAAATGTGAATCAGAAAATTTGGAAATACAAGTTTACATAAATGACAAAAATACCTTTGACGTAAAAATATGTCAAAAATCCTGAATTAGGCGTTTTTCACATTTGGGCTCAAAATAACACTAAAACCTAAAAACATGAAAATTAACCATACAATAACACTTTTTTTGGGATTATAAACAATGATTTAAAGTATAAAATATATGAAAATGTTAGCTTTATCAGTCCATAATCAGATGTTTTGTATTTAAATGTCTGAAAGGACATTAATATTGCTTATCCTATATAATTATATCTTCCCTCATGTTTTAGGGAGCTACTTGATAAAATTTGGGGGACTTGGGAGAAAGAGCTATGAATTGGGAGCTTCAGGAGTTCATCCAACTTTTTCAGTTAGAAAAATGGGGAGCGTGAGGATGCTATTTATAAGAAAGGATGAGGCAGATCAAAATGAGGTTGTTCACATAGGTCTTTACAGTATCTCCAGAGCCTAGCTACCCTATGAAAGGGTGTAGAAATTATACTCCACACAGGTCCTCCGTTTATCTCCACAGTGTAGGTTCTCAATGTATGGGTTTCACATTGGGCTGCATGGTCAAAACTTGCGCTGGACATCGAGTGCGTAGGTGTGCCACGTATATCCCTTAAACTATATTTATTTACATATTTTAAATTTATGTGATAATTTAATATATCTAATGTTCCTCCTTAAAGTCATTTTTCCTTCCTTAAAATGGAATTTCAACACCCCCAAAGAGAGAACAGGTTTAATCAAGAGCTTCAAGTGACAAAGGCCTCCAACATTCAATGGACCATCACATCCCTTAATTTCAAAACAATGGATCAACTCCAATGAGAAGATCTACTCCATCCTTAGATTTTCTATGTAATAGAAGGTTATACTACCTTTTTATCATATAGAGGGAGAATTTTATCATTGGTGGGAACTTATCATGAATATAAATCCTGAGGAATAGTTCGAAGTGATGTAGTGGAAGAAATTTGTGGGAATGTTTTTCGATAAATATTATAATTGTGATCTCCTTGTTAAAATTGAAATGGATTTCCATTCCCTTAAGAAAAAAATACAATGAGTCAATCAGGGAATATAAGGAAAACATCATAGGACTTTCATGATATGCCTTCATACTTATCGTCATCCTTGAATTCAAGTTTGACCGTTTCTTTGGTTGGCTAAAACCTAGTCTATGGAAATCCCTAGTGATCCATGACTCTGATTGCTATGAAGAATTTTTTTGATGTTCCCTCAAATTTGAAATGGAGATCTAATAATCTCAAGGGTATCACATAGATAAGAAGAAAAACGTGGAATTTAATTTTATAGTCCTGATGGAGAAATATAATGGTGCTAATAAATTTCAACATTTCACTTATCAATTGTACGAGAAGAAGAACCCTGAAAATTGCCTAAGGGGGAAAAATAAATGATTTAGGTGTGGTATGGAAGGACCACTAGCTATCAATTTTTGATAGGATAAACCCACTAATGTGATGGATGAAAGGAATACTATAGTTAACCCTAATTACGTTGTACATTACTTCGATTTCAAGGAAACTAGGCACTTTGAAAACCAATTTCCTTAGACAAGCGTTTTCAGAGACAACCAACAACCTCCATGGAAGCAAGGGTGATATTTTTCCCTCACAACCACTAAGGTGGATCCAAAAAATGAAGTGGTTAAAAGTACACATGGTATTCATTTAATAATACTGAATGCAATTTTTAATTCTGGTTCTACAAATTCCTTCATATCATGAATGTTTAGAAGAACTATTCAAACAACACCACAAAGAATGGAAGTAGACCTGTTGGTGAAAATAAAAAGTGGGGAAATTATTACATCCTAAGTATATAAATCCCAATATCAATGTTTGTGGTCTAAAATTCCCAAAAAACCTTGTCATACTACATTTGGTGGAATTTTATACAACTTTGGCATCGTTTTGATTTCCCTATATATTGACAAAATAAATTTACAGGAGAAGTAAATCACTCTCTATATTGAGAATCGATCCTTGATTCTATTCAACTACAAGCAGAAGGATGAATCTTCTTTAACACAATTATCTTATGCATGGATATCATTTCCCTATAAGAAAGCATATCTATCTCAAATGATTCAGTATATAGAAAGAGCCATCCTCGAATATAAGACTATTATGATGGAATATGATAATGTGTTTCCCGATGAATTACTTGGTATTCCTCTTAGATAAGAGGTTGAATTTTTATTCAATATTATACCTGGGGAATTACCATTATCCCACAATCTGTAGAGAAAATTAGTATTGTAAATTGAGGAGATAAAGAAACAAATACAAGAGAATCTGGGTAGAGGGTTCATACGCCCATGTGATTCACCATGGGGTGCACCAGTCCTCTTCTTCTAGAGGAAGGGTGTGTCAACACACCATTACATTGATTATCATGAGCTGAATAAGATCACCATAAATAACTATTATCTTCTACCTCAGACTTAGGACTTTTTTGATCAGCTATGTGGAGAAAAATACTTCTCCATGGTGGATCTTCGATCGGGATATTATCATGTAAGGGTGAAGAAGGAAGATTTCCACAGGCCTGATTTTCGTATAAGGTATAGGAACTTTGAGTTATAGTGATTCCATTAATAATAATTAATTCTATAACAGTATTTATGGACTTGATGATTAGATTTTTTAGTGATTACCTCAATAAATTTGTGGTAGTCTTTATAGGTGATATTATAGTATAATCCAAAATCAAGGAGGGTCTTGGGGAGCATCTGAGGACTATCCTAAAGACCCTATGAAAGGATAAATTTTACATGAATTATAGGAAATAATATTTCTGGTTGAAGAAAGTATATTTAATGGGGTATATCCTCATAATAAATGGGATATCTATGGACCCTTCAAAGATGGAATCAATTGAAGGGCGGATGAGGAAAGTATTTGTGATAGATATCCATAGTTTCCTAGGGTTAGCTGGGTATTATCTCTGATTTTTTAGAAATTTATCATGATGATCATACACTCTTACCAAGATAACATGTAAGGGAGTCAATTTTTCATTAAATGATGAATATGAAGAGAGCTTCATGAAGATAAAAAGGAGGCTCATCACTGTGCTTGTATTACACTACCGACAAGTGGAGAGCTCTTCGTAGTATTCAGGAATTATTCGATGAAGGGATTAGGTTGTGTGTTAATGTAGAATGAAAACAATTCATAGACCATACTTCAAGGAAGTTTAATTTTAATGAAAATGTACTCTTCGAGACATGAAATGTAGTTAGAGGCTTTGATACCTTCATTGAAAATATTGTGGATTTATCATTATGGGGAGAAGTGGTAGTTATATACAAATCATAAAATACATAATTATATATTCACAAAAAAAAATATGGTCCAACCAAGATGGTTAGAGGTGATCAAGGACTATGACTGATCAATCCACTAACATACTGGTAATGTGAATAAAGTGGTGGATGATATTATTATAAAGGATCACGATTCTTTATCAATGATGAGAATTGAAAAGTTTATATTATTATTATACATGAAATGTATGGATATGATAATTATAATGCAAGTAATATCATCAATCCTTTCACAAATGACTGCAGAACTGTATCTTTTAGAAAGTTTAAAGGATTATCAAAGAAATGATGTGGAAATTCAGAAGAACGTGGAAGCCATGAAAAAGGGGAATTCCTCAAAGATTAAAATTGTTGAAGAATGAATTCTGAGATTTGGGTCAAGACTATGCGTTCCCTTAAATTTGGAGTTAAGGAAGGAACTATTGGATGATGCACACCGTTCACATTTCTCCATTCACTGGGGAAGAAAAAATATTTATCAGGATATCTATGAGCAGTATTGGTGGGACAATTTGAACAAGGAGATCAATAAATATAAATCAAAGTTCCTATTATACCCACAAGTTAAGGTTAAAAGGTAGAAGTATAATGGGATGATGTAACCATGACCCATAACAACATGTAAATGGAGGAACATCACCTCAGAATTTGTCACAAAAATTTCAAATAAATAAAAGGGAATCAATTATATATGGGTAGTTATGGATCATCTAACAAAGACATATCACTTTATCGAAATTCAATAGGACTTCTCATTGGATCAATTTACATGGATATACATCAGATAAGTGGTAAGGATATGTAGAGTACCACTATCAATTTTATTTGATAACGATCCAATATTTATGTCCACGTTCTGATAAGTATCTAACATGACCTAAAGACTGATCTAAACTTCTGTATTTCCTATCATCCTCAAACTGATGTCCAATCTTAGTAGACTACTCAAACACTAGGTGATATATTGTGATCATATTATATGGACTTAAAATGAGGACGGGTATAACATCTCCCTTTGTTCATTTTCTCTTGAAATAAGAATTTCTACTCAAGCATCCAAATAGACCCCTATGTGGCCCTTTATGGGAATAGGTATAAAACACCTTAATGTTGGGATAAATTTGGGGAATGAAAACTGCTAGGTCCTGAAATGGTTGAGAAAATGGTGGAAAATGTTAAGACCATTATACAACACATCAAAGTTGCTTAGAGTCTACATAAGTGATATACTAATAGTCATAAATGATACTTAGAGTTTTATTTTGGAGATATGTTATTCCTCTTCATATCTCAGTGGAAGAAAGTGATATGATGTGGGAAGAAGGGAAATATTAGTCCATGATACATTATCCCCTTTCAAATCCTTGTTCGCATCAGAGCAGTGGCCAATCGACTTGAACTCCCACTGAACCTATCTCATGTATATGATGTATTCCCTATATCCTTCTTGAGAAAGTACATACCAGACCCCTCACATGTACTCAATCTAGTGTTGGTACAATTGGAGAATGAAATTTCCAATGAGAAGTATCTAGTGAAGATCTTTGATCATAGAGAAAAAGCTATATGAAATAAGACAATGCACTATGTCAAAGTCCTTTTGGAGAAAACAAAAGTTTGAAAAAGAAACAAGGGAACCAGAGTAGGTGATGAAACAAAGTTACCCTCATTTGTTTAACTTTTGGAAAAGAAAATTTTGAGGGTGAATTTTTTTAAGGGGGGAAGATTGTAATGACCCGAACTGTTATAAATAAAATACCCTCTTTTGATTTATTTAAACATCTCATCATGTAATATGGTTATAAAAAAAAATGAACTTATTTTTTTTATTATATCCAATTTTATTTAAAAGAGGATTAAGTATCATTACCACTGATAATATAGTCATTGAATAGTACTCATGTGATTAGTATAAATACAAGGTTTTAAGAAATCTAATTGGCATAGACAAAGGAACTAATAACCTCAACTAGTAGGATCATACCCTATAAATCCCATTTATCTGTTATTCTGAGGGAGATAGCATTTATGTGATTTTCCCTTGACCAAGATCAATATGATATATAAAAACATAAGCATGAGAGAAACTTTTTATGAGAGATGTTCAATATCATCGAGATTACGACTGAAACCATATTCTCTGAACCACCCCATGAAATCCCACCATTACACACCTTAATCATATAAATTTAACTAGTTTACTAAATGGATATGTATCAAGACCCTATGAATATGAATTTATACTTTTTTGTATATAATAATGAATATATTCTAATCCTATTATTATTACTTGGAAAATGGTTTTTATTTTGATACGATAAAGCACAAATTTGATTTTAGTTAATATTGAAATTTAATTAATTAATTAATGAATTTATTTATATTTGAAATAAATAATATTTTATATAATCGTCATATAAATTTTATGAGGTCAAAGGTAGTTTTTAAAAGGGTTTGAAAACTATTATAGTCAAAAAACCCATCATTTCTTAATAAATGATGATTTTATTTTAAAAGTAAAAATTCACATATTTAGAAAAATATTTAGATAAAATGAATATTATTTTTGGAATTATAACATCAAAATTATTTAATGGAGAATTTTTCATAATTTTTTGAGACATTTGAATTTTCAGGTAAAAATTAAATACCATATAAATATACTTTGTCTATTGTGAGATCATAATGACCCAAAAATGTTGTAATAATTACTATAAATGGGATCGAAAAAAATATGTTTTCCAGTAAAAATAATTTTGTTTTCTGTTTATTTTATTATTTTGTAAATACATTATGAATCTTCCAAAACTCACAATATATTTTATGTTTTCAAAATCTTTTCGTTAAAAGTGTGACTCACCTCCACAAAAGGAAGGGCATTATGTTGGTAAGTTAGGATGTTGTACATATAAAATAATGATATCCACCCCTTTTTGTAGAAACCATGGGAAAACCCATGGGGTAGTTTGTGGTTTTGGATATTTTATTATGTGGAGTCCAAAACATAAATAATAACGAAATCCACCTATTTTATATAAAACCAAAAAATCTCACATTTCACTTCCCTAAAACTGCTTGGATCGTGATTTAACATTTAATCCACTCTTTAGAGTCCTCAAAAGGATCCATAAAACTCTCAAAAAGCCCCACCCAAGCTTTTGATGTCACACACTCAGGTAAGGGATCTTCTACTCTCATCTTTTATCAAGAACTCCTTTTATGTTATGTCTTTTAATTTCAACTAAAATATGTTGGGATATGTTCTTCTATATCCATATTACTTACACTTTGATTTATAAATGATTACATCCACTTTCACTCTCATTTATCCCTCCTATAAACCATTATGTTAACTAGTTACCTTGCTGAAATTTTGTAAGGGACCTTCCTCTCCTCCATTCAAATTCTAGAAACTTATTTGAAATTAGTTATTTTAATTTAATTTTTTTGCATTTTAATTCATTTATAATCCCTAAAATACATTCAAATTCATGTTATATGAATTATTGATCATTATATCCTTAATTTTTGCTTAAATCACCACATAATCAAATCAAAAAGGAAGATCAATTTCCTTTCGGCCATCCAAATAATGGGCGCGAACTTACCTCTAGAATTAATCCCTATATAAACTTAACCTTATAGATAAATGAAATCCAAAACAGAACCATCAAAACCAAAGTATTGTTTACGTCTAGGTGAAACTCTATCATTGAACACTACTTCAATAAATCCGCAACCTCTTTAATCCAAACATCATTTGAGATCAAACCACACCACCATGATTGAAATACCACCAATAAATAGAGAAAGAACATAACACAAAAATGGAATAAAACTGAACCCCAAAGGAAGAAGAGAAGAAACAAAAAATGTGACTCTTCGAAACTGATGAACTCTCAACAAACACATACCAAACACACCCCCCCCCCCACACACACACACCACAAGATACACTATATCATTCCAAAATGGAGCCTACATAAATTGATTTGGGATCAAGAGTAGAGGTTGAGATGAAAAATGGCTTTAGCAGCGGGCCACAATTGTGGAGAAAAGGTAGTACTCAACCAAGCGCCACCACTAAAACTAAGAATAAATACACTAGATGTGACCAAAAACACCACCCAAACCACTAGAAAAAAAGGTATAATAAGACCATAGGAGGGGTATGACATGGAAGATCTGGTGGACATGGTGGTCATTGATCATGATCGATGTTAGGACAGAGGGGACACAAACCCAAAGGAATAAATTCCAAAAAAAGGGGGAAACCCAAGAGGCGAGTCAAGAAAGAATGAAACCCATCACAGGAGAGAGAGGGAGTCCTGGAAAATACCAAACCATAAATTATAATCACCTAAACCCTAGATGAGGTTGATTCCAAGTGAGAGAGAGAAGTCAGGTGAGTGGGGTACCATCGATCATCTACTGAGAGTCACAATTTCATAACTCAAAACTTATCAAATTTATGGTTCTAGTAGTTTTCTCTCCATCTAATCATTTGGATTGATTAAAGGTTATGAAATTTATCCCTATAGACCCAACCCTAGATTTGTAAGTGATCTTTCACACTCTTTTGGTGATGCTTTGTCCCAATCCTACTTCATCGAATTATTTTATAGAAATTTATCTTTTACACAATCCCAGTACATTTTAGACTACCTCGAGAACACGGTAACTTTTTTTATTCATCCGAACCTTCATGTTACCCTTACCCATGATTTTTAGTGCCTCATTATTTAATAAGTGTACCTTGAATATCTTCTTGGACATATAATTTTCCATACATCCCTTCTATGTCATGGAGTGAAATGATGCTCTAAAATCAATGATCCATGATTCCACTAGACAATGAATGCTCAATAATAAAATAATAGTACCAAATATACTATATAAGTTATAGAACTAGTGATTCCTGATTATTCATGTTAAAATTTTACATTTTCATATAGTCTTTCCTAAGATGACCGCTCTTACCAAAGTATAAAACATGGTGGACTTTGACCATCCAATTTACCCTAGATCTTCTCACCTAATTTATCATCCAAATTCCTCTAAAATCATCAATGAGGAGTCCCTAATTGTGAATATATATTGAGTGTACTCTCATATGGTGACTAGTTCCCTCTATATCAATGTTCTTAATTCTAGATGACCCCCTAAACATACTCAAAAACCAAGTCAGATTTCCTTCAAGAGTAACTTGTGATAGTTATCATCACCTCTAAACTTTTTGAAAGTGATGATAGGAGTGTTAGGTCAGAGATGGTGACAAAAATTTTTGTTAGGTGGGTAGGGGTGTCAAATAGACTATATTAAAATTTTAATTAAAATAAATAAACTATTATATTTAATTATTAAAGTCAATCCATGTGGAGGAGGATTTCCAGGTACTATAGATGTATTATAGCAGGTACTGTACCAGTCACTGTAGCATGCATTATTCGGTACTGTAGTAGCCACAACTATACATCCATCTAGGCCTTTGGGCCACCAGTTTGGTCTTCGGGTCCTGTAAGGATTTTGTGCCACCCTAAGGCCTTCGGGCCACATGAAATGTAGATGTACTAGTCAGACTACAAGGGACAAGGCTTCAGAGGAGGATTCAGGGTAGGTGCATCCACTAGAGCAGAGCTAACCAGAATTGGAAGAATGAGAGGGTATGGATTTTCCATCGGTATTGGGCTTGTGCAACTTTGCATAGGACAGCTAGCCAACCAACCTTACAAAGGTGGAGTGCTAATATCAAGTTATATGCTGGGGAGGAGCAGTTTCAAGATGTCTTGTCTGGATGATTCCCACTAAGACATATGGGGTATGTAATTTTCTCTGAGCCTTCGGGCCTTGTAAGGGTTCCACCGCACCCCTTGAAAGGTGGATTATCAAATAATTAAAAAAAATTAAGGCCTTCAGGCCATTACAGTAATACAATTATCATATAAAATAAATTGTAATATATAGTGAAGAAGTAAAGAATTAATATATGAAAGGTTATAGTAGTTTGGTCTAAGGTAGACCCACATTTATATTTACACCTATCTACTCCTTAAGAGATGATAATTCACTAAAATTAATTATTTTCTATTGGGAATAATAACCCATTAAAATCCTACCATTTCAAGAGGAGGTACAACCATACACACTCACTTTTTTTATTTTAGTAACAAACCTTATATTATATACCTTTTGAGGAAGGTATAACCTATCATAACTTTAGTTATTATAGATAGATTGAAAAAAATTTAGTTCTATAGAAAAGGATCAGTATGTATCATCACAGTTTTATTAATAGTCATAGAAGGATAGGTTTCCCTTAAGAGATCATTCAGATGATGTAATGTGGTTTCACAAGATCAATTGGATGTTTGAAAGATAAAAGCACAACACTTGCGAGTTTGAAAGTTTATTTTGAAAGATTATTGTATCAGTATCTCAAGTATTCTCTATGAATCTGCAAAACCGATAAGTAAGATGTTTTATTGTCTAAAAAAATATCCATTGGTAAATAAAAACTAAAAATAATAATCTAGAATAATCCTAGAGAGAGAAATTTGATTCTAGAATTATTGTATTTATTAAAAATAATTTGAATTATTCATTTGAGTAATTTGAAACACTTAATAATAAATAAAAAAATTTAAATAATCTATTCAAAAATATTTCCATTATAATTGGTCAAATATAACTCATAAAACTCGCATGGTTTGAAATTTTAAAACTTAAAATTTGAAAAATTACGATATTTATACATTTGTATAATACCAATTCAAAAACACATCATTAAATAATATAAGACTAATTTTAATATTATTAATAACACAAAACATTAATTTATAAAAAAAACAATGAAATAACTCAAAATACATGAATTTTAATTTTTGAAATTATATGTTGCTGGTTTTAATGAAAATGAATAACCATTTTAATCACCATTTAAAATATTCTTATATCACTGTAAAAACCTTGTTTCGTAGATTCTATATAATTAATAAGAGTTTATAAAACAAATAAATCTATAAAAATAACAACCATGAGTGAGTAGTGAATCAAAATTCCTAAATGAATGAAATATAATCCATTAAATATTTTAAAATAATTTTAAACATCCTGGTTGATCAACCAACCATCTAAAGAAGTATATGAAGTACAGTTGATATACATAACAAGAATAGAACCTATGGTCAATTTACCTACCACATGAAGAATCTTGACCTACCACATGATGGATTTTGTTGTTAATTGAGTCTAGGGTTGCTGGAATTATAATATAAAAAATCAACAGACCATGCAAAAAGGTAAGTTTACAATTTTAAATAAATGTAAACACAACTATATATGTAAATTATGGCTAAATAATTCTATATAAATTTAAAAGGAGAGTTTAAAATGGTTCATAAAGGTAACATGATATTTATTAACGAAACATAAATGTGAACATGAGAATTAAAATTTGTGTAAAGGTGATTAATAATTTATATCAGTTACATAATGTCATGTTTTTAAAACCTTAAGTAAAGATAGATACCAAAATCTATGGTTGTGTAATGATGATATAAAAATTCATTTAAAGGTAATTCTCGAGCTCATGTAAGAGTATACTATTATATGTGTAAGGGTAAGTCCAAAACTAAACTATTTACATAATGGTATACAAACTTCTATGTAAAGGTAAGGGGATAGTTTTGATAGCTATGTAAGGGAAAAACAAATAATTCAAGACTTGCGTAAAAGTAAAACCCAAGATCACATAAGAGTAAAAAAATTAAAACTATCTATTTAAAGGTAAAAAATTACTTTATAAAATCTATATTTCATAAAATATAACCAAAATAATTTTATAGAATTATAAAAAAATAATTTGAAAATAGTTTTATCAATAAATTATAAGCATGTTAGAAAATTAAAAATTTGCAGTATAATCCTTTAATAAAAACATTTAATTAAATTATAATTATTAATAAATATAATTTTAGTTATTTTTAATATTCAAAAATAAATTAAAAACAAGTGAAATACAAGTGCTAACATGTTCCCCCATTTGGAAAATTAAAAAGCCAAAAAATATTTCACAAATTATCCCCCCTCTTGGAATTTAACAAAAAGAAAATAAAATAATATTAATATACAATCATATTTAAAACATATTGATGAGAAATCATGTTTAAAAATAATAATAACTCACCGTTAATAAATTTATAGAATGTTAAATTTGTAAACAATATTAAAATTAAATATCTAACACACCAATACCAAATTTTATTTTATTAATCTTTTCAAAATATAATGGTATGTTAAAAATTTAAGAAAATAGATTTTCAGATGGAATATATTCTAAAATAATATATCTATTATTAACTAAATATACTACGAAATGAATTTTTACATCGATCTATTTTGTTCTATAATGTTGTAAAAAATTTCTTATGATTGAGATAAAAGAAGAATTATCGTAGTTACTATGAATATTTTCAAAATGAAAACCCAAATTAAACAAATTTGTTTAATCCCTAATGATTGAGAACAACTAGATGCAACAAAAATATATTCACTTTAAACATTAGATAAAGAAATTTAATTTTGTTTTCATGAACTCTAAAATACTAATACTTTGTTATGAAAATCAAACATACCTAAAGTACTTTTCAATCAAGTCTACATCCTATGAAATGAGAATCAGAATAAATCCCAAAATCAAAACTGATCTACCTAAAATAAAATAGTCTACAATTAACAGTCCCTTTAATATATATTATAAGTATATTAATATCTTTTAAGCACTATTCCTTGGGATAAGATTGATATATTTCATATAAATAAACAATAAACATTACATTCGGTCTAGAAGTGGTAAAATATAATTAAATTATAATCATCCCTCTAAACATTTTAAAATCTACATATTTTACAAATTTATCTAAATCTAAATTTAAATTATTAAAAATTGGTGTTTTAAAAGATTTATAGGAATATGATCTAAACCTATTAACAAAATCATTAGGATATTTACCTTGATTTAAGAGTATTACAACATTTATTTGACTAATTTGAAGACCAAAAAAAATTTAAGTTCACCAATTAAGCTCATATCAAGTTCACATTCCATAAAATTTGAAAATTAATTGAAATTAAATTCACTTGAAAATCAAAACATAATATCATCATCATAAATTTGAATAATTAAAAGATCATTTTAAATCTTTTTAATAAATAAAGTAGGATATACTATAACTTTATTAAAATCATTTTGTAACAAAAAATTAATTCTATCATTCCAAGTAAACAATGATTTATTAAGACTATATAAATCCCTAAATGAATTAAAAATATTTTTATAAAATATATAATCCTCAAAACTAGGTGGATTAGAATCATAATCTTCTTTAGAATTAAAAAATATTTAAAAAATTAGTTTTAACATCTATTTGAAATAATTTTAAATATAAAAAATATGAAAAAGAAAATATTATTTCTTGAAATCTAATTAAGTAAATATTGGATATAAATAATCCAATTATCATCATTAAAAGTATCAAAACATCATTTGGTATACCTTAGAAAATAACACAATTTTCATAAACATTCAAGGAAGAATATTCGGTTTAAATGCCAGATTCAACATCAAAAATTAAGTTATCAATAGGGTGGTATTTCATAATTTTACAAAACTTATAAATATGATGATAAGGATTATGTGACCCCTCAAAAATTAAATTATGATATTAGGTTTTTCTTTACCAAAATTAAATTCATTAAAATCATTTTTAAAATTATCTAAAATAGAATCCATTTTCAAAACATCTTCAACAAAAAAATGAATATATTATTCTAAAATGATTGTTATTTTATTATAAAATTTATAAGATTTAATTTTACTTGAATAGACCATTAATATTATATATAATAAAATATTTATACCATGAAACTTTTAAATAACAAATATTAGGATTTTTTTTATCTTTAAATAATCCATAGAGTTTTCATTGAAAAATATCTAATTTAAAATATTTCAAGTTGTATTTATATATTAACAAGAAAATATTTTTGTAAATTATCTTTATATAACATAGATCTATGAATTTCAATAATATTTCCATTTTTCTGTAATACCATTGTTTTGTGAAGTTTTAGGAGTAGAAAAATTATGAAAATCACCATTTTGTTCACAAAATTATTCAAATTGAAAATTAAAAAAATTCACCACCATTATAAATTCTAAAAAAAATTAAATAATTTTTTTTTATTTTAAAGAAAATTAAAAAAATTAATTAAATTAGATATTGTTCCAATTTTATGAGAGATAAAATAAATCCTTGTAAATCTACAAAAGTCATTAACAATAAAAAAACATATTTGTTGGCTATTAAACTAGGAAAATTGATAAGACCAAACAAATCTAAATGGATAAGCTATAATTGTATAGTAGATATAATTTTATCATGATATTCAAAATTAATTTATTGTTGTCTAGATTTTAAATAAGAAAGGCAAATAACATTCTTACTAATTTTCAAATCCGGTAGGTGCTGCACATATCCTTTCTCTAAAATCTTGTGTAAAAGTGGAATGTTTACATATCGAAGCCTCTGATACCATATAATATCATATATTTTAATATTATTAAGAAAAATTTAATTATAGTTAGTTGACATAGAGAAATCAATAGAATAAATATTTTCTTCCTTGTTAGAAAAAATAAAACTGATTCATTTTTTAAAACCGAACATTTATTATCTTGAAATTTAAAACACGTTTCAACATAAAAAATTGTGAAATGATAATTAAATTATTATTTAAACATAAAATGTTTAATAATTTTAAAATTAAAACAATATTATATATACCTACTTCATAGAATCCCTAAACCTTCCCATTTGAATTATCAACAAATGTCACAGATCTTCCATCAAATTGATTATAGGATAAAAAATTTTATAGATCTTTAGTTATATATATGGAGTATCCATTGTATATCTACCATGTATCATTGAAAATCATAAGTTACATTTCCTAATTTTCAATTTGAGCCATAAAACATAGTTTATCAATTTCTTTTTCACTACTAATTTCATCACTCGAATTATATTCTCCTGTGCATCTCCATCCAACCATCAACACTCTTTTATAATTTCTCTTATATTTATTTTATTTTCTCATATTATTTTAACATTTTAAAATTAGGCTATATGTGTCCTTTTTTTCTTCACTCACAATATGTTATTTCAGAAACATCATTATAATTAGGGTTAACTTTATTCTTTTGATCAACCTTGGGGTTATCCTTTTTAAATCACTTCATAAATCCTGTAGTTATTTTCATCATTTAGTAATCAAATTTTGTAAATTAGTTATTTTATTATCTATTTTATGTAATTTATAAACATAATAGTTAATATATACAAGTATATTTTATTTAAATAAAAAAAATTATTCTTCAAAATATCATTTTCAACCACATTTTTCATTTCTAGTTTGTATCGAGGTAATGAACCAATTAGTTAATCCAAAATATATTCCTTAATTTTTTTTATTTATAATTTTTTCACATGAAAACTCTTGGTTATATCTCTCATTACTCTTTTAACAAGGATATGGTTCCCCAATGTTTATCTAAGGGCTCATTCCATTCAAAATTATTTTGAATTGGAGGAACATCTAGTTGAATATTTCATGTTCACCTATCTTGAAATCATGATAGTCATCAAAAATCATTACTTGCTTATTTATAATTACTTTATCTAAGCCAAAGTGAGTAACTTATAAAAAATTCCAAATTTCATGAGTTATCTAATATATAAGAACATGAATAAAAGAAATTTTCTTAATAGAAAAGTATAAAATATTCATAATTTTGTAATTCTAAAGATACATAGCAACTTCATTTCTATTAATGTGTGGTGGATTATGTGACACATACCTCTATTAAGCCAAAGTGAGTAATTAAAGTGAACTATATTGAGTTATGTGACGCATACCTCTATTAAGGATTGTTGACAACCACAATCATTTCTATTAATGTGTGGTGGATTATGAGGGATCAAAACATTGTATATGTTCATTCCTTCTATCTTAGAAATATTTTTTCCTTTGATTATTAATTCTAGGATATCTAAGTTAACATAATAAAATATAAAGAACAAAATCTATATCCAAGAGGAACAGGCTCTGATACCAAGTGTTTAGTATGAGATGGTGATAAAAGATGATCTAAATTAGAGTGAATATATTAGATTAAAATTATAAAGAAAATAAATAAATTATCATAGTTAATTATTAGAGTTAATTATCATTCAAAATAGGTGATAATGTTTTGTGTAAAGTTAAATAATGATTGCAAAAAAATTATAGTAGTTCTGTCCAAAGTGGACTTATGTATTATCTTGTACCTATATACTCTTTAAGAGATAAAAATTCACTAAAATCCTATATTTTTTTATTGGGAATCATAACCCATTAAAAATATATATTTTCTATAGGAGGTATAAAAAGTTAGACTAGATTTTTTGTAGGGAATCACAACCCTTACAATATATAATTTTTGTGCAAGGTATAACCTATCCTGAATTTATACACTAAGAATCAAAAACTAAAGATCTTGACTAAAAAATATGGGTTTAAAAACCTAAGAGAGAGAATTATTTTGGGTTAGAAAATCATAAACAAACATTAGATAATAGATGAGATAGATATAATGAATAAATACAGACTCTAGAAAAAACCTGGCATAAGAATTCAATTAAGACAAATCGAAACATATTCTCTAGTTCCATAATATGGGGTTAGTTTATCTCATCAAGGTAGTAGTATCAGTCATGAATGATTAGGTTTTCCTTGAGTGATCATTGAAAAGATGTAAAATTATTCAGATAGTATCAATTACAATTTTGAAATTTTACAAAATAAACTTGAGACTTCGGATGTTTACATTAAAAGACTATTATATCGGTATCTCATGTTTTCTCCATGAATCCATAATTGCTTTATATATGATTTTCTATTAACTTTAAAACAATCTCCATTGGTAAAAAAATAATAATAATGACAATCCAGAATTATCATAGAGAGAGAAATTTGTTTCTAGAATTATCAAATGTATTAGAAAAATTGACTTATAAGTTAGAATAATTCGATGAACTTAAGAAAAACTAATTTTGTTTTGAAAAAATATATTCAAAATATTTCCGTATTAATCGTTCAATGATATGAGATAAATATCACATGATTTCAAATAATAAATTTTGTTAATTTGAATAACTTACCATATTTATGCATGGGAACAATTAAAATTCAATTAAACCACTTTAAATACTATAAAAATACATTTAATATTCCCTATAATTATAAAAATTAATTTATAAATAAATAAATCAAATAATTCTATCATAAAACATAAACTCAAATTTATGGAAATATATGTTGTAGGTTTTCACAAAAATGAAGAACATTTTTAATCACCATTTAAAATATGTTTAAAACACTTAAAAAATAATTTCTCATAGATTATATATAATTAATAATAGTTTGAAAAAAAGAAATTACCTTGAGGGAGAAGAATATAAAATTTCTAAAAGAAATGAAAAATAGAGAATTACATATTTTTATATAAATTCAATCTTTTCATTTGATCATCCTACCATATAAAATAAGTATATGAAGCACAGAAAGTCTACTTACCATGAAGGGATCTTTCGATCGATGTACCTACAACATAAATAATCAATACTAATCACATGAAGAATCTTATGGTCAATCGAGCCTATGATCAACGGGCTTACCAAATAAAAAAAATCAATTGACTTTGTGTAAATGTAACTTTACCTTTTTCATGAAGGTAATATTAACCATCAATGTAAAAGTCAACATAAATAGTCTATATAAATTTAAAAATAGATTTTAACATGCTGCATAAAGGTAACACAATATTTCTTCATTACAGATAAATATAACCCTGAAAATTAAACATTTCATAAGGATATTTAATCATTCATATCAATTTTTAAAAGGTATGTTTTTAATCCATTACACAAAATAATAAACCAAAATCCATAGGACATAGAAGGGTGATGGAAAATTATCCTGAATCTAATCCTATATCTCAGAGAAGAGTAAAATGTTACATGGGTAAGGGTAAGCCAAAAAATCGAGTATTTTCATAATGGTGCACAAACTTCTATATAAAGGTAAGTAGATATATTTGACAATTATCTAAGGGTAAAAATAATAATTCAAGACTTGCATAAAGGTAAAAAAACAAGCTCATGTATGGGTAAATATAAATTAAAACAATCTAAGTAAAGGTAAAAAATAAATTTAGATAATTAATATTTAAGAAAATATAACCAAAATAATAATGTATAACAATAAAATATAATAATAAATTAATTTAATCATTAAATAATAATGGTTTTATAAAATTAATGAGTGACCGTATGCTCCTCTAATAAAGATATTAATGAAAATATAGCTATGAGAAATTATAATTATTAATTAATAAAATTTATTTATGGTATTTGTAATGTTCAATAAAACTTGAATTCCAAGAACTATCAGTGCATAGAATTTACCTTACATAGTTAATTAAATTGACATTAACATATTTGAGATGATATTGAATCCTGTTAAAATCATTCACATGATCATATACAGATTTATCTTTTGATAACCACATTTTAAACAATATTTGCATCATGAAAATCATGTTTATCACTATCACATTCTCATAAATTTTCTATAGAGTCTTTATCAACTCAACTAATGTCTTCACATACAAGATGTTAAAGGATATATTATAATCTAATGACATATTGATGAGACTGGGTGCCTTTTTTGTCCAGCCTCTTCCTATTATTCTTTTTCCATCTTCCCCATATTGATTCAAATCAATAGAACTTACAGGTCCTTTTGAATGATATTATCCAACATCTAATTTATATTAAATCCAAAATATTTACAGTTTAATTTTTTTTACCTTGATCATTTCCCATTATGAACATAAATATTCTAATTCAATAACACTTTTTGAATCAAGATATTGTGAAGACAAGAGGATGTCACTTAATTCTGATACTGACTGTGCACTTTTGATATTTCAACCATGTTTTGGTTCAACTTGTTGGTATTGAACTTCAACATAAATCCTTCAAACACACACTATCATATGTTATGCATAGCATATATTCAAACATCATAAATACTACGAATCTAAAATTACCCCTTTGATTGTGAAGTATAAAAATAAAGGAATAAAAAACACCTTACTCACTACACTTAGTAAATTTCTTCTACACACTCAAAAATACTCAAACATATATATAATAAAAATAAAACAAGGAAGATAAGAACACTAATATTTTAAATTTTTGGATAATTATGTACTACTTACATCGGATAACATAGTTTCCATCATTATAATAATTAGATTACATAAATATTTACAATCACAGTCGGTAGATATAACTGATATGAAAATAGTTTGATTCCATTTAATATAACATGCGTACAAGTGGTCCCACCAACATTTATAGTGGGTGTTATCTAGTCATACCATTTCACTAAAATTCAAGATTCAAAAAAGTCCCACCTATTAACCCAGTTATCGTCGATATCATGTAGCTATCAGTACTTAATTGTTGATGTTTGGTTAATAAACCAATTAACTCAAAATGTTACTTTCAGTGATCTTAATTCTCTATCCTGTATCAAAATACTATGAACAATGAATTTTAATTTATATTATGAAAGTACTAATCATAATCCCGTTACTTCCATTCAGACTATCCAATCCACTTTCTACAAAAAAATCCATCGGAAGATGGAGTTGTTCGGTCATCTTTTCATTGCTGGATAATTCCATCTATTTAGACATGTGCCCAATATCTGAGCTAACATCCAGTTTTATTTTTTTGGTTATTCGACTATGGACCTTGAACAAGCTTCATAATACAAATAGATGTTTCTTGGGATGTTTTTACTATAATATATAGTACATTCCTTTTTAGTTGAGAACTTTTCTCAGGTTCCTGTATAAATCTATAATGTTTTTTCATTAATATTCTATTTATATAATATTTATCTAAATGTTAGTTATTATATTAATGATGCCATTTTTATCTATAATTTAATAATTTATCAGATGTGTATCTTCTTTTAAAATTATTTAATTGTGAAATTTATTTAATGTTCTCCCACTAAAATGATGACCCATTTTAAATCCATAATATCTTTTAGTGGGACAATACTGATATTTCACTAAGTAAATAATCAACTTTAGATTTCCTATGTTCACTTATCAATTTAAGAAGACTATGATTTCAATAATATTAATTTTATCTCTTGGATAGTTGAGTATACAACTCTTTCCCCAAATAGAACATAAGGATATTCCCAAATCTCTTCTTGTGGTATCTTATCTCATATGGTTTTCTATTTAGATGTAACCTATATATAAGAGTGGGATTTGGTTACCTAACTCTTACGATTATCCATTTCTACAATGTAATAAATAATAAATTCCATGGGCATGTGACTTTATCATGAACCTATATAGTTGAATGATAAATTTCTTGACATTTGTTACCTTTGGAATGAATATAACACTTGGTATTTGAACAAGATTTTAAATATCTCCAAATCATTATCATGTATTCCCTTTATATTCATGCATGATTCCAATGATTTAGTTTTTAAATCCACATTCCTTTTACCAAATCAGTATTTTCAAACCATATTGATGCATTACTCTTTGCATAACTCATATCTTGTGTTACTAAACCCAGATTACTTCCAACTATATTTATTAAAATCCAAATTAATCACATGTATAAGGTATGTAAACCCCTTTTGGTGAAGGATTAAAATTAATTGAAATAAAAAGTCCCTATAAGAGTAAGCATGGTGCAATAGGTATCTAACCTCCCACTTTTCTTAAAAAATTCATATGTCCCTAAGGTAGTGAGACGTCTAATAAAAAGTATCACTACTAGTGGTTCGATTATAAATATAGACTTTAATTATATCACAAATCATGAACAATTCAATGTTATGTTAAAATAAAACTAAATTAATAATAATTCCTACCTAGTAACTCTTTAAAAACATGTATGTTAAATTAATGAAGTATTTTAAATTCATTCAAACTAAAGAATACATCAATTTATAATATATAAAATTTTTATCTATGAATAAACTATTAAATAATACTAAATATATATAAATTTAATAAATTTATACATGAGACAAAAATTTATGAACAAATAATGAAATAACAAATTATAAACATTTTATAACTGATCTTATTTTATGAAAATTCCATAATATAAATAAATATAAAATTTTAACATTTATTGATGTTCCCTTTGGTTTGGGACTATATTTTTTCCCAATAATTTGAACTTATAAACACCAAAGATGCATTTAAATATTGATCCGATCGTTCAATCCTTATCTCACCCTTTTTTGTAATAAATTCAAATAGAGGATAATTATTTCCCTATGGACATTATAGGGCTTGATAGATATTGTTCTTCTCCCCTTTATTTATATCCACAATTGTAAGGGAGGTATTTTCCATCTATAGCTTATATTTTAATTTTAATAACTATAATAGTTGATCATAAATGATAAATACCTCCCTTACAATTGTGCATATCAATTAAGAGTCTAAAAACCATCGTGATCCATCTATATAGTATTCATGGGCGAGAAGAACATTCCACCTTTTGTTTTTATTATCAAAAATGGGGAGAGAAAGAGTTAATATTACTTTGTTAGTTCACTATTTATCTCACCCTTTTGATATTAATAGAAAAGGAGGAAATTTATTCTCACCCATAGATTAGATAGTGTAAGATTAAAATCATGATTCTCACTTTTATTGATATCCAAAATTACAAGGGAGGGATTTCTCATTTATATTCAACTCTTGTGATTTTATGAAATATATTCTGAAATTTTGTTCTTTTGATTTCACCATAGTCATCTCAATCTATGAGATAAGGGTGATAATACATTTTCGTTAAAAAGTTTCCATCAACTAAAAAAATTTATGTCTATTTGGGATAACCTCATTTAAAAAATAACAGAGTGTAATTAAGAAAAAACTTCTATCCATAATTTTTAGAAATGTGATACCAATACTACAATTTTATTATTAGGGTGTTTATAGATAGATTTAACAAGAAATATTTATTCCAAAACTCACTTGAATAAACACATCAAAAAATTCCTGTGAAATATTATTTCCTCCCTTATTTGGTTAGAGAGTCACAACCCTTAATAATCATATTCAATAAAATTCAAAGCTATTATGGGGGAGTATAAAACATACATATAAATTCATTTCTAATGGGGTGGTCTAGAATTATAAATTCTATAATAATAGATATATTTTTTGGAATATTAGATCCTTCTAAATACCAATAGATAGATTATCTCGACATACTGCACCTCCAATTCCCTTTTCCATATTACAAAACCCAACGAAATTTGGGAATAAGGTGGATCTTCATCAGCTTCTTAATGTGATAAATAGGTATGAGACTTATTTCATAACCTAGAAACTCCTTTCCATGAAGGTCTAAACTGTATGAACATCTCTATGATTGTTTCTCACTTATTTTTATAGGTCTGTTAAAATTTGGGAAACATGGAATTCACATAATTTTTATCATTATTCTTAGCTAGAATAACCTTATTCACTTGAGAAATTAGATAAATTTATTTTCTTTCGTCTTTCTCCAACATTGTTTCTCTTACAACAAGCCTATAAAAGTGTTAAAACACTCTCTATTTACATGATCAACCCTATTTATGTGTGTAGTATCCCTTATAGTATAAAAAATATTAATTTTTAGAGTAATTGGTGTTATCCCATCTTCTTTTTGTAATTTCTATTATTCTGGAAACCATGTCGTACACATGGTAGCAATGTCTACTACCTTCATTCGCCTTAAACACATATCCTCATCAGAATTAGTGTTTACACTTTTGATAAGGCATTGAAACTGTTCATTAGGGGTATGAAAAACAAATCCAATCACACCATCTCTTTCTTAGATGGATTATTTTCTTCTTATTTCCATCATTATCTATTTTACTTTGGGGTTCATGAACATTTTTAAAGATCCATGATATGGAATATATTAAAAAAATAAAATCATATCTTCCTTTTAGGTTGAATATCGTTATGAGGATTCATCATTGAATTATTAAGATTTCCAATTTACTTCTTCTTTTATTTTCACCACATGTAAAATCCAATGCATTCCTTTACTAGTTTTTTTAATAGGTAGGGGGAGAAGACCCCCATTTTTTATTAAACACACAAACCTTGTAAATTTTTTGTAACATCCCAAGTAAATAATGAATAATAGATATTTTTATCTATGTCTATTAATGAATTAGATAGTGTTTTAGAGGCTTAAAATGAAAATAAATCCAATATTAAGCATGGAATACACTAATATTCTTAAAAGATTGTTTTACTCCCTTTTGATGGCAAACCCTTTTTAAATCAAACTTTTGACAATTTTATAATCTATATTTGTCAAAATAAATATATTCATTATGATTGGGACATTTAATTTTACATTGGATAAATTTTTGGTATTTTTCTGACAATATTCATTTTTTAATGAATAGTGAAAAATACTGCATTTTACATCAAAACTGCTTTGTCATTTAATTAAATTATATGGTTAGATTAACTTTTTAATTGCTCTTAAAGTGTAATATGAATATATTTTTACCATTTAATTCAATGGTGGTCATTAGGATTAATTTCACTTTGAAATTGGTCATAAAGTAATACCAAACTTTTCATAGATATTGTTTCAAAAAAACCCGCTATTTGTTTTGACAATGGGAATTATTTTAAAATAAATTATTGCAATTATGTGTTTGGAATTTGGTAAAATGGATTAAATATTTGGAATCAGAAGGTCCAAATTATGTAATTAAGACTCTTTTGTTTTTGGACATTATGAATAGTAACGACGGTAATTATCTTTAATTATCTTGATTAATGAGTAATCGGGTAGTTAAGGATAATAAAATAATGTCATAATAATTTAAAATGACACCAAAATTTTTCCTAAGGATACTGGTTGTCTCATGGCCGACCATGGTATGCCTTGTTCCAAACTTGGGGGCCCCATGAAATCACTTTTGTGAGAAAGTGACTTTTTATCTTTTTATTTTTTAAAGAATGTTAAATGTAACAAAGAATGTATCACCTAAGTAAAATATTTTTAATTTTGTCTACATAGATGATATTTTAGACTATAAATATTCATTGGAAAGTTAAAAAGATTTTATACATCATAGTATTTGTTTCATAATTTTCATACTTTAAATAAATTAAATTATTTATGACATCATGATGATGCAGCGATTACTTCATTAATAAAGGATTTAAATAAAATGAAATGATAATGTAAAATATATTACCTACACATGTCCAAAACCTATTGGATTGGTGGATTTAGAACCCTTATCACCTTAACCTATAATTATATCAATGTGGGACCTTTTAAATCCGAAAATCATTTTCAAATAAAGTAACATTTCTTTACGTTCCAAGAGTGCCCCTCCCCTCCTCTTATAAAAGGCCCCCACCTCTACCTCCTTACCCACAATCCCAAAGCCTTTGGATCGGACAAACCCTGCCCATTTTGTCTCTCCACATCCCTTTATTACTCCTTGAAGCCTCACTTTGGGCAGAAGTCTTCCCAAGGAAGCCTTTGAGCTCAAACCAAATGGAGTTACCCGATTTTAAGGTAATGTCTTCACTTGAGTCCTTTTGTTTTATTTTGCTTCTCCAACCCCCTAAACTCTTTTTATTCATTTATTTTGTAACAAATCCAGTATCTTCAATATACTAGGATGTTGTTATAATATGGATTCGAGTAACACTTACACACACCTACACTTAATGGTTAAAGGACATACTGTTTCCGTGGATGGTGAATTTATGCCTCCCGAAACGATGATTGTTCAACATTATTTTAACACCTTAAAAGGTGGCCATTAAGATGACACTATATTTATATATGATATATAATATGTTTATGTTTTCCTTAAGATTCTGTATTTTTCATTTTGTGCATAACTTTATGGTTCCTATTATGGGTAAACATGATATCTTCATTTAAGGAAGTGCGGACTACCGCCCCCTCAAAGTGATTTGATTCGTTAAATACCATATGTGGGACGTATAAAGGATGGATCTATGATATTATATATTATATTATAATGGAATTATAATATACCTTTATGTCATTATGATTCCATTCTATAAAATACGAAATAGAAATGAAAGTAGCGTTCATGCGTACGTTCGGCTTACCCTCTCCATGAACGGTGCATTTCATTTCTTACCTCTAAATGATTATGTAATATTATAAATGCACGTATATAATGGATATATAAGATATATACATCATGATTATAATTCTGGATATAATGTATACATGAACAACTTGTAATTATAAAGGGTTTATTTTTGACTCAAGTACCAATGATCGTTAAAACGACCGTTATTAACTCAAATAATTACATAGTGTTCATGACATGGAAATAACTGATATAAAAGGAATAATGAACTTAAAAAAGGTTCTTAAGAAAGTATAAATTAACTCAACTTTATTATTCAGGACATTAAAGAACGATCGAGTCAAGTCGGACCCGAGGTATGAGACTTCGTCTCAATCTCCTTTCATTGAGGCATATTTTGTTTTATACACAACCTTCTTTTATACGGTGTACAAAACCCTTTGAATTTCAAGTTTATTCAAAATGAATCTTTTTTATACGAAGTATTTACTAAACGACAAAAGGGAATGTTTTTGTCGTACGTATGTGGCGACAACGACTTCTCCGCCGCCGTGACTATTATTTGAGTTTCGGCTTCCTCTACCAGCCATACCTTCTTTTTAAAAGAAAAATAAATACCATGTTTTACTTTTCTTTTATTTTGGTATTGAAAATGGTTTTCATAATGTTTTTTATTATATCAATGTATTTTATTGATATCCTGTGATTGAAATGTGGAAATGTTATGTTTCCTTTATGCATGTTTTATGTGATACGATTATGTTATGGTTCTTGGGAATTATTATGAAGATGGGTGGTTTCGTGATAAACTAAGGGAGGGTGAGCCCGATATAGCTCTCCAATGCATTGGGTAACGTGAAGGAGTGAAATGTTAAGGTTTCTCCGAAGAGATTTAGGGAATATACTGTGATGGGTTTTCCAAATGTAACCAAGAGGGTTACTCCCTACGTAAGAATGTTATGAATGCCTCAAGTTACCTTTATGTCTAATGATTTCTATGATTTATTCATGATTTGATGAGGTATGTTAAAGTGCTTATGTTTTATGGGTAAAGTATGATTTCATTCTTATGTATATATGTACCCATGTTTCCTTTCCATATATTTTTATATCCCTTACTGAGCTTTTTATGCTCATCCCAAGTTTTTTTGAAATTTTTTTCACAGGTCAAGGGAAAGGTACATGATATGATGATAGTGTCAAGGAAGTGTAATGAAAGAATCCATGTTTTATTTTAAATATGTTTCCATTGATGGGAAAGAATAATACTATCTTTATGTAACAACTTTGTTTATATGTGGAATGTAATGCAAGTTTTATGATCTAATTCTCTAAAACTCTAAACCCGAAAAGATCCTCAATGTGTAATCTTATAATAACTCAATATTAAGTAAGGTTTATGGATGGGGCCTTATAGTTGGTATCAGAGGTCGGTTTAGATAACCTAAGGAGTTAGAATTCTATTAAATGATTATCCAAAAATATTTTTTGTTTTTTATGGTAAAATTGGAATGATATAGGATTTGAAGATTACCATGTTGCTTCATCTAAGACATGTTTGTTCAGAATGGTTTTCCGCAGAGGAAATAGGGAAGTAGTGCTAGGAAGCCATACAGAAGGATATAACCTTCCAAATCAGCATCCTGAGATGGTCAGAATTGGAACTGAATAGTTTGTTGCAGTAATGGCACAGTTGACTCAAGCGATAAATGGAGGTGGTATCCATACATGATATCAGCCAGATCAACCGTAGAGGAATATGTCAGTGGTGGAACATTTCATGAGGCAACATCCCCCATCATTTAGAGGATCATCTGACCCTGTGCTAGCTGAAGCGTGGATTAAAGCATTGGAGAAGATTTTCGATGTCGTGGGGTGTTTAGACAATCAAAAGGTTAGTCTTTCTATTTACCATTTGGAGGGTGAAGCATATCAGTGGTGGTCGATGGTTAAAAATATCAGGGACGTTGATGAGATTTATGCTCTCGACTGGGATGAATTCAAAGGTATGTTTCTTGAAAAGTATTTTTCTAAGGATGTTAAACTTAGGATGGAAAAACAATTCTTGGAATTGAGGCAAGAGGAAGACTCAGTGGCTACCTATGAAGAAATATTCACTCGATTGGCAAGGTATGCTCCAAATTTTATCCGAGACCTTGATAGTAAAATCAATCGTTTTTACTCAGGATTAAAGCCAACATATCGAAGGGAATTAGCTTCTTGTGAGTTTAAAAGTTATTAAATGCTTTTTCAATGTGCTGAGAAGGTGGAAATGGAGTTTTCCGATGATCAAGTGTTCTATAACAACCAACAGAAGAAGAGAACGAGGTGGCAGGAGAAAGGTAAGAATTCTTCAAAAAGTCTGATGGTAAGAAAACTAAGTTTCCAGTTTGTGATAAATGTGGAAAAAGGCATGCTGGGGAATGTCTTCTGAATTCTAGAAAGTGCTACTGATGTGGTAATATGGGACATAAGGCTTGTGATTGCACTGAAAAAGATCAAGGTAAAGGTAAGACCAAATTTTATTTACAGTTAGTGAAATGTATTAAGTGCAATGAGATGGGTCACTATGCAAATGAGTGTCCGACAAAGAGCTTGAGTGATGGGAAGCAGTTAGACTACAAGCAGAAAGGGGTGGTGAAATCCTTTGCAACTACTTCAGCAGATGTCGGGCCATCAAATGAAGTTGTATCAACTCCAGGGAGCTCAGTATTTTTCAAAGATTGACTTGAGATCTGGGTACCATCAGCTGAAGGTAAAGGAAGCAGATGTTCCGAAGACCGCGTTACGTACAAGATATGGCCATTATGAATTTGTAGTAATGCCTTTTGGGATAACCAATGCACCTGATGTATTCATGGACTTAATGAATAGAATTTTCCATGAGTACTTGGATAAGTTTGTGGTGGTTTTCATTGATGATATTTTGGTGTTTTCTAAAAGTAAAGAGGACCATGAAAGACATTTAAGGGTTATCTTGAAAACCTTAAAAGAAAAGAAACTGTATGGAAAATTCAGAAAGTGTGAGTTTTGGTTGCAAAAAATTTCTTTCCTTGGTCACATTGTTTCTAAAGACAGGATAACTGTTGATCCTGCAAAAACAAAAGTTGTGGAAGACTGGCCAAGACCCACAAATGTAACTGAGATTCGTAGCATCCTTGGTTTGGGAGGCTATTACCGAAGGTTTGTTAGAAATTTTTAACAGTTATCTAGTCGAATGACTAAGCTAACTCGGAAGGGTGTTATGTTTATCTGGACAAAAGAATGTGATGACTGTTTTCAATAATTGAAAATAAGATTGGTGAATGCTCCAGTTTTGGCACTACCTTCCAGGAATGGCGAGTTTGTTATATACAGTGATGCTTCATTGAAAGGACTTGGTTGTTTCCTAATGCAGAATGATCAAGTAATTGCTTATGCTTCACGTCAGTTGAAAACTCATGTGGTAAATTACCCTACACATGATTTGGAATTAGCTGCTGTTGTTTTTGATTTAAAAATTTGGAGGCATCATTTGTATGGAGTAAAGTGTGAAATATATACTGATCAAAAAAGTTTAAAGTATATATTCACTCAGAAAGAGTTAAACATGAGACAGAGGAGATGGCTGGAATTAATCAAGGATTATGATTGTACAATTCATTACCATCCAGGAAAATAAAATAAAGAGGCTGATGCTTTGAGTCGAAAAAGTAATGCTTCGTTAGAAATGTTGCGTTTGGAACGTGATCCTTTGGTTAAAGATTTGATGAACTTTGGCATAGAAGTTGTTGGTGAAGGAAGTTCTTCTGTTTTGTTTCAGGTATCAGTGAGATCATCTCTATCAGATAGAATCAAGAAAGCACAGAAGCAAGACAATGAGTTACAGAAAAAGGTAGAGCTGGTTCAGAAAGGTAAGTTGCCTGAATTCAACATTGATAATGATTGCGTTTTGAAATTTGGGAAGAGATTGTGTGTGCCTTGTGATTCACAGTTGAAGAGAGAGTTGTTATGTGAAGCTCATAGTTCTCTGTTTTCAGTTCATCCTAGCAGTACTAAGATGTACAGAGATCTTCAGGAGTATTACTAGTGGGATGGAATGAAATGAGATATTGCTGATTTTACTGTGAAGTGTTTGACTTGTCAGCAGATTAAAGACGAGTGGCAGTTACCGAAAGGGATGCTTCAGCCTTTACTAGTGCCAGAGTGGAAATGGGAGAATATATCCATGGAATTTGTTGTGGGATTACCAAAGACATCTTGAGGTAATAATGCAATCTGGGTTATTATTGATCGCTTGACTAAATCTGCTCATTTCCTTGCTATACGAGATAATTTTTCCCTAGATCAACTTTCCCATTTGTATCTTAAAGAGATAGTCAGGGTACATGGAGTTCCTCTCTCCATTGTATCTGATCGTGATCCAATGTTCACTTATAACTTTTGGAAAGGCCTCCAGAAGTCGTTGGGTACTGAATTAAATTTTTGTACAACATTTCATCTTCAATCAGATGGGAAATCAGAACGAAAAATTCAGACCTTTGAGGATATGCTACGAGCTTGTTCGATGGATTATCAGGGAAGTTGGGACCAACATCTTTCTTTGGTTGAATTTTCATATAATAATAGTTTTCATTATAGTATACAGATGGCACCATTTCAAGCATTATATGGGAAGCGGTGTCGAACTCCAGCTTTCTGGGATGAAGTGCGTGAAAGGAAGTTGATGGGACCAGAATTGGTAGAAGAGATGGTAGAAAAAGTTCAGCTGATTCAGAAACACATGAGAACATCTCAGAGTAGGCAGAAGATTTATGCGGACAACATGAGGAAGGATATCTCTTTTGAGGTAGGTGATCATGTTTTTCTCAAAGTCTCACCATGGAAAAGTGTGATGCGATTTGGTAAGAAAGGAAAGCTGAGTCCAAGGTTCATTGGACCATATGAAATTCTGGAGAGAGTTGGATCAGTTGCATACCGAGTGGCGTTACCTCCAATTTTATCTTAGGTACACAATGTTTTTCATGTTTCGATGCTGAGAAAGTACATGCCAGATCCATCTCATGTTTTGAGTCCAGAGGTAGTTCAGCTGGAAGAGAACCTTTCTTATGAGGAAACATCAGTCCAGATTCTTGACCACAGGGAGCAAGTGTTATGAAATAATGTGATTAATCAGGTAAATGTTTTGTGTAAAAACCAAATGAAGGAAGAGGCAACATGGGAATATGAAAATGCAATGAGGGATAAGTACCCCCATTTATTCGATAAGTAAATAAATTGCGGGGAAGAAATTTTCTAAAGGGGGGAAGGATGTAACATTCCAAGTAAGTAATGAATAATAGATATTTTTATCTATGTCTATTAATGAATTAGATAGTGTTTTAGAGGCTTAAAATGAAAATAAATCCAATCTTAAGCATGTAATACACTAATATTCTTAAAAGATTGTTTTACTGCCTTTTGATGGAAAACCCTTTTTAAATCAAACTTTTGACAATTTTATAATCTATATTTTTCAAAATAAACATATTAATTAGGATTGGGACATTGAATTTTACATTGGATAAATTTTTGGTATTTATATGACAATGTTCATTTTTTAATGAATAGTGAAAAATACTGCATTTTACATCAAAACTGCTTTTTCATTTAATTTAATTATATGGTTAGATTATCTTTTTAATTTCTCTTAAAGTGTAATCTGAATATATTTTTACCATTTAATCCAATGGTGGTTATTAGGATTAATTTCACTTTGAAATTGGTCATAAACTAATGCCAAACTTTTCATAGATATTGTTTCTTTAAAACCCGCTATTTGTTTTGACAACGGGAATTATTTTAAAATTAATTATTGCAATTTATGTGTTTGGAATTTGGTAAAATAGATTACATATTTGGAATCAGAAGGTACAAATTATGTAATTAAGACTTTTGTTTTTGGACATTATGAATAGTAACAACGGTAATTATCTTTAATTATCTTGATTAATGAGTAATCGGGTAGTTAAGGATAATAAAATAACGTCATAATAATAAAAAATGACACCAAAATGTGTCCTAAGGATACTGGTTGTCTCATGGCCGACCATGGGATTCCTTGTACCAAACTTGGTGGCCCCATGAAATCACTTTTGTGAGAAAGTGACTTTTTATCTTTTTATTTTTTAAAGAATGTTAAATGTAACAAAGAATGTATCACCTAAGTAATTTTTTTTAACTTTGTCTAAATAGATGATATTTTAGACTATAAATATTCATTGGAAATCTAAAAATATTTCCTACATAATAGTAGTTTTTTCATAATTTTTAGACTTTAAATAAATTAAATTATTTATGACATCATGATGATGCAGCGATTACCTCATTAATAAAGGATTTAAATAAAATGAAATGATAATGTAAAATATATGACCTACACATGTCCAAAACCTATTGGATTGGTGGATTTCGAACCCTTATCACCTTAACCTCGAATAATATCAATGTGGGACCTTTTGAATCCGAAAATCATTTTCAAATAAAGTAACATTTCTTTACTTTCCAAGAGTGCCCCTCCTCTCCTCTTATAAAAGGCCCCCACCTCTACCTCCTTACTCGCACTACCAAAGCCTTTGACTCGGCCAACCCCTGCCCATTTTGTCTCTCCACATCCCTCTCTTACTCCTTTAAGCCTCACATTGGGCAGAAGTCTTCCCAAGGAAGTCTTTGAGCTCAAACCAAAGGGAGTTACCCGATTTTAAGGTAATGTCTTCACTTGAGTCCTTTTGTTTTATTTTGCTTCTCCAACCCCCTAAACTCTTTTTATTCATTTATTTTGTAACAAATAATGTATCTTAAATATACTAGGATGTTTTTATAAGAAGTATTTGACCAACACTTATACACACCTACATCTAATGGTTAAAGGACATACTGTTTCCGTGGATGGTGAATTTATGCCTCCCGAAATGATGATTTTTCAACATTATTTTAACACCTTCAAAGGTGGCCATTAAGATGACACTATATTTATATATGATATATGATATGTTTATGTTTTCTTTAAGCTTCTGTATTTTTTATTTTGGACATACCTTTATGGTTCCCATTATGGGTAAACGCGATATCTTCATTTAAGGAAGTCCGGACTACCGCCCCCTCAAAGTTATTTGATTCGGTAAATACCATATGTGGGAAGTATAAAGGATGAAACTATGATATTATATATTATATTATACTGTAATTATAATATACCTTTATATCATTATGATTCCATTCTATAAAATACGAAATAGAAATGAAAGTAGCGTTCATGCGTACGTACGACTTACCGTCTCCATGAACGGTGCATTTCATTTATTACCTATAAATGATTATGTAATATTATAAATTCATGTATATACTAGATATATATGATATATACATCATGATTATAATTCTGGATATAAAGGATACACGAACAACTTGTAATTATAAAGGGTTTATTTTTGACTCAAGTACCAATGATCGTTAAAACGACAGTTATTAACTTAAATAATTACATAGTGTTCATGACATGGAAATAAGTGATTATAAAAGGAATAATGAACTTGAAAAATGTTCTTAAGCAAGTAGAAATTAACTCATGTTTAATATCCAGGACCTTAAAGAACGATCGAGTGAAGTCGGACCCCAGGTATGGGACTTCATCTCAATCTTCTTTCATTGAGGCATATTTTGTTTTATACAAAACCTTCTTTTATACGGTGTATAAACCCCATTGAATTTTAAGTTTATTCAAAAGGAATCTTTTTTATACGAAGAGTTTACTAAATGACAAAAGGGAATGTTTTGGTCGTACATATGGGGCGACAACGACTTCTCCGCCGCCGTGACTATTATTTGAGTTTTGGCTTCCTCTACAAGCCATACCTTCTTTTTAAATGAAAAATAAATACCATGTTTTACTTTTCTTTTATTATGGTATTAAAAATGGTTTTCATAATGTTTTTTATTATATCAATGTGTTGTATTGATATCTTGTGATTCAAATGTGGAAATGTTATGTTTCCTTTATGCATGTTTTATGTGATATGATTATGTTGTGGTTCTTGGGAATTATTATGAAGACGGGTGGTTCCGTGATAAACTAAGGGCGGGTGAGCCCGATATAGCTCTCCAATGCATTGGGTAACGCGAAGGAGTGAAATGTTAAGGTTTCTCTGAAGATATTTAGGGAATATACTGTGATGGGTATTCCAAATGTAACCAAAAGGGTTACTCCCTACGTAAGAATGTTATTAATGCCTCAAGTTACCTTTATGTCTTATGATTTCTATGATTTATTCATGATTTGATGAGGTATGTTAAAGTGATTATGTTTTATGGGTAAATTATGATTTCATTCTTATGTATATATATACCCATGTTTCCTTTCCATATATTTTTATATCCCTTACTGAGTTTTTTATGCTCATCCCAAGTTTTTTTGAAATGTTTTTCACAGGTCAAGGGAAAGGTACATGATATGATGATAGTGTCAAGGAAGTGTCAAGAAAGAATCCATGTTTTATTTTAAATATTTTTCCATTGATGGGAAAGAAGAATACTATCTTTATGTAACCACTTTGTTTATATGTGGAATGTAATGCAAGTTTTATGATCTAATTCTCTAAAACTCTAAACCTGAAAAGATCCTCAATGTGTAATCTTGTAATAACTCAAGATTAAGTAAGGTTTAAGGCTGGGGCCTTATATTTTTACTAGGGTAGAGGGGAACCCATTTATATTACCTATAGTCCTGGTGGGATTTAACCCATACAACATGACCCAAAGGCCCAACATAATGGACAACAAAACCATGACCCAAAGGGTCCATAGGGAAGAACTGAAGGCCTGTGTTTGAACTTCTCCTCCATCCTGATATCCTTGGAATTCATAACTTCATTCCACAAAACAGAGCTGGAAAGACGTATCACTCCATCATTTCCTTCCCAAAGCCGACTCTCTGGATTGCATCATAGTCCACCAAAATCTTCTGATTCTTCATATTAATTGGAAAAAACTGGCCGCATCACCACCAATGTTCCGGTACCATTTTCCACCTATTCCATCAACATTAACCTCCATGACCCCCACCTCATATGGATTGACTAGGGTCATCCATGGTCCTGCACTAACTGTGTTGGGTCTATCATCGCCAGTCTAACCCCTCCATCAGTTGTTCCCCTCCATCGAGGGTCGAACCATTTTTCCATCTGCATGGAAAAAATCCCTCATATGAAGGATAATTTGGATTCAAACCCCCACTTTGTTGTTATTTCAAAGTTATGTGGACCACTCTTCCACCACCTTGAATATAAATGACATTATGATTTTTTCTCAACTCCATGTAGGGGGCCCAACCAAGCCCAAAGTGCATCACACATTCCTTAGCTAGGCAATGACTTTGAATATCAATATGCATTATATAAACAGTTTCTAAGTATGTTGGAAATATATCCTATTCCAGTTCCCCTAGAGATAATTTGGTACAAATAGCGGGTACCACTAAACTAACACCCAATTGGAAAAACATGTCTATGGGTAACACTTGAATCCCTATGGGGGCCCCAACCTATCTCCAAGCACACTAAAAGTTCCCCATATAGATAATAGCTTTGAATTGTCTTATGCATAATACACACAATGTTTGGATTTGGCGGCAATTGAGAATATGCTGATTCTCATGTAGAGAAAGTGGTACAACTAGTGGGTACCACCCGATTAACACCCTATGGGAAAATGGCATGTATGGTTTGAAATCCACTATCAATGGGGGTCCTTGACCAAGACTAGAGTGTTCCACACATTCTATAGCCAGGAAATAGTTTTTAATAGCCATGTGTATAATACATAAATTGTTTAATTCTAGTAGGTTTTGAGACTGCGCCTGTTCCCATGGAGTGTGAGGGGTACAACCAGCAGGTACCATTTAAAAAACACCCCATTAGTATAATATTTGTGTTAGGATGATACATAAAAATACTCTTCATAATGTCAATCATACATATTATAAAAATAATATAGATTATAAAATCTTCTATGTTTTTTAAGAGGTAGATTTTTCTATCACTATGAACATTGTTTTAAACCAGTATGTTATCTCCTAGCTTTAGAACCAATCCCCATGACTTCAAGCCTTATAAAACATGTGAATAGTGATATGTTATGATTATAATCCCTTAACATAAGTTAAAAATTCCAACAACACCAAAATCTACTTATAAGTATTAATTTTTTTCCATTCGATGCAGATTTCATAGAATTACAAGATTGCTATTTTTACATAGGAACCTCAAACTTTTGGGATCTATTTGATGATATGATATTCCTAGAAATTAATTTATTCACCATTTATGTTGTGGTGAATTTATTGTCATTTTATCTTTCCATAATTGTAGTTTGTTTTATTTTATTACCACATGTTTTGACCAAAAATAGATTCTGTGAAATCTAATCTAACTAAATAGTGGGTTACCTTTTTCTATGAGCTTGAGGTGGATGCTTATCTAGTTGATATCAAGCTATTATTTCCACCATTTTGATTCTTATTAGAATATATAATAATTTTTATGTTTTTTTGGAAATTATTATTTTCGATTCATCTATGGAAGATCTAGATTGTTCAGATTCAATATTTTTCAAACTCACTTCTATCTCAAGACACTTTAGATTTAGAGATTTATTTTCATCCTTAGATGATATTGAACTATCTTCCCACACATTATTTAACTTTTTATTTTTATCCTCGTGAATTTTCCTTATCTAAACTGTTTAATTATCTAGATCTTTTACCCTTTTGACCTTATCTTCCAGTTGGGAAGTCTTGACATCCAAAGAGTCTTTATTGAATTTCTAAAAATCCTGAAACACTTCATTTAAAACCTTTTGAAATACTTATTTCCCAAAAGAATATATTTTTAATTATTCTCCAAATAGTAAAATTATTTTTCTTAAAAGTTTTATGGTTCTTTATTTTAATTTTTCTTTTTCTGTGATAATGTTTTAATAACTAAAATTCATAGAAAATGGAACTTCCATTGAATCATCCTTTAATTTTATCTGTTACATCTCATAAAGTATCCCCTTGATGTATGAATATATATATATGAGAAAACATAAATTGGGACTTTCTTCAAATAATACTTAAATTTAGAATAGATAACACCTATTTATTCATTGAATTACACTTAATCATATTTCGAGATTATTTCACAAGAGGAATGATTTTTAGTTGGTTTATGAAAATATGCACCCCTCTCAAAAATTCAATAAGTGGCGATTCCTTATTACTCTTTGAAGATTTTTTCAAATTTTTAGCCTCCTTTTTCATCCTATTTTGTAGAGTCTTGTTAGAAGCTTCCAAGATTTAATTTAATATGGATGGAATATTATTTTATTATATGTGGCTCAAGTATTAAAAATACTTGAAATAGATAATTCATGTAATCTTTTAAAGAAAATAGGCATTAGAAACAGATCTAATCATAGGAAACCTCACTCTAATACCAAGAAGTTTTGAACATTTGTTATTTAAAGTGTAAATGCTAGATGAAATTTTATAAGGCACCATCCATGGTGTCCAACATCTAAAGTAGGCTAAATATTTAGTTAAATAATACATGGATGGATCAATTATTGAAAAAATAAATGATTTCTGAATGTTTATGAGAAAGTATTATTAGATTTGGTTCCTTAGATCCAATTACTTTATACTTGATATTACCTATATATAAATATATATTTAGGTGTTTAAATATTAATAGATACCTTATCATATATTAAATGTTCTTTTGTGTCAAATTAAAGTGATAATGTTCTGGTGTATTTATCACATTAAAAAGGTTATATGTAGTTCCCTGCCAGGATGATAACCTTGATATACAATGATGATATTCTTAAACTTAATCATATAGTCATGATAATATTATACAATATAAAAAACAACATGATCACTATCATGTGATAGTTTCTCGTATTGGAGTGAGACTTTATCTCATGATGTTCTCCCTTGGTTATCTCCAGAGTGAGAGATTATGAGGTTAAACCTGCCAGTAAGAATTTTAGATATTTTGTTTCATCAGATATTTTTGTTTGTGAGAATGTATAAAGGAACCTATACTTTAAGAATATTTTTAATTCATATCATGGATCACACACTAATATTTATTTCCAAAACCTGTGATGACATATGTTCATGATGATGGTTGTTGTATTGAGTGCATGGTGAATGTCATATTATTAATGAATTATTTGAGAAAGTATTTTCCCCTTCAGTATTTGTGGAAGATTATATATCATCATTTTGATTGGAATGAAATTATAAAACTAAATTTCATGGCCATGTTGTAACAATGAGTTCGTTTATAATAATAAAATTAATATGAATCAAGAATATAGGTTGATGACATGGGTGTGCACACTTATTGATCAGATACAATGAAAAAGGGATTATATACCATAGTGAAAATTTATATGTGGTTGTTGTTGTTGTGATATAACTTTTTTCTCTATAGGATCCTTGACCTGTTTTTAGAAAGTTATCTTAGACATTAAAACAACCCACCTAAGTCCATAAGGAAATAATCATAGAGGGTTGTCCAAAAAAGTTCTTCTGTTGATCTTAGTTAAATATTATTTATATTTAATGATTGGAATAAATATTATTTTCCAGAAAAAGAAGAAATATTTATTCAATATTATGTGATCACAAATAATAAATAAATATTTATTTAAAAGGTAATTATTTAATCATATGAATTTATAAAATTTATTAATCTCTTTTTATTCTCAAAGTAATAAATATTTTTTTAAAAGTTGCAGATGAAGCCTCATTTATTAATCAACGAAAGGAACTATTTCTATCAAGGTAGAGGGGAATCCTTATATGGCCTATAGGTCCAAAGACACAAATTCAAAATACACTAGTGCAGAAAAAAATTTCAACGTCACCATTTTTTACGTCAGTTAAATATAACTAACGTGAAAATCTGTGATATTTGGGTTTTGAGGTGGGTTATTTTATAACCGACGTAAAAAATACTAAAAGTAAATTTTTTAGGTCGGTTATTTTAATAAGCGACAAAAAATATGACGTATCTAACAAATTTTTTACATCGGTAATAAAATAACCGACATAAAAAAGGTACCATTTGAGGCCTTTTTGACATCGGTTATTTGATAGCTGACGTAAAAACCCAAATCGCAGAATTTTTTACGTCAGTTATATTATAACTAATGTAAAAAGCCAACACATGGCAGTTTTTAACTTCAGTTATAAAATAACTGACGTAAAAACTGTGGTTTCTGATGTGTTTTTTAGGTCAGTTATAGAATAACCGATGTAAAAAAACCAACACGCGTCTTTATTTACATCAGTTATTTTATAACAGAGGTTAAAAATATGGTATCTGATACATCTATAACGTCGGTTATTATAATAACCGACGTTATAAAACATTTAAAATATTTATCATGCCTCGTGGATTGTCATTTCTGATTTTTCGATTGACAGACCTGCGACTCCTCTCTCTCGTGCGAAAAACCAAGAATCGACTCTTAAATATCGTTTCATTAAACTCGGTTTTCCATCAAAATTTATCATATTTACTCTCCTCGGATCTATCATCTCCACTCGCAACACTCAGGTAAGACTCCCACGACTTTATTTCATTCGTTTTTTTCTAGATAGTCTATATTTACTTTTTGCACTTTTTTGTTTAAACTAGGTAATATTATTCGATTTCAGACCCCCTTACCTCATTTTTCCATCATTATCTTTTTTATTATCACCAGATCTATTAGATAGACTAATAATATTCCATTAATCCTCACCTAATTCTATTTCGTTTGTTTTTGTTTTGTGGTTTCCCTACATTTATGGTAATATTTGTTATCATTGAAAACTAATGATCTCATTCACCTATATAATAAAATATATTTCTAATCCATTGTGATACACCCATTCCCTATACCAGTGTGATTTATTTTATAAGTATATATGGTTTTTCAAGTTGGAATGTTTTTTTTGGATCCTTGGTTGTTTCTATTTTGTCTATCACTTTTTTTGTTCCATAAACTATTTACATCGCTTATTCTCGTAGACTATTCTAAGTCTTCATATGCTATTAAAACTCGATTCATTGATCAATAGATCATTTTATACTAGTAGGAGATACAGTTCTTGATTCTCATTTAGAATAATGGCATGATACCAAAACTAGTAGCTTGAGGTTAAAATCCCTAGATATGCAAAAACTAGTATCTTGATGTTAAAATCCCATTGTTCTGGGGGGATGTCCAGAGGGTTGGGGGATGTCCCGGGGGTTGGGGGTTTTTCAGAGGGTTGGGGGTAGTCCAGGGTGTCCATGGAGGTGGGAGGGGGGGCATTCCAGGGGTGTGTGTGTGGGGAGGGGGGGGGGGGTGCCGAAGGGGGTGGGGCTGACGAAGGGGGTGGGGGCTGTCTAAGGGGGTGGGTGGGGGGCACTGTCCAAGGGGGTGGGGCCTATCCAGAGGGCTTGGGGGGTTGTCCGGGTGGGTATCCAAGAGAGTAGGGTGTGGGGTGGTGTCCAAGAGGGGTGGGGGTGTCCAAGGGGGTGGGGGTGCTGTCTAGAGGGGTGGGGGTTGTCCCGGGGGTGGGGGTGGTGTCCTGAAGGGGGGGGGGGGGGGGCTGTCCAGGGATGTGGTTGTGTCCAGGGGGTGTCCAAGGTGGTGGGGGTGGTGTCCAGGGGGTGGGGGGTTGTCCAAGGGGGTGGTGGTGTCTAGGGGGTGTCCAAGGGGGTGGGTGTGGAGTCCACGGGGTGGGGGGTTGACCAGGGGGGTGGTGGTGTCCAGGGGTGTCCAAGGTTGTCTGGGGGGGGATAAGTGTCAGTTGGGATTGACTATTGCATCGTGGTTTGTGATATTATGACATGATGATTGTATTGTTTCATGGATATTAGTGTTGCATTTTGATTCTATTTGGTTATATATATTTTGACTAGTCATCAACTATGACAAAATTATGGGTTATGGGGGTGACCATGTCATGGTTTTCAAATATAAATAGTTATCCTTACCCCATTATGCCATGATGATTGGCTTTATATTGTGATTTTCTCCATCCGAGTTTTTATTTTAAATTTGATTTGATTATCATGTTTACACCATTTTCTCCAATTTTCTATCAACCATTGGAGGCCCCATGGTTTTCTTTTATTCCATGGAATTTAATACTGTTATATGTAACTATATTTTATTTTTAAAATCATATTCAAGCATATTTTTTTTAAATACGCATATATTTGTTTTATATTTAAAAATTGTTTTACACTCAAATTATGATTTTTTTCATTTAAACATATATTTGTCTTATCTAAAAAATATGAATAATTTTGATATTTTCTATAGGTAATAATGAGTGAAAGTTGTATTACAGCACATCGAATGAGAATTGAATATGAAGAAGGTGTTGATGCCTTTTTGGAATTTTCTAAATGAAATGTTCCAAGTAGTGACATTTTTTCTGTCCGTGCCTGAAATGTTTGAATATGAAGAGGTTGAAAAGTAGAGAGATGAAAGATCATCTGATTTCTCATGGTTTTAATACATGTTATAGCCTTTGTATTTGGCATGGTGAAACTGGATGGAATGTCACTGATGATGATGATTTGCAATATGGTGACTCCGATGGAATTGAAGAAATGATTTGTGATATAGCAGCAGAACAAATTGAGATAGAACCAATAGTTGCACGTCCATATAGTGATGCTGAAAAACCATTATATCATGGTTCTATAGATTTTACGGTTTTTTCAGTAGTGTTAAGATTGATTAACCTGAAGTCGAAACATTGATGGAGTGACACAAGTTTTACAGAGATGCTTCAATTGATGAAATACATTCTTCCAAAAGATAATGATCTTCCAGATTCATATTATAAGGCCAAGAAAATATTATGCCTGATGGGATTGGGATATAAGAAAATACATGCCTCTCCAAATCATTGTATGATATATAGGAAGTAATATGAATTTCTTTCAGAGTGTCCTAAATGTGGGACATCACGGTATAAGGTGAATGAAAAATCATAGGCTTATGTAGAGATTACAAAGATCCCTTCAAAGGCATTTTGGTTACTTCCTATAATTAATCATTTAAAATGTTTATTTTCTAATTCACATGATTCTAAAAGGTTAATATAGAATGATGATGGGCGGTTATATGATTGAATAATACATCATCTAGCTGATTTTCCACAATGGAAGAAAATTGATGAGAAATATCTTACATTTTGAAATGAAATTAGAAATCTCAGACTAGGGTTGTGCACAGATTGAATGAATCCATACTGGACCCTCAGTAGCACACATAGTTCATGTCTAGTTTTATTGGTAATTTAAAACCTCTCACATGAAGTTTGAATGATGCACAAATATGTCATGTTGAGTATAATGATCTCTGGTCCGAAGCAACCAGGAAATGATATTTATGTTTTCTTGTCACTGTTGATTGATTATTTGAATCTTTTATGGGAGGATGGTATTAGGATGTATGATTCTTATAAAATGGAATATTTTCAACTGCATGCAGTGATTCTATTCACTATAAATGACTTCCGAGCATATAAATTTTTTTTGGATACATTATTAAAGGGTATAAAGCATGTCTAGTTTGTGAACAATAGACGTCATATTGTTAATTGCATCATGGGATTAAAACAGTGTACACGGGTCATCGAATGTTTTTTCCTATGTATCACTCTTATAGAAGACTAAAAAATGCATTCAATGCCTCATAAGAATTTGATATTTCTCCAAAACCATTATCCCATGATCTGTATTTTGAGAGGGTGAAAAACTTTGATGTGACATTGGGAATGACACGTAAATCTGGTAATGATAGACATATTTGGAAGAAAAGGTCAATATTTTTTGATCTACCATATTGGAGATTTGATGAAGTTAAACTTAATATTGATTTCATGCACATGGAGAAGAATATCTGTGATAGTTTGATTGGAACATTGATAGATATTAATGGAAAGACAAAAGATGGGTTGGATGAAATATTAGACTTACTATCAATGGGAATACGTTTGGAGTTAGCTCCCTCTCCTAATGGAAGATGAACATTTCTTCCACCGGCATTTCATACATTATCGAATAGGGAGAAAATTATCTTTTTTAAGCATCTTCAGGATATCAAAGTGCCTCAAGGTTATTCTAGAAATGTAAAAAAATTTGTCTCATTGAAGGACTTGAAGTTGATTGGTATGAAATCTCAGGATTGTCACATCATGATGCAACAACTTCTACCGGTTTCATTGCATGGAATATTTCCCATCCGTGTTAGAAAGGCTATAATAAAGTTGTGTTATTTTTTCAAGTCAATTTGTAATAAAGTGATTTATGTGAATGCTTTGACCATTTTAGAAAATGATGCAATTTTTATACTTTTTCAATTAGAAATGTATTTTCCTCCAACTTTTTTTTGATATAATGGTGCATTTAATGATTCATCTAGTTCTAGAAATAAAGCTTTGTGGACAATTATATCTTCATTGGATATATCCTTTTGAAAGGTATATGAAAATATTGAAGTGGTATGTTATGAATCCATATCGACCTAAAGAATCCATTATTGAAAAGTATATTTTGAAGGAGGTTGTATAGTTTTCTACGAGCTACTTGTCTACGACGCAACACATAGGTTTGCCTCCATATCACCATGAACGAGTTAATAATGAGGGAAAGGGGATTCATGGATTGATTGTCAAATCTTTGTCAGCTGAACAGATGAAGAAGTTGGAATCTTACATCTTGAATAATGTAGCTGATGATCAACCATATATCACATTGCATATTAATGAGTTGAAACAATGTCATCCAAAGAAGAAAGAAATGTGGATTTTGAAAGAGCACAACAAACCATTTTTGTCACGGTTTAAAAAGACTTTTCTTGGTAGATCAGATGTATCAGAGACATTAAAATGGATAGTGGGTGGTCCTTATTTAAATGTGATAACATGGTCCGGTTGTGACATTAATGGCTATACATTTCATATGAAAGCTCAGGAAAAAAGAAGTGCAGTTCAGAAGAGTGGTGTATTGGTGTTTACAGAAGCAATGATTTTTTCATGTTCTATGGACAAAAACCCAGTTTATACATCACATGCATATTATGGAGTGATTTAAGACATATGGGAGGTGGATTACATTAAAATTAAAGTTCCTATTTTTAACTGTAAATGGTTTATCTGTAACAATAGTGTCAGACACGATGAATTTGGATAGACAGTTGTCAGTCTGAATAGATTGGAAGATACAACTGATTATTTTATAATGGAAACTCATCCAAAACAAATTTTCTATGTAGTAGATAAATCAGATAGGTAGTGGGATGTTGTTTTACAAGGGAAAAACAATATGTTGGTGAGGATGAACTTGATGAAGATGTTGATTTATGTGAGATCCCTACTTCCATGGAATGATTAACAGAACATAATGATGAGCATGTTGAAGACATGGTTTGTGCCATAAAGAACGATCATGATGAAGGAATTTGGGAAAACAATCCATTTGTACATTCCTAAAATTATAGGTAACATTTGTTTATTTATTGTTTATATTTATTATTTTCATAAAATAGTAGATATTATAAGTTTTTTCTTCATTAAAACAAAATAAGTATAAGTTTTTATTTGTTTTATTTTTGTTTAGTTTACTTTATCATGTTTACCATTAAATTAATTATATATCTATTGTTTCTGTTCAATAAAAATTAGTGGACCATGTTTACTAGGTTTACCATGTTTTAATTTTGTTAAATTTAATTTATCATGGTTACCATTACATAAATTATATGTCTATTATTTTTTTCAGTGACAATTACTTTACCATGTTAACCATGTTTACCAGGTTTACCATGTTTACCATATTTACCTTGTTTACCATGTTTATCATATTGACTATCTTTACCATCTTTACCATTTTTTAACATGCTTACCATATTAACCATGTTTACTATTACATAACATAGTACAATTTTCAATTTTCTGATTACATTAGTATTAAAATATTTTAATTTTTTATATTTGTGAACTAATGTTTGTTTATTTGATTTGTAGGATAATGATAGATCAATCAGTTGATCAACCACATGATTTTGGAGATGAGCATATTGGTCATACCTATGGGGAGGAACATTCACATGCTCCTCTTGATGTTCCCAAATCTTCCTCATGTTATCCCATTACCACAAAGAGATCAAGAGTCGGTAAACGTGGGTGCACACTTTTACCAAAATTATCACTTGCCTGTATGCATGATCAGAGGATACTCATTGAGTTTGATCATGATGATATTCTTAGAGGTCCAAATGATAAATATTTTAAGAGTTTTGTATCCACTCAGCGTATGTGAAAAGTAAGCACTTTTTATGATTCCTAGAGAAGTGTGGACAATGCAATAATCTCTTAGTTGTGGGAGACAATTTTGGTAAGATCTTTTCCTATTGTTTTCATATTATTTAAATGTTTCTAGTATATATAATATGTCTAACCACTTATTTATCAGATGAAATTTGATATTCCTAACATTGGAGGAGTCAGGAAGAAATTCTTATCGATGGCTGCCTGGAGATGGAGGGATTTAAAATCAACCCTCAAATCTGATTTCATTTTTGTTCATAGGAGACATGATAATCCATGACGTATATATATCCTTTCATTGATGAAGACACATGGAGATAGTTTTTTGAAAGTAGAAGAAAAGAATCATTTTTGGTAATGGAAATGTAAACATTTATAAGCTTTCTTATATAAATGATCTTATTAATGTTTTGTTAATGATTTCTTATTATTAATTTACAGTAAATAAGTAAATCTCATCAGGAGATCCAATCTAAAAATGTATACCCTCACAGTTTAGCGTAGGGAGGATATACATTATTGTAAGAACAAATGATGGTGGAAAAATTAAAAAAATTTAGAACTGAGTCTTCATGCTCTGGAGAGGTGGCCCCTCCATCCCCTTCATCTAGACATGTAAAATGGAAGAGAGCTCAGATGGGAAAAAAGGGAAATATCTTTAAGAATATTTGAGAATCGTAGCTAAGAGGATTGTAAGATATCTATTTTAATTATTTAAGTTAACTGTTTTCTTCATATAATTTCAATCATTACAGAAATGTTCAATTAATTAATACCAGATTCTCTTGAGGAGTAGAGCTCATAGGGGGTATTTACAGGTTCTAGGAGGAAATATATTTTATCTCCAACATTGGGAAAGCCCGAACATCCTGGTCATGTACGAAGATATCAAGAAGGTGTATTGGTAAGAAAAGTGTTTCCACGTTCCTAAACAACTTACATTGATGGTGTTTTAAAAAAATAGATTCCTTTGAGGCTGAAGTTCATAATATTAGTGCAATGATGGAAGAAAAGATTAGAGCGTCGGTAAAGTCTATGTTTGTAGACATGAATAGTCAATTTCAGACTCCAGATCCCACTCCTCCACCTCCCCTTGCAGACCCCATTATTTATCCTCCACCTCCACCAGTAGCTCCCACTCCCCCACCCTAGCCCGCATACCCCATTTTTTATCCTACTCCTCTGCCGCAACTTCCTACTTATTGAGAGTTATATTTTGGTTCTCCTCAAGTTCATATAGTTGCATATGGGTTGTTATATTGTATATGAGATATAGTTCATCATCAATAAATAGAGGTAGAGAATCAAAGGGTCACTGTACAAGATATTATAGATAGATCAGCTCGAGTACCATTACCTACAGATGAGGTGACGATAGTTGGACATAGTATCGACCATTTTTTAATTTTTCCATCTAGACTTCTTCGACGCATTACCATAGAGGTATGTATGTTATATCTTTTATTTTTTTTATTAAAGTTGTTTTATCATTTGAAAACTTATATATTTTTCTATTTATTTTTACAGGATTACATCATAGGTAAATAAATTCTGTATAGACAACAAAAAAGACAAACGACTATGACATCAGATACAGATTCTAGTAGTTCTGACAGATTCTCAAGATATTAAAATTTGTTGGTGGATAATTATGAGTTTCCAATGGAATCTCATGTTTGTGGATGTGCAATAACTGTGTGGATTATGAAATCTGATATCCTGGAGCTTGTTACTGGAGATAAGTTGGGCATCAACGTGGTGAAGATTTTTCCCATGTAAGTCTTAACACCATTTACCTGCATTGTATTTATTAATAATGTATACTTATTCCTGTTTTCGATTAGGTATCTTTATAAAATTTTTGAGAAGAATGAGCGGACAGATGTATATGGGCTTCGAGACCCGCATTTGATTTCCCCTAAGGCATGTGCATTGGATGAGGAACAAAGAATGGTTTATATTGCTAAAAGACTTGAACAGAATATAGTTACACAATGTTGGATGATGCCTTTTTGTGAGAGGAATGAAAAACATCTCTCTCAAAGAGTTCATTATCTTTTAACATAAAAACCCTCTAAACATAATTTTTTTTATCAATGATCATTGGATGTTAGGGGGTTTTTTTCCATGGGATACGACACTTTATTGGATATTCTCTGCCCATGGTGATGTGCGGGAAAGTTTTAGGAAAATGTTGGAAAAGTATGTTTCAATTTCTCAATAGATTTCTATATAATAACGAATTTTATATTTATCCCATTCGAATTATTTTCTCATAGTGGATGGGTATAATTTTAAAAAAACCTAAAGAAAAGGAGTGCGAAGTTCAAATATGTAAATGTGAAGGTAAATATCCATTTATAATTTGTACTATTTGATTTATTACATAAATATAATATATTCAATTGACACTCATTCAAACAGTTTTTTCATGAAAAACAAGGCATCATTGAATGCAGATATTATATGTTATGATTTATGTATGAAATAATAACAACTGGGATAGTTGTGAACATTTACCTGGTAAGATTTCCTTTTAAACTTTTCTATAATATTTCATTTGATTTATTCATTATACACGTTAAATACTGTCCTTTGAATTTATATCTATTTGATGACCCTCAACCCTATAGTGCTGAAGACATCAAACACTTAAAAGTGAAATGGTCAAATTATTTTACAGGTCTGATTGATGTTTAGTTGTTTGTAGTGTAAAATGTAATTTTGAATACTCTCATTGTAATTGTGTATTTGGTAGTTGTTATGGTTGGATTTAGTTTTTTTAAGTTGACATTGTAAGTATTGAATGTTATATATGTGAATGTTTAATTTTTCTCTACTTCATGTTTTGGTCTACTTATGATGGTTTTTCTGGTATGGATTTTGGTCTGGGGGAGGGGTTCCAAGGGTGTGGGGGGGGGGGGGGGGTATCCAGGGGTGTGGGAGGGCTGTCCAGTGGGGTGGGGGAATCCTGGGTGTCCATGAAAGTGAGGGGGTGGGGGTATTCCAAGGGGTGGGAGCATTTCCAGGAGGGTGGAAGGGTTGTCCAGGGGAGTGGGGGCTGTCCAGGGGTTTTCCAGGGGAGTGGGTGTGTCCTGTGGGGTGAGGGGGGTTTCTAGGGGTGTGGGAGGGTTGTCCAGTGGGGGGGGGGGGGTCCAGGGTGTCCATGGGTATTGGGGGGGGGGGGCAGTCCAGGGGGTGGGAGAGGAGGCACTACCATCCCTAGGGGGGCTGAACGCTGCTGGAAGGTACTCATCACTCCCACTTGTGAATCATTTTGAGATCTCAAGCTTCGCATGTGGGAGTGATGAGTACCTTCCAGCGATATGCCCCCCCGAGGGATGGCAGCACCTCCTCTCCCAATAACAGCTATCCAAGGGCTATCTAGTAGCTGTCTAGGGGGTGGGGGTGTCCAAGTGGGTGGGGGGTTTGCAGGGGTATTAGGGGCTCTCCAGGGGGTGGGGGGAAGTCCAGGGGTGTGGGGGTGTGGTGGGGGCTATCTAGTGGGTGAGGGGGATCTGGTCTGTTTTTGGTAACTTTTTTGTCTGTCTTAGGGGTGTGAGAGGGTTGTCCAGGGGTGTGGTGGTGTCCAGGGGGTGTCCAAGGGGGTGGGGGTGGAGTCCAAGGGGTGGGGGGTTGTGCTAAGGGGTGGTGGTGTCCAAGGTGTCTAAGGGGATGGGGGATAAGTGTCAGTTGGGATTGAATATTCCATCGTGGTTTGTGATATTATGACATGATGATTGTATTGTTCCATGGATACTAGTGTTTCAATATGATTATATTTGGTTATATATATTTTGACCATTCATCGACTATGAGAAAATTATGGGTTATGGGGGTGACCATGTCGTGGTTTTCAAATATGCGTAGTTATACTTACCCCATTGTTCCATGATGATTGGATTTACATTGTGATTTTCTCCATCCGAGTTTTTATTTTAAATTTGATTTATTTCTCAGGTTTACTCCATTTTTTACAATTTTCTATCAACCATTGGAGGCCCCATGGTTTTCTTTGATTCAATGGAATTTAAAACTGTTATATGTAACTATATTTTCTTTTTTAAATCATATTCAAGCATATTTTTTTAAATACACATATATTTGTTTTATATTTCAAAATTGTTTTACATTGAACTTACAATTTTTTTTCATATAAGTATATATTTTTATTATCATAAAGAGATGCATAATTTTGATATTTGTTATAGGTAATAATGAGTCAAAATTGGATTATGACACATCGAATGAGAAATGAATATGAAGAAGGTGTTGATGCCTTTTTAAAATTTTCTAAATGAAATGTTCCAAGTAGTGACATTTTTTTCTGTCCATGCCTAAAATGTTTGAATATGAAGAAGTTGAAAAGTAGAGAGATAAAAGATAATCTAATTTGTCAGGGTTTAAATCCGAGTTACAACCATTAGATTTGGCATGGTGAAACTTGATGGAATGTAACTGATGATGATGATTTGCAATATGGGTACTCTGATAGAATTGAAGAAATGATTTGTGATATTGCAGCAGAAAAATTGAGATAGAACCGATAGTTGTGCATCTATATAGTGATGTTGAAAACCCATTATATCCTGGTTGTACATATTTTGCAGTTTTTTCGGAAGTGTCATGATTGATTACCCTGAAGGCGAAACATGAATGGAGTGACAGAAGTTTTACAGAGCTACTACAATTGATGAAAGTCATTCTTCTAAAAGATAATGATCTTCCAGATTCACATTATAAGGCCAAGAAAATATTATGCCCGATGGGATTGGGATACAAGAAAATACATGCCTGACCGAATGACTGTATGATATATAGGAAGAATATGAATTTCTGTCAGAGTGTCATAAATGTGTGACATCATGGTGTAAGGTGAAAGAAAAATCACAGGCTGATATAGAGATTACAAATATCCCTTCAAAGGTATTTTGGTATCTTCCTATAATTCATCATTTCAAATGTTTATTTTCTAATTCACATGATGCAAAATGGTTAAGATGTCATGCTGATGAGCGGTTATGTGATGGAAAAATATGTGATGTAGCTGATTTTCCACAATGGAAAAAATTGATAAGCAGTATCCTACATTTGGAAATGAAATTAGAAATCTCAGACTAGGGTTGTGCACAGATAGAATGAATCCCTACCAGAACCTCAGTAGCACACATAGTTCATGGCCGGTTTTATTGGTAATTTACAACCTCTCTCCTGAAGTTTGTATGAAGCGCAAATATGTCATGTTGATTATAATGATCTCGGGTCTGAAGCAACCAAGCAATGATATTGATGTTTTCTTGTCACCGTTGATTGATGATTTGAAGCATTTATGGGAGGATGGTATTAGGGTGTACGATTCTTATAAAATGGAATATTTTCAATAGTATGAAGTGCTTTTGTTCATTATGAATGACTTCCCAGCATATGAAAATTTGTCTGGATATAGTGTTAAAGGGAATAAAACATGTCTAATTTGCGAACAATAGACGTCATATTTTCAATTGCATCATGGGAGGAAAACAGTGTACATGGGTCATCACAAGTTTTTTCCTATGGATCACTCTTATAGATGACTAAAAAATGAATTCAATGCCTCACAAGAATTTGATATTACTCCAAAACCATTATCCCCTGATCTGTATTTTGAGAGGGTGAAAAACCTTGTTGTGACATTTGGAAGGACACAGAAATCTGGTTATGATATACATATTTGGAAGAAAATAACAACATTATTTGGGCTAACATATTGAAGATATCATGAAGTTAAATATAATATTGATGCATGCATGTGGAGAAGAATATATGTGATAGATTTATTGGAACATTGTTAGATATTAATAGAAAGACAAAAGATGGGTTTAATGCAATATTATACATACTATAAATGGGAATACGTTTGGAGTTAGCTCCCACTCCTAATGGAAGATGAACATTTCTTCCCCCTGCTTGTCATACATTATTGAAGAGGGAGAAAATTAGTTTTTTTTAGTGTCTTCATGATATCAAAGTGCCTCAAGGTTATTCTTCAAATGTCAAAAAATTTGTCTCATTGAAGGGCTTGAAGTTGATTGGTATGAAATCTCAAGATTGTCATGTCATGATGCAAAAACTTCTACGAGTTGCATTGTAAGGAATGCTAGCCATCCGTGTAAGAAATACTATAATGATGTTGTATTATTTTTCAATTCAATTTGTAATATGGTGATTGATGTGAATGCTTTGAACATTTTGGAAAAGGATGCAATTTTTATACTTTGTCAATTGGAAATGTATTTTCCTCCAACTTTTTTTGATATAATGTTGCATTTAATGATTCATCTTGTTAGAGAAATAATTCTTTGTGGACTAGTATATCTTTGTTGGATGTATCATTTTTAAAGGTATATGAAAATATTGAAGGGGTATATTAAGAATCCATATCAACCTGAAGCCTCCATTATTGAAAAGTATATTTCTGAGGAGGTTGAAAAGTTTTTTATGAGCTACATGGATGCGGCACAACACATAGGTTTGCCTCTATCTCTCCATGAATGAGTTAATAATGAGGGAAAGGGGATTCGGGGCTTGAAAGTCAAATCTTTGTTAGCTGAACAAATGAATAAGTTAGAATCATAAATCTTGAATAACATAGGTGATTCTAAACCGTATATCACATTGAATATTAATGAGTTGAAAAAATTTCATCCAACAAAGAAAGAAATGTGGATTTTTAATGAGCACAACAAAACATTTTTTTCATGGTTTAAAAAGACCTTTCTTGGTAGATAAAATGTATCAAAGACATTAAAATGGATAGTGGGTGGTCCATGTTTAAATGTGATAACATGGTTCGGTTATGACATTAATTGCTATACATTTCATATGAAACCTCTGGACAACAGAAGTGCAGTTTAGAATAGTGGTGTACTGGTGTTTGCAGAAGCAATGCATTTTTCGAGTGCTGAGGACAAAAACCCAATTTATGAATCATGTGCGTATTATGGAGTGATTGAAGACATATGGGAGGTGGATTACTTTAAAATTAATGTTCCTGTTTTTAACTATAAATGGTTTATCGGTAACAATAGTGTTAGACATGATGAATTTGGAATGACACTTGTTAATCTGAATAGATTGGAAGACACAACTGATTCTTTTATAAAGGAAACACATGGAAAACAAATTTTCTATATAGTAGATCAATCAGATAGGCAGTGGGCTGTTTTTTTACAAGGGAAAAAATATGTTGGTGAGGATGAACTTTATAAAGATGATGATTTATGTGAGATCCAAACTTCCATGGAAATATTAATAGAACATAATGATGAGCATGTTGAAGACTTGGTTTGTATCATAAGGAACAGTCACGACGAAGGAATTTGGGAAAACAATCTATTTGTACATTCCTAAAATTACTGGTAACATTTGTTTATTTATTGTTTACATTTATTATTTTCATAAAATGGTAGATATTGTAAGTTATTTATTTATTAAAACATGTATTAAAACAAGATAAGTATATGTTTTTTTTTGTTTTTTTTGTTTAGTTTACTTTATCGTGTTTACAATTACATTAATTATATATATATTGTTTTTGTTCAATGACAATTAGTTTACCATGTTTACCATGTTTACCAAGTTTACCATGTTTTAATTTTTTATAGTTTACATTATCATGTTTAACATTACGTAAATTATATATCTATTATTTTTTTAGTGACAATTACTTTACCATGTTTACCATGTTGACCAGGTTTACCATGTTTACCTTGTTTACCATATTGACTATCTTTACCATCATTACCATTGTTTAACATGCTTAACATATTAACCATGTTTACTATTACATAACATAGTACAATTTTCTATTTTATTATTACAGCAATATTAAAATATTTGAATTTGTATATTTGTGAACTAATATTTGTTTTTTTGATTTGAAGGATAATGACAGTTCAATTAGCTGATCAACCACATGATTCTGGAGATGAGAATATTAGTCATACCTCTGGGGAGGAACATTCACATGCCCCTCTTGATGTTCCCAAATCATCCTCATGTTATACCATTACTACAAAGAGTTTAAGAGTTGGTAAACATGGGTGCAAAAGTTAACCAAAATTATCACTTGCCCGTACGTAGGATCAGAGGATAATCGTTGAGTTTGATGAGGATGATATTCCAAGAGGTCAAAATGAAATATATTTTAAGATTTTTGTATCCACTCAGGGTAAGAGCAAAGTAAGCATTTTGTATGATGACTGGAGAAGTGTGGAAAAAGCGATAATCTCTCAGTTGTGGGAGGCGATTTTGGTAACATCTTTTGCGATTTTTTTCTTATTATTTAAATGTTTCTAGTATATATAATATGTCTAACCTCTTATTTATCAGATGACATTTGATATTCCTAACACTGGAGGAGTCAAGAATAAATTCTTATCGATGGCTACCAGGAGATGGAGGGATTTCAAATCAACCGTCACATTTGATTTCATTTTTGGTCATTGGAGTCATGACAATTCTTGTCTTATATATCCTTTCATATTTGAAGACACATGGAGACAGTTTGTTGAAAGTAGAAGAAAAGAAACATTTTTGGTAATGGAAATGTAATCTTTTATAATATTTTTTATACAAATGATATTTTTACTATTTTGTTAATGATTTATTATTCTTAATTTACAGAAAACAAGGAAATATCATCAGGAAATCCAATATAAAAATGTATACCCACATAGTTTATCTCGGGGAGGCTATAAATTATTGGAAGAACAAATGATGGCGGAAAAATTACAAAAACTAAGAGCTGATTCTTCAAGCTCTGGAGAGGTGGCCCCTCCATCCCCTCCATCTAGACATGAAAAATGAAAGAGAGATCAGATGGGCAAAAAGGGCAATATCTTTCGGAAGATTCAAGAATCGTAGATGAGAGGGTTGAAAGATATCTATTTTATTTATTTAAGTTATCTAATTTCTTCATATAATTTCAATCATTAAAGAAATGTTCAATTTATTAATACAGGATTATATTGATGAGTAGAGCTCACAGGGGGTATTTACAAGTGCTGGGAGGCAAGATATTTTATCTGCAACATAGGGAAAGTCCAAACATCCTGGTCGTATATGAAGATATCCAGAAGGTATATCGGTAAGAAAAGTGTTGCCACGTTCCTCAACTACTTACTTTGAGGGTGTTTATAAAAAAAATAGAATCCTTTGAGGATGAAGTTCATAATATTAATGCAACGATGGAGGAAAAGATTAGATAGTCGGTACAATCTATGTTTACAGAATGCAAAGAAAATTTAAAACTCCATCTCTCACTCCTCTACCTCCCATTGGAGACCCCATTATTTATCATCCACCTCTACAGTAGCTCCCACTCCCCCACCTCATCCCACAGACCCCATTTTTTATCCTACTCCTCCACCGCTGCTTCATATATATTGTGAGTTATATATTGATGCACCTCAAGATCACATAGTTGCATATGGGTTGGTATATTGTATAGGAGATACAGTTCATCATCAACAATTAGAGGTATAGAATCATAGGGTCACTGTATATGATATTCTAGATAGATCAGCTTGAGTACCATTACCTATAGATGAGGTGATGACAGTTGGACATAGTATTGACTATTTTTGAATTTGGCCATATAGACTTCTTCGACTCATTTCCATAGAGGTATGTATGTTATATATTCTATTTTTTTTTAATAATGTTGTTTTATCATTTGAAAACTAATATATTTTTCTATTTATTTTTAGATGAATACATCAATGGAAACAAAATACTGTATAGACAACAACAAAGACAAATGGATATGACATCAGATACATATTCTAGAAGTTTTGACAGATTTTCAAGATATTCAAATTTTTTGCGGATCATTATGAGTTTCCAATGGAAGCTCATGTTTGTGGATGCACAATAAGTGTGTGGATTATGAAAGATGATATCATGGAGCTTGTTAATGGAGATAATTTGGGCATCAACGTGGTGCATATTTTTCCCATGTAATTCTTAACACCTTTTACCTGCCTTAGATTTATTAAAAATGTATACTTATGTCTGTTTTCTATTAGGTATATTTATAAAATTTGTGAGAATAATGATCGGACAGATGTATATGGGTTCATGGACACACATTTGATTTCTCTTGAAACATGTGAATTGGATGAAGAACAAAGAATGGTTTATATTGATGAAAAACTTGAACAGAATATAGTCACACAATGTTGGTTGATGCCTTTTCTGAGAGGTACGATAAACATCTCTCTCAAAAATTTCATTATATTTTAACATGAAAACCCACTAACCTTTATTTTTTTATCAGTGGTCATTAGATGTTTGGGGTTTTTGTCCAAGGGATAAGACACTTTATTGGATATGATCTATCCATGGTGATGTGCGGGAAAGTTTTAAGAAAATATTGGAAAAGTATGTTTCAATTTCTCAATAGTATTCTATATCATAATGAATTTTAAATTTATCCCATTCGTATTATTTTCTCATAGGGGATTGGTCAACTTTTGAAAAAACACAAAGAAAAGGATTGTGAAGTTCAAATATGTAAATTTAAAGGTAAATATCCATTTATTATTTGTACTATTTTATTTATTACATACAAATAACATATTGAATTTACACTCATTGAAATAGAATTTTCATGAACAACAAGGATTCATTGAATGCAGATATTATATGTTAAGATTTATGTATGAAATAATAACAACTGGGATAGTTGTAAACTTTGACCTAGTAATATTGCCTTTTAAACATTGACATAATATTTTGTTTGATTTATTCATCATACATGTTAACTACTATACTTTTAATATTTAGCCATTTGATGACCCTCAAGCTTATAGTGCTGAAGATGTCAAAAAATTACAAGTGGAATGGTAAAATTATTTTACAGGTTTGATTGATTTTTAATTGTTTCTAGTGTAAATAGTAATTTTGAATACTCTCATTGTAATTTTGTAATTGGTAGTCATTTAGGTTGGATTTAGTTTTTTTAAGTTAACATTGTAAGTTATGAATGTTATATATGTGAATGTTTAATTTTTCTCTACTTCTTATTTTGGTCTACTTATGATGGTTTTTCTGGTAAGGATTCTGGTCTGGGGGGAGGGGTTCCAAGGGTGTGGGGGGTGTGCGGGTGTTTAATAGGGTAGGGTGGTATCCAGGGGTGTGGGAGGGATGTCTGGTGGGGTGGGGGGTATTGTTGGTGTCCATGAGAGTGGGGGGGGGGGTGTCCAGGGGGTGGGAGCATTTTCAGGAGGGTGGAAGGGCTGTCCAGGGGAGTGGGGGGTTGTCCAGGGGGTGTACAGGGGTGTGGGGGTGTCTTGTGGGTTGAGGGGGGTTTCTAGGGGTGTGGGATGGCTGTACAGTGGGTAGGGGGGTCCAGGGTGTCCATGGGGATGGGGGGGGGGGGCAGTCCAGGTGGGTGGGAGAGGGGGCACATCCATCCCTCGGGGGGCTGAACACCGTTAAAAGGTACTCATCACTCCCATATGTGAAACATTTTGAGATCTCAAGCTTCGTATGTTGGAGTGATGAGTACCTTTCTGTGACATACCCCCCAAGGGATGGAAGCACCTCCTCTCCCAACAACAGCTATCCAGGGGATGTCCAGTAGCTGTCTAGTGGGTGGGGGGGGGGGGCAGTCCCGGAGTGTGTCTGTGTGTGGGGGGGGGGGTTTGTAGGGGTGTTGGGGGCTGTCCAGGGGGTGGGGGAAGTCCAGGGGTGTGGGGGAGTGGTGGGGGATGTCCAGTGGGGTGAGGGGGTTCTGGTCTGTTTTTGGTAACTTTTGGTCTGTTTCAAGCGTGTGAGAGGGCTGTCCAGGGGTCTGGGAGTGCTGTCCAGGGGGTGGGGCTATACAGGAGGGTGGGGGGATGTCCAGGGGGTGGTGATGTTGTCCAGGGGTGGGGGGTGTCCAGGGGTGTGGTGGGGGTTGTCCAGTGGGGTGAGGGGGTTCTGGTCTATTTTTGGTAACTTTTTGGTTCTGTTTTAGGGGTATGAGAGGGTTGTCCAAGTGTGTGGGAGTGCTTTACAGGGGGTGGAGGTATACATAAGGGTGTGTGTGTGTGGGGGGGGGGGGGGGTTGTCTAGGGGTTTGGGGGGCTGTCTAGGGGGTGGTGGGGATGTCCAGGGGTGTTTGGGGCTGTCCAGGGGGTCGGGGGGCAGTCTAGGGGTATTAGGGGGTGTGCAGGGGTGTAGTGGGGGCTGTCCGGTGGTGTGAGGGGGGCTGTCTAGGGGGTGGTGGTGGATGTCCAGTAGGGTAAGTTCTAAATGTTATCAATGAAAATTCTTAATATTTCTTTGGTTCTTGTTTTCATCTACTTCTGTTTTTATGGTACGAATTCTTGGTTTGATTTCTGGTTGTTTCTAGGGAGAGCAGAGGACAACTTTCTATTTTAAAAAAAAATTGGTTTTTCACATTAGTTATTTAAAAACATACGTGATAAACACCCCCGCACTATTTTATCACGTTAGTTATTAAATATCCGATGTGAAAAACCCTCCCCCTAGTTTTTCACATCGATTATTTAATAACCGAATTGATAAACACCCCCCGCACTAGTTTATCACATCAGTTATTAAATAACCAACGTGATAAACCCCCCTAGTTTATCACATATTTTATTTAATAACCGACATGATAAACATCCCCCACACTGGTTTATCACGTCGGTTATTAAATAACGGATGTGATAAACCCTCTCCCTGGTTTTTCACGTCGGTTATTTAATATCTGATGTGATAAAAGCCTGGGAAATGGTTTATCACGTCGGTTATTAAATAACCGACGTGATAAAAACCGTGATGTTATGTTTTTTACACCAGTTTTTAAATAACCGACGTAAAAAAAATATTTATAACGTCGTCCGTATTAACATCAGCTAAAAACAGACGTAAAAAATAAAAAATAACCGACGTAAATGACGCTTTTTACACTGGTGATAGAAAAATGACCCATAGATCCCATACATGGTCCAAAGGACCTATAGGATGTATGCCCAAGAACCCAATGAACATTTTGGCATGTTTGGAATACCTATATCACTCCATTCCTATGCTTACACACTTGACAAAGCCACCCCATGAACAAGTCTACCATTGGATCATTCCAGCCTCAACCAAATCATGACAGCGTGCCATCTTCAATCATATCATAAATTGACACCTCCCATGATCCATCTTCCATGGCCATCACCACTAGACCAGATGTTGTCACTTGTATCAACAAACCACCACCGGTTGTCTGCAACATCCCTCTGTCTCTGAACAACCTATAGTTCTCCCCATCGTCATCATGTTCTAGAATCATGGTGACACCATCCCTCGTACATGTGCTCACATGTAGGGAATATAAATACCATACCTTAAGTTGAGTATCAATGAGTAGTGATTGGGAATATAACCTAGCCATAGGGAATACATGATAGAATCCTGAACCAATCAGGATGGAGCTCATGTTCTTAAAACATAATTTCATTGATTAAATGAAAATAAAAAACAAATATTTATTCTACAGACCATGAATGTAATATTTAATTATTTTTAAATGAATAATATTTATTTAATTATTTATTTTAAAATTCAATAAATTTCATGGAGGATGGGATGACCCAGTTAGTGGTCCAGTAATAAATATGTATTTACCATATTGTAAAATAATATTTATCATCGTGTAGTTTAGTGAAGGATATGAAATAAAATATTATTATTATTATTTTACATGGAATGGGGTATGTTATGGAATTAATATATTATTAAGGGCCTTTGTGAAATTAAATAATATTATAACCATACCTCTTCTATATATAAACATATATCTAGTTATGAAAATTGTGAGAGGTTGGTAATTATGTATAACATTATAATATATAGAGAATTATCTGTCAATGAAGAACATATCTAGGGATATCTCTCAAGATAAAGAAAATTTATGTATCCTTTACCCTTCTCTCAAGAAGGAGAGATAAATAGTTAATCCTTACAGAACAAAGGGACTATTGTAACTATCAAAGGAGTTACATAAGATGATCTATACCATCGTTCTAGCACCAAGATTACTTTAAAAAAGTATTGTGATAAAATGAGAACTTGTGGATCACTACTAGAGGGGATCTAATTTGGATCCTCAATAAATAAATGAAAATACAACCAAATGACATTCAGAAAATCAACACCAGAATTGATGAAAAATTCAAGAATGTCGTATTTATTTTTGATATTGAATTATTTATAAATTAACGTGAATAGATCCTATTTTGGTTCTGAAGAAACATGTTTCAAAATTCATACCAAAAATTCATTTTACATGATGTTCAACCTCATATACATTGAAAATTGTATGTTGAATCCAACAAATGATGTGTTGGGAATAAGCCGAATAGGCTCTTCCTATACTCCTAGAACCAACAAGTGGTATCTGAGTGATCACATTCAATTTTATAATTGTTTAATTAATATTAATCATTATACACATTTAAAGTTAGTTTTCATTTCTATTTTATTCGTTTTTAAATCCAATAATCATGATATATTCTTACAATATTTTTTGGTCCCTCATATAACCGAAAACCAGTTAAAAATAAATAAAGGACATCTGTAGAACCATCCATAGGTGGAACGTGTTTTGCTGGATTACACGACATCTAACTCAACAACATGACGTGTAACCCCACATGACATGGTGGTCATGTGATCAATAGATGTAGAGTGATTTATTAGTTAACACACCATTTAATTAATTCATATGTATTGTAATTAATTCTTACATAGTGTAATTAACTCACATGAATTGTAATTAATATATACATGATGTGATTAATCCATACACTTTGATGTGGAATACACATCAACCTAGGATATACGCTGTGTGAATTAATTAACATGGGAATGAAATTGATTAATTATGATATAAAACCTAATTAACATGTGTCTATGTGTCATTTATTGATAGATCATGTCATGTGATAGGATTTAATGATAAAAAATGATTAAAAATTTATATCAAAAATTTTGAAATACTTTTTGCTTATGGTCGTTACATATTGTAAACTCTGTATGTCTTAAATTGGTACCTGTAACATAATTTTCATTTGTGCCATGTGTCATTTATTGAAAAAAATTCCATGAAATTATGTTATAGGTTGTGTAAATGATTTTTCATGTGAGTTAATTGTTTACAATAAGAACCATATTGGGTAGTTTAGATGGGTGCATGCCATGTTGTCCCCATGTACAATCTATGTACTAAATTAATTAAAAATATAATTAATTAATTAAATTTATTTATAATAACAGTTGATGGGTATCCCCAGGATAGATTGGATAGAGATTAAGATAAAATAAAATAATTTTTTAATCATATAATTAATCTATTTAATACACATGTGTTTTGTCCTAATGAAGAACAAATTGAAATGATTACTAACTAGTTATTATAAATGTGGATTCATTATACTATGGATGATCATGATCTTAGACCATTATGTTTATGATTTTGATTTATTATAATTTAATCATTTCATGTTTTTATATATTATTATTATTAAATTAAATTGATGGTCATTGATTCATCCCTCCCTCATTATTATGTACAGAAAAGCCTGTGTGCCCACGATAATTTTTGTAAACACAACCTTTCTAGTTCCATTCAACTATATGTAAAGTAAATGAATTGTAAGGATGGATATATCTAATAGATGAAGGTGGTTAAAGTTGGATCCATGTTGAATCCAAACCCAAAAGATACAAATGATATAGGTAGAATGTCACAAATTAATCCCAGACTGACTCAAGGAGTTTTCATTTCCCCGGGTTTGATTTTGATTATTATACAATCATTAAAAAATGATAGTGAAAGATAATGATCAATCCCCATTTATTTTATTTTATTTTGTTTTATGCATGATTTATATTATGGGTTCCAAACGATGATCACATAAATAAATGAATTAACATGAAAACATATAATTAAAATTAAATTATTATGAGTAAATGTTTTATCAATACATGGTTAATTAATTAAGTAAACTCCACTTAATATTAACAAGATTTGTAAATAGTTAAAATAAGATAATTTATGCTTAACAAACAAAATATCTTAATAATATATTATGTTAGACAAAGCCTTCCATTATAATATTAAGAATACAACTATAAAACTAAGTATATTCATTGCTATAGTTTGGAAACTTACTTTTATCAGGGAGTTATTATGAGGGTTTTTGGATGACTTAACAAAAAAATTTATTTAATTTAATGTTCATGGGATATTTATTATAAATTTAGTGGTGAGTTTTGCGGAAATCCATGTTAGGATTTCAAGATTAGGGAATCCACTCAATAGAATAATGAGCCATAATCCAGATATTAAAAAGACTACCTACAAAAAAGCATCCATATTGTTTTCATGGCCATAGTCTTTATCAAAAAGAGGTAAAGATAGATCATTGACACTATAATATCCACATGACAGTATATTCTGATGTCAATGGTGAGGAGTGTTGATACTTAAAAAATATTGGGGGACCTTATGAAAAAATTAAATTATTTAATATCTTATATTTTATAATCAGGTAAATAAATAATCATATGTTTTTTATTATTATATAAAAATGGCAGGAAAACCATGGAAAAACTATAATCGTTCATTAACTTAGAGGATGTCTCCACAACCCAAAATTTAGTGCTGTGGCATAGATGTTTCTATACAACTATACCATCGAATAATTTTTACTATGTGTTGGAATAAATACATCTTATTTTCCACCATAGTAAGCATGAAATAGTGAGAAGGATGTATATATTATATTAATAGAGTATTTTTCTTATGTACATTACATCATACTATTATTTATGTCTAGAGAATTGATAATGCAATATATGTACAGGAATTATTACACTATAAAGGTTTATATCCTTCATCTGAAAAGCTAAAAAGAGATATTCTAGATAAATGAGACTGCCATTGCACTCCATTTCTGTAATATATAATAATTAAAAAAATCCAGTAATCAAGTTTTCAAAATATTGGAATACGTTTATAAGTAAGTAAATATTGGACATCCATTTTTGATAATAAATTATCCTTTAATCTCATTTTATAATCCTCTTTACCAAGGCTATCCTTATTCATCTTAGACTAGATGAACAATATGGATACATAACTAAGGAATATTTTGAATATTCTTCACTGGATAGAAAATATTTTGAATTAACATGTTTCTTCATCCCTTATTAATAAAATTACAAGCTCAAAAATCCCACTATAACACCCCATGACTTTATAATATTTTTTTTAGAATAAATATAATTTTCTTTCTAGCATTATTTATATGCAACACCAAGTTAATATTACACTACACAGAACATTGAGAATTTTCATGCAACATTATTTTTATATTTATCTACAGGTAATGTTAAGGTTATATTATGTTACATTAAATAATGACAATATTGGAAGGTTTGTGTTACACACAAGGTCGAGTTTTACCGAATAATAGTATATTTTTAAAATATTATTATTTAATATAATAAGATATAACTTAGTTTTAATGTTGGAGGTTTTAAATAGGATTAATTAAATTATAAAAACATATGGTCAAATGCCTCGGTGAAAAATTAATTAGAAATGATTATAAGAACCAATTTAATGTAATTGGAATGTTTTTATAAAAACTATTTTTATGCCCACAAGGGTGTTTTATCCTAAGAAATTAAATTAACAAAAATTAGTGAATGATATTAATGATATATATATATATATTATATTCAATAAAATATTTTTTACATTATCTAATATATTTTATATGGATAAGATAAGAACAAAACCAATTTTACAAATAAAACCCAATATTTATATAAAGGCAATTTTACCGCCTTTTAATAGCACACCTATAATAAATCTAATTTTTTAAAATTTTATCAATTTAATAGGAAAAAAAATTCTATTTTGAAATTTTAATGTTAAAATTATATTAGGGTGAGTTTTTGGTATTTTTGCAGAGAAGTTTCTTTTTTTGATGAATAATAAAAAATACAGAATTTTAATTGAAATGACTTTTTCATATAATTTATATATAATATAGATTATTTATTAAATTTGGTTTAAAGTTAAATCAGATAAATTATACATAAATTAATCCAATTTAAATCATTGGAATCAATTTTACATTGAAATTGTATATAAATATTTTCAAACATTTGAACATTTTACTTTAAAAACCTGATATGTTGTCTCATCTATTAGATTAATTTTAAATTAATTTATTTCACATATGTGATTTTAATTGGAAAAAATGGATTCCTTATTTGGAATTAAAATAATTCTTAATGTATTAAACTTAGTTTTTGAACAAAAATATTAGTGAATGTAATTAAAATTAATTAGTGCAATAACATTTACAAGGGACTAAACCGTAAACTCAAGGGAAAAAACCAAGAAAACATTAAGAAATCCATTTTATAGAAATATGTAGACCATATAAAACTTTTTATATAATTTGGATCATTATTTGAATCATGTGATGTAAGGGAGACATCTTAATAATTTTTACCTTTCTACAAGACTGTCACTCCTCCTCCATTATAAAAAGACCCTCACCCCTCTCACTTATTCACAACCCTAAATACCTTTGAATCATCTAAAATCTACCAAAAAAATCTCCCCAAATACCAAATATCATCCTATTATCCTCACTTTATATATAAATCAATCCAAGGATGTATTTTGGTTTAAACCAACGGGAGTTACCCAAATAAAATGTAATGTTCTTCAAAGATAACTTTTGTTTCATTTATTTCTACACCCCATAAATTTTTTATATCATGATTATATAATAACCTAAATATCATATATATAATGAGACATTTTTTCCTATTATTTTGACCTATAATTTCATACAGATTCATCAAATGGGATACACAATCATCGTTCTTGTGTACGGAGGTTTATCGCTTCGAGAACTAATGTTGTTCATTCATCCATTACAACCTTTTGGTGTTGGAATAATGATGGATTTATAGTTTATATATGATATATTTGATATTTATAATGACTCTATCCTTATTTAATTTTCATATTAAAAATACCTATATTCTTTCGATTTTTTGGGAATATGATAACTTCATTTGTGGACGTGTGGACTACCGCCTCCTCAAAGTGATGTAATTTGTTCACTCTATACATAGAATTTATTAAATATGATTTTAATAAACTATGTGAAATTTATGAAAAAATATGATACATGAATTATAATATAAATATATATCATATATTTCTCATTATATTAAAGAAATGGAAATAGAGTTCATGTGTACGTACACCCTATCGTCTCCATGAACAGTGAAGTTCATCTCCTATCTCCAGATTTTATATATTATTATAAATACATATTTCCTGTATATATTTGATATATAAATCATGTAATAAATTATATAGATTATTATACCATGATCTAATTAATAGGAACAAAAATACCAGGTTAACACATACTCATAAAACAAGGCAATTAACATTTTAAATGATAAAAATAATGAATGATTATTAAAAAAAGGTTATAATGATTTTATAAGAAGATGGTATATGATATTTTAAATATTATTATTTCTCATTAATAAGTTAAAAACATTATTGAAACCATTATACCGGATTTTAAAGGGTGTTCAACCATAATTAAGTGTAAAGTAAGGTATTTTCATATCACATTTTACATCTGTGAGATAAATGTCATATTAACAACTTATTTATTTCATGTGGTGTATATACAAACACTATTTCATTTAATATCACAATTAAATAATATTTAATTGTATTACATGTTTCACTGTGAATTATATCATCCAAGGGTTTTGTCTTGGAAATTACAAAGTGGTAAAAGTTATCATTACAATCTCACTTTTTTTCGTGATTGTTAACTTTATCCTGAAACAATCACTTCTTTAAGACAATTTTCCATTGGAAATTACATTTATTTTAAATATCCATACTATAATATGATGGATATAAATATTTCCTAAACTATAAACCATTTTTACCCATGGTTTTTACTTGGAATTTATTTGATTAACTGGGGAAATTTTGGAGAATCCTTATCTTTTACTCAATAGGGATATTTGATAAGGCATATTGTTCATGAATTAAATCAATTATTCAATATATGAGGAATGATTTGGATATGTAAACATGGGTGGAGTCCAGTTATAGATATCCCCTCTATGCATTGGTAGTCTCATGAGATGAATCGTTTGTCCAATCAGAGAGGGTTTCAACCAATATGTTATAAATCATATTTTGAAAGGTCTTGACAGTAAAGGTATAAAGTACCTAGGAAACATGGAATCCTAAAATTAGTAATTTCCCTCATTAGGATTCATTTATTATTTATCCATGATATTTTTTCTCTTACATTTTTTATGGATTCATTTTATTCTTAGTTTATTGATTAAATGTGATGTGTTTTAGTTATTTACTATTCCATAAAGATTATGCCTTATCTAGTGGTTTAAATAGAAAGTGTGTTTAGTTATTTACCTTTCCATATTGATTATTATTATTTATTTATTTGTTACTTACATTTTAAAATTATCATTAATGATTGTTTTATCTCACCTTTATTTATTTTCCTTTCCCCATGATTTGAGTAAGAATTCATGGAAAGAGTTTTAAAGATGCAGTTTATTTATCCTTTTTATGAATTATGTTTTATTTTCTTTTCCCAATGTAAAATGGGTATCATGTATGCAATTAGGTTTTCCAAAAATTCTAAACTGATTGGCCCATTGGGATTTTATTCCTATTAATCATGCTAATGTTATAAATTAAGACACTGACTCTGAGCTTTTGGGGTTGTGGCATTACAGTTGGTATCATAGAACCTTTAATAAGAACATTAAAAACTAGATTTAAGAAAACATAGATTAGGGAACATAATCTTATGATATAATTTTAAGATAAGTATAGGAGAACGACCATAAATTTTTTTAATTTGTATATTATGTGTGTATTATTTTCAGTACCTCTGTGTATGGATACTATAAGTTGATGTGGTTCTAACACAGTCGTACCTAAGGTTAACAATTTTGAAAAGGTGCTTCATACGTGACATGAGTGTAACCTGGTAAATGAAAATAGGCCTTATTACGCAACAAGTTTGACACTCCTAGGGGATAGTCTTAGGCTAATTTACATTTTCTTACAACCAATTATGAATTATTTTAAAGAAAAGATATCCCAAAAGAAACCATGTTAATGATTATGAGATTAGATATACATGAATTTTTTAATTTATGTTAAGTGTTATGAAATATTTAGATTTATACTAAGTACTTAATGATATTATCTAATTCAGTATATTACATTTTTTAAAAATGGATCCTAGAAGGATGAAAGGTATTAAAACTCATAGATAATGTATAGGTTCCCCTATTGGGAGAGGTAATATAGTTGGTATTGGAACTGATAAAATTATGACTATATTAAAGAATCAAAATCAATTAAGGAAAAATATCCTTTATTAGATGGAGTAACCTATTCCATAATGAAATTATATGATGTTGGGTGTCAATATATGATAGATTCCCCCATTATTTAGTGGGAATACTAATCCAATGGTGGATTAGCAATGGATTAAGTCTATAGAGAATATATTTATAGCATTGGGATACAGTGGGAAAGAAAAAGTTACCCTTTCATTGTATTATCTGAATTGAGATGGTGATTAGTGGTGGTCATTATTTAAAATACTCTAGAGGAGGAACAAATAGAACTCTTGGAATGGAATTTTTTTAAGGAGACATTGTTCAATAAACAAATCCCTCGTGATCAATAAATTGACACGAAGAGAAAGTTCCTTAGCTTAAAAAAATAAGAAGAAAATATATAAGATTAGAATATATCTTTACAAGTTTATCCATGTATGATATGGATTAAATAATGAGCATGAAGTGAAATATTGACCATATCTTTAAAATTTATAAGAAAAATATCCGAAGAGCACTGGTTTCCCAGAAAGTTTCATCATATAATGAAATAGTTTTATATAATACAAAGAAATAGAATGAATTATGTATGTCTTATGGGTTAAAAAGAGACAAAATTAGAAGAGTTTGGAAGAGAAAATAAAAAATAAAGGGAAGAATATGAAGAATTATTTTCCCACATGTGATAACTGTGGAAATAATCACACTAGTAAATTTATGAAATTATTGAGTGTTTGTTGTAAGTATAGATAAATGGTTCACGAAGAAATATAAGGAAAATTAAAGAAGAAAACATTGATATTAAATGATACAAAGACATGGATATGGGTAAATAATCATATAAATCCCCCAAACATAAAGAGAATGTGCCTTGGAATAAGAAAATTGATCCAGGTCAATAATATGTTTTTGAAAGAACTGAAGTAGAATGATAGATGTGATTCTATATTTAGATCTAAGAAATATATTGTAAACAACTTTATTGATGATGTTATCATCATAAGAATTATAAAATTTATAACTATTTAATTGATATAATTTTTTTAATAAGTATTTGATATCATATGTTGAATGGTACTAAGAAAATTGATTTGGTAACAAGTAATATTGTTTTGGAAAATACGTGGTTGAGGGGAAGATAACTGTTCATATGTTCCTAATGTTCAGATAATAATTCTTGGATAATGATATGAGTGTTATGGATAAATTAAATTGGATATTGTATTATTACTTGGAACTAATTCAAATGTTTTGGATAATAATACTTGTTAGGTAAATAAAGCTAAACATTTATAAAATGGTTTAGGTTGAACGTTTGATTATATTTTAGATATTATTGTATTAATTCAACATATAATGGATCCTTTGTTATGAAAAGAAGTAGAAATATTTCAAGGAATAACCAAAGGATATGATTGTGCAAATAAAAATATATCAATTAAGTGTATTTACTTATATTCTTAGAAAATTAAAGAATTTATCATCTCTAGGAAAATGGTCTTGAAACAAAAATGTTGTCTTATTATCAACAATTTCTATGATATTAATGACCTTTATTAAAACCTTTGGTTTATTGTTTTGTATTCCACAAAATTTTCATGAACATTTTTTCTATCATACTCCATTAGAAATTGATAATTATATTCTTATTCCATTTCCATGTTTCCACTAATGTTAACATATTCGAAAGACTGGTTTTGTGGTGACCTTCACATTTTCCTTTCCTTCTTATTAAGAAGGTTTTTATGAACCCTATTTAAAATGTGTGGTTTTCAACAATAGTATTTTCAAATAAAAAACTTCTTGATTAATAATATCATGTTTAAAATTCATGAACACAATTTAATTAAGTTGGGGAGAATGTAACACCCCAAGACTCATATAATATTTTCCTTTTAGAATAAATTTAATTTTTTGGATAGCATGATTTATACACAACAACAAGTTAATCATCATCTATAAATTTTTTTTATAATTTACACATTTTTTATATTTATATAAATTGAACACTGAGCTCATATTACATTACATACAACACTGACTTTCCTTAAAGGCCTGCGTTACACACAAGGCCAAGTTTTTCTGAACAATAATATATTATTAAAGTATTATTATTTAATATAATAAGAAATAACCAAGCCATTAAGTTAGATTATATGAATAATAATAACTAAATTATGAAAATATATGGTTCAACTAATTGGTTGCAAATTAATTAGAAATAAATATAATAACCAATTTAATAAAAAGGGAATGTTTTTGTAAAAACTCTTTTTTTTTTCTCACAAAGGCGTTTTATCTAAATAAATTAAATTAACTACTATTAGTGAATGATATTAATGTTATATATATATATATATTCAATAAAATATTTTTTACAATCATCAAATATATTTTATAGGAAAAATATAAGAACAAACATAATTTTACACATAAAAACCATTATTTACTCATAAAAACCAATATCTTTATAAAGGAAGTTTTACCACCTTTTAATGGAAGACCTATTTTAAATATAAATTTTGAAACATTTATAAATTTAATATTAAAATATAAACTTCTCATTTTAAATAGGAATGTAAAAATTAGTTTACGGTGAATTTTTGGTATTTTTCTAAGAAGTTTAATTTTATGAGGCATAGTGAAAAAGGCTGAATTTTAATTGAAAAATGATATAAAGTCTAATTTATTTTTAAGGAACAATTATATTTTAAATTTTTTTGAAGTCATATTAGATCAATTATACTTACATAAATAAAATTTAGGTTATTTTAATCAATTTAAATTTTAAATTTTATATACAAATATTTCAAACTTTTGAACATTTTACATTAAAAACATGGTTTGTTATCTTATATGCATGATTAGTTTTAAATTAATTTCTTCGAATTATGTGATAAGAATTTTGAAAAATGGATTCCATATTTTTATTCATAAAAATTTATAATTTATCCTAATACCAACTTTTTTTAACATAAAATTATTATTGGATGTAATTAAAATTAATTACAATGATAAAGGTAAAAACAAGTTTAACCAGGGACTAAAACATAAAATTATGGGGAAAAATATCATAGAAACATGTACAGAAGAAATTTTATGGAAATATTTCTACTATAACCTCCTTTAATAAAATTTTAATTATCATTGGAGTCATATGATTTAAGGGATACCTCTCAATGGTGTTTACCTTTTTATAAGAATGTCACTCCTCCTCCACTATAAAAAGAAACTCACCCCTAGCACTTTGTTCACACCTCTAAACCTCATTGTCTCATACAAAATCTTCCCAAATAATCTCGAAAAATACATCCCCTCATCATTTAATTCTTACATTGAGAATAAAGAAAACCAAAGAAGTATTTTGGAATAAACCAAAAGCAGTTACCCAAACAAGAGATAACATTCTTCAATGATCCATTTTAGTTAATTTACTTATCCACCATTTCAATTATTTTTATATAAATATTATATAATCACATATATATATTAAATATAAAAATATGTTGTTATTCTATTATTTATTACTAAACCTTCACCCATATGCATTAAATGGGACACACAATCATCGATCGTGTGTATGGAAGACTACCGCCTTGCGAACCGATGTTGTTCGTTATTCCATTACCACCTATCTAACATTGAATAATGATGGATTTAATGTTTATATATGATATATATGATATTTATGACGTATTTATGCTTCTTTAATTTTATATAACACATACCTTTATTCTTTCTATTCTGTGCGAATATGATAACTTCATTTGTTGACATTTGGACTACTCCCTACTCAAAGCGATGTGATTCATTCATGAATTACATGGAATGTATTAAAGATTATTTTAAAAAAATATGACATATATTAAATAGATAATTTTCTAGAATTATAATATATATATATATATCATTTACTTTTCATTCTTTTTATACAAAAATGAAAATGAAGTAGTGTTCATGCGTACGTACGTCCTACCACCTCCATGGATGGTGTATTTAATATCATATCTCTAAATTTTATGGATTATTATAAAAACATATTTAATGAATATATATTATATTTACATCATGGTTTATATTTTTGATATTATTAAATCATGATCTAATTAATATGAACAAAAATAAAGAGTCAAAACAAACTCAGAAAACAAGGCTATTAACACCCAAAACGATAAAAATAATGAATTATTATTAACAAAAAGGTAATAAAATATTATAATAAGATTATATATGATATGATAAATTTGATTATTTTTATGGTATAAGTTAATATCATGATTAAAACCAGTATACATGATTTGAAATGTAATTCTGAAGTTCCCAGATCAGTGTGAATCACTAAAAGGGGGAGGAGGAAAATCAGTGATCCCTATAAATATTTTTACTAACTGATTATTTTCAATTAAAACTGTATGAATTTATAATTCCTTGATCCAATATTATCATGTCTTTCAGCCTTACCTCAAATGATGTTGTAAATGTAAAGGCACTAAACACAAGAATTTATAAGGTTCCATTCGAAGACCTACTCCTTACTGTGTTGGTTATTCTAACCATTAGAGATTCTCCAACATAATCTTATTATCCATTACAATGGTCAATATAGAGTCCCAATGTATCTCTCCTGAGTCCCATAAGAGGTTCATTATATTACTTCCCATAGTCTTACCAGAGTCCTACTTGTCTTCTTCAGAGTCCCATTGAAGACTTCTTCTCCTCCATGTATCACACGAGGTTCTTCTAGCTCTTGAGTCACCTGAGCATATTCTTTTATTATTTCTTTATTCATTTTAGATTATCTTCTGCTCTTCCCAAACATGATTTTGGAATCACACTTTCCAGTGTATATCTTCAAGAATCTTATACAGCCATTGGTATGGTCAATTGGCCTTTCTCAATAATTCTGATCACCTAAGTTGATCAGTCCTCAGCCAACAATGCTTGGGCAATTATTCCTTCTTCTGATGAAGACCCAGACTCACTAACATGTGTGAAATTGGTGCACACTTATTCTTAAAGAATATAATTTGCAAGAGTTATCTTGGACAATACCAACACTATATTGAAATCTCAATTGTTGTAAACTCCGATAAAAGATCTTATTTAACTCAGTATAGCTTCAATATGAAATCTTAATTACTTCATGCATTGATTTAATGGGATCCAATACCTCTTGTATTTGGATATCTAAATTAATCTTCAAATGTGCATGTGATTATGCATGATTTCATGCATACATATTATATGTTTCTTGTGAATCCTTCTACACATTTTTCTCTTCTTTGAATGTTTTAGGTTCAATGAGTGTGTCTCATTCACATGCACTATCTATCCTCTTTTCTCCAATCAATATTCACACACAAAAATTATTCCTATAAATATATTCACATGGGCATGCGCATGCAAGAATACATGCACTATTATTTTCTTCTTTCTTATGTGAAACCCCTAATGGGTAAACCTTTTTGAGCACACACACATCATCTTATTATTTTTCCATTTATAAATCCTTTTTGGTTCTTATCACACAAACAGTTGTTCATTTTAATTTGGTTTCAATGTGTGTGTTTTCATTTTATTTCTTCCTCCTTCTTCACATGTTCACACACACTTTGTTCTTTTGTTTTCATTGAAATCACATGAACTTAAAGATGTATTCACTCTCCCTTTTCTTTTTTCCTTTCACCCAAAACCTAAATGGGTATATTTGTGGTGTGTGAGTGAGTTTTAAATCTCATGAGGGTAGTGTATGTGTCATGTATTCAACACTCGAATGTTTGGGTTCCTTTTCTTCTCCAAATTCAGTGTATGTGTACACTATCCCTTTATGAACTCTTTTTCTTCACTATATGAAACCAAGAGGGATCACAGGTTCTTCATAAAACAAAGACTGTGCGTGTATCTCCTTCAAAGAACCAAGAAGGTTTGTGGGCTCTATCTTCGTGGAGTATAGAAAGGGTGCAAGTGAACTAGTTGTGTACACATGTGATTCTCCTCTCAAAGACACAGTGAGGGTTTGAAAGAACCTGTCGCGTGCTCACATGTTTCTTTACATAGGGTTGCAGTTCTTATTTGCATGGAGGGTTCAAGAGTGCATAGAAATTTTTGAACTTCTTCGGGTCTTCTTCTTCGCATAGCAGGGCTGCATAGAAACTCTATGTGCTCTGTTTTTTAGAAAACATGAGATTTCTCAATGTCTTCATCAACCATGCCCTGGTCGAGGGATCTATTATTTATAGGTGTGGATGGACAATCCTCCACGTTAAAATCCCGTGAGATAATCTGAGAGGATCATCTGAGATCTTTAGCTATGATAATTTTTAATTGCGGGATAAGATTTACAAAATCTCTTGATTTGTTTCTGTTCGATGTGGGTTCCTTTTTTCTAGGCACATTCCTCATGTGTATGCATTTTTTGAACGCATACAAATCATCTTCCCAAAAGTTTTGAGCTTCATTATGGGGCCTCACAACTCCATTTTCTTTGGCCACGTACGACCTCCTTTATTTCGATGCATGTATGAAAATGGAATTTCATTCATTGGCTTCTTTATGCTCAGATGATCCAGAAGATCTCCTCTGGGGCTCAAATAGTGGCCGGAGAGATGAGATAGGTGTCCGGGATTATCACTAGTTCACAGGACTAGAGGGGGTGCCCAATGGTTGAAGATGATGAGGATAAAGTGATCATACGATCCAAGTTTAATCATGCAACGTGCGAGATTGATGGACGTCCCAGATGTGCACGATCGATCCCGCAATTGATCAGATGGTGGATTGCGTGTCTGCGATGCATCAGATGTGGGAGATCACTTCCTGAGGATTTTTTTCCATCCCACATCAAAATGAACACATGGGATGTGTTTAGTTTATCAATCAACCCACACCTCCCTGATGCCAGATTACTCATCCTACCCTCACAGTACCGCCTCATACCATGTTCACCCTATGGGTGCACTTCTTCTCCCACTCACTGCTCCTTGGGAACACTCCTATCTCCCAATATTCATAGGCTACATGGGTTCACCTCTTTCTATACTCATGTGGGCTTATACACGTCCCACGCTTCTACACCTATGGTGGGTAGGATTCGAGGCCTTCCCCTTGGGTGTGGTAGACCCTCGGGTCCCACAAACACCTTGGGTGAGGGCATTAGCTGACCTACATTGTTGGCCCTATTTTTTTATAGTGGGATATAATAAAAAATTTTAAAAAACAAAGTATAAAAAATATAATATGCTACCTTCAAATAACAATCCCTTTTTCATTTGTTTCTTCATATTAAAACACCATCTGTCTTATCTTTTTGGAAGAACAAATACTCTATCTTCAATATTACTCCTTTGATTCAATAGTAGATGATGTATGGAACATTTATTCATTCCTGTTAAGGCCAATAGGGGCCTATATACCCTGAGAGGGGGGGTGAATCAGGGTATGGATATTCTTTTTCAAAGTTCTTTCTGCCCCACTGGATCTTGACCTCTTTGTTACAAGGGTCACTTTGTTTGCACTTGTGTGGTTAATGTGATCACTTGTCTCATTTACCTGATGATGATGCTTTGAATGCAATGCAGGAAAGTAAGCAGGCAGACATAGAGATTTTTACTTGGTTCACCGCTAAGGGCTACGTCCAAGGAGCATACGCCGACAAGTTGCCGGTTCGTACCAAATTCCACTAGGCTTCACTAGCTGTGGATTACAATGTTCGGGCTAGATCACTTCTATGCCCAGGCTCACTGCCTATACAAGGTTTAGGGTCAGCTCACTGCTTTCCCAAGGGTCACTCCCTGTTTCTCTCTCTCTGGCTCACTGCCAGTGGAGAGGATCACCTTCTTCCTCTTCCTAAGCTCACTGCTCCAGAAGGGATTCACTCACAGTTTATAGACCTGTAGGTCTCTTCATTTCCATTAAGGAATGCATCTTTCTCTGTATGTAGGTGCTCTATTGAAGTCCAACTTTCACCCGTAGATGAATCTCACTTTGCACCGGATGTACCGGGCAACCTCAATTTTTACGCGCAACCCTTACGGTGTCTTGCGCGCAATTTCTATGCTTTGCGCGAAATTCCTTTTTCGCGCAACCTCCAAATATTACGCGCAGCCTCGAAACTGCCTTGCGCGCAATTCACTGATTTTGCGCGAAATCCACTTTTCGCGCAATCTTCCTTTTACGCGCCAATCACCAACTTTCTGCGCAGCCTTTGCTTTTCGCGCAACAGCTGACTTTACGTGCAAACTTTAAGTTTACGCGCAACACACTTTCTAACTTCAATTTCGCGAACCAGAGCTCGGGTATTTTCTATGTCTTGAACTCTACTGAATGGAGGAGGGTCACATCATATTTATAGGCAAAATCGACCCCGCGCGAAAAACCCTCCTTGAGCGCGTAATCCGTTTTCATCGCGAAATACAAACCTTCCGCGCACAACCATTTTCTGCGCACTGCTCCATAATTTCGCGCACCTCATGCCTTTGCCATTTTACGAGCTTCGGACCTCGTAACACCTCTTGCGCAAAATACTTCATCCGCTATTTCGCGCGCCACTTCAATTTTCCGCGCACGCCTCCAAAATTTCGCGCGCCTCATGCCTTTACCGATTTTCAAGCTTTCGGCCTTGAAACATCTTTTGCGCGAAATACAATTTCACGCAACCCGCTGTTTTGCACGCCACACTTCAAGATTTCGCGCAACCCGCTAGTTTTGCGCGCCACACTTGATTTTTCCGCACACCTCCTTCATTTCTCTCTCCTCAACCTTCGCCAACAACATATCACTCCATTTTCCATTGGCGATTTTCAGGCCCAAAAATTTGGCAAACACTGGAAAACGGCGCCACCTTGTACTGCTCTTTTGTACCGCCTCCAGATCGTCCTTTCCTTTGTCAAAGTTCTTTGTCAACATGGAATGTCAACAACTTCTCGGGAACTCGACAATTCTCCATGGAAACCTGCTTTGTCAACAAAAACAATCAACCCAAAAATGCTGCAATGTTACCTTGAGGGATTTTTTCCCAACAATCTCCCCCTTTGGGTTTGTTGACAACTCTTCACAACTCTGCTCAGAAATATTTTCTGCACTTTGATACCTCACTGAGTCTTCTTCCAGCTTCTACCACCATTCTCCTCTTGCGATTATGATAGCGTTCAAGGATTCACTAAACATGTACTCTAAGCCCACATGAGCAATGCTCGACGTGAGAAACAAGAGTAGTATGAAAAGTTCATCAATGAATCACTTCATGTCAGACCCCAATTGTCGATTCCACCCTGATACCAATTCTTAAAATAAAACCAGTTGTTGAACCACACTGATACCAATTGGTGAATTCTTAAGTTGATACCAATTTTTGATAGCTGGACACCGTCTCACACCATTCCAACACCACTGTTCTGCTTTTATCACGATCATTAGCTGTCGTGATTTCTATGATTTGATCGATCACGTCTAGCATCGTCAGATTTAAAAATCTCTCCCCCTTTCTCATTGCTCCCCCTTTCTGGCTGCTCCACCTATCAGCTTCTCCCCGTATCAATTATGATTTATCAAATCTCCGCACTATTTTCTCTCTTGAACTAACACTTTTCTCCCCCTTTGTCAAGCACTTTTCAAGCACTTTCTCCCCCTTTGTCAACGAACCCAAAGGTCATGCCTTTGTAGTCTGTAACATAGTAGAGAACACATATCAGCACATTAGGGAAAAACACACCATACCTAGGGGAGAGGGGGGGGGGGGGGGGTCCCACATCCACACTATTTCAAGTGCGGGGAATCGACTGAACTCCCAGAGCCAGGCGATGCCTCTCAAAAGCTTCCTTGTGTAAGGCCTTTGTCAGAATGTCTGCAACCTGTAGTTCTGTAGGCACATACTCCAACTTCACGATCCCCTGCTCAACTTTCTCCTTGATAACACGATACTTTATCTCAATGTGCTTTTTCCTAGAGTGATGGACAAGATTTTTGCTGAGATTGATAGCACTTGAGTTATCGCACTGGATTCCGATCGGAGACTTCACTTCAACTCTCATATCTTCAAGCTGCTGCTTCATCCATAATAACTGTGTGCATGCTTGAGTGGCCGCAATAGACTCATCTTCTGCGGTGCTTAATGAAATGCAATCCTGCTTCTTGCTTAACCAAGCAATACATAGTCCGCCAAGATAAAATGCACCACCTGACGTTGATTTTCTATCATCTGCTGAACCGGCCCTGTCTATATCAGTATATCCCAATAACCCTGTCTGAGATTTGTCGTTCTAGGTCAAGCCGAAGTCCACCGTGCCCTTGATATACCGAAGTATTCTTTTCACTGCAAGCATGTGACTTTCCTTGGGATTACTCTGATATCTCACTGCTTGGCATGTGGCGAAAACAATATCAGGCCTTGATGCGGTTAAGTACAACAGACTTCCAATGATTTGCCTATATTCTGTGATATTAACTGCCCTGCCACTGTCATCTTTTGATGATTTCATTCGGGTAGAAACCGGAGTCTTCATCTCCTTGGAATTTTCTATTCCAAATCATTCCAAAGCATCCTTGGCATACTCGGATTCAGAAATGAATGTTCTATTCCTGCCTTGTGTAACTATGCTTCATCTGATCTTCCAAATATTATGTCTTCTTCCTTGACCAGCCTCACCATCCTTTGATTACTATTGTTGTTGAAATAAAGATTGTAATCAAATCCCCCACACTGAAAACCAATCTTCTTCAAATACTGATATAGCCTTCAGTACCATTCTCTTGGGGTGTATGCTTTGCACACCAGTCGTGCTTTGTTTCGAATCATTGTGCCATCTTCATTCATCTTGTCTAAATAGACCCATTTTTTCCTGATGACGTTTTTATCATCTGGCCTCGAAACAATTTCCCAGGTCTGATTCTTCTCAATTCTGACCTATCTCTTCATTCATGGCATGATCCCAGTTTTCATCTTCAGCTGCATCAGCAAAGCATTTCGACTCAACCTGAGATAGTAATGATGTCTGCTGTAGTGATTTCATTCTCTTTGTCTGAACTGGATCTCACTGATCACTGATGATAGTCTGCCTGTCAATTTCAGCTCGATTCTTTGTATTTTGTGCAGATAAGGATTTCACATCCTTGTACTCATCATCAGTATCTTATTCTGAGTCACCCTCAGCCACTTCTTCTTCCCCTGTGTTTCTTTCTTCCTCAACACTTTTGTCAGGAAATTGTTCACTGACTCATTTTTCAGTGGCTTCATTTCTTTCAGCTACTTTTCGCAGCTTCTTGGGATCCTGAAAAACAGTCAGCTGATACCACAATGTTAGATCAAAATAAATAAGCATGAAATGCTTGATCACTGCTGCTTCTCTCATAGTATGTCTTCTCTCGATAGACAACTCTTGAGCTGGGTCATCCAATTATTTCCTTGATGGATCTGGCATCTGATTTTGTTGTTGAATGCTCCCCCTATGTTATGCAACACTTCCAGTTGTTAGGCCCAACAGTTTAGACCCATAACACGTCTTTTCCTCCTGCATCATTTGTTCTCATCTTCCACTCAGATTTGAGTCATTAACAAAATCTCTAAGCCTACTGAGTTGAAGCTCGGTGTAGGAAACAAGAGATAAAGTTAATAACACAATCACTTCCTATTGTGCTCTGTTGCTCCCTTTCTTCTTCAACTCTAGTATCTGATTTGAATCAATTGAAACTCTAGAGCATATCATTTCTCCACTTCGCATCCTTAGATGCCACTTCCCCTTGGATTGTATCTCCCTAAAACCTGAACCACAATAATCATCAGTTAATAGCATTTATATACATAGGGAGAGGGGATTCTTCTAGAATCCTCAACATGAGGATGATGGTTGATCCTGATGGGTCAACCCTTTGATTCTTTCTTGGAGCGCATCACACTCCTTTCTTGCTTCCTCCAACTGCCTGGCCAACTTCAACTGTTCTGGCCATATGACTAGGCATTCTTTGCTCACATTTTGAGCCTTTTTCTGATATGAAGATTCTGCAGACTTGGCCTTTCTCACAATCTGGGGTTTAGACCAACTGGTACACATTTCGATCTTTGATGTTCTACCGAAATTCCATTTCCCTTGATTGTTTCTCGGTGCAGGAATCTCCTTTCTTGTCATCTTCCCTGTCTTCTTTGTCCATTGTAGGGATCTGCCTTTTTCTTCCACTTCTCGTTGCAAAACACGACATGTGGATTTTTCGATGCATTCTTTGCTTATCTACCTTTTATCAGATTTATGAGTCACCGCCCTATTTTTCATTGGTGGTGGGTCCTCCATTGAACGTCCATTCTTCTTTATCACCACTGGAGTAGATCTCCCCTTAATCTTCCAGGTTTGCTCACATTCTCTCCTTGAGAGCTGTTGTGAGTATGACATAGGAGGTGAATGATACACCTTTCATTCAGCTCCACGTGATTTCCCTGAGGCTCGAAGCCTATTCTTCTCCTTACCACTTTGTCTCCCAGTACAGGCTTCTTTCTTGTACACTTCCTGTGGTGGAGATCTCTTTTCTTGTTCCTTTCCCTTCCCTGCTTTCTTCTTACTACAGTGTCTTGCCATGTGCCCATAGTGAGAACATATAAAACATTTTCCCTCAAAGGCATACCTCATTTCATCATCTCTCTGCTGAGATGTTGATGCACCTTGAGTTCTTCCTCTGATATTGTTCTCCTGAGCTTTCTGACACATGCTCATGGTGTGTCCCATTCTTCCGCAGTAATAGCATCTAATATATGCTTTCCTCTGAGAAGCTCTTCTTTCTAATTTCTCATGATGCTTCTTCCTGTTCTCAGATTTATTAATGTCTCTCTTTTCACAGCCTGAAATGTACTCTAGAGCCTCTATACAGAAGCTTGATTTGTGGCCATGAACTCCGCAGAAATAGCACACATCATCACTCCTTGAAACTATCCTTATAGGCCTATCTCCAGCACCTACAAGATTTTTCTTACCTTTGTAAATTTTCACTGCATTTTTCTTATCATCCATAGGAGTGGAATTATCATATCCAATGCCAGCATTTCCAAAACTTGCTGGTCTTTGAGATGAGAAAATATTATGTTGTTTCTCTTCAGAAACAGCATATCTGTTCTTCATTTTATCATCACTTGTCGAAGGATGATCAAATAGCAAGTGCAGTGCATCTTTCAACTTGGGCTTATCTTTGGATTTAGACTTCTCTATTTCCTTCTTGACTGATTCGAGCTCTTCTACCAACTTTTGAATCTTCATATCCCTTGATTCAAGTTGGACATCATGTTTTTCCTTGAGAAGCTTCCCTCTACTTACCTCATCTTCCAGTTCATGCTTCAGCTTATCAACCATGTCATTTTTCTCCTTTACCTTCAATTTTTCTTGAGCGACAGAGTCAGAGCAACATGCATTCTCTTGTTGTAGCCTTTGATTTTTCTGAACTTCTGCAGACAACTGTGATGCTAGATCATTATTTCTGGCTTTAAGATTCTGTGCTTCATCTGACATTTGACTCTCTTCATAATCACCAGCCTTTTATTTTCCTTTCATTCTGGCCATCTTCTGCAGCTCTTCAGTACGTGAATCATTCTTCTCTGTTAGGTCAGTAACTATATCAATAAGCCTTTGATTTAAACATTTTAGCTTGTTGACCTCAATCTCCAATCCCTTGATCCGGATATCTTTAGATTTGGCTTCTTCAGTGTTTCCAACATCACTTGGAATATTCGGTTCTTCGATGCTTTTGAATTGATCTTTCACTTTTCTATTCAAGCCATCGATCTCCCTTTTCTGTTCTTCAATCTTAAGCTTATACTCACTAACTGATTCTGAGTTCTCTGGTGCTGATAACTTGAGTTTCTCAATTTTATTTATCAACTTAGACTTCTCTTCTTCCCGCTGCTGCATATAGAGTTTGGCATCGCGAACAACTTTGTTAGCATTCTTGGTTTTGGCTCTCCAAATATCTATCTCTTCAAGAGCAGCCTCTAACTCAGCTCGTATATCTATTCTTCCTTCAATTTCTTCTTCTGTTTCAGTATCACTCTGATGCTCATGTACTTTACTCATTCCAACATCATGATTGAGTGAATCAATCTTTTCCCTTTCTGATTCATCCAAGCCTTCCTTCAGCAAGTTGTTTGATTCCTTTAGTTGAATCACACATTTTCCATATACACTTCCACACTGAGGAGTACCACCTGACTTATGCTTGTTCTTGGATGTTTTTCCCTTTGCCATGGCTGATTGAGATAAGAGAAGACTGATTCTTTATACACACAGATCGACTACACCAAGTTGGAGCAAACAAATCTGATAACAACAACCTGGCTCTGATACCAATTGTTAAGGCCAATAGGGGCCTATATACCCTGAGAGTGGGGGGGGGTGAATCAGGGTATGGATATTCTTTTTCAAAGTTCTTTCTGCCCCACTGGATCTTGACCTCTTTGTTACAAGGGTCACTTTGTTTTGCACTTGTGTGGTTAATGTGATCACTTGTCTCATTTACCTGAAGATGATGCTTTGAATGCAATGCAGGAAAGTAAGCAGGCAGACACAGAGATTTTTACTTGGTTCACCGCTAAGGGATACGTCCAAGGAGCATACGCCGACAAGTTGCCGATTCGTACCAAATTCCACTAGGCTTCACTAGATGTGGATTACAATGTTCGGGCTAGATCACTTCTATGCCCAGGCTCACTGCCTATACAAGGTTTAGGGTCAGCTCACTGCTTTCCCAAGGGTCACTCCCTGTTTCTCTCTCTCTGGCTCACTGCCGGTGGAGAGGATCACCTTCTTCCTCTTCCTAAGCTCACTGCCTCAGAAGGGATTCACTCACAGTTTATAGACCTGTAGGTCTCTTCATTTCCATTAAGGAATGCATCTTTCTCTGTATGTGGATGCTCTATTGAAGTCCAACTTTCACCCGTAGATGAATCTCACTTTGCACCGGATGTACCGGGCAACCTCAATTTTTACGCGCAACCCTTACGGTGTCTTGAGTGCAATTTCTATGCTTTGCGCGAAATTCCTTTTTCACGCAACCTCCAAATATTACGCGCAGCCTCGAAACTGCCTTGCGCGCAATTCACTGATTTTGCGCGAAATCCACTTTTCGCGCAATCTTCCTTTTACGCGCCAATCACCAACTTTCTGCGCAGCCTTTGCTTTTCGCGCAACAGCTGACTTTACGCGCAAACTTTAAGTTTACGCGCAACACACTTTCTAACTTCAATTTCGCGAACCAGAGCTCGGGTATTTTCTATGTCTTGAACTATACTGAATGGAGGAGGGTCACTTCATATTTATAGGCAAAATCGACCCCGCGCGAAAAACCCTCCTTGAGCGCGTAATCCGTTTTGATCGCGAAATACAAACCTTCCGCGCACAACCATTTTCTGCGCACTGCTCCATAATTTCGCGCACCTCATGCCTTTGCCATTTTACGAGCTTCGGACCTCGTAACACCTCTTGCGCGAAATACTTCATCCGCTATTTCGCGCGCCACTTCAATTTTCCGCGCACGCCTCCAAAATTTCGCGCGCCTCATGCCTTTACCGATTTTCAAGCTTTCGGCCTTGAAACATCTTTTGCGCGAAATACAATTTCGCGCAACCCGCTGTTTTGCGCGCCACACTTCAAGATTTCGCGCAACCCGCTAGTTTTGCGCGCCACGCTTGATTTTTCCGCACACCTCCTTCATTTCTCTCTCCTCAACCTTCGCCAACAACATATCACTCCATTTTCCATTGGCGATTTTCAGGCCCAAAAATTTGGCAAACACTGGAAAACGGCGCCACCTTGTACTGATCTTTTGTACCGCCTCCAGATCGTCCTTTCCTTTGTCAAAGTTCTTTGTCAACATGGAATGTCAACAACTTCTCGGGAACTCGACAATTCTCCATGGAAACCTGCTTTGTCAACAAACACAATCAACCCAAAAATGCTGCAATGTTACCTTGAGGGATTTTTGCCCAACAATTCCTCATGCATTAAAACATAATGCATGGTCTTTAATGTTGTAATGAGTGATGTGTTCCCTTTAAACAGATGACTTGGAGTTTGAGGATCGGCTCATGAAATCATCTGAATTTTATGCTTTATCCATTTTGATTAAATGGATGGATCTTAAATACATCATCTACTTAGTGACTTATGGATGAATATTTACTTCTTTCCTCATGCAATTGAGTATTTCGTGGACTTCTTTAAGTGTTGTAACAATGTATCACCTTGACAAATGTATTGGAAATTACGACCAGATCAATAATCGTATGAATTGTGTGGAGGATGATCAAGCATTACATCCAATGTCAAATAGTGAAAATATCAGTGGTATTTGTTTAGAACAACTTCCCTCCTTCAATCATCATTATAAACACTTTTCTATACACATATTGACAATAATTAACAATTGAATCCTTATTTAAATCTTATTAACATCAAATGAAACACCATGCTCAACAATATCACCCTTTTTATTTTGTTGTCAATATTACTTAAGCACACTTTGAATGGGTCAATATGTGTTTCTTAACCCTTACTGGAAATCAAATGAAAAGGTGTATCAATGTCTGTTCAAAACATGTTCTCCGGCCTCTGAATAATATCTTCTTAAATATTTTTGAGAGAGGGATGATGTCACATGGTTCACTTAGCAAAGAGCCATTAGTAAATCAAAACTAAGCCTACTTTGGGTTAACCTGGTGTAGAAAACAAGTGAGATATGACCAATGTTTTCATTACTGTCCATAAACAACCATATATGTGAAATCATGCTAAGAGTGTATCAATTAATGACCAAGTGATAAGAGATAATCAGATTTATCAATGAAATGATGAATCCTGCACACAATTCACCGAAAAAATTAAAAATTTCAAGTGAAAAGATAAATATCCCCCTTTTACCACATATTTTCATAAATCAAGAACTCCCCCTTAATTGAATTTTTAAATACAATTAATAACAAGGGATGAAAGTGTGATTAGAATACCTCAAATTAAATTTCTTGAGATGATATAAATTTCAAGATTTGTTATTACACAATCCTTGATATCATATCCTTCATATTTCCTCCCCTGAAAGGGGTGAAATCCCATTGTTTCATCATGGTGGAAAATATCATCACATATTCTTCAAGATATTCTTTCTAGTAATATTCCACTGTGGAATATTTCACGTTATTATCAAATCATGAATAATTAGTCCACTTTTCTCATTCAACTAGAATCTTAGAAATTACCATTATATTCAATTCCCTAAAATGTAAGCACACATATACAACCAAAATATAAGGGAATAAGATGGAACACATGTGAGATTATTAATAGAATAACTGGGCCTGAGAGTTTTCTCTCAACCCAAGAACTCCTTTCCTTGCATCTCTAAAGTGTCCCGTACTCTTCATGCTAGTGTTTCCTCTCCATTTGATATTGTGATCTTTCTATGTCAGCATGGGCCCTTTACTTATATTTACCTTCAACTTGGGTGAATTATTTGTCTTTATTTCGTCGAGTAGTGAAGTAGCTTCCACTGGTGCATGTTATTTAATTTTCAGCATCTTCATTTGTCCTGGTAAAATAGTTATACATTTTTTTGCATGATTTCCATACTTATTGCACCCTCCACATAGTAGTTGTGAGACACTTGGGTTGTCATGTGCTGACTACCTCTTATGAAATCCTAATTTTACTTCATTTGGAAGGACATGTTTCCATTTTTTCTTTTCTTTAACTAGTACTCTATCTTAGGCTCTATGTAGTTCTCTATAAATTTGCAATTGATTATTCCAGATAACTATACACTCCTTCATAAAATTTTCATATTTGGAGCTTCCACATGTATTCTTCATTATCTTCAAGTTACATTTCTTTGGAAAATTATTAATATTATCTTCATGAATGTATTAATTCAATCCCATATTCTTATGGATTTATTCCCTTTTTAGTATCATCTTGATTACATTCATTTCCATGTCTTGTTTCTAGTGATCCGTGGTATGTCATTTATTTCCAAAATAGAAGCACATTTTTATTTTTGAGTTGACATTCTTCGAATTCGGTCTGAACTTCTTCTTGGGAATATTTTCTTTCAATGTTTCATAGACTTTATTATATTTCATATTCCTAATGGACGACTTTTCAAAACCTTCTTTTTCTCCAATCATTGTTATGGTCTATGATTCTTATCAGCAAATTCATGAGGCATGGTAGGACTAAACTAGAACTCATCATAACTATGACAAATTCAATTGAAATTATCATAGAAGTATTCATGATACTCATATCAGTTCTAGATAAAGAAATTTTTATTCATCTGTGTTTTCTGCCTATGATTTCTAGGGTGCTTCATTTCTTCACATCTAACTTCCTTGAATGAAGTCCTTTCATAATTTTCATATGTTAGTGTATTGTTCAACCAATCATTTTCCTGATTCCCAAACTTCCATCAACACCAATAGTAGCCAATAAATATTATTCTTTTTCTTGTAGTATTTTTTTGGCTAGATTCAGTGCTTTGTTGATTCTACAATTTTATTTTTTTATTTGGACCATCCATTTGGGAGTTGTTTTTCTTAATCATACCAGTATCCATGCTTGAAATTTTGATAGAGGTATTAACATTTTTATCAATACACAACTTCCGAACTTTTAGCATTGAACCTATACTTTCAGATGCAACTGTATTAGTAGAATCAGAAATAAATGGGTTATGGGATAACTTCTTCTTGGAGGATGTTTCCATTGTATTATAGGATGATATAATGTTCCTTTTCTAATAAAATTCCTTAAAAAACCTGAGTGGAATCATCTCTTCTTTCATCTTTTTGGGAAGTTCTATCTTGGAGTGATTTTTGATTCTTCAATTTCACTTCCTGCTCTAAACACTTCATGTTGAGGGAGTTATTATCATCCTCAAATGATCTCTTCTTGATTTACCAATTATCCTTCATCTTTATCATTTGTTCACCATGAATATTTTTTAATTTTTAAAAAGATATGTTAAGATCCTTTATCATGTTAGCTCTGTCTTCTAGTTGAGAATCTTTGACAACCATAGAGACTTTGTGAACCTTTTCAAATCCATGGAATGAATTTAAAAATACCATTTCAAAGTATTATTTCTCAAAAATACTACCCTGTAATTTTTTAGTGACATCATCATATATGTCATTTCAAAGATAAATTGTTTCTTACTTTGCCTTTAAATGTTTTGGGATAGTGTTGGATAGACCAACCCTTTTAGCCAATGCATATTCCATGGCATCAACTTCTTCTTCTCGCTGTAATTGTTTATATTGAAGAGTATTAATGCTTTCAACAATGTGTCTTTCTACTTATCTAGGGAATTACTTCAAACGATCTTTGTGTGCAGTCTGAAAATAACTAATTCATCTATCATCATCACATCTTGAGCAGTCTTCATCAGAAGAGTCATAATAATAAAAGGAATTATCACATGTTGTACCTTTCAGATTACCTTTAGTAGAATGTGTCTCCCCATTACCATTAAGCTGCTTATTCATCTTCCATGATTGTTTCTTCTTCCTATTCTTCTTTGTCTTGGAAGATATCTGAAGTTATGTTTGTTCACTCATCTCCTCAAATATAGACTTTATAAATACTCCCTTGGATATTTTAGAGGTAACCTCCCTCTAGTACCAATTGAAGTGCCCAGATCAATGTGAATCACTGAGAGGGGGAGGGGTTGAATCAGTTATCCCAATAAATATTTTTCTAATTGACTATTTTCAATTAAACCTCTATGAATGGTTAAATCCTCAATGCACTCTTATAGTGTCTCTCAACCTTACCTCTAATGAATCTATAAATGTAAAGGTACTGAACACAAAGATTTGATAGGCTCGGTTTGAAGACCTACTCCTTGATGGGTTGGTTATTCTCCCCAACCCAGATTCTCCACTAAAATCTTATTATCAATTACAATGGTTGATAAAGAGTCACTTTGTATCTATCTTGAGTCCCACATGAGGTTATTTATACTACTTCCCGCAGTGTTACCAGAGTCCCACTTGCTAGATTCAGAATCCCACCGAAGACTTCTTCTCCTCCTTGAATCACACAGGGTTATTTTAGCCCTTGAGTCACATGAGAACCTTCCTTATATGTTATTTCTTTATTCACTATATATGATCTTCTGCTCTTCCCACACAGGCTTAATGAATCACACTTGCCTTTGTATATCTTCAAGAATCTTCAACAGCCTTTCGTAAGGTCTGTTGGCCTTGCTCAATATTTTTGGTCACTTAAGTTGACCAGTCCTCATCTCAACAATACTTTGGAAATTATTCCTTATTCTAGTGAAGACCTCGCCTCACTGAGATGTGTGCAAGTGATTCACACTTCTTTTTCAAGTATATAGTATTCAATAGTGATATTTCAAAATATTAGCATTGTCTTGAAATCTCAATTACTGGAATCTTAGATAGAAGTTCTTCTTTAACTCTGTCTGGATTCATTCCCAAATCTCATTTACATCATGCATGGATTTCATGGTATCTAATACATCTTTTATTTGGATATCTCAATTACTTTTCACACGTGCATGTGATTATGCATGATTGGATGTATGAATATTATATGTTTCTTGGGAACTCGTGTACACACTTTTCTTATCTTTGAATGTTTTAGGTTCAATGAGTGTGTATCATTCACATGCACTGTCTATCCTATTTTCTTAACTGAATACACACACACAAAAATTCTTCATTTAAATATCTTAACATGTGCATGTGCATGCAAGAATGAATGCACTATTCTTTTCTTCTTTCTTGTGTAAAACCCGTAATGGGTTTAACTCTTTAAGCTTAGACACTTCATCTAATTCTTTTCCATTTTTCTTATACCTTTTTTGTTCTTATCACACACACAATTCTTCCTTTTAATTTTTCTTCAATGTGTGTTTTTTCATTTTATTTCTTCCTCCTTCTTTACATGTGCACACACACTTTGTTATTTTATTTTCTTTGCTTGCACATGAAATCAAGAATATATGAACTCTCCTATTTTGTTTCCTTTCACACACAACGCAAATGGGTATATGGGTGGTGTGTGTGTGAGTTTTACATCTCAAGAGGGTAGTGTATGTGTCATGTATGAAACCCCTGAATGCTAGGGATCCTCTTCTTTTCTAATGGCAGTGTATGTGTACACTGTCAGTTTATGAACTCTCCTTCATCACTTCATGGAACTTGGAGGGATAACGATTTATTATTCATGCTAGGAGTGCACTTGTATCTCCATTAGATAACCAAGAAGGTTTTTGGGTTCTATCATTATGGATTATAGAAAGGGAGAAAGTGCATCAGTTGCGTACATATGAGATTCTCCTCACAAAGACACAATGATGGTTTGAAAGAACCTATCGCGTGCTCGCAAGTTTCTTCACATAGGGGTGAAGTTATTATTTTCAATTAAGGTTCAATAGTTCACAACACTTGTTTAACACATTCATGTTTTCCTCTTCGTGTAGTAGGTTTGCACGGAAACTCTCGGTGCTCTATTTTTCAGAAAACTAGAGCTTTCTCAATATCTTCAACAACTAAGCCTTGGTCGAGGTCTCTCTTGTTTATATGTGAGGATGGAAACTGATCCACGTTCAAAACCCATGAGATGTGCCAAGAGGATCATACAAGATCTTAATCTTTTAATACTTTCAAACGCGAGATAAGATTTCTCAAATCTCTCAGTTAGTTTCGGTTCAATGTGGGTTCCTTATTTCTCAGTACAATCTTCACTTGCATGCGTTTTCGAGTGCATGCAAATCATATTCCGGAAAGCTTCAATATTTATGATGGGGCCTCGTAAATATGTTTCCTTTGGAAACATATGACCTTATTTATTTCGATGCATTCATGAAAATGGAATTGCATGCATTGGATTATTTATGCCCAGACAATCCATTAGAGTTCCCGAGTGGCTCAAATTGTGGCTGAAGTGATTAGATAGGTGTTTGAGATCATAATTGGTCTGCGGGTGTAGTGGGGGTGACTGAATGTTGAAGAAAACACAGAAGAGATTAGACACTCTTGGTTTAATCATGCAGCTAATGAGATTGATGGACTTCTCGTATGTGCACTATCATTCCCACGATTGATCAGACGGTGGATCACGTTTCTGCAATGTATCGGACAATGGAGATAGCTTCTTGAGGATTTTGGCCATCCCAAATCGAAATGAACACATGAGATTCATTCATTTTATCAATAAACTCACACCACCCTGATTCCAGATTACTCCTCCTCCCCTCACAGTACCACCCCATACCGTGTTCTCCCAGCGAGCGTGCTTCTGCACCCACTCTCTACTCCTCGGTCGTGGTCCTAGAGCCCCCAATGCATATATTTCACTTGTTAACCACCGTGCGTGATCTTACGGGCTTATACATGTCCAACTCTCTTGTGTCTCTTGTGGGTAGGCTTTGAGGCCTCCCCCTTGGGTACGGTAGACCCTCACGTCCCACATATGCCTTGGCTGAGGGCTTCAGCTGCCATGCATGGTTGGCCCAATTTTTTGATAGAGGGAATGAATACACATTGTTAAAAAACAAAGTATAACAAATATAATATGCCACCATAAAATACCAAGACCTCCATAATTTCATTCTTAATCTTCAAACATCACCCTTCTTTTATTTTTAGAATAAAAATCCAACTTCTTCAATATTCTGGTTTGATAAAAAAAATAGCTGATGCATGGAATATTTCTTCATTCCTCGTGAAATAAAGTATAATTCATGGTCTTAAATGTTTTAATGAGTTATGTTTTCTCCTTAAAAACATGTCTTAGAGTTTGAGGATTGTCTTAAGAAATCATCTAACTTTTAAAATTCGTCTATTTAGATTCAATGGATGGATCTTCAACACTTCATCAACTTAGTGACTTATGCATGGATCTTTAGTGCTTTCCTCTTGAAATGGAGTATTGATTGGACTTATTCAAGTTTTTTAATAATGTATCACCTTGATTCCAGTCTTGGAACATAGGACCAGTTCAAAAATTGTCTGAATTGTGTGGACGATGGTCAAGAATTACATCCAATGTAAAATAGTGAAAATATCAGTGGCATTTGATTTGGAACAACTTCACTCATTCAAAAATCATCACCAACACTATTTCGTATAAATATTGACAATGATTAACAATTGACTCCTTATTGAAATCTTATTGAAAATAAATTCAGCACCATGATCAACCAATTCAACCAAAAGGGAGCATAAGGTAATGGACCCTCTTCTCACTTTTTACATTTGTGAGATAAATGTAATATTTCCCACTTATTTTTTTCTTCTAGTGTATATACTTCCCCTCTGTAATTGAATATCACAATTAAATCATATTTCATGGTATTATATGAATCACTTTAAATTGACTCATCCAAGTGGTTTGACATGAAAATTAATAAGTGGTAAACATTGTCTTTGTAATCTCACATTCTTTTGTGATTGTTAACTTTCTCTGGAAACAATCACTTCATTAAGATATTTTTCCATTGGAAACTAAATTTATTTAAAATATAAATACTATTATTTTATATGTATAATTATTTCCTTAACTCTATACCATTCTTATATATTTTTTTACATGATAGTTATTTGATTAATTGTGAAAATTTTACTTAATCAATATCTTTTAATAAATATATATTTTTGATGAAGAACCTTGTTCATGAAATAAATTTATAAATAAATATATAGGAAATTATATGGATGTGTATGACATAGGTGTATCCTAGTTATAGACAGCCCCTCGATTCATTGGTAGTCTCATGATGTGAATCATTTGGAAAATTAGATGGGTTTATACCTGATATGTTATAAACCATCTTGTGAAATGTATTGTTGGTAAAGGTAACACATACCTAGGAAACATGACAACCAGTAACTAAGAATTTCCATCATTCATATTCAGTTATTATTTATTCATGATATTTTTTACTTTGACATTATCTGTGGATGCTTTTCATTGTTATTTTATTGATTAAATGGAATATATTTCAGTTATTTACCTTTCCATATTTATCATGAATTATATAATTGTTTAAATGGAGTTTTTTTCTGTTATTTACCATTCCATATTGATTATAATTATTTATTTCTTGATTACTTATATTGTACACTTACCCTTACTGAGAAAGTTATCTCACCCTTATTTTGTTTCCATTCACCTGGATATGACGATGAATTTTTGAAATGAGTTTGAAGGATGAAGTTTATTTTTCATTTTTATTTATGAGGTATTATTTTTTTCCCAATGAAAAATGGGTATCATGTATGTAATATGATTTTCCAAAACTATTAAACTGGCCGGTCCTTCAAAATTTGATTCCTTTTAATAATTCCATTGTAATAAAGTAATACACCGACTCTGAGATTATGGGGTTGGGGAGGTACACCCATCACCTTTTTAGGTCCAACAGTTACGTTTTAATTTCAAGGGAAAGCAATGAACAAGTGGTTTGTTTTTTCTCATGGTCCAAGAAAGTTCATATGAAAAATAAATGTGGTGAATTGAAGAAGAATAAATCAATAGATTTTACCTCATATATATTCATTATTATATGTATTTTGTCTCAAATAATTCATGGGTCACATGTATCTATATATAATATAGTAACCAAGTAAATATATAAATTTAGTTAGGTGAATTATCAAAGGAATTTATTAAGAGAGTTTCCTAAACTAGTAATGAGAAGTAAAAAATTTATGGATTTCATGATGGAATGATTCAAATTAAACTATTTTCTTCATCTAGTATTACTAAAAAAATTATCTCAGTGACTATTTAGACACAGTGATACAATATTTCAAATTTGAAATATATGTTTTTTTTGATATTTAATACTAGACTCATAGTTTAGTAATTATAATATAATAAATATCTAGAAAAAAATAAATGATGAATATATATATATATATAAACTAATTGGATGATGGTGGAGAGATAATTATTTGTTAATAAAAACATATATTAGTTAAGTTTTTTATATCTAAAAAAGGTGTTATAGTCCGTATTGATTTAAGATAATATGTATACTAATAAACTACTTATCATGTTTTAAATGAGGAAACCATAAAAAATAAAGGTACCCATATATATTTTAGAGTTACTTAAACATGTCTATAAAAACCATTCTAAATGTAGAGGTGAATTAATATTTACTTTAGGAGAGTCCTTTAAGAAAATTTAGAAATGCTAAGAGAAGTAAATGAGTGTGATTTGTAAAGATAGATGACCCTCTGAGCTATCTTGTGAGTGAATATCATTATGAGTAATCATTTATCATATAAATGTGGAGTAATGGTATTAAAAAAATAATATTCCATTATATACAATAATATTTTGAAGGTAGTAAAAGGAATAACAATGATCGTTCTAATATATATTGAAAATATTCCATAATTTCATCCAAGACATGTTTTGAAAATAATAGTAAAAAACCAATCATATTAGAACTATATTGAATAATTGAAAACATTTCAATTTTAATATGGTAAAAATCTATTAGGTTATAGTCTCAAGGGTTTGTTGAAAACTGTTTGTTAAAATTTTGTTTTTGGTATAAATTAACACCCAACACTTAGCGTACCTCAGTTTACAATCCTATAGTCACTACAGATATTAATGTCTATTCAAGACTGACTATGTCTCTATAAAGGGAATATATCCCTTTTAAGATACTAGGATCAAAAATATATTATAAGGGTTAAGGCTCTTGATTTGAACGATTTTTCATAGAAATGATAGGCTCCACTATGCTTTGTGGTAAGACCAGTTCTAGAAATATATACCACGTAATAATTCACAACCAAAGACGATGTTTATTTTAACCATAGTTTGTGAAACATATATTATTCTTAAAAAATAATGAAAATGAAAAAGAATTAGTAAATGGAACCATGTTAATATTAACAAATATTAATGAATTCAGAAATAGATTCCATGTACTAAAATTTGGTCATCCATATTTTATAAGTTTCTAGGACTTGATACCACTAGGGATTATTCTAGAGTAAGTATATATGGACGTTACAAGATATTAAAAATAAATAATGATCTATTATTGAAAGTATTAGACTATGAAAAAACCTATACAAAAATCATCAGGCTAAAATCATTGAATTCAACTTGTCAATGTATTTTTATATGATCATTATATTAGTCTATGGATTGTTAAAGACAACTTATGTATAGGAAACCTTATTGAATATTTATATATGAAGTGAAAAAAATGATACCCTATGGTATATGTTTATATGAAATTGCCAAAATGGTTCAGTGAAGTTAAAAAATTGAAATAATATATAAATAAATTACAAAAATAACGTTATGGATAAATCATGTATTATGATCATAGAGTATTTGTTTGTAAACAAATGGGAACATGTGTCTCTAATATGTTAGTGTGAATAAAATAGTCTTCCAATATAGATATGTTGATAACATATGGAAAAAATATTATGTCTTACTATTATTCTAAGACTAAGGAAATAAATTCTCTAAGAATGACTTAAAATAGAAACCGTGTTCTTGGGAACAAGATCTACAAATTAGATCCATGAATATTCTAAATATAGTCATAGAACATATATTGAAACAATATTGAATAATAAAATTTGTAACAATTGAAGACCAATTTTTTGTTGGCATAAAATATTCCAGTAGAACATTCCAGGGAATGGGAAGAGATTCTTGAGATAAAAGAATATCATAAGACTACACTCTAGGAATTTATATCATATTCTATGATATATACTGACATTTTATATTAATAATTCATGATTCAATGTAGGTCAGTATCAAAAAAATATAGGATAATTGCACTGAATTATAATTAAAACTATATGACAGTACTAGAAAAAATAGAACAGGATGGGTTCTCGGTGTCTAGAGAAGTAAGAATACTAGCGATCAAGGTAGTTGAAAACTAGTTTTGAAATAGATCAATTTGATCTAGTATCATTATGAGGATAAGTTAATATGCAATGCAATATTATTACAACAAGTGGTTTCCATATCTATAACATCTTAGTACGTTATATATTTTGATGAATATTAAGAATCAGTTTAACATTGACTTATTCCAAATTTTGATTTATACCAATAGTAAAAGTGTTAACATTTTATGATAATATATGACGATGGAATTAGTCAAGATGTAATATTTTTAATAAGGTAACAAGAGGTGAATACTTATTCATGTCACTATTAAATATATTTTCTCAATTATGTGATGTCACCGTAAATAGATTTTGTAGAAATACATGTGAAAAAACCAGCAATGACCACCAAAATACATGGTAGATCCATTAGTTTATTTGTACTCAATAAAAATACATATAACATGTGACAAATAATCAACTAAAAAGTTTTTTACAATCTGATCTAGTGAAAGTGGGAGTTTGTTAGAGTTTGTTCTCTATAACAAATTACATTGTAATTAAGATTAATTATATATATGGGTTTTAATATTAATAAATACTTTATCACATATTTATTATTCTTTTATATAACATTAATGGGATATTTTCCAGGATTATTTATCACATTTAAAAGATAATATTAATTTTTGGACACCCCTGGTTTTAGGTACTTAACAGTTTTTATGTTTTTTGTGTCTAATTAATTATTGGTTTATGTTTACGAATGTTCAGGGAGTTTGTCACATGTTTTTTCAGTGTTTCAGGAATAGAACTGTTTGTAAATGGTTAGTGGAGACTATACCCCACCAATATAAAACCATGAAACATGTTTTAGGGGTCACCGGTCAGGTACAAAGTTGGTTCATGGTTTCTTCAAACTGTGTGAGTTCCTAAGGGAAACCATGCAATGGAAAATAAAGAGAAATGCATGATTGGCATGAAATTTGTCTATGAATGGAGGAAACCTATATTAGGGTGTGGGATTAATACAGTATTACTACATGGTTAACCAAAATATACAGCCCAAACCATGCAACCACTTCTCTTTTTCGATAGCTTGTACATGGTTGACACACATTTTGAAAAATTGTGCAGCCTAACTATGTGACATGTAGTTAATGCCGTGAATGTTTTGGTTTTAATCTAAATTAATCCCAAAAATCCTCATCAGTTCCCTAATCACCTAGTATTTTGAATTCATATCCCTCCATATCCACCAAAGGTGATTTCATTCACTCATGATACAATTTTTGTTGAATCCAAGTATGTTAGAGATCCAAATTAATTGTTATGTTCATGTTATTCCTTATTCTTGCTAGACCCACTCTTCATCTCTTCTAGGGATCCATAGATCTATTTATTTTTGGATATATAATGTTTTTATATGTGAATATTTATGGGATTTTTCTATATCTATTTAATGGAAGGTTTGGTGAGATCAAATCTAGAATATATAAGTGTCTTTATTTTCTTCATCTGTTGAGAGGTATGTGGATTCAATCACATATACACATGACTTAGATCATGAAGGATTTGTTTGGATTAAATTTCTTTCTCAAAATCATAGTGAAAAACATGTGTAGTTCTTGATAGAAATTCTTTTTTGTTGTGGATTTGGAAATTATCCGAATTGTATGGATTTCATAAAACCCCAATATTTTATAGTTTTAAAACAACAGTTATAATATTATTATTTGGTTTTGGAATACACAAGTTGTTTGAGGATTTTTTTTAAATAATTTATTTCTTTTTGAGAAATTTATTTGTGCATTTATTTTGGCATACATGGTTTGAATAAGTGAAATTTTGGACATGACCCAAAAGAAGGGGTGTGTGCCATTGGGGCACCTGGATTTCAGTCAACTTGTGATGAATTAGTGGATTGAAGAGAGATTACTCTTGTGTATGGAAATACACTTGGAATAAATTTTTTCATGGGTATGTGTGTAGAATCATGATAATTGGTATGTCAAATTATGAGAAACAGTTTAAATATTTTATTTATTGTTTTACATGAAACTTATGTTGTTTTTTATATAAAATAAATTATATATTTTCCTTAAATTAGTTATATATATATATATGTTTGTGTGTGATAATCAGTTCTTATCCTGGTGGAATGGGTTGGAAATTGTTTTAGAAAATTATACGGAGTTTATAATAACCCCATATTTAGGAACTTTGGTGCATTTTTAGATGTCTTATACCGGGATATAATAAAGGGAAAGGTATAATGATTCTCTAGTGATTCACCTTAATACCTTGGGTTCAATAGGTGGAGTTGGTGCTTGGATCCTGTTTGGTTTTTACTTGTGATGATACAACATGGGTGTCTTTAGGACTTTTCATCTTTTTTCCTTGTCAATTGTTTTATTTGTTTCCAATGTTACTCTGATATTGTTCTTTAATTTGGTTTATACCCTGAGTTATACATGTAATTAATTCATCATATAATAGGATTGGATGATTATTGTTAAGTTTTGATAGGTTGTTTTATCTTCAAATGTAAAATAATCCACCAATGTGTTTATAAGCCCTTGTTATTTCTTTTCATCCTTTGATGTCTTGACGATATGACCTAAGGCTAGTAACACCTCCATCTCTCCCCAAGCCAATGAGTTAGGGTGGGATGTAACGGTTGGTATCTGTCTTGTTTGTTCCTTGAGTTTGGTTGGTATGATCATCAAAACATGAAATTTATAGCATAAAAATACATAGCTAACATTTTTATGATGAACTTTAAGTTATCAAGGTGGTTTGGGAACACATGTGTTTTAAGAAACTTCTAGGTGTTTTTTCGCCTCATCATCATGGGTTTAGCCGATGAGTATAGCATATCATGTATTAGTAACTAGACATCCCAGTAGGAGTGCATTGTTCATTATGTGTTTCATTGTTTTTCGAAAATGGGTAATGATTTCTCAAATGGATGGGTCAAAAATAATAGTATAAGTACTTGTTTATATGGTAATTTAAAATTTATAATCCTTTGGTTTCTAGTGAGAGAGAATAAATAATGTTTTATGCTTATAGAGAATTTAAATCAGTAGACTTCCTAAGAATCAACCAAAAGTGGCTATAGAAAATGTTGTTACACCTAATCCAGTGGTAAAGGAATAGTTGGTCCAAAACATTGTTCTGGATTTTCAATACATAGATAGAGGTAATCAGAATGATAAGCCTAAAAAAAAATAGGGGATTCAGATCTGGAAAAAGTGTTGGTGTAGCTGGATAGTATGAATCAAATATTCAATTCACTCAGAACAACAATCAAACTGAAATTCAATTTGTTGATGTACATGCCCAATGATCTAACAATCCAATGGTGGGGTTTATATTTTTTGGAAAATGTTAACCAAGGAATTACATGGTAGGATTTTGAATAATTTTTCAATTATAAATTCGATCCTAACACCTTTCAGTTTACAAGAACAATAAGTTTCATTATATTAAAGTGAGATAATATCTTTGTGACATAATGTGTAGCCAATTTTGTTAGCTTAATTTTCTGTACAGCAGAAGTATCTGTTATTGTTTCCTTGAAGGTAAAAATATTTTAGTTAGTCCTAAAAACATAAATTAAACCAAATATTTATTTCCATTGTATTGTGGACTATGTAGAGATGGTCAATAGAGACAATATGGTTGAAAGGGATATATCTAGAAATATAGTTACATGGACCATATTTATCCCCACGATAATAAGTGGGAACACTGATATTGAGAATAAGAGGAATATGGGAACATACTTCCAAAGTGGTGGTATATCTCAGAATTAGACCATGGGTTCAGTCAACTACCCTCCTCCACTGAAAATTAATCAGGGATGTTTCCAATGTGGTTTCTTTGAACATATCAATCTAGATTGTATGACACCACCAAGTTCTTGTTACAACTGCAACGAGATAGGAATATCAAATGTTATTATAATAGAACTCCAAAGTTTTCTAATGGAAATAAATATAATTTTTATAAAACATGCTATGCTTTTATGGGATGACATTGTCAGAATAATTATCTCACATAAAACAAAGTGAGTCATGGTGATTCTTAGAACACAAAAACTCCTTTGTATAAGAAAACTCAATAGGGAATCATGGAATAAGGGGAAGTAAACAATTATATGGTGCTGATAAATTCATCTGGGATGACCAATATATTCCATTAATGGTGTGGGGTATGATTATTTTTAATTCTACCCTAATAAAATCCTTGTTCGATATAAGATAATCCCACTCTATTATCATATTTCATTTTGTTTTTGAAAAATATCAATGACTTTGGATTCAATTGGGATTTATCATCTCTATATATGGGCATATATGATTTGATATTTGGAATGGATTGGTTGATATCATTCAAATTCAACATCAACCGTTACACATTGGAACCTATCCCCACATTTACAAAGTATAGGTTGGCTATGTGGTCTATTGTGATGCATCAGGATTAGGGTTGGGTTGTGTTCTCATCATGTTGTTGATTATGGATCATAGTAGTTTCAGGTGAATGAGAATAACTACCCAACACATTAATTGGAATTGGATATTTTAGTTCATTCCTTAAATACATAGCATCACACTCTTTTTGTGTGTGAAATTTATAGATTTGATGGATTATAAGAGCATTAAACACATTTTCTGAGAAAGGTATCAGAACTTAAGGTAATGAATATGAAAGGAATATCATCAAATGTTTGGCTTAGACTTGATGTACATACTAATTAAAGGGTTTTTTTTTGCAAATTTCATGATTTGGAAGTCATAAAATTAGTTGGAAAAAGAAAATTCAGATAAATGACAGAAAATGTTAGTTATAGATTATATGTATCTGGATTGTGTGAATCAAGGTAATGTTACAGTTCTCCTTTTAGTTTATTTTATTATTAATTTGGTTGCACATGATAGATATTCTCAGACATCCGATACAAAATATTTAACCATGTTGTCAGGTTCAATGGCGGTGAGACCATTGAGGGGTGTAAGAAATATGAGAGATCTATGGTATGGTTTAGGGATAAGATTGTGGTTCCACAAACATTTTGGGAACAACTCATTTCTTCCCACTATCATTTGATATGGGTTTTTCATCATGTACTCAAAAAATTTATAAATTAATAAAAAACAGTTTTGGTGTGATGGAATGGAGAGGAATGTGGTAGAGTATGTGTTGGGATACCTCACCTATCCGTAGGTAAATGCGGAGAACCAGTAGCCATAAGTTATGTTTCACTCATTACCAATTCCCATATATAAATTATAATAGATGGTGATGTATTTTGTTATAGGTCTACTAAGAATAGTTATAAAAAATTATTCCATATGTGTTATTATGGATTCACTCATGAAGTCATCTCACTTCATCCCTATTCTTGAATATAGTATGTTGGATGATTTTTCCAAAATCTACATTTGGGATGTAGAAAGGATTCATGGTGTTCCAATTTCAATTGTGTCTAACAGAGAACCTAGGTTTATATCTCAATTTTTGAAATATTTTCCACAATCCATTGCAACACAATTGACTATGAGCCCAGCTTATTATCTCAAATAAATTCAAAATTTTAGAAAATGATAAAAACATTGGAAGACATTCTTAGAGCATGGATAATAGATTTTGGTGGTTCAAGGGAAGAGAATATTCCATTATTTGAATTCTCATTCAATAAAAATTATCAATCCTAGATACATTTGACTTATTTTAAAACATTGTGTCGTCATCCTTATCATTCTCAACTTTGTTGGGTGGAAATATGGGAGGATTCACTTATCAGGCCTAGTATTGTGAATGAAAAGACAAGAATGATTCATATGATCATAAAAATGATGGTTAAGGATTAGATTCATCAAAAATAATATGCAAATAAGTGTAAAAATATTATATCTTTTGTTGTAGATGATAATATTTTCATGAGGATCTCTCCAAGGATTGGGCATCATGATTTTGGTAAACATGGAACATGATTGAAAAAATATTTTCAATTATTTTATTCTGAATATAATTGTTTTCAACCAATTTCTTTTTAATTTAATGTAAATTGTCACAATTTAGGTTTTTGAATCATTTTTGTGCTTTATTGGGAAAATGGAATATTTGGGAATTGAAACAATTTTTATTTTTTTAACGTTTTTGGCCGTAACTTTTTATAAACTTATCCAAATTGAATATTTATTCTTCTAATGGTTCTTACATTCAATTGGATTCATTTTATCCTTCTGGATCCAAAGCTCAATCCATCATTTGGATGCTCAAATCCCTCCCACAAGTCCAGCATTGAAATATGTGCATAGATCTGGATAATTTTTTTGTTGGGACCATATCTCAAAAATATAAGAACCAAATGAGTTGAAATTAAAGATGTTGAAAAAAGACATACATAGGAAAAACTTTTATTAATATGTCCACACCTGATTCCTTCATTAACAAGGATATTAATGCGTTGGATCTCGCTGAATTGGAATATGAAGAGTCTTTCTGACAGAATTAAATATCCGAAGTAATTTGGTTATATATCTCCTACCACGTGTCCAATGATGATAACATTTTGAGGTTCTATATAGTAGAGATATTTGAACAACTTTTAAGAAGGTCAAATAGACAAATTTGGAAATTAAATGGTTCTACCACATGCATACTTTCAAGGGAATATTTTTTGATCCATGTTTTCATCCCTCCCTATAAAAGAGTGTGATTCCTTCCTCTCAAAGTGTTATAAAGATAAGGGTATCCTTTTTATTCAATTTTATATATTTTAGTGTTTTATTTTATTTTAATTTTATTCTGTAATTTCATTAAATGTTTTAATTTAAGTGTTCTCTGTTCTCTCTATTTCATTCTCTCCCTTTTTTTCTTCCCCCATTATCATCATCACTGTGAACTCTTATGCTCGTTATCATGAGTAGATAACTTAAGGATGTTACAGGGGGGTGTAATATTGTGATGAAACCAATACCTTTAACCTTCATGTTTTATTTTTCTTATTTTCCTAGAGTTAGGTCGAGGGGGATCTTAGTGGGCAAGGCCCCTTTGTGTCTCCACTTTCCACCAGATGCTTAGCTTTCACTTCTGTAATATTTTCCCTTGATCGAAGAGGTGGATGTGCAGTCTATCAGTGGTCATTGAAAGAATTATTTATTCACAACCATATGCATAGGAGAATTTTCATTTATATGATGGATCATGTTTATTAAGTAAATTCGAAACAATTTATGAGACAATGATGGTTCACTTGGGGTGATTCTCTCAGGAATGTCTCCTTTATTCATAACGTCATTCTATCTGCATTCATTCTGTTTGCATTGAATTTCATGTTTAATTTTTTTTTCATTTTAAATTATCAAATTCCATTTCTGGTCATTTTATATTATATATAATTAATATATGAAAATTTTGATTTAGAATTAGTGAGTGATTGACCGCAAAGGCACCTTAAGAGAATGACCTAGGGCAGCTACTATACTGCATATAATTATAAATATTTTTGAGAGCATGCACAACACTACATCCAATTGGAACCATTTTTGGGGAGAAAAGTTTTCTTCACTCACTATTATTATTCACATTTTTAAACAATTTTTCTTTCATTGAAAAAACTAAAAAATATTAAATTTAAAAAACACTCAAAAAATAAATTTATTCATGATGTCTTTAAATTCATACATTTATGCATGTACTGAACAATATCATGTTCTATAATAAGTTTAAAAATATCTTGATTCTAAGAATCAAAGTATTAGTGATGTAGTGGAAAAATTAGACAACCAAATAAAGTTGATTGCTGAAAACGTACATTCCTTTCACGAGAAACCCGATCCCCAACCTGAGTCAGAAATTGAAGCAAAACGTGTGGTGGAAGATATTTCATTGATCATTTTTTATGTTAAATAACATGAGGCAGGTGAGAAGAAGATACTATATGAGTTAATCATATCATCCCATACTCAACTATTCCTAGAAGAGGTCCCTAAAGTACACATGCCAGATGATTCGCTTATGGGATATTAACAATTTTTGGAAGAATCCTGGAATAGCTTTGTTGAATATAACCTGAAACACGATCTTCCCATAATTGTTATTTAAAAATCATCACCTTTTTATATCTCTCATTATTTGGAATATGATTAAGAAGATAGACCTGATGAGATGGAGTTCAGAATTATCTTTCCCAAAGATATCAATTTCCAAGCTGACTTACTTGAAAGGGAATATTTCGTTGTTGATTCATCATGTTTTTATTTTATTCAAGTTGAATTTTTTTTCTAACATATCCTTTTCTAATGTTTTTGAAACAACACAATTGGAGCATGCCTTGTATTTTAATGAAGAGACGACCCATGTAGTGGTGATGAAAGAAGATCTGGACAAGAATGTGGTGCGACTGCCTCCTCTACAACAACGTGAATATCATACGGAGGAGGAAACCAAAGAAGTTCAGAGGGATCCCCCTATCATTAATTCCCACCCACTCTAGACCTTAAATTATCATTATATTCTTTCTTGGGTTTTTAAATTTTTTAATCTTATTTTTTGTTCTCAAATCATGTTTTTTACTCATGGAGAGTAAGAAAAAAGTCACATTTGGTGGTTCAAGTCAAAGAAACCACATCCACCCTCTGATTGGGGATAGTCCACTACCACTCCCTGACTAGGGGCAGTAAAAACCCAGCACCCAGTTGGGGGTCAAACCAAGAATTATCCCTTTTCTATTCTCATTCTATTTCTCTATTATTATTTTTCTTATGTATTGTTATTTATTTATTTTAGTTTTAAAGTGGTAGCTACTAAAATATTAACTCAAGGATTCCACTGAAAAATTAACTAGGTTGTGTCTTGCTGTTTATTTTTTTTTACTGCCCAATTTAAATTCTGTGTGAAAATTTTCTAGATCGGATTTGAGCTAAAAAAGGGTTTAGTAAATTCAATAAGTGTTGGGGTGGTATATAAACCAGTTTTTATGAATTTTGTGTGTTCTTGAATTTTATTTTTCATGTCAATTTTTTCTAAATTGTTTTATGATTTCTTTTTCATTTTTTGGTGTGTTTTTTGGAATCTTGAACCGAAATTGAATACGATGAAAAATTCAAACCATATTAGTATTTTTGTAAAATATCTTGATTTATGTATTTGAGGATTTAAATGATTGTCGAATGGATTTTTTTCTTGGTTTCTGATCTTTTCATTTTAAGAAGTTTGGTTGATTGTGAAACTCATGTGCTCTAGTGATGTCCCAATTGAAATTCCTGCCTAACCCACAAGGTTTCTAAACATGATGAAAATTTTCTAGCATTTATCATTTTTTTGAGATTCTTGAGACTTGTTGTGTGATCAATAACTTTTTGTTTTTCACTTTTTCAATGATTTTAGAGTACATGGAATGTGTTCTGTATAATTGAGACATCACATTGAATGCCCTTTTACATTTAACTCTAATGCTGGCATAAATTTTCATATAAACATTATTATTCCCATATTATACATGAATTAACTTTTTAAGAAGCCATATTACAATCCATTTATCCATTTCCAACATTCTCTTGAAGTTAAATTCATGATTATTGTTGAACTCAAGTGTGGGGGAGGTAGAATATGGGTTATATTTTTCATTCTTAAATAATCTATTTGAGGTGAATTGAATGTGTTGCCATATTTATTTCTAGTTGGGTGGAAGAAATTTCATGATGTAATTATGGATGTGTGGACAAAAATATAATTACGCATTTGGTCTGAGTGTTCACCAATTCTTGAAGATCAAAGTTTGCCTCTCTTTTCCACAAAAACATGATTTTGAATAGAAATCCAAATCAACATTCAAGATGAAACAATGATACAACTGGGGAAAAGGGGGAATAAATTCATTGATCATAAAATTAATAGTGTTAAATTCCCAAAGGAATAGGTTTTTTGAGGTTATTCATTGTTGAGCTGATTGAGGAGCACAACATTCTTGAGAAAAACCAATTTTCATGCATTTACTTCACTTTAGAGTATAACTCTCCTCAGTCTTCCTTAGATATATTTACATTTTAAAAATGGAAACCCTTAACCTCAGAACATCCTAAGAAAAATACCTCCTGATTGAAACATTTTTGAATATGTGAAGTGTATATAGCATCCCGTCTTTTTATAACATAACTTTTCATTCCATTACACGGAACTGAGGATCTTTAAGGTTTAGTGTCTTGGAAACAAGGAACATAAAACATGAAACAAAAAAAAACATTCTTCTTAAACACTTGAAAGGCTTCTCCTCATGTTCACCATAGGCTCATTACTGCATCTCATAACCTGGGGACATACATCAAAAGGAAGGGTGAGCAGAAGGCCCAGCAAGGGAAACAAGTGAAACATTTTACATATGAACTTGAGATACATCAATAAAGTCATGAAAAGAACTTTAATGCATGAAAATGAAATCATGAGGCATATCATAATAAAAATAAAACTTTTTCATAACTTGAAGATGTGGCTGAAACATTTAATATTGACAATCATTTCGTTTCACCAAGGTCCATCCCCAAGGTGTCGTTAAAAATTACCATGGTTTTTCACCAAGGCATCGTTAAAATTGTAATCTCTAGTGGTTACATCATTACCCAATGAATTGGAGCGCTATCAGGGCGCACCCTTAAATTTTCCTTTATTATCATGTGAGCCACATATATAATCATCAAACATTTCATAAATAACCCACATAGCATAAAATAAATGGGTTTCATTTCATAATCATAACGTTTTAAAAACTGCTTTAAAGACATGATCTTTACGTCACTTTAAAACCCACAGAAAAGGAAGGTGGGTCTCATGTATGTAAATACCAGAATTTAAAATAGAACATTTTGGTATATATGTGAATACCCCTTTAGAATAAAGAGCTTTGAGTATTCACTTAATAATATAAAAGAACTTTAGAAAAAGAGAGAGACATTTTGAGATGGAAATTCTGCAGCATAACGGCTATGTTATGAGGTTTTAGAAGACATTAAAAAGAGAGGGAAAATGAGTCAAACATTCATAAATGACCCATAAAACAGTATATGGACATAATAAGAAGGATACATGATCATGGTAATGAAATTTCAAGGACATACCATTTGAAATGAAAAACATGGAAGGAAGACAAAAATTAGATTTCTCTTATGAAAGTTCAACAGCCTAACAGCGTTACTTAAACTTCAACAAAAACGATTTGAAAATATCAAATAGGGTCTCTCATCATGTGAACATAAGAGTTCAGTATGATAGATATAGAGATAATTCCCCAACATAACAAAAATGAACTTGAAAGAATTGACATGAAAGTAGATCTTCAAAACGAGAAGGGTGAAGAACCACTTAAAAATTCGGCAGCCTAACAGCGCCACTTAAAACTTCAAAATACTGAATTGAAGCGATCAAATGGGGTATCTCATCTTATGAAAATAAGAGTCCAGTATGATATATATAGAGATCATACCCCAATATAACAAAAAGGAACTTGAAATAATTCACATGAAAGTAGAACTTCAAAACGAGAAGGGTGAAGAACCACTTAAAAATTCAGCAGCCTAACGGCGCCACTTAAAACATCAAAATACTGAATTGAAGAGATCAAATGGGGTCTCTCATATTATGAAAATAAGAGTCCAGTATGATAGATATAGAGATCATACCCCAATATAATAGAAATTAACTTGAAAGACTTGACATGAAAGTAGAACTTTGAAAAAGAGAAGGGTGAGAGAATCCCTTAAAAAATTCGGCAGCCTAACGGCGCCACTTAAAACATCAAAATACTGAATTGAAGAGTTAAAATGGGATATCTCATCATATGATCATAAAAGATCAGTATGATAAATTTAGAGATCATGCCCCAACATAATACAAAGAAACATGAAAGACTTGAATGAAAATAGAACTTGAAAACGAGGAAGGTGAAAGAATCCCTTAAAAATTCGGCAGCCTAACGGCGCCACTTAAACAGTCTTAAAACGAATTGATGAGAGCAAGGGGGGGGGGGGGGTCTCTCATCATATGAACATTAAATAGGCAGTAGGATGAATATAAAATAACATCCTCCAACATAAGAACATGGAGTATAAAAGAAAAGACATAAAAGAGATTACTTGAAAAGAAAGAGAGAGGTCGGGTCCCTTACCTTAAAATGTAACTCTTAAATCTCAAAGGTTGGGACCATGAGGGCTTGGGGGTACCTTGGGAGGACTCCTTGGGAGGTAATGAGACCATAAATTCGTTGGGAATGAGTGGGGAGTCGAATGGATGAGAGGAGGGCTTGTTATTTATAGGGAAAGTGAGGGGACAAGGCATTAATGGCTAAGGGACACCTCACATGGGCTTTTCTCAAACCCATGTGCTCTCCCTTGTCATTTATCATGGAGTTAGGCCACATGGGGCCCCCAAAACAATAATTCATCACCCTTGGCCGGAAAACCCTCAAAAGATCTCATGACATCATCATGACACCGTTATGATGTCATTAAACATACCGAAACCCTAAAACTGTATTTTTACTATTCACTGAAAATTCAACTTTCTCAGAAAAATCCCGAAATTTCACATTAACCAAATATCAATGCTCTGATTTCAAAAATGAAATCCATTTTATAAAAATAATTTTATAAATATTTTTAATTTAATTTTTAAATAAAAACACTATTCATCGAAAATTCATTTTTTTCAGAAAAAACCCCAAAAATTACCATAACATAATATCGATGATCTGAGTTCAAAAATAAAGTCATTTTTATAAAAATAATTTTCTAATTATTTTTAATTAAATTTTTAATTAAAAAACACTATTCACCCGAAAAAACTAATACTTGAATAATAATTAATGAAACCGTTATTTAACTATTTTATTGAATCACATTACTTAATCAAGGTGCCTAGATTATTTTAAAACTTTCTTTAAGTGAGATTTCTAATCCATTTGGTCATATTACTAATCCTAATCATAAAATCACTATCCATAATTTACTATTCATCAAAAATCAAGTTGATCTTATTAGACTCTAAATTTAGTACTGAACATAATTGTAGAAGACCATTTTTTGAAAATCATTACACATTTTTAATTATTTAGGGTTTACATAAACATATTTAAAATATCCTATTTCTAAAATTCATCAAAAATATGCATACTATATTTATCCGGTCATTTCAAAATTCATAAACTTCATCATAAGAAGAAATCCCAATTTTTATTTAAAACAAGGATTACATAAGGTAGTTACGGTCTCGTTACATAACCCCTTATAATACCAGCATAGGACCTAAGAGTAAGGTGTGCTAGGGTGATAGAAGCTTGGGGCGGCTCAGTCAACATTGCCCGAGTAGTAATTTCTATCAGTTTGAACTTCTCACGAAGGCGATTTCGTTCCAGCTTTACATGATGAAGTTCGGCTTGGATTTGATCCAGAGCAAAGCCCAATGGTGCTACCTCCTTCCCAAGCTCTGTTAGATGGGCTTTGATCGGTCCAAGACTACTAGGTGAGGCCATCGAATCTTCTTTCTATAATAATTAACCAAGATTACTTATATTTAGAGACAATAATCAAAACATTTTGTTCACAGCGGTCATGTTGACCGATGGTTATATAATAGTCAAAACCCACTGATCTCATTTTAATTATAATCGTGTTTATAAAATAAAACATTTTTGTTGAGTATAACAATAACACATAAAATTAGGAAAGAAAATTTATTTAAAAATTTCAGGTCGTTACAGTGTATATATTAGGGAGGATAACAAGACTATAGAGATCACACATGTATTTGAGAATTAGAAAAAATCCACATTAAAAATCCTTGAGTGAAAAGAGAAATATTAATCTGGGGATGTAGGTACAAAATTCATGTAGTGATTAACTTGAGATGGAATGGATTCTTATTATTTTTTAGGAGTTATAATTTTTTTCCCATATAATATGCATGATATCTTCATTTTTATGATAATTGGATCGTATTGTCATTTATGCTTTGAGATGTTTTCTATGACCATGGTATAAGATGATTACCCAGAAGTGTAATGTTTATGTGTGGGGGAATTGATATAACAAATATTTTAAATTATTTTAGTCTGAATTTCATTGTTTTTAATCCCAAAAATGTGTTATTTCAAGTGCAATTGGAAAATTTTTGGTTTTTGAACCAATTTTGTGCTTAATTTAAAAAATGGCATATTTTAGAATTGTAACAGTTTTTATTTATTTCACTAGTTCATACATAACTTTTTCTACATTAATCAAAATTTATTTTCTTTATTTTATAGGTTCCTATGTTCGATGGGATTCCTTTTATCCTGCTGAACCCAAAGATCATTCCATCATTTAGAAGCTAAAATCCAGCTCAGAAGTCCAGCCTCGAAATATGTGCATAGATCTGGATAATTTTTTTATTGGGACCATATCTCATAAATGGAAAAACAAAATGATATGAAATTTAACATGTGGACAGAATATATCAGGATTAAGATCTTTTATTAATATTTAAGTACCTGATTCCTTCATTAAAAAGGCTTTTTTTCGTTGAAACTAGCTGAATTGGAATATGAAGAGTCTTTCTGACTAAATTAAATAACCAGAGTAATTTGGATATATCTCTCATTCCATATGTTTAATGATGATAAAATTTTGTGTGTCTACATAGTATATATATTGGAACAACATTAAATAAATAAACACTCCCAAATTATTTAATTAAATGGGTCTACCATGTGAATAATTTCCGAGGATGTTTTTTAGAGCCAAAATTTCACCTCCCCCCTCCCTATAAAAGAGTGTTATTTCTTCTTCTTGATGTTTTGGAAACTTAGGGGTAGCCTTTTTTGGAAATTTTTTATATTTTTCTCTTGTATTTTCTTCTCCCTTGATTCTTTAATTATATTAAATTTTTTAATTTAAGTGTTCATCTTTCTCTCCATTTCATTTTCACTTTTGTTTTCTTCCCCCATTTTCTTCATCACTGTGAACTCTTATGCTAGTGATAATGAATAACTATCCCAAGGAAGATCCCAGGAGAGTAATCCAGTGATGAAACCATGTCTTTTAACATTCATGTTTTATGTTTCTTATTTTTTTTGTAGTTTGTCTGAGGGGGGTCATAGTGGGCAAGGCGTCTTTGTGTCTCCACTTGTCACCCGAGGCTTAGATTTCACTTCAACAATATTTTCCCTCGATCGAGGAGGTGGATGTGTGGTCTCTCCGTGAGCATTGAGATCACTATATATTCCCAACCATATTCATATTAGGATTTTCAGGCATACGATGGAGTATGTTTATTAAGTAAATTTTAAACAAATTATGAGACGATGAAGGTTCACTCGGGGTGATTCTATAGGAAATGCCTCCTTTCTTCCTAACATCACTATATTTGAATTCATTATTTTTTCATTTCATATGTTTAATTTTGGTTTTTCATTTTCAATTCCAAAATTCCATTTATGGTCATTTTATTTCATATATAAAAACTATAAGAAAAACTTGTTTTAGAAGTAGTGAGTGATTGACAGTAAAGGCCCCTCAAGAAAACAAACTAGGTCAGCCACTGTGTTGCACTTAGTTATAAATATTTTTGAGATAGCACATGAAAACTATTAATCATAATGGTATCTTAATAGAACATTATCCCTTTTTAGATACTTGAGAGATTGTGTCATGTATCTTATAAGCTGGATTTATTGATAATTTTTAGTTCTAAACATGATGTGTTTCTTGTATCTCAATTGAAGAAGTAACAATCCACTTCTGACTATGTCATTTTACTGGAAAATATTGACCTTAAACTATATTATACATTGATTCATGTGTTGATATTGATTTTGGATAGGCATATAAAATCTTTTATTAGAAAATCATTCGTTTTGTAAGGTTTTTATGGTAACATGGTATGAGTTAGGAAGAGACATGAGAGCATGAGAAGGAAATGTAAGAGAATTGTCATAATGTATTCCTAAACAATTCTGGTTTTATACATTCCAATAGTATAATAAACTATCATGGTGAGAATTTTACATCTATAGTTTTAGGTTCTTATCTATTTTCTATGTTTTTTAGTCTATTTAATGTTTGGGTTATGGTTTGCAAATTTTAGGGAGGTTTTACCATATTTTGGAGGTGTTTTGTAGGTTATCGGTTAGTAAAAACCATGAACCACCTCTAGTAAAACCTGAAACATGTTTTCGGGGTTATTGGGAAGGGACATAGTTGGTTTATGGTAAGTCTAAAGCATTCTTATGCCTAGGGGAAACCATTTAATAGAAAATAGACGGATAATCATGGTTGATCCATGGTTTTCCTAACCATGTGAGCCGACCATGTGGGGTTTGGGAATATGATAGTAGAACTACATGATCAGTGCATGGTTTTCCAAACTGTATAGTTTAAACCATGCATATACTTGTCTTTTCCAGAAGAACATGCATGGTTGGTTTATAGTTTGACAAACCATGGAACCTAATTATGTGACATATAGTTAATACCTCTAAATTTGTGGTTTTAATCCAAATTAATTCCCTAAAGACTAATTAGTTCTCTAATACCCTAGGATATTTAATTCCTATCCACCTAGCCAGACAAGGTGATTCCATTTGACACAACGATAGATTTTGTCGAATCAAAGTGTATTAGAGATCCAAAATCATTGGTATATTCTCATTATTCCTTGTTCTTTCTAGATCCACACTTTTTATCTTATATGGATATATATATATATAGTTTTTTATCGATATATCTATGTTTTTTGATAAAAATATTAATGAGATATTGGTGGATCTAGTGATGGGAAGGTGTGGTGAGACCGGATCTGGAAAATCTAAGTGGCATTCTTCATTTTCACCATCCATTAAGAGGTAGGTGTCTTATCTATCATAACTAATTTAATTAGAACTTGAAATCTTATATTGGATTATTTTTCCCCAAAATCATTATGAAAACCTTGTGTAAATCTTGACGAAAATCACTTTTGGTTATAAATTTTGAAATTATTAGAATTGGATGGATTTCAGAAACCCCATTTTTGTTTATAATTTTAAAATTATGGCCTCAAAATCATGGTAGAGTTTCTATGAACACTAGTTTTTTGATGAAATTATTTCATGAAAGAATTAGTTTTTATGAAATTGAATTGGGAATGGATTTTGGAATATATGGTTGGAATGAGTGAAATTTGTAGACATGACCCTAAGGAAGGGGCATGTGTTATTGGGGAACAAAGATATTGGTCCCCTTGTGGAAACATGTGGATCAATGAGTGTCTTCCCATGATTATGGAACTATCACTTAACATGAATGGGTGTGTGGGTGTGGTTGTGTGGAAGAACTGGGATGGGTATGCTATATTATGAGGAATGGTTTAAATACTTGTATTGTTATTTTCTGTGGACCTGTTTATGGTTTTGATATAAACTACATTAATTTCTCCCATAATCTATATTATAAAAAGGTTCTAATTGATTTTTATCATAGTGGAATGAGTTGGAAAGTATTTTGGGAAATACCATTAATTTTTTACTCACCCCATTATTTGGAGCTTTGGTTCATTTTTATATCCCATCTACAGAGATAAATTAAAGGGAAAGGTATCATGCTTCTATAGGGATTCACCTTGTCACCTAGGGTTTTGCTGGTGGAGTTTGAGTATAGATATAGTTCTAGATTTACTTTTGAGGATACCACATGGGTGTCTTTGGGTATTTTCATATTTCTTTTATTATCAGTTTTGGTCTTTGTTTTTACTGTTACTCGGATATTTTTGTATAATTTGGGTTATAAATTTGGTCGTGCTTATTATTCATGCATCATATAAGGGGATTGGATGATCATTGTTCTATGTTGATAGATTGTTTTATAGGTAAATTCATCCCCAATGTGTTCTTAATTTATTTGCATTTATTTTTTTCCATTGGTGTCTTGGGGATGTTACCTAAGTCCATTAACACCTCTGTCACTCCCTAATACGATGTGGATGGGACAGACATTACACATTTCACTACTATGATGAGAACCTAGATATATAATGATGATATTATTAATCTTAATCATATATATATATAATAGAATTATATTATGGGACACATATTATGTGGTTTGTTAGGATATTGATACACATAATAGGATGATACTTCATGACATTAAGTTCTCACTTGCTAATCCTCAAGGTGGGAGATCATAAGGAAAAACCTACTAGTAGGGATCCACATGTTTTGTGTTATAAATATTCTTATCCACAAGAATTTATAATTATGCTTATACTTTAAAATTATTATTAATTCACATCATGACTCAAACACTTAGATGTATTCCCGTAAACCTTGATGACAAATGTTCATGGTGAATTTGTGTATGTTGGATGCATTACAAATGATATGTTATTAATGAAAAATTCAAAAAATGACTTTCCCATTATATATTAATGAAAGTTGATATCCTAGTACATTTATTGGAATAAAAATATCAAACTAAATTCCACGGTCATGTTGTAATGATAGGTGTATTTCAGATAGTCAATATATGTCATATCCATCGTATAGGTTGATGATACATGTGTACAAGCTACATGATGAGATATTATCAGTAAGGGATTATTTTACATAATGAACATTCATATGTGGTTATTATAATTATGATATATCTTCATTCTATGTGGGAATCTTGTCCCATTGGTAGTTATTAATTTTGGACTTTAGGTTAGCCCTCCAAATTCCACTGTGGAAAAATCCTAGAGGGACACATGAAAAAGATATTTATTAAACACATTTCTCCTCCATGGGTTATACCATGAAAAAATTATTATGAAACTAACTTGTTTTTCCTTGGTTTATTCTTTTATGAAATTATGAAATGATTATGAAACTTATTTCATTTACACTGGTTATGTTATTATGAAATTTTTATAAAACCCATTTCATTTCATGTGTTATGATATGATGAATGTTTTATGATCTAGTATCAAACATATGTATTATTTTAATTATGTGATGGGTGGGACAAATATTTCCCTCAAATTCATTGAGTAAATATTTATATCTCAATATACAATAATTGGAAATAGATCGATGGGTTTGGTCCACTATGGGAAATAGGTCAGTCTTGATCCAATATGTGATATAGGTGTGTCCTGCTCCAAAATAGGAAATAGATGACGAGTCCCAATCCAATATGGTGATGGCCTTGGTAGTTAACCTTTAGATATAATTTTTTTTAAATATTTATGATGTTTTCACACTTTTATTACAAGATCTTATGGTTCATGATTGATTTATGATGATTTCACACTCTTATAGGACACATTTTAAAAAATGATATAGTTTAATGACATGAATCGTGTTTAAGATATAGGAAATGTTGGATATGAAATTATTATGTTATTTTCATGATCACATACCATTATTATTATCTTATTTTTTCATATTATCCTATATTTATATCTTATATGGTTACTGATACTAATAATTTGAGCTCACCCTTTCTTATGTTTCCTTCTACACATTTTGATGAATGCTTTATATAGGGTATATTTAAGAGGAGTACTATGTGAGAAGATATTTATGGGATATGTTGAAGATATTTCATGAAGTAAGAAGATTATGTTTCTAGTATCCAAAGACACTATACTATTATAGTACTCAAGCATTTATTTATAAAATATGATGAATATTCAGTTAATAATATTTAAAATTTATGTTTGATTGTCTGGGTTTAATATAGGTATTTTTTAGTTGTAGGCTGTATAAACATAACACATCTTGGGGGATAAACCATGTTTATCTTTACCCTTTCACATTTTTTTATTTCTTTAATTTTTACTAATTTGGTTCTTTTATTTTTTTAGGTTGTAGAATGTGGTAGTTATGAGCTTAACTAAATAACACAAAATGAAAAATTAAATTAGGTTGTATATCTCCTTCAATTTTTATTCATACCTTACACTTTCTATTTGTTTTTTAATTCATATGGGTAGTTTCATTTAATTGTATGGGGATCACAATTTGGGTAGCTTATTTAAGATCTTTTTTTTAAACATTTAGTTTTATTTATATATGAGGTCATGTCCAAAGGAGTTTCCTTGTATATGTTTCTTATTTAAATTATATTTATCTTCAAAAATGTCAGAAAAATAATTAAAAAAAGAGGAAAAATCTTGTAATGTTCTCTTTACTTTCCTGGAACCAATTGAGAATGCATATTTTATTTTTCCAACATCATGGGAATAATTTTAATTATGAGAAAGATTTCATCATTGGTGTTCTATTTTAGTGAAAATGGAAGCTGGTTAATGATTTTTTTAATTAGGTATTTATAGAGCACTCGATATTTTCACATCACTCATTGTGGGGATTTTGTGGAAAAAATGTGTCATTTAATCACTCCACACAATGTCACACACAATCATGATATATGAGTTTCGCTTACCTAATTAAAAGTATATATAAGATAAGTAAATTTTTTATATTATAAAATTTTATTTTCATACATTTGTTTCTCTTCTGATCAGTTCCATTACCATACCATATTGACCTATGCATGTATGTACCTAACATCTCTCTATTCTACACCCTAAAAAAATAAAAAATAAAAAATAATGAATAGGGGAGTGATGAAATGTACAACATGTAGAGATATCTAGGTTATGATCTTAATCTTTGACAGATTAGGATTCTTAAGTGAGTGGGTTTTGGAATTTTATTATAAATGGATGTTGAATATGTTTCTTGGAAAAGAATTAGGTAAGAATAAAAATTTTACTTGACCTAAATATATTTGATAAAGGGTGGAGAGACATGGTTGAAATGGTTGGCACACACACAAATGGGAATTTGTGGCATGGTTGGCTTATAACATTTTTTCATCTAATTATTATCATTGATCTCATTGGAATTTGTTCTGATAAATTTGTTGAAATAATTAATTCATCATTTTTTGATATTGTAATATTTTTTGTGATTCTTTATCTACTGATACTGTCATCATTGATTGAGAAGTTTCACCATGAATTATTTTTTGGATTACTTGACATGGAGCTTTTCCTAGGAGTGAAAAATGTAAGTGTGAGGGAGTTTATAAGATATTTTTTTGTTGAATATTTTTCTAAAAATATTTTATTTAATTTCCTAACATTGATCATTATTTTATGATTTAATGGAAAAAAAATTTTGAACATGAAATTTAAAGTTCATGAAAATTTAATTTTTACTATTTCAAAATCACCATATTGATGTTTTCATAATGTTTTCTATGTTTCTAATTTGGAATTTAAAAATTAAATAGGTATTACTGACTAATTTTTAGAAATTTTTTCATTTACACCATATAATATGAATCATAAATTTATATGGATTAAAATGGAAATTAATATTGTGATTAAATGAATTTTGCAGAATGGACCCCACCTAATTAATCAGGCCATAACATATTGATTAATGTATGGAATGGGATAAAAATTTTCAGGATTATATAGTATTAAATTTCTCATATTTAATTAAACTATATTAAAGGATATTTATAAATGAAATCAAACAAAAGGTGGCTAAAATGGAGTAATATTTCAAGGAATAATTCTACATGTTCCCTTATTGATATTTCAAGCCCTAACCCTCCCACACTCCATTTAAATGTGATTTTTCACTATTTATAGGGTTTTTAGAATCTTAGAGGAGGTTTTTATGAAAGGGTTGTTTATATTTATCTCCATAACCATTTTTAATACGTAAGGATTTGTGTAGGGATATCTTCCAAGAAGGCACTCTTATCCCGCTTCTACGTTGTGTTTCTTTGTTTTGTGTTTGTAACCTATCTTTTTATCAAATAAAATTTATATTTTACTCTCTTTTACTACTTTTATTTTTTATCTTGGTTTTAAAAGATAATATTTTATATGATATTAAGTGTTTCCCTTTTCAATCCTTTTCTTATGAAAAAAATATACATAATGAAAACTCCTCATATGGAAGTGCAGTTTTTATTTTTTGCCGATCTAATTTTATTCCCCTAATTTATTTGTTTTGAATCCATGTAAAAAGTGAAATTTATAAATGTTTATCAATTAATTGTCTTTAATTTACATGTAAATCAATCTATTTTCACTTGTTTGTGAGGATAGACTTGTGTGAATCATAAGAGATAAGATTTAATAATCAAGTCTAATCAACTTCGGATAGAATTATAGGGTTAAATACTAATTAAAAAACTCTAATAATTATAATTTATAAGTATTATATGCTTTCCTAATTGGAAATTGATCATACCATGGAATTGGGATCATAATAAAATAAGGGTTCTGCGATTGGAAGTCCCAATGTTAACTTAGGGTTCATTTCATCCAATATTAGTGGTTGAGTTAATTTTTGTATGGTTTAGGGGTTGAAAATATATGAGATCAAAATTAAATAGATTTTAGTAACATGGTATAATTATTAATGAATTTTTAATGGGTATATTAGATTGATTACTATATCTCATTTTGGTGATTTTAAAGAAATAGTGTCCTTGATTTCGTTTTTTTATTGTTTATGTTCAAAATAATCACTCAACCAAAATCCCCCAAACTATATTTCTTCTTTTAACTACATTTATTTTTTATGTTCATAACATATTAGGTGTTTTTTATTTCATTTCATTCTTAATATAATGACCTCGGTTAGTCACTATGCTACACTTAATAAGAATGAAAAATATATTGAGAGCGAGTGAAATAACACTCATCACCCCAGCTTCCCATTAAAAAATTAGAGTGAGAAAAACCAATATTAAATAAATTATAATCATAATAATAAGAAAATTGACCTCCAAATCACCTAGAAAAACCCTTCATATATACAATCCCATTTTTAAGTATAACCAAACTATGCAAACTTCCCCTAATGGAGAATCCTTCACATGGCATCACTATATTAGAATTTCTTGTAAAATTTTACAAAAATTAATGGGAATGTTTCTAAATATAATTGTTTTTTGGATTTATATTCATAGAAGGTTCCATATAACAATTTTATACATTATTTAATAATAAATGTTACATAAAATAATTTTAAAACAAAAACATATAAACATCATAAAATCATAAGAATTTAAAACTGACCCAAACTATTAAAAGAACCAGACACATCTTTATCCTTGAAAAAACTTTCATAAAAACCAATTAAAAGATTATATAATTATATTATGTAATTAATTTAAAATATCCAAATGATTATTTAAACAAACACATATATTTCTTGTAATAGTATAATAATTTTGAAACCCAGGGAACTCAAAATATAACACTTGTTCATAAGTGAATCATTGAAGGAACTATACTAATTTTAACATAAAATACTAATTATATTTGGTAGAATCCATAAAAAATCTTATACCATATATTTAAAACCACAAGAAATTTTATTTTCATAATTAAATACTAATAAATGTTAAAACCTACCTTTTACCTCATCAATTTTATAAACCAATGTGTAAATCCCCCATAATAAGGATAAAGAATATCTTGGAAGATGAGAGGAACCATTAAGAACCCTAAAACCGAAAAATACCAAATTAATAATTGATATAAGAGGAACCATAGGTTTCCATGACATCACTAGGGTAATTGAATCAAGGAAGAAGGATTAAATGAGAGGTGGGGGACTGAAAGGTAAATACCTTGAAAAATATTCCTCGATCCTTGAAGAATTATAACAAATAACTAAGTGGATAGGGTAAAGATATTGTAGAGTAACACATTCCATGGGGTTTGAGTGGAAAAAGGGAAGAAGAAGATTCAGGTTAAAATCGGAGAGGCAAACAATGAAAATTTCACATTTTTAATGAATAAAGAAAACTTTCATGGTTTGGATGCACTGTTTACAAAACCGTGCACCAATCATGCAATGCAGAACTAAAAATCACATGGAGGATGAAATGTTTAGGATACATGGTTTTGGTAAACCATTCGTTGACAATGTTATTTCATCTATAATTTATTTTAAGCATTTCATTGTTAGGTTACACATTTAGTATTAATTGTGCACGAACAATGTGCCTTGTATTGAAACTCCAAAATTATAAAATTTCAAGTAAATATGACTCAAAATTAAAATATAAGGATGAAAATAAATTAAAAAATAAAATAATAAAGAAAAAAATGGGCAGGTAGTGAAAATTATACTTACCATGGAATGTTTTTACCCTAAAACGTTATAAAATAATTAGTTGATCAAGTAAAATATTATTGGTTATGATTTCTTTTAAAGGTATGAATCAAGATATATATAATATAAACTGATTGAGGTTTCCATAAAAAACCTAAAAAATCTACTAAAATAAAGATTTTGAGAATACAAAACACACATAATTTCTGAGTAAGTAACCATTAAAAATCTCTAATTAGTTCATTGATTCAAAACTATCAAGAGAGAAATCCATTAAATTGTGGTAATTTATTCCCAAAAGCAAGATCCTAAAAACCAAGGAACAACCTAAATTGAGCACAAAAAATTAAGGAATATTCTATGACTTATTTATAATACTAAAAAAACTATCATATAACCCATGATAAAAAATCAATGAAATTATCTAGGACGGGGTTAGGACTAGTAAGAAAATATTCTACCTAGGACAGAGTAGGCCAAATTAATCTATTTTAGGAGGATACATCTTTTCATAATGAGGTTTCCCTATATGGTGGCCTCTCCAAAATATTTTTCTTTCTCAATAACCATCAAACTTTAAAACTATAAATGATTTCAAAGACTAAAACATGAACAAAGGAATTAAAGAATAGAGGGAAAAAAATAAAACACCACTACACACCATCTGTGAGATTTATGGTTAACCCCCATACATTTCCACCATTAATATATTTTCATAAATACACGAGTTTAATCTTATAAAACTTCCCAAAAAAACTCAAAGAATAAGTAAAGTAATAATACTATAATGAATACCTCAAATGGTCACTGTATAAAAATTGGGATCAATTGGTTGAACCTAGACATCCTGTGAATGGGTTGATTTGAATCCATCTCTATTATGAAAAAATCCTTTAAAAACCCTCTTTATATTCACATCTATGATAGTTCATGGGGGTTTCAGGACATGAAGTCTTATTATAAACTTATTTCCCTCACTGATGGAACAATAATGTATTTCTTCTTGAAGAATGTAATAATGAAAACCATGATAGTATTTGAATTCTTCCACACACCTAATCCAACTTAGCTCACTTCCCCTTTCCCTGCTAGAGATCCCACCACTACCTTCAAGGACTGGGTAAGCATCAACCATCACTAGAACTCCAACCTCACCAGCGTCTGTTCCAGTAACTTACTTCACTACCTATTTGATAGAAGATACAATTGAATCCCTATTATAAAATATATAAATATCAAGGAAACCCATATTTCTATGTCAAGAATATATTGAATGAGTTCAAGAAAATGATAAGAATACTATAATATTGATAGTTTACCTTTCTAGAGGCCATAAAATTCTATATAATTTGGTATCTTCTCGGTACAGTGGAAGTAGTAATAAATGAATATAGATTTAAAACCATCCCAATAGTGTTACTTCTATGGTTTCATCCATATAATATACTTCCATAACTTCCAACACACACCTAAAAACATAAATGTAGTAAAATTAAGCATAAGAAACTCAATAATCTGAAGTAAAAAAATGGATCACCTAAATCTTCTACAGCCATTATTTCACTCTAGGGGAGTTTGGTTTCCATGAAAATGAGAAGGGTTCAGATTATAATTTTTTTGAATGAAACCCCTACACTAGGTTGGAAGAGGAAGATCATTATTCCCCATAACCAAAGCAGATGTAATGATCGACTCAAAAAAACCTGATCAACTGGAGGGTCTATCTTTGGTAGGCCACCCGAATATTTTTCTTGAGAATCCATCAAAACTTTGTTTGGGGCATACTCAAAAGTAACTAGAGACATGGATACCAATAAAGAAGTCTCAATCCATAACCTCTTATATCCCAATATAAAATTGTACTTCAATACCAAAATACTAAAATAGAACCAGCATTAAAACCATGATATTTTAAATAAAATATTTTTAAAAAAGGATTATCATCCTTTTAAATCACAATGTTTAACACACTTTATAATATAAATTTATATGAAAACCATAATTTTTACCTAAACATTCACCATTTACTCATGAAAACACTTACTATTTAATGTAGTTTTTATTATATCAGTGAAACCCCTTTACATAATTTGTATATAAAAGTTTTAAAAAAATTAACACAACCGTACTTTCAATACATAAGAAAGGTTTTCCAAATACAATTCTAATGGAGATTCCAAACCATTTTCTTGAAATTCCTGAATTTATTAAATTTAACCTCATATAAAACAACAGACACATTCTCACCATAAATCCCAAAATAAAATAATCTAAATATTATTAATATCCCATATAAAACATCTCAATATAACACAAATTGAAAATAAAGATGTATGAAGTTACTCAAAATCCTCCAAGAATCAAAATTCTAAAAATTATGAAAGAGATAATAATTGAATGCAGTCTGTCTAAATGGTCTAGAAATCCATGTTCTAATCATGAAAATCTAATGAGAGGGTTATCTATATTGGCCCACACATTCTGTACACGGTTTTCCAGAATGTGCATAATAATAGTGTGTCCCTAGATTCCTTTCCAAATTCCTCTTTTGACACCAATAATTCTAAAAAAAACTAAAAATCATGAATATAAAATAAAAACACAAAATTAAACTAAAAAACCTAGAAACATATGATAACTGAGATCAAATTTGAGATATGCAGATCTTGGGCTACTTTGGTAACTTATGTTTCTTCATAAGGAGGTGGTGATCAGTCACCCACCTATGATCTACCTCTTATGTTCTGATTATGTTATCTCATTCCTACGAACATACAAAATAACAATTGATATTTGATACCATTTTTCTTGAAGCAACACAGGATACCCCAAATTTGGGTACCCGAGATGGCCCATGACATGGTCAGAGGTGTGTTCTTAATTACCTCTAACTGGAGGCACGATATAGGGAATCAAGTGAAAACTAGAGTGAATGATTTTTCAAGACGTATCTGTAATAATAAAATAAATTCCACCTAAACATCAGACATGGCCATTCTATATATTAGAGTGTGGAATCATAGGTGATCATGTATATCAATTATTACCGGTATCAAGTGATACCAAGTATTTTACCTTAATACCCTGGCTTCCCATGATGAAAAAATAAATCTGATCCATGTCCTCATCACATTCAATATAACGAAATTAATAAGAAAATAAACCATAACCTCACCTATGAACACTTTTCATAGAAACTACCCCACTTTCAAGTAGGATAAAACAATTTAAACATCCCCCAATGAGGAATCCATCCCATGACATCACAATATCACAAAAAATAAATTTATTCCAATAGAGGGGATTGTTTGTGAGGCAAATGGTTTTTGGAAAACCATTGTTGGATGGTTCTAACTAGTCTATGATGACATTAATTATGATTACAAGTTACAAAAAAACACTTTTGAAACTAAAACATATAAAAATATTAAAATATCATGAATTTTGAAATAGATTACACCATTTAAAGAACCTTACATGACTTTTTCATTAAAGTTTTTCATGGAAATTTCAAATCATTCAGCAGTGTGTTTTTTGAGGACAAGATGAATATTCTCTCTCTTTTAGATACATAGTAGGAGATTTAGTATTCTAAACTAAACCAACTATTTCTATTATTTTTTATCTTCCAGGATCTCTGATTTTTCAATTTCAAGTGGAGTTATGGAAACTAGTGGAGATCAAGTATGGGTTGAAGTGAATAAGGGAAATCATCAATGTGACTCGGACTTGGAAATATCCTTCATTAATTAGTATCTCCTAAATTAAGATGTGGTTTTTGAGGACTTTTGTTGGATGAAAAATAGGATCTTTTGGAAAACACTCTTGTAGTTTTCTTGTCATTTATGATCTAATCTTTTGACTATGTAGAAATTTATACATGCATGGTGGGGATAATATGATTTATTCTAGGATTAACTTCATATTCATAGGGTTTTATTATTAATTTTTTTTGAAGAATTTTATATGGATGAAACTTCACATGCTGGTCACTGGTCATGTAATAATAGGCCTCTAATTTTGAATATTTGGTTAGCAGATCATAATTAATCTTCTAACCCAAGATCCATCCCAGTGTGGGTGAAGCTCCCCATCCTTAGTCTACAACATTGGAAAGAGGCATAAAATTTTAGGATTTCTTGAATTATTGGGAAACCTATCCATACTAAAGGATTCACCACATCTATAACCAGGATTTATTATTCCTGTGTTTGTATTGATATTACCCCATAGTTTTCTCTTCCTAATAAACCTATTCATAAAAGTTTCGAGGTTAATATTAGTTCTTATAATGTCATATATGAGTGGTTATAAGATCTATGTACTCAATGAAATTTTTTCCCCTTAAGTCACTCACTATAACTCATCCATAATTCCTCCTCAGCATTGAGTTCCAAAGATGATTCTATTGATACCTCAACTCGGGTAGAAATTTAGGCTTGTCGGTCTTAGTCTGAAACCAAGATAGTTTTTATCTTAGATAACAGGGACCCTATTGATCCTTATCTCAATAGGGTGATGGATTGAAACAGTTATATCATGGATTTTTTTTTGTAAAAGTGGATCTTACTATACTGTTTAACAATATGATATTTTAGTGTTCTTAATATGAGACTATGTATACAACTGATCCAGAGGACACTACATCCCCTCTTCCTTTGAACAAATTTAATGATATTTGTGTTAAGGTAAAACCCCTAAAAAATAAGGTTCATGTTCCAAATTGGTTCTCTTGTATCTGGTGGCCTTCCCAATTGGTGTGGTAAAGAAAAAACCTAGGCAACATTTGGATAAAAGGGATCCATGAGATAAAGGGCTTCCTCGCACCTCCCAAGTTAGAATTATAGTGATGGGTTTATTATTAAAATATATAAATATAATATAAAGAAACAAATTATTTTTGTAAAAACTATTTAAAAAAATCAAGGTGTTAGGAATTCTATGCATATTGGGGGGGGGAGGGGGTATTTAGTCATTCATCTAAATTATTAGTTCATGTTCGGAAATAAAAGTATTTTTGGAACATAAATCATTTATTTGAAGTAGTAGGATAAATATTGTTTCTATTTTAGAAACTATAGTTTCCATTAATAATTACAATTCTATTGAAATGTTTTTTAGTTATATTCACTATAATCCTAGTAATAACTCTATTTCATGGTGTAAATGGTAGGATCCTTATTTTTTGGAGTCCTTTTATTGTTTATCTTACTGATTTTTTAATTTATTCATATCTTTTACATTTCAATGTTTATTGGGGATAAAAAATTAGTCTTCTTTATAATGATTTTAATGATTGAGTTCTCCAATGAGAACTTTAGTCTACTTTTATATGAGTCTATATCAATAAAAAATCTTGTATTATTTTTGGGGGTTTTAATTGTATCACTTCGACTAAGGAATGTTTGTTTCAGATAAATATTTCCCTCAGAGTTTTTGAGGATCTAAATAGATTTAAATGTGACATTAACTTAGATGATCACACATCCTTAGGTTTTCATTACACTTGGTCTATTAAGAAAATGTGTAAAAAACAGGTTTTTAGTAGGTTAGACAGGATCCTTGTTAATGACGGTTCACACTCTTATTTTGAGGACTCTTTAGAAAGAATCATCCACACAGGAATCTATGATTATATCCCATTCATTGCTATGAGTTTTACCAGTTTTCAAAACCTGTTTCCTTATGTTTTTAAATTTTTGGTGTAGGGAGGTAAATTTCCATTGAAAGGACCAATTCGGGATATGCTAAATATTTAAAGGGGGTATATCAATGTTGGGTACTTTTTAAACTAATTTATAACTTTTACCCCTATACCTCTTGACTTATTAGGAACTTGATTCTCTTATTCTATTTTCCCTTTCACATGAAATAATATAAATATAGTAAAAATATACATAAGATATTTTTACAAGGTTCACCACTCAATAAGAGCAGTTACATCCTTTCCATGTATGGGAATGACCATTAATTGGATTCTCCACTATAATGTAGTAATAGTTTACAATGGTTTGTCTTAGAAAACAATCCATAAGATGGGGTGAGTCACTAAACATTGGTGGGGGGAGGGAAACAATCCTACCTCCATGAACTAGTGATTACCAAGTCCAACTTGTATCTCCTTTTTGGTTCTTTATACTGCCTCACAAGACTTTATTCTCCATATTGAAATGGGTTTGAAACACAAATAAAGTCATCCAACTATTGAGACACGTTGGATATCACAATACTTTTTTTTTCTTCCTCTCTTTCCATGTTACTTGCCAAGAAGCATGCAAGTAACCCTTCATTCTTCTTCCTGGCATCAAACTTGATAGATTCACACTCTTCTTCTACTGTCATTCAAAAAAATATGAATGTGTGTGTGGAATGATGACCACTGAACTTTCTATGATCCAAATCATATTCAACTGATATCAATTTGATCCCAAAATCTTCTTCTCTTTTGGCTTCCCCAAGACATTATATTTCCCTCTTCCTTAGTTTAAGATCCTTCCCTCCTGAGGGCATCAACTTTGTTATTAACGATGCTTTTGGCCTACACTTATTTCATCCTCCTTGATGTATCTGTCTTTGTTTTATGTCTCTTTAAGCAATAAAAATGTTAGTTTTCAGGTAGGATGATCATCTTTGTGCAATCTTTGATCTTCAAAGATCAGTTTCTTTATGAAACATAGTGAGGGTGTTAAACACCAATCATGTGACTGTGGTATCTTGTTCTCTTCATGTAACCGAATGGTTCATGGTACTCTCCTCTTTGTGAAACCGATTCGAGAGTTCATAGCACTTGTCTAAGTCCAACTGGAATCCAATATTTTGGACACCATTTTTGGGTGTCATGTATGCAAATTTAATGTCTTTCATGTAACATTAAACTTTGGTTGTAGAAGACCTTTTAGACGAAAATTCTTTCTTACTCACAACCTAATTATTACGCACAACACTCCTTTATTTCATGAAACTCTTCCTTATTTCATGAAACTCCATTTGTGTACAATTATTATATTCTTAGGATCTCTGATTTCTTATAAGTGTTAAGATTATTGAATGAGAGGGGGACACATTTTATTTATTAAAATCACCGACCCCTGTGTACAAGATTCGGACGCATCATGAAAGATATTCTATGAGCACACAAAAAAACATTTGACATCGCATTTTGTGCGTAATTAAATTTTTCATAGCCTCATATTTTTCACACATTCCAAGTCTTTCTTTCCTATCATGCCTCTTCCATTTTTCAATATTCTAATCCCAAAACATGCCTTGCACACAACATTCCAAACCACCATCAATCTTGCACAAAATTCTTTCCTTTTCAATATTTTAATGTGTTGAACCTAGAAATCCTCTTAAGTTCAATATTTAGATCCATCTTGAATCTTGCACGCATCTTCCTTTTCCAACAACACCTTTCTCTATTCTCCCAATTTTGAGGCCCAAAAATTTGGCAATCTTTGGGAAACAACGCCACCTTTAAAATATTATTCCACAAGAACACCAATGTTACTTCACTATCATCTAGATTATTTGAATCTATGTTTCTTTCATCATGAAATTTATCTGTCATGATATTTAATCTTTGATTGACCAACTTTTACATTCTCATATTTTCAAAGGAATGTACTGTGACTTCCCTATCTTCTAGAAACATCATTCTTTCAATCAAAAATATTGGGACCATATTGTGTATAAGATGTATTTGTTGTCAACAGTTGTAAATAATGGTAGAAATGCATATGTAACTCCAAAGTTAATAGAGATTGGCTGAAGTCCTGATGTATGGAGAATTGTTATGGATTCATAGCATTGGATTCCACACTTGGGAAATTCTCCATGTTGATAAAATCTGATGATTGCTGTACTAGTCCTATGTTCTAAATACATGTATCAAAGGTGATACATTGTCTACATCATTGAAGTATAATTAATTTGAGGATAATTGAAGTATTTTGGGATTCATTCACCAAAAAGAAAATGAAGTAGAGAAAAAGATAAAGAAGTGGCATGGGCCCGATATTTGAAGGTGGTAGCCATGCATGATATTTTTGTACTAAGGTGGACAAGAAATTATACACTAGGTAAGATTTTTTATATGGTTACTTAAAAAAATTGGGCAGCTAACCAACCCACCAGGGTAGCCTCAACCAAGGGTACATGCGGGAGTCTAGGTTAACTGTACCCCAGGGAAGCCCTCTAGGCAAGCCGACTACATGCATGAGGGGTCATGTGTAGTCCTGCAAGAGTGGGTAGGGAAAATCCTGTGAATATCTAGGATGAAGCTCACACAGAGAAGGTCGACATATAGTGAAACCACAGAACAACGTATGAGGTGTTACCATAGAGAGGTGAGGAGAATTATGAGCGAATCTTGGGAATGGTTGATTGATAAACCATGAAAATTTCATGTCTCCATTTTATGTCTGACAAAGGAATGAAGTTACTATTCATCATTTAAAAGCATGGGCGTAATCTTGGCTGCACATCTCATCTGTGGTCGTGATCTAGTCACTACCGTTTATCTCACCCACACCTCACATGTTTGAACCAAGATTGTCGATCTCCCGTGACATCTGTATAAGCTCACTCCTTCATGGCCTTCCTACCGCTGATGCACAATGTCACCACTATCTCTCACTGTATAAGAAGATCGATCTCCAAGGCTGATCCTTGGCCATCAAAGGAGTGTCTTGGGATTTAATCGATATCATGCATGAATTCTTTGTATTTAAAGAATGTAGATATCTCAAAAAAGGATGATTAAAATGGAGTTTTGAGGCCTCATATTTCATTGTAGATTCATGCCTGATTCAATCCTATTTATGAGAGAGTTTTATTCTATTCTTAATGCATGAACCTGATCTGTTTACTGAGAGATCGCTCGATTGAAAATAAAACATGCAATATATGCAGCATATCTTCATGTGGGATTGAAGATCTTTAAAACCTAAAATCATAGTTATTCAAAGAGATAATCTCGGCTATTTGAAGATGTTATTTGAAGGTAAGATATCACTGTATCTGAATGGAAAAGGCGTGATCCATGCCTATAAATGGAGTCACACCAAGCCGAAGGATTCTGCTTCCACCGATATACCCAAGAACACTTGTTCTCCAAATAGAGCCCCTCAGTGTTTCCTTTTCCTAAAGGTAATGCAAATATCCCTCAACCATTCAACAAGTTATATACACTATTGAAGTTTCTAGAAAAGAAGAAACAATGATCACATGATAGGTTTACAAACCCTCATAGTGTTTTGTGAATGTGATCTCACTGGTACTCAACTAGTGCACACTCACCACTATTGTGATTTGAAAAGAGAGATCCATGAACCTCCCTGGTTCTATGAAGAAGAACCATGCATACTGTGCAGAGAAGACTTGTGAACCTCTTGCATGAAGAGGAAGACCCGTGAGACCATTTCGTTTCACAAAAAAAGTGATAACTCCCTCTTGTTTGCACAATATATCTAATCTATTTTCATGTGTTTTCTTTTGAAGAATAAGGAATTTTCATAATGGAGGGACAAATACCCATGTGCGTTTGTTGAAGAAATCTTAGGCCTCGAGTTTGAAAGAATTAGTTAGACAGTGAATTCAATCATTCGGATTTGAAGGAACGCGTATATAAAATATAAAACACATGAACCAATTGATAATCAAATAATAATAAGGGAATAAGAAGACATGTTGTGTGTGTGAGAAAAGAATTATACCCATTAGGGGTTTCATACAAGTGAGAAGAAGAGGATAGTGCATACATTATTACATGAACATGCACACGTGAAGACACATAAATAAAATAACCAAAATCATGTCTGTATAAATAAAATGTGAATAGGCAATGAATTATTTCATATATATTTAAAAAGGGTTCAATATAGTTAAATTAATATCAACAGCAATAAAAATAAGTGGAAGATATTTTTTCAACTAAATACCACATGCATGATCTGATGCATATATGAAAAGAAGAAAGAGTTGATTATGATGATGCCAAGAAAGTTGATCATTAGTGTTTGAATAATAAAAAAGGTGTTTTTGATTCTATCCAAGAATAATTATAATAAGTTCTAGTGCAGTTGGTTGTTTCACTAAAGAAGAAGAAATAATGTAGTTGGTTTTGAATTAAGAAGAATAGAGAAGAATAAATGAGAGTTACTTGCCTACTACTTTGCAAGTATCGAAGTGAACATAATTAAAGAAGATCAAGAGAAGAACCTACATTTTGAAGAAGGATGAATAATGTCTCCATAGGCAGCGTAAAGAACCAGCTAGAAGCTGCAAGTTGAACTAAGTCATCAACAGTTCAGGAATAGGATTGTTTCCCTTTCACCTCCAAAGTGTAGGGACTCACACTAAGAAGGATTGTTTCATTCCCCCATCCAATGTGTAGGGACCCACACTGGCTATATTACTTTTTTCCTAGAAAATCCAATGTAAGAGTTATTATATTTTAGTGAAGAATCCATGTACTAGTCATTCCCATGCCTAGAAAGGATGTAGCTGCTCTTATTGAGTAGTTAACCTTGAAAAAATATAATGTGCTTATTTTTACTGCTGTATATAATTTCTCGCGATAGGGAAAAGAGAATAATAGAATCAATATCCTAATAGGTCAATAGGTACAGGGATAAAAAGTTTTAATTGGTGTAAAAATTCATAAACACTGACTCCCCCCCTCAGTTTTATGTATATCCCAAAATAGTCCTATCAATTTATATCAGAATGACTTACAACTCTGTTGGATTCTCTATAGTGAAGTTATTCTATTTTAAAGAGTTGATTTTCTATCTTGATTAATCAATTTTATGTAGTTTATGTGAATATTTAGTTGCCTCTGAGTGAAATACCCTACCTACCCAGACCATGAAGAACAAAAAAAGAAGGAGAAGAGAAAGTTGAAGAATATATCCATCTTATCTAAAGAAGATGAAGTATCTAGTTCTCCATAATTTTCTAAACATGAATACATATTTGGATTAGAATGTAATGATCATGTGGATTAATTTTCCAATAAGAGGATAGATAACTTTCCTACCTCAATTGATCAAGATGCATGTGTTAGTAAATTTGAAAACTATTCTCATAATAAAAATGATAACCTAAGTGTTGATGATGAATCTGAAACCACTCAAGAACTATCAGTTGATAAATTAAGAATGATTATTTATATAATTATAGAATAAATTTCATCCCTTTTTTGTGGTGTATTTTAATGTATGCAGGAATATATCACCAAACTGGATGAAGAAAATGATGTCTTAGAGAAGGGCTTGGAAGATTTTTTTTTTGAATTTTTAAACCTATCCAGAAAATTTGGTGCCTTTAAAGAAACAAATATGGAATTTGAAATGAGTATCTCAAAGTGGATCAAACATGTTGAAGAAAAGAAGGTAGTCAACATAACTCTAGAAGAGAAGATCCATGCACTTAAAGATGAGCTAAATAAGAGAACTGATGTCTATGAGTTATATTTTGAAGAAAATTACAAGAAGATCAAATAATGTGACTCTTTGTTACAAAAAAAAGTTAATATTCATGAAGATGAAGTTGAAATATTGAATAAATATTGTGAATATAATATTACTATGGTTGAAGATCAAAAAATCATCCTTAATATGAAATTTCTAGAAATAGAAGTACAATTACAAAAAACTTGAGAATACACATATTGAGACTTCAAAAAATATTTAAACCGTTACAACTGGTACTCAATGATCATTGGAGTATTATAAGGTTGAAATAACTCCAACATGTGATAAGAAGATCATGAATTTACACAGTGATCTATCTCAACTGGCAAACAAAGAATATGCACCATCCATATTATATTTTACTAATTTTTTTAAACCTTATTCTACAAAAAATGCAGGGTTGAATAAAGATTCAAAAAAATTATGGATGAGGAAAGGTGATGAGATACCTACCACCATGTCTAGGGTGGATAGGAAGAAGAAGTTGAATGGTGCTTCCCCATAAAGATCACAATAAATCAAGATGAAGGCTCAAAAACCTTATATATAAGATATCAAGATGACAAGGTATTTTTGCCAATGTTGGTGCTGTAATAGTTTTGGGAATTGCGCATTGTATTTTTGGTACAATTACTTAAATTATAAGGCACAGAGAAAGACTATAAGAAGGGGGAGAAATCAAAATAATATGAAGAAACATGCACATATTAGGAATCATCTATATGTTGAAAAAATATTTGGAATACTTGATAACATCTGTGATGTAAACAATAGGTGTGGTCACTATGTTGGTACATGTTCATCACAACAGGTACCTAAAGCTCATAAGAAAACAAGATCATAGAAGCCGGCTAAGATAGAGGAAGAATCCTTGGGAAGAAATCAGAAGAATATTAAAATAGACAATTTTCCAAATAAGACTCCAAGAAGGAAAGGAGAGAAGCATGTGGATTATAAATCCAAGTAGGTGAAGGGTAGTGCATCCAAAAGAACTCCTATGAAGGATTTCACTCAGAAGCGACCATGTGAAATATCCAATCATGATCCCAAAATTCATAATGACGTATCGGTTATCTGTCCAGAAGATTGGGATAGAATGAGAAAAATGGAATATGCACAAGCTAAGGATAGTTAAATAGGATGTAAGAAGATTACACATGAATATAAAGAGGTTATGTCTGTGAGGTGCAACAAGACTGGATAGAATGTTAAAATATTTATTACATTTATTCCGGCCCAAGAAGAATTCCCCAAGTAGATTAAAGTTTCACAATGAGATTCTAGTTCTCTAAAATCATTTGATGAAAGAAGTCTCACAGACAATAAAACGGAAGAAGTAGTTAGATCCACATTAGCACAGTCAAAATTGAAGATCAAATGTGAATGTGATAAGAGTAGAGAATCTTGGTTCAGAAAATCATCTCAACCAAGAAGTTCATACTAATGAAGAAACAAGGATCCATCTTATTTCAATAAATTTTTTGTTTATTTTATTTGATATGACAATACAGGGAATTGAAGGTGAATCAATTTATCAGGGGGAGAATCTGAAAAACAGTGATGAGAATTGTTCCCCTTATGGGTGAGAAACATGAAGAAGTTTCTAGAGTTATTATTTCAATTATTATCAAATTTAGTTGGTATCAAATTCAATTAATCTGAATATTTTTTGAATATCATGTCATTGGAAAAGGTATGCCATTTCTTAATCTCTCACCCTTGGTTACTCAAAATAATGATCATATTAAAAAGGGGGAGTAACTGAATTACTCAATTACATAAGAAGAATGTTATTTCTCAAAGGAAAATTATTATTCCCATTGCACCAGAATGTTTTGGATGTGGTTGTGTATGTTGAAAAATTCAAATGACCGAAAATGAGTATGGTTGGTGGTTTCTAAATACAGGTGTTTATGGTGGCGTTGTTTCCAAGATTTTTCCAAAATTTTGGGCCTCAAAATCGAGATTTTGGTTTTGGAAGATGAATGGTTTATTCATAGGATATAATGGAATGAAGAATGTTCAATAAAATAGAAAAAGGATAAGAAACATGTACCATAATTCATGGGTCATGTACCATGTTATGGGAATGGAATGCGGAGTAGCGAGAATGTTACGTTGGAGCGGTTTGAGAAACCAAAAACGGTACACGGTGGAAGGTGGTGCGGTATGTGGATGGAATGACTTCAGTGGAGGAGATCGACCACATAGAAAAAAAGGGAGTATGTGGACCGTGTTTGAAAAACAATTTGTGGGTGGCTTGCGGTTCACGGCAACAAAAGGATAGTATGCGGTGAAGGCTGTTTTGAAGATTTAGTAAATTTTAGATTAGCAGATTTAGTGGATATCTTTGACTATATAAGAATTTCTAATCCCACCAATTACAATAGAGATTTAATATCATTAGATAACATATTTTTGATCCAATATTTTAGCAAATACTGAAAGAAGTTTGTGAAGGGAGGTATGTAAAAGCTGAAGTGGTTCACACTGAAGAAATTGCGTCGAATATTTTTGCAGAGAAAGGAAAACCATAAAGGACTCGGTGCGTAGAGTATTAATATATGGTACGCTATAGACGGAGTTCCGCAAGTGATATGTGGAGGGGAAGATTTGGTACACAGAAGCGAAGACAGTCCGTGAATGGAGAACAGTTCACAGATAGAGGGAATTTCACAGAGGCGGAATGAAGGCTACGGTATACAGAGGTGACAGCGGTTCCCAGAAGCGACAACAGTATGAATAGGAGGTGTTCTATTTACCAAACTCGGTACTCCATACACGAGAGAGGAATTTGGTTTGCGATTTTCACAAGGAATCTTGTTAAAGCTTCAAATCAGTTTGCGACAGGATTTTCAGTACCTAGCAGTATCTAGGAAGCTAGAATTCATCTATGGGTAAAAAAGGAACATCCACAAAAAATCTACCTATAGTTGAGGATGTAGGAATTCATGAAAATGAAGGGAACTAAATTTCCATAAACTAAGTTTGACCCACATGTCCATAAACTGTGAGTGGATTCCATTCTGAGAGCAGTGAGTGAAGGAAGAGGAACATGATGTCCCATTCCACTGGTAGTTATCCAGAGAAAGAGGCATAGTGAGTAACCCTTGGGAATGTAGTGAGAAGACCCTAAACATTGTAAAGGATGTAAGCCTGGGCATAGAAGATCTATCCCAAACATTGTAATCTTTATTGGTAGTGAGCCTTAGTGAATTTGGTACATTAGCACATCGACATTGTATTCTCATTGGTGGTAGCCCAATGAGGGTGAACCAAGTAAAAAATGTTGTGTCGTGTGCATGATTTTATATATATTCATATATTTATATTTGAGGAATATAGAGTTGAGCTTTGTTTAACAACGGAACAGGATCCATAGAGTCAGAAGTTTTAATATATCATATGCTGATTCACCCCCCCTCAGGGTATTCGACCTAGTGGACCTAACAATTGATAATAGAGGTATAGGTTACTATTATCAGATTTTTTATCTTTCTAAGTTCATTCAATCATTTAAGATAAAGACTTATTCTCCTATTACCCTTGTATTCCATGGGAAAGGAAAAAACTTCAAAGATGAAACCGAAGTCAGGAGGTATCCCTCGGTGTGAAAATATCTATAGCATAAGTGTGATTGATTTAAAGGAAACCAATATTTTTAAAAAGGAAGGTTTGGATGAATAAGGTAGGGAAAATATGGACTCACACCGTGATGATGTAGGAATGAGTGATGTAATTGAAATTCAATGTGATTCTAAAACTACTGATATAGAAGAAGTTGCAAGAAGATTAGAAGTGGAATCTATCTACAAGGAAAAGTAATTGAATTAAAAATTGGATGAAGAAATAAAATCTAAATATTTCCAGATCCAAGAACTATAAATTGAGGCCCACAAGCTAAGAGGATTAAATCAAAGTCTTATTGATGTGGCTACTGATATGAGGGACACGAATGATTCCCATGATGAAGAACTACAAAAGTTTTCTAAAAGGGTAGAAAAGTCAAAAGCTGGTGAAAAGGGAAATAATCAGAAGTTAGATGATTTTTAGAATTTGAAAGCCAAAAATGATGATCTTTCTGTACAGGTATCTAAACTGAAAAGGAAGAACCAAAGTATACAAAAAGATAATACATGTGGTAATGATTCTATTACTCAGATGAAATCTATGCTAAAAGAGAAATCAGATATTATAGATATGCTCGCACGAGAATTTAATGATAAGGTGGGTAGTCAGAAGAATCTTAGGAAAGTACGCAATGCCCAAATTGAATCTATAGATTATATGTTTAAAAAACTAGGAGAAGGGCTAGAGTTAGTGAAGACAGAATAAGAGGTTTTTTATTCTAAAAGAAATCCTAAGTTGAAGATTCACTACACCTACTATTCGATTGTCCTCTGGCAGGTGATAATGAAATGGAAACAAAGTATTCTATTTATGAGGAGAATCAAGAACATATTTTCTCATCTCAATGACCACACATTTTGGGAAATTTTGGATTGGATATGATGATCTCTGTCCAATGTATGATAGGAAGTGAGTGGTAAAGAGTTTTGAAGATAAGGAAAACATTGTAGGTGCTGGAGATAGACCTAAAAAGACTTTTACAGGATGTAATAATAGCATGTTCTATTTCTATGGGACTCATGGTCATATATCAAGCTTCTATCAGAGGATCAAGAATACATTTCCTACTGTGAATATAGAAACTATACTAAATACAAGATTAAGGAGAATTTTCATGAGAAATTAAAGAGAAGAGTCACTCTTAGGAAAACATTCATCATATTCTATTACTTTGGAAGAATGAGACACACTATGAGTATGTGTCAGGATGCTCCAGAGATCAATTTCAGAAGAATAACTCAAGCTATATCAACATCTCGGATAAGAAATGGTGAAATGGGGTATGCCTTTGATGGAATATGTTTTTTATGATCTCATTATGGGAATTTGGAAGGACATTGTATTAAGAAGAAGTCCAGAAAGAAAAAGAGACTCTAATGTAGATTCTCGACTCTAGTGATTCATAATGAAAAATTATACATTGGGAGACAAAGTGGTAAGTCGAAAAATACGATTAGAGCCTCAGGAGAATCATAAGGAGATGAATGAAGGGTGTATCTGTGACCTCCTCTGTCACACTAACAACATCTGTCTCAAAAAGAACATGAAAAAATATTGAAGAAAAAAGGAGGGGACACTACAACTATGAGTAAGAATAATGTACATTAAGTAGAGGACCCACCACCAGTGAAAAATAGTGTCGTTACTTAGATATCTAATAAAATAAAAAAAATAAAAAAATGCATTGAAAAAATCAAATGTCATGTGCCATGATGAGATGTGGATGAAATAGGACGATCCCTACAATGAAAAAAGGAGTAAGGGAAGATGACAAGAAGAGATATTCCTATTCAGAGAAGGAATCGAGGGAAATAGAATTTTTGTGGAACATCATTGAAGGAAATGTATACTAGTGGGTTTAAAACCCAAATGGTGAGAAAGGCTAGGAATGCAGGATCTACATATCAGATAAAGACTCAGCATGTGGGTAATGAATGCTTAGTCATATGGCCAGATAAGTTGTAGTTGTCTAGGAAAACTAGAAGAAGAAAGGAAGGAGTGAAATGATCTACAAAAAAAAATCAAAAGGTTCACCCATTAAGATCATCCACAATCATCATCTTGATGATTCCAAAAAATCCCCTCCCTATGTATATAATTTTTTTTAACTGATGAGTCAAATGTTTCCTGTTTTAGGATGATACGATCCTAGGGGAAGTGGAATCTAAAGATGAAAGGTGACGAAGTGATATGCTTCAGAGTTTCAATTGATTCAAATAAGGTAATAGAGTTGAAGAAGAATGGGAACAAGTGATCACAATAGAAAGTGATTGTGTTATTAACTTTATCACTTGTTTCCTACACCGAGTTCCAACTCAGTAGTTTTGGAGATTTCGTTGATGGCTCAATTCCTTGTGCCAGATGAGAATAAATGATGCAGGGGGAGAAGAATGATTATGGGTATAAATAGTGGACCTAATAGGAAGATTTGGGCATCATAGGGGGAGAATTTTAACCCATAATAATATGAAATTGAGTGAGAAGAGAATAAATAGAATATAGGAAGTTCACAAATGATTTCAAATTCATAAAATACTATTACACACCAGTTTTATTATTCAAATCTGTATAATAAGGATATGTTCTATGGAAATCAGAGATGATATGATGATATTTCTAAATTGAAACTAAAGCGATATCAATTTTATACATGGGTGATCCAATGGTTTTGAGTTTTATTGAATATATATCTATTTGTATCATACCTCAGTTCATTTGTTAGTTGTCTGCCAAGAGAAGACGGATTATGGTGAATCCAAAACAATCATACATCTCATGATTGTCTATTTTGTTCAAACAATGTGGTATCAGCTGGATATTTTTAGGATACCAAGAAGCTGCGAGAGAATATCAACAATCGTTCAATAGGAAGCTGAGAAAATAAGTTGAAAGAAAAGAAATGACACATTTGCAAGATTCTTGTTTAATTTGATAAAGTGGTAAGAGAATGAGGGGAGAAAATTTGAAAATGATGATTCCAAATAAAATGAAGATAATGATCATGAGGAATTAATGTATAACGGATAATGAGAATTGGGTTCATGAAATGAAAGAAGAGCTTGACCAAATTGAGAAGAATCAAACTTGGGAGATTGTTTCAAGACCAGCGGACAAGAATGTTATAGGGGAAAAATGGACCATTCGCAATAAAATGAATGAAGATGGTGTTGTGATTCAAAAAAAATCATGCATGGTGTGCAAAGGGTACTCTCAAATAGAGGGTATTGATGTTTATGAGACATTTTCACCTGTTCCAAGGCTGGAGACAATCAAATTATTCCTAGCAATATCAGTGTAAATAAAGTTTAATATTTTTCCAATGGATGTCAAGTCAGTATTTATGAATAGAGTTTTGGAAGAAGAATATTAAATTGAGAAACTAGAAGGTTTTCTCATATGTGAAGACATGAACATGGTTTTTTGGCTGAAGAAGGATTTATATGGTTTGAAGAAAGCACAAAGGGAATGGTATTCAAGGATTGATCAGTTTCTAATGAAGCTCGATTTTCAGCGTGGGGGAGTTGATTACAATATGTATTTTAATAATGACAACTATTAAAGGATGATGGAACTGGTTTATGTTGATGAAATAATCTTTGGTGGGTCAGATGAACCACAATGCAGACAGTTTTCTGAATTCATGAAAAGCGAGTTCGAAATGTCGATGATTGGTGAGATGACATTTTTTCTTGGCTTACAAGTGACACAAGGATGGAAGGGAACTTTTGTTTCTTAATATAAATTTTTCAAAGAGGTTTTGAGAAGGCTTGGAATGGATAATTCCAATTATATAGAGACTCCAGTTGGAACCCATTTGAAATTTTCTTGGGATGATGAAGTCAAGACAGTTAATGCCACAGAATAAAGGCAAATAATTTGAAGTTTTTTGTATATAACAACAACAAGGCCTAATATTTTATTTTCCACATGCCAAGATGCTGGATATAAAATCAATACTAAGGAGATCCACATTATTGTTCTAAAAATAATTCATTGGTATATCAAGGACAGAGCGGATTTTGGTTTAATGTATAATAGAGAAGCTCAACCACAGTTATTGGGATATACAAAAGCAGATTAGGCCAGATCAACAGATGATAGGAAATCTACATCAAGAGTTTATTTTTCTCTTGGAGGATTGTGTATTTCATGGTTGATCAAGAAATAAAATTTCATTTCATTGATCACTACAAAAGCTGAATATGTCGTGGCTACTCAAACTTGCACACAGTTATTGTGTATGAAGCAGAAACTTGTAGATATGCGAATTGAAGTGAAATCTCCGATCAGAATCCATTGTGATAATTCAATTGATATATATCTAAGAAAAAATCCATTCCATCACTCAAGGTCAAAGAAAATTGAAATAAAATATCATTTATCAAGGAGAAAGTGGAGCAAGGACCTATGATGTTGGAGTATGTGCCTACAGAACTACAATTTGCAGATATTCTTACAAAAGTCTTACCCAATGAAGCATTTGAAAGGAATCGACTTGCTCTGGGAGTCCAGTTTACTTCCCTCACTTGAAAAAGTGTGGACGTGGGTTCCCCCTCTCCCCGAGTTATGATGTGTCTTTCCCTAGTATGTTGATATCTATTCTTTACCCTGTTGCATACAACCTTGAATTACCATTCGAGTTCATTGAAAAAGGGGGATAATGTGTGACTATTCAAAGGGAGAAATAAAATGGGGAGAATCTATTAAGAGAAGTAAAAGGAGCGGGGGGATTTTATGTTGATCTGAAGCTATTGGAGGAGTTGTAACTTAGGGGGGGTATTAAATTTGAAAATTCTAGAAGTTATCGATCAATGATTCGATATCACGATGGCTATGGTTTGTGATGAAATTAGTTCATTGGTATTAGTGTATTAGTATGGTATCAGTAATTGATGGTTAATAATGTAGTGATTTTTTGATCAACTTTTGAATATACTCTTGTTTCTCAATATGATCATGGCTCCTGTGGGATTAGAGTATGTGTTGAGTAAATCGTTGATCGCTATGTTAGTTTCGTGAAGAAAATGATGGTTGAAGTTGGAATGAGTATTAATGAGGTATCAAAATTGGAAGCATTGTTATGAGAAGAGTTGTAAAAAAACCCCACGGGGGATATTGTTCGGTAAAAATCACTTAAGGTGTCCTCTTCGTATTTTGTGTGTGTGGTTTTTTATGACAAATCCATATGATTGAAAATTAGTATGGTTTGTGTTTTCTAAAGACATGTTTTTAAGGTGGGATTGTTTCCTAGGGTTTTCAAAATTTTTGGGCCTCAAAATCGGGAGTTTGGTGTTGGAAAATGAAGGGTTTCATCATAGGATTGAATGGTGTGAAGAATATTGATGAAAATTGGAAAATTATGGGAACCACATACCAAAATTCATGGGCCGTGTACCATGTTCCGGGAATGATATGTGGATTAGTGGGAATGGTACGCTGGAGCGGTTCAAGAAACTAAAAAACTGTTTTAAGGATGAAGGCTGTGTGGTAAGCGGGTGGATTGACATCGGTGGAGAAGATCGATAACGTAGGAGAAAAGGTAGTACACAAACTACATATGTAAAATAGTTTGAAGGTGGATTTCGGTTCGTGGTGAAGAAGTATGGTATGCGGTGAAGGATGGATTGAAGATTTGGTAAATCATAAATTAACAGATTTAGCAGATATCTTTTCCTATAAAAGAATTTATAATCACACCAATTACTGTGGAGATTGAATATCATTATAGAACATATTTTTGATCTGGAATATCAGTAAAGACCAAAGGAAGTTTGCGAAGGGAGGTTCGTGAAGGCTGATGTGGTCCACGCAGAAGAAATTATGTTGAATTTTTTTATGGAGAATTGAAAACGGAAAAGGACTCGGTACGTCGAGGAGGAATCTCTGTTACACTAGAGAGATATTTATGCAAGTGATACACATAGGGTGAGATCTGGTATGTAGAAGTGAATATAGTCTGCAAACAGAGAACAAATCATGGATAGAGGGTAGTGCGCTTAAGAGGAACGAAGGTAGTAGTACACAGAGGCAATAACAGTTCATGGATGTGGAAGTAGTGAATGGAGGAGGTGTTCTGCATACCAAAACTGGTATTCAGTATGTAGGAGAGGATTTTGGTTTATGATTTTCACAAGGATTATTTCAAAAATCTTCAAATCAATTTTCAAATGAATTTTCTGGTACCTAGAAGTATCCGAGAAGGTGGACTTCATCTACGGGTGAAAAATGAACTTCAATAGAGCATCTTCCTATAGCTGAGGATGTCGGAATTCATGAAAATAAAGGAACATACATGTCCATAAACTTTATTTGACCTACATGTCCAAAAACTATGAGTTTATTCCTTTCCGTGATTAGTAAGTGAAGTGTATGATAGTGACCCTTTCCACCTATAGTGAGCTAGAGAAAGAGGCATAGGGAGTGACCATTGGGAATTCAGTGAGCAAACCCTAAACATCATTAAGGTAGTGATCCTGGGTATATAAGATATAGCCTAGATATTTTAATCATTATTGGCTATGGTCCTTTGTGAATTTGATACATCGGCACATCGTCGTTGTATATTCCTTGGGCGTAGCCCAATGAGGGTGACCCTAGTAAAAGAATCTTTGTCGTGTGCATGATTTTATATCTGTTCATATGTTTCTACAGGAGGAAGAGAGAAATGAGTTTTTCTAACAACAGAACAAGATCTGGAGGGACATATGTTTTAATATGTCATACCCTAATTCACCCTCATCTCAGGGTATTTGACCTAGTGGACCTGATTGTGTTTGATCCATTTGTCGGAGTGAGTGCAGGTGTTTCAAGTTGATTGTTCCAAGAAGAATTCATATCACAACTATTATCCTCAGTTTGGAATGAATTTGGGAAGCCCTTGAATACAAGTATATGAGATCTCATCTCATGAGGTATCTTGATCATTTGTTAATGTAAACCCTTATTGTCTAAATAAGATTTTCTTGTTTTCTACACCGAGCATTGCTGAAGTATACTTAGTGTGAAATTATTTATGGTGCATTTCTTATGTATGGAAGGAAACCCTCTCTACCATGAACTTTGTATTTTTTTCCAATAAGAGGGATATAAAATGAAATTAATGTTTTAATGAATAGTTAATGGGAGTTAGAAGATTCTAATTTTGATATTTACACATTAATTTGAGAGAACATTGAGGTATTGCCAACAAATACAAAGGGGGATATTGTTGGGAATATTTTTTTATAAGATTTATTTGTTATAAATAGTTTTAAATAATGATCAAAATGAATAAGGAACTTTAAAGTGAATGGATATTGGTTCAAGTGATGGTTCTTGGAAAATTATTATAGATTCAAAGAATTTGATGCCAAGCTTGGGCGATTCTCCACGTTGAAAAAATTATATGATGGTTGCAATGGTCTTAGGTTCTAAATACATGTATCAAAGGTGATACACTGTCTACATCATTAGAGTATCATTAATTTGAGGATGATTTAATTATTTTTGGAGTTATTTTCCAAAAATAAAATTAAAAATATGAAAAGATAAGGAATTGGAATGGGCTTTACATTTGAAGGTGGTATCTGTGCATGAGCTTTATGTTATAAGGTGGCCACTCATTTATACAGTAGGTATTTTTTTATATGGTTACTTAAAAAATTGGGTAGATAACTGATCCACTGGTCTAGCCTCGACCAAGGGTGCATGCGGGACTCTAGGTCAGCTGAAACCAAGGGAAGCCTTCTAGGAAAGCTGGTTGCATGCATGGGGGGCCATGTGTAGGCCTACAAGATCGCATGGGGAAAAGACCATTCCTAGCTAGTCTGAAGCCTACATAGAGATGGTGGGAGAATAGAACACCCACAGAACATGGTACTGGGCGGTACCATGGTCAGGGGATGGGGGAGAATTTTGAGCGAATGCTAGAATAGGTTGATTGATAAACTGTGACAATGTCATGTCTCAATTTCTACGTGGGACAAAGGAATGTGGTTACTATTCATAATTTAAAAATGAGTGTGTAATCCCAAATGAACATCTCATCTGTTGTTGTGATATAATCATTTCCATTCATCACACCCATTCCACATATGTTTGAACCAAGATCATCGATCTCCCATGACATCTGTAAAAGACTGCACTATCGTCGTATTCCTCCCGCCACCACAAAACACAGCCACTGTCTCTCACTAGAGAAGATAATTGATCTCCATGGATGATCCCTTTCCATTTAAGGAGTGTCTCATGATTAAAATGAGACAATGAATGCAATCTATGTATTTAATGCATGCAAATATCTCGAAGAAGTATGAAGAAAACTGAGTTGTGAGGTCTCATCTTTCATCCGAGATTCATGGATAATCCAAGGCTATTGTTGAGTGAGATGTTTATTATTCTTAATCCATGAGAATGCTCTGTTTATCGTGAGACTACTCGTTTGAAAATGAAACATCCAAGATATTCTAAATATCTTTACGTGGGTTTGAAGATCTATAAAATTGAAGATCTTGGCTATTGGAAGAGAGAATATCATCTATTCTAAGAAGATATTAGAAGGGAATATCTCACAAATTTAGAACATGAAATGTGTTTGATACCTGCTTATAAATGGAGGATTCCCAAGCCAAAGGGTTATAATACCACCCATATGCCCTGGAGATCCTGCTCTCAAAACAGAGCCTCTGTATGTTTCCATTTTTTCAAAGGGAATGAAAGGATCCCACAAGCTGTGAATAAGTGATATACACTCTTGAAGTATATTTCGAATAAGTATCAATGATCACGAGAAATGTTTTCCAATCCCTCATTGTGTTTCATGAAGGGGATCTTACAGATAATCAACTGGTGGGCACACACCCTTTTTGTTCTTTGCGAGGAGAGATCTATGAACCTCCTTGGTTCTGAGAAGAAGAACCGCAAATAATGTGCAGAGAAGACTTGTGAACCTCTTAAATGAAGAAGAAGACCTGTGAAACCCTTCGGTTTCATGAAGAAAATGGTAAGAAAACCCTCTTGATTTCATGATATATCTATACTATTTTTAGGATTTTTCTTTTAAAGAATAAGGAATTTTCAAGAAGGAGTGACATACACTCATGTTATGTCCTTGAAGAAACTTGATGCCTCAAGTGCACAAGAATAAGTTGGATAGTGAATGCACTCATTCGGATTTGAAGGAACACATATATAAAATCTAAAACACCAGAACAAAGTGCTACACAAAGAAGAATAAGTTAAGAGGAACAAATTCCATGTGTGTGAGAAAATAATTATACCCATTAGGGTTTTCACACAAGTGAGAAGAAGAGGACAGTGCATGCACTATTTGTAACACCCTGAGATTTTATGAGATATATTCTTTTCAATTTATTTCATATCTTCTGTTGTACACTACACCAATATTATCATGTACTATACACAACACCATATTAGCTTGTAGTATACACAACACTATTCTTGTCTTGTGTTACACACAATTTGAAGTTCGTTTTGTGGAAATTATTCTACGCAACATTATGTATAGATTTTGGTTAATGTAGAAATGAAATAATTTTTGATTATGTTATACACAACACCAAACAGAGCATTCACTACATGAAACCCTGACTTGTCTTGCATTCATGAAATCTAGACCTTCTTTGACTGCGTGTGTAGTACGCAATACCGAGTTTCACTAAATGAGATATTATTACAATATTATTATGAACAAGCAGTTATGAATAGTAATATCCACTTTTTGAAATTTTATAAATTTTACCATTCAAAATGGACTTCATTTTTGGATTCGGAATAATGAAATTAGCTTAGGGTGAATTTTTGGTTTTTTTCTGAAAACTTTCAATTTTTGATGAATAATGAAAACACTGAGTTATTGGTTAAAACAAACTTTTTTTAAAATAATCATTTAATTTTTTTAAATTTACTTTTGGTCAAAATAGATACATAATACCTATATAAGTTCAATGTAATTCATTGGAGTCATTTTATAATAATTTTAGATATATAAAAAATTTATTGAAATTTTCACCGTCTTTTACCCACGTCCTAGGAGAATTTGAAAATTTACATAAAACTTAATTTTCCTACTTCTGTGAGTGGAATTTCTAAAATACAAGAAACACAGTTAATATCAAAGAGTAAAATGTGGTTCAATAAGACAAAAATAATTTTTGATGAATAGAAACTTTTTTCTTTTATTTACCACGGTTAAAAAAAATAGGGTAATTAAGGGTAAAAATGATATTATTATTACCCTAACACATGTCCTTATTCTATTGGATAAGTATAATTCGACCAAAAACAACCTTATTAATATAATCATTTATGTCCACTTGGATTACATTAGGACATTTATTTTTATTTAATTCAAAGAAGAGTTAAGAGAGTTAAAATCAATGTTTAATAACTAAAACATTTTTAATATAGGGTTATACATAAGATAAATTCGACTATAAATATTCACTAGAAAGATAAAACTATTTTATACATAATGGTATTTTATTTATAATTTTTAGACATTAGATAATTTAATTTATTTATGCAACAATTACGATGCAGTAATTACCTTATTAATGAAATATTAACATAATTGATGTTATAAATGCCCAACTAAATGTATTTTGAGACTTTTTATAAATTTAAATAATTTTTTAGGTTAATATGACATGTTAGTATTGATTCAATTAAATTCTTTATAACTAATCATGATCTTATGATTTTCACAAAAATCAATTACCAAATAGTGTCAAAATTGACATAAAATTGTTTTTAAAACAAATATTATATTATTAATTTCTCTTCTATTCCTAAAAATCTAATGCTCATCCAAATGACGTAGATATGGTTATATATACTAATAATGAACCATGTGGGTTTTTTTTGGCATGTTATTGTAAGTTTATTAACCATATAATTTAAGAAAACCAGAAGACACTGTAAAAGTTAAATTATTTAACTTAGAGTTAAATCTAAATGATAAGGTTAAAATAGTAATATAAACTTATCTAAAACCTATTGGTTGAGATGAATTCGACCCATCCCCACTTTATATTCTAAATAAATCAATTTGGAGCTATTAGAAACCGCATATTACTATATTATAAATTAATATTTTATGTTTTTCCTAATGTGCCCCTCTCCTCCCTTATAAAAAGGCACCTCCTCCCTCTTCTCTTTACATAATTTTGTTCCTTCAATATCGGAAAAACCCTTAACATTTACCTTCTCAACTTCTCTATAAACATTATATAGGTTCTGGTATCCTAAAAAGACCAACTCTAGTTCCTTAAGAGCAAGCTTAAAAGAGGTGTGTTGAAGAAGAGGGTATCTCTTCTACCGATTCTTTCAAGTTTCTTTATTCATAAAATTATTTTTCTTTAGTTTTTTCATTATAAAGTAATAAAATAATTATCACTAATATAATGATATTTTATTATAAATATGTAACAACCCCATTTCACCTTCTATCCATCCTACGAAAAACGAAATCACCACGCATGCGTATGTACGGAATACCGTCTCCACGCCGTGGTGTAATATGTTTTTCCACCACCACCTGAATTTGATGGGTATAATGGTGTAAATAATAACTATATATAGTTATTATAACATCATACTGATTCTGAGATATTATATCATCCACTCCAATTCAATTCAATAATTATGGGAATGATATCATCGCTCAGGCGTACGTACGGTTTACAGTCTCCACGACGCGATGAGATTAATTCTCCATGTTAACCACTCAAGAATGATTATAAAGTATATATAATTAATAATAATGAAACATATGACATGATAATTCTACTGGATTTTTGTGTGTATATATATATATATATATAGATTTCATCTACTTACTTCCATTCAAGTCAATAAGGAATGGAAAACAGCGTTCATGCGTACGTACGGCCTACCGTCTCCATGAACGGTGTATTTCATTTCATTTATCTATAAATTATATATATATATACTGAATATATATGATATATAAATCATTATTTATGTTCTGGAAGTAATTAAATCATGATATAAGTAATAATAATATCAATAACAATAAGTCCAAACACGTACAATAAATAAAATGATTTTACCCAAAACGCTGCTTTAACATTGAATTTACAAAATAACGGGTATTATAAAGTCACAGGTGAACCATATATGATATCATCACAATTAATATGTTTATGTAATAAGTCAATTACATTATTTAAATCATTATACAGGAGGTTTAGATACGTACAAATCATATCAGACCTAAGGTAATGGATAATTATTCCAATCTCGTTTTTATCTGAGATTTTTTATTCGTAAGTATTTACTGGGGTTATTGTTATAATCCATGTCCATGTTTTATAAAAGTGTTTTTATGTATGTTTAAAGTAATTTTTACCCATTTTTAATTTTACCACATGTTTTGAAAGGAATATTTCTTTTGTTCACCATACAAGGAACTTTTTTACGTTTCCGACAAAAGTACGTGGAGAATGTTTTTTAACTTATATGACATGAATGGATTTTTATAGTTTCATAACAACTTCTTTTCATGAAGATTAATCTACAATATTTCATGACTATTTTCAACACAATCCTTTGTTTTAAATTTTCATGGCATTTTTTGAAAAGAAAATGATTTTGAATAAGAAAGGATATTTTTATCAAGAATTTATTTCAAATGTTTTATCAAAACCATTTTACATATAAGACGACATTATTTCATATGTGCATATATCATGTAAATAGTATCTATGATTTACATGGTTTCACTTCTCTTATTATTAAATGATATCTATTTGTTTTATATGGATTATGTTATGATGGGATGATGTTTATGAAACCCAGTTTATTCTTTGGGTTATGATGAATGATTTATGTTTATGTTGTGGCACACGTAAGAATGATTTCATTATGAGATTGGTGGGACCTATATCTCCCTACAATGCATTGGTTAAAGAGTTATATCTCATGAGATAGATATGGATGGAATGGTAAGTTAATCTGGTTCAGTGTTACAGGACTGCAATGAGGAGTGTACTCGATTCAAAAAGGGACTTTGTCCACTAAGATGGTCTTGGAAGAAATGCCTTGGCTACTATGGAAATAATATAATGTGATTAATGGTTTTGTACAATTACATGTTTTATTACCATGCTATTTTATCATGATTGATGTTCCAATTTGATATATTCCTTATGCACCTCGAAGATTTATGTCTTTTCTCAAGATTTTGATGTTTAGATTTTATGTTCAAGTTTTTGCGTTAAACTATTTATGGATTGTTTTATGTTCTCTATGTTTACCCTTATTGATCATTTGAGCTCACCTTTTTTAGGTTTTCTTTTCCCCAGGATATAAATAATGGTTTTAGGTATGAATACAGAAGAGGAAGATCTTTATGGGAGACGTTGAAGATCTTTCACCAAGATTAGAATATTTTTTTTCCCGAGTTTCGAAAGACAATAAACTATTACGGTCCTTGTGTGTTTTTTTGTTATGTATTAAGTATTCTGAAAAAGTAATGTAATGTCTATGTAGGTCAGGCTATGGGTCTCTATAGTTGGTATCAGAGGAAAGTTTTAGTTAACCTTTGGAATCTAGGCTGTGAAAACATTAGTGAAATCCATAGAGATATTTATAATTTATGTCTAGGGATGTCCCTAAGGATAAGTATAAATATAGGTTATAGTCCTAGAATTAAGGTAATGATATTATAATTAATCCTAAGATATTATATGTTGAAAGTAATCCCCCTTTATTATGCTGTTTTCCTAGCATGATTTTTGCCTCTCACACTATTCTTTTTGGGTTTTAGACGATGGCTAGAACCTGAAGGAACTGTGTTGATCAATGTAATGGACAATGTAATGATTGCCCTCTTGAACAATCCAATGTTATGGAAGATGGAGTGAAAACCTTATTTCTATACTTACACAAGCTATGAATCATTATGGACTTCCAAATGAGCATAGAAGGGAACAATATTCTATTGATTCCTTCATGAGGCAACGTCCACCTTCTTTAAGTGGGTCTTCTAATCCACTTGTTTCTGAATAATGGATTAGTACCATTGAAAAGATATTTTCCATACTTCATTATTCAGAACATGAAAAATTAATTCTATCTATTTAGCATTTAGAAGGTGAATCAGACCAGTGGTGGACTCTAATTAAGAATACAAGTCCCGAAAATGAATTTGAATCCATGGAATGGAATGAGTTCAAGAACTTGTTTTTCCATAAGTAATTCCCTCGTATTCTTCAAAAAAGATGGATAAGGAGTTCCTTGAGCTTAAGAAAAAGTATGATGAATCTATTGGTATATACGAAGAAAATTTTACAAGGCCTACAAGGTATGCATCTGGATTTATCATCCAACCTGAAAGTAAGGTTGATAAATTCTTCATTAGATTAAAACCAAGTCTTCAAAGGGAATTAGCTATAAGAGACTTTAGTACCTATGAAGAAATTGTGCGTTGTTCAATCAAGGTAGAACTGAAAGTTGGTGTTGCATATCCATATCATGGTTTTGAAAAGAAATGAAATATAGAGTTCAAGGAAAAATCTCAGAACAATGGTGAAAAGAAGGTGACTATTTATTTATGCTCAAAATGTTGAAAGACGCATGGTGGATATTGTCTAAAAGGTACTAGAAAATGTTTCATGTGTAGAAAAGAAGTTCATCGAGCAGCTGAGTGCCGATGTAATGGGAAAAAGGTTTCTATTGACATGAATAGAGAAAAGAATATAGAGAATTATCGACCAAAACTTCAATGCAACACGTTCATGGAAATGGGGCATTATGCTAATCAATTCCCTAATCCAAGGATTAATGATGATCGACGTGAGAAACCTCTTAAGGAAAAGTACAAAGGGGAGTCACATGCGATCACTATTAGCAATGTTGAGTATGATAATGATGTGGTGGAATGATTATGTGTTGTGGAATATCATTTATAGTATTGTGGAACATTGGAATATCTATGTAATGGTTTAATGTGGTTTTTGATAATTATATGGTACAGGTAACCATGAAAAGTGATTGAAATATTTTTGGAAAGTAGATGATATGCGCATAATGAATGGATAAGGAGAAAATAATATGTTTGATAGTATTCATGACCTCATGATTGATATAAGGACTAAGTGATATCATGGTTTGAGTATATATAATTTTTTGGAATTTGGTATGCGGAAATAGATAAATTTTAACTGCATTCATGTTTTTAATAAGGTTCAATGGGTATTCATTTTTCAAGAGAATACATGATTAAGGCATTCGAATGTTTGGAATGTGACCAACAAGAAATATCTTATGATATATGGGGATAAATGATGGCATTTACATGATTGGTATATGACCTCTCTATCAATATTTTTCCTTATACTGTGATTTTGGGTAAGCCTAAAGATTGGAATCGATTAAGTTAGACATTAGGTAGTATTTTTTTAAGGCTAGAACTTTTTGATATTATTTTTGGAATGTTATAATAGTATAGTTTTAGAAAAAGGACAACCTGTAGGACGGGCGACAGCCCGTCGCGTTGGACAAGGATGCAGGAATCGAATCCACAACCGAAGTGCGACAGGCCTTTATTGCATTCCACTAGCCTACAAGAAGTCCCTAGTTAGTAGAAACTAGTTTTATTTTATTATGCTCTATGATAGATGAATTATAATTCCATTTTTGGAACCATATATGATTAATCTCACTATAGATGGACTTATGTATATAACTATTACTAACCTTATGTTTGAGATAGATGGAATGACCCATCATTCTATTACATGATCCGCCAACACTTCACAGAATACAAATTCAACTTCATTTCTTTAAGAGATGAAGTGGAAATTGTTCAAGGCACGAACAACAGTGAGATTGTACCGAAATAAAGTAAATATTTCTTCTAATTCAAATTCTTCAACTTTAGGGAAATGATATTGAAAACCAAAATTGTTGTCCTAGTGTCCTCATATCCGATGAATTAGATGGTACCTTAGATCATCACAAATGTATGGATTTGTGATTGTTGGCTTTTTCATAGCCATGTTCTCTACCAATCCTCATCTAAACCTGATGGTTAGATTTCACATCCATATCTATATTTTCACCTATATTCTCCTATGTGAAAACCCAGTGATGAGTTACTTTGGGTATCCATTATGTTTCAAATGCTCCTGTTTAAAATGATGATTTTTTATTCCTTTTTACGATGTGGGTTTCTATGAATTAAACTTTCAAGTAGTAAATGATTTATAACCCCGACGAATTTTGAGGGCACAAAATCATTTTAACAGTGGTAGAATGTAACACCCAGAGATTTTATGAGATATATTATTTTTAATTTATATCATATCTTCTGCTGTACGCTACGCCAAGATTATCTTGTACTATATGCAACACCATATTAGATTACAGTATACACAAAACCATTCTTGGATCGTGTTACACACAATTTCTAGTTCATTTTGTGGAAATTATTCTACGCAACATTAAGTATTGATTTTTTTAATGTATAAATGAAATCAGTTTTGATTATATTAATCACAAAACTAAACAAAGCTTTCACTATAGGCAGCCCTGACTTGGCTTGAATTACACGCAATCAAAACCTTCTTTGATAGCGTGTGTAGTACGCAATACCGTGTTTCACTAAACGATATATTATTATAATATTATAATGAACTAGCCATTATGAATAGTAATACCCAATTTTTAAAATTTTATAAATTTTATCATTCAAAATGGACTTCATTTTTGGATTCAGAATATCAACATTAGCTTAGGGTGAATTTTTGATAATTTTCTGAAAACATTCAATTTTGGATGAATACTGAAAACACTGAGTTATTGGTTAAAACCGAATTTTGGTTAAATAATAATTTATTTTATTTAAATTTATTTTAGGTCAAAATAGATACATAATACCTATATATGTTCAATGTAATTCATTGGAGTCAGTTTATAATAATTTTAGATATATAAAAAATTTATTGAACTTTTCACCGTCTTTTACCCACCTCCTAAGAGAATTTGAAAATTTACATAAAACCTAATTTTACCTCCTTTGTGAGTGGAATTTCTAAAATCCAAGATACACAGTTAATATCATTGAGTAAAATGTAGTTTAATAATAAAAAATAATTTTTGGTGAATAGTAACTTTATACTTTTATTTACCACGGTTAAAAGTAAATAGGGTAATTCAGGGTAAAAATGATATTATTATTACCCTAACACATGTCCTAATTATATTGGTTAAGTATAATTCTTACAAAAACAACCTTATGAATATAATCATTTCGGTACACTTGGATTATATTAGGACATTTATTATTATTCAATTCAAAGAAGAGTTAAAAGTGTTAAAATCAATGTTTAATAACTAAAAAAATTTTAATATAGGGTTATACATAAGATAAATTGGACTATAAATATTCATTATAAACCTAAAAGGATTTCCTACACAATGGTATTTTATTGATAATTTTTAGACATTATATAATTTAATTTATTTATGCAACAATGATGATGTAGTAATTACATTATTAATGAAAAATTGGCATAATTGATGTAATAAATACCCAAATAAATTTAATTTGAGACTTTTTATAAATTAAAATAAATTTTTAGGTTAATATGAAATGCTATTTTTGATTCTATTAACTTTTTTAGAACTAATCATGCTGTTATTATTTTCAAAAAAATCAATTACGAAATAGTGTCAAAATTGAATTAAAATATTTTTTAAAACAAATATTATATTATTAATTGCTATTATATTCATAAAAATCTAAGGTTCAGCCAAATGAAATAGTTAGGGTTATATATATTAATAATTAACCACTTGGGGTTCGTTTGGCTTGTTATATTTTGTTTATTAACCATATAGTGTAACAAAACAAGAAGACACGGTAAAAGTTAAATTATTTAACATAGAGTTAAATCTATATTATAAGGTTAAAATAGTTACCAAAACATGTATAAAACATATTGGATGAGAGGATTTACACCCATACCCACTTTATCTTCAAAATAAATCAATTTGGAGCTATTATAAACCGAATATTACTTTATTAGAAAATAATATTTTAAGTTTTTCCTGAGGTGCCCCTCTCCTCCCTTATAAAAGGGAACCTCCTCCCTCTTCTATTTAAACAATTTTGAGTCTTAAAGATCGGCTGAAACCTGACCATTTACCTTATGAAATTCCTTATAAACATTATATTGGTTCTGTTCTTCTCAAAATACCAACTCTAGTGCCTTAAGAGGATGCTTACAAGAGGTGTGTCGAAGAAGAGGTAATCACTTCTACCGATTCTTTCAAGTTTCATTCTTCTTAAAATTATTCTTATTTAGTTGTTTAATTATAAAGTAATAACATGAGTATCACTAATATACTGATATGTTATTATAAATATGAAACAAACCCATTTCACCTTCTATCCATCCTACGGAAAATGAAATCACCGCGCGTGCGTACATATGGAATACTGTCTCCATGCCGTGGTGTAATCTGTATTTCCACAACCACCTTACATGGATGGGTATAATGGTGTAAATAATAACAATATATAGTTATTATAACATTATACTGATTCTGAGATATTATATCATCCACTCTAATTAAATTCAATAATTATGGGAACAATATCATCACTCGTGCGTACGTACGGATTACTGTCTCCACAACGTGATGAGATTCATTCTCCATGTTAACCACTCAAGAATGATTATAAAGTATATATAATGAATAATAATGAAATATATGACATGATAATGCTTTTGGATTTATGTATATATATATATATATTTTATCTACTTAATTCCATTCAAGTTAATAAGGAAAGGAAAACAGCGTTCATGCATACGTACGGCCTACCGTCTCCATGAACAGTGTATTTCATTTCATTTATCTATAAATTATATATATATATATACAGAATATATATAATATATAAATCATTATTTACGTTCTGGATGTAATTAAATTGTTATATAAGTAATAATAATATCAAGAACAACAATTCCAAACATGTACGATAAATAAAACAATTTTACCCAAAACGATGCTTTAACAAGGAATTTACAAAAGAAAGGGTATTATAAAGTCATAGGTGAACCATATATGATATCATAATAATTAATATGTTTATGTAATAAGTCAATGACATTATTTAAATCATTATACAGGAGGTTCAGATATGTACGAAGCATATCAGACCTAAGGTAATTGATAATTATTTCAATCTCGTTCTTATCCGAGATTGTTTATTCGTAAGTATTTACTGGGGTTATTGTTATCATCCATGTCCATGTTTTCTAAATGTGTTTTTATGTATGTTTAAATTCATTTTTACCCATTTTTACTTTTACCACAAGTTTTTAAAGAAATATTTCTTTTGTTTACCATACGAGGATCTTTTTGACTTTTCCGACAAAAGTACGAGGAGAATGTTTTTTTAACTTATATGACATGAACGGATTTTTATAGTTTCATAACACCTTATTTTCATGAAGCTTACTCTACAAGATTTCATGACTATTTTCAACATAATCCTTTTCTTTAAAAATTTAATGGAATTTTGTGAAAATAAAATGATTTTGAAAAAGAAAGGATATTTTTCTCATGAATTTATTTCAAGTGTTTTATCAAAAACATTTACATCTAAGATGACATTATTTCATATGTGTATGTTTCAAGTATAATGTCTCCATGATTTACATGGTTTCACTTCTCTTATGATGAAATGAAATATATTTATTTTATATGGATTATGTTATGATGGGATGATGTTTGTGAAACCGATTTTATTCTTTCGGTTATGATGAATGATTTATGTTTATGTTGTGGCACATGTAAGAATGATTTCATTATGAGATTGGTGGGACCTATATCTCCATCCAATGCATTCGTTAAATATATATATCTCATGAGATATACATGGCTGGAAAGGTATGTTAATCCGGTTCAGTGTTACAGGACTGCAACGAGGAGTGAACTCGATTCAGAAAGGGACTTTGTCCACTAAGATGGTCATGGCAGCAATGCCTTAACAACTATGGAAATCATATCATGTGATTAATGGTTTTCCACAATTACATGTTTTATTCCCATGCTATTTTATAATTATTGATGTTTCTTTATGATATATTCCTTACTTACTTCCATGATTTATGTCTTTTCTCATGATTTTGATGTTTAGATTTTATGTTCATGTTTTTGCATTCAAATGTTTATGGATTGTTTTATGTTCTCTATGTTTACCCTTACTGAGAATTTGAGCTCACCCTTTTTATGTTTTCTTTTCCCCAGGATATAAAAAATGGTTTTAGTTATGAAAACAAACAGGTAAGATCTTTATGGGAGATGTTGAAGATCTTTCACCGTGATTAGAAGATTTTTTCCCCGAGTTTCCAAAGACACTAAACTATTACGGTCCTTGTGTGTTTGTTTTTGTTATGTATTAAGTATTCTGAGAATCCAATATAATGTCTATGTATGTCAGGCTATGGGTATCTACACTCTTTCATGAACAGTAACATGCAATGGCACTTAAAAGAAGGAACCAAAATGGTATGTCCATAAAGAATAAGTGAAGATGTTATGCATGCTTGCATGAATATGTAAAAAGGGTGAAAATCATTTAAATTTATATCATCTTCACCAAGAAAAAGTTCAATAGAATCGTTCAACTAAATGAAACATACATGATCTCATGAATATATGAAAAGAAGAAATATTTGATTATAAAGATGCAATGTAAGATGATCTTTAGTGTTTAAATAATCACAAATGTGTTTGTGACTCTAGCCAAGAAGAAGTAGAAGAATTTTATGTGCATTTGGTTGTTGCAATAATGAAGAAGAAATAGTGCAGTTGGTTTTTCACTATGAAGAATAGAGAATAATAAAGGAGAGTTACTTTCCTACTACATTGCAAGAAATCAAGTGAATATACTTAATGAAGATCAAGAGAACAACCTACCTATTTAATGAGGAAGAATATTGTCCCCATAAAAAGTATACAGAACCAACTAGGTGCTCCAAGTTGAACTAGGTCATCACTAGTTCAAGAAAAATATTCTTTCCCTTCCCCCACCAAAGTTTAGCGACTCATACTGGGAAGGATTGTTTTGTTTCACCATCCAAAGTGTTTGGACCCACAATGGTTATAAGAATGTTTTTCAAACCAATCCACTACAAAAGTTATCACATTATTGTAGAGAATCCATGCACTATTCATGCCCATTATTGTAAAGGATGTAGTAGCTCTTATTGAGTAGGGAACCTTGAAAAACTATCGTGTTCATATACTTAATGATTTGTATTATTTAATGCTATAGGAAAAAAGAGAACAATAGAATAAAGATCCTAACAGGTCAAGAGGTAAAGGGGTAAAAATCTGGAATAGGTTTAAAAAGTCCCCAACACTGATTCCCTCCCCCTCTCAGTGTTAAATATATCCAAAACTAGTCCTCTCAATTGGTAACAGAGATAGACACACCTCTTCTAGATTTTCTATAGTGATGTTATATTATTTTAATGATTTGGGTTTCTTTCTTAATTAATCAAAGAAGTATAGATTAAGTGAAGATTTAGTTGTCTCTGAGCATAAAACAATATCTACCAACACTATGATGAATAAGAAAAATAAAGAGAAGAGAAATCTGAATAAGAAGTACCTATTATCTCAACCATAGTAACTATTTAGTTCTCCATACGTTGCTAAAGGTGAGTATATATTTGTCTTAGAATGTAATGAGCATGAGGCTCATGTTACCACTAAGAATATGGAAAAACATTCCTACCTCAAGTGATTAGGAGGTATGTGTTAGTACATTTGAAAATTATTCTCATAATAAAAATTCTAGAACAAGTGGTGATGATCAATCTACAACCTATGAAGAATTATCAGTTGATAGATTAAGAATGATTCTACATAGAATTACAGAAGAAATTTCATCCCCTGAAGTATTTCTATATATGAAAGAATAAATCACCAAATTAGTTGAATAAAATGATGATTTGGACAAGGGATTACAATAAAAATTTGAGAATGTTTAAATTATTACACACAAGTTGGAGCCTTTTAAGCTACAAAGAGAGAATTTTAAATGAGTTAATCAAAGTGGATAAAATAAGTTTAAGAAAAGGGGGGAGTCAACATGACTCTCGAAGAGAAGGTCCATGCACATAATAGATGATATGAAAAAGAGAAATGATGTCAATGAGTTATATTTGGAATAAAATTCCAAGAATATCAATGAACTTGACTATATTTTACAAAAAAATTTAAGATTCATAAAGATGAAGTTAAAATATTGAAAAAAGATTGTGAAGCGTAGATGAGTATGATTGATGATCAAAAAATCATCCTCAATATGAAATGTCTAGAAATTGGAGTACAATTGTCTAAACATGAGAAGACATATATTGAGTCTTTAAAAAAAATAGTTTCTACAGGTACTCAATGTTCATTGGAGGATTCTAAGGTTGAAATAACTCCAACATGTGATAAGAAGATCGTGGATTCACTCAATTAACTATCAAAAGAAACTGAGAAAGAATAGGTACCATACATAGCATCTTATTCTAATGTTTCTAATTTTTTTTTATAAAATGTGATGGGTGGAAGGAAAATTCTAAACAAGTATAGTTGAGGAAATGTGATGAGATACCTACCACCAAGTCTAGGGTGGATAGGAAGAAGAATGTGAAAGGTGGTTCTCCTAAGAGAGCACAAGAAATCGAGAAGATGTATCAACCACCTTATATAGAATATATCAAGAAAACAAAGCTTGTTGGTCAATGTTGGTTCGACAATAGATTTGGGCATTGTGAATTGGATTGTTGGTACTATCCCTTAAATGAAAAATAATGGATAAATCCTATATCAAGGGGGAGAAACCTAGAGAGGAATAAAGAACATCCGCATGTATAGAAGCATATTTATAGTACAAATAGATTTGGAATCCTTGATAACATCAGTGATGTATGCAATTGGAGGGGTCAAAAGGTTGGTATATGTTCATCTTAATAGGTACCCAATGTTGATAAGAAAAAAACATAACGAAATCTGGATAATAAAGATGAATAATCCTTGGGAAGATATCACAAGAATGATACAAAAGAAAATTCTCTAAATAAGACTCCAATGAGAAAAGGAGAGAATCCCTTGGATTCTAAATCCAAGCTGCTAAAGGGTGGTGCATCCAAATTAACTCTTAAGAAGGATGTCACTCAGAAGTGACCATGTGGAAGATCCAATATTGATTCCACAATTCATAATGACCAATTTGTTATCTGGCTAGAATATTTTGAATGAATGAGAACAATGGAAGATGCACAAGATGAGGCTAGTGCAAAAGGAAGTAAGAAGATTCCACATGAAGATAAAGAGGTTTTTTGTGCGAGGTTCATGAAGGATAGACACACTATTAAAAATTGAATTACATTTATTCCAGCCCAAGAATAATTCCACAAGAAGATGAAAGTTTCCCCATGAGATTCTAGTGCACTAAAACCATTTAAAGAAACAAGGATCATACATAATGAAATGGAAGAATTATTGAGATCCACACAAGCATAGTCAGAATTGAAGATCAAATATACAAGTGAGAATATTGTAGCATCTTGGTTGGGAAAATCATCTCAACCTAGCTGTTCACATAGATAAAAAGAGGAATATCAACCTTATTCCCTTAAATTTTCATTTATTTTATTTGATCTGATAACACATGGAATTGGAGGTGAATAAATTTCTCAGGGGGAGATCCTAAGAAATAGTTATTATAAGTGTTCCCCTTAAAGGTGAGACACATGAAGAAGATTCCATAGTCATTATTTCAATTAGTATCAACTTTTGTTGGTATCAAATTCAATTAATCTAATGATTGTTTTAAGATCATGTAATTGGAAAAGGTATTCCATTTCTCCATCTCTCATACTTGGTTACTAAAAATAAATATCATTTTACAAAGGGGGAGTAACTGAATTACATAGTGACATAAGAAGAATGGTTCTGGTCCAAGGTAACTTATCATGCCCATTGAACTTTATTGTTTTTTATCCTTTTGTTGAATTGATTACATGAGTTTCAGGTTGATTGGTACAAGAAATATTCACATCACATCTATTATCCTTATCTTGGAATGAAAATGGGAAGCCTTTGAAGTCATGTATAAGAATTCTCATCACATGAGGTATCATGATCAGTTGATAATGGACATCCTTGTTGTCTAAATCAAATCCTCTTGTTTTATTCACTGATTATTTCTCAAGTCGACTTAGAGTGAAATGATTAGTGTCACATTCATTAAGTATGGACTAATACCCTCTCTACCATGAACTTCGAATTTCTTGTCAATAAGGGGGAGATAATGTGAAATTAATGTTTGAAATAAAATTTAAGGGTGGAGGTAAGATTCTCCTTTTGATACTGACACATTCATTTGAGAGAACATTGATGTATTTCCAACAAATAAAAAGTGGGATATTGTTGGGAACACTTTGTGTATACATTGCATTTGTTGTCAATAGTTGTTAATAATGGTCAAAATGAAGAAGGAACTCTAAAATGAATGGAGATTGGTTGAAGTGATGATGCCTATTGAATTGTTATGGATTCAAAGCATTCGATTCCATACTTGCGCAATTCTCCACATTGATAAAATCAAATGATTGTTGCACTGGTCATATGATCTAAATACATGTATCAAAGGTGATACATTGTCTACATCATTAAAGTGTCATCCATTTGAGTATGATTGATGTATTTTTGGATTCAGGCTCTAAATATAAAATAAAAAAGAGGAAAAGAGAAGGAAGTGGAATGGTATTGGATGTTGAAGGTGGTGGACATGCATGAGATTTATGTTCTAAGGTGGACATGAATTTCTAAAGTAGGTAAGTTTTTTTATATGGTTACTAAAAAAATTGGGCAGCTAACCGACGCACAATTCTTTCCTCAACCAAGGGTACATGCTGGAATCTAGGTCAACTGCACCAAAGGGAAGCCCTCTAGGAAAGCTATACACATGCATGAGGGGTCATGTGTAGGCCCACAAAAGTGCATGGGGAAAAGACGATGCATAGCTGGGATGAATCCCGCACCGAGAAGGAAGGCGCATAGCGTGCCCACAAGACATGGTATGGGATAGTGTCATGGAGAGGGGAGGAGAATCATCAGCAAATATTGGGAAAATCTGATTGATAAACCATGGTAATGACGCACCTCCGTTTTGATGTGGGACAAAGTAATGCGGTTACTCTTCATCATTTATAAACACATGTGTAATCATGGTCACACATATCATCCGCAGTCATGATCTAATCCCTGCTATTCATCACACCCACGTCATTCATGTTTGAACTAGTGTCGTCGATCTCTCGCAATATCATTATAATCCCATGCTGTCATCCTTTTCCTCCCAATGCAAAAAAACTATGCCACTGTCTCACGCCGATGAATAAGACCGATCTCCATGGCTAATCACAAGCCATCGAAGGAGTGTCCCATGATTGAACCAATACCATGCATGCAATATACTTCTTGCATTCATGATGATATCTCGAAGAAGGCCCAATCAAACAGAGTTGTGAGGCCTCATCTTTTGTCCAAGATTCATGGATGATCTGAGCCTATGGTTGAGTGAGTTTCACGCTATTCTTAATTCATACATGTGATCTATTTACTGAGAGACTTCTTGTTTGAAAAGGAATCATCAAATATATAAGGCATATCTTCACGTGGGTTTGAAGATATTCAAAACCTATGAACTTGGTTATTCAAAGAGTAAATCATGGCTATTAGAAGAAGTGATTTTATGGGAATTTCTCACAGGACATGAACATTAAAATGGATTCAACCCTACTTATAAAAGGATGATCTACAACCCAAAGTAGTCTTCTACCACCCATATACCCGAGAGCCCTTGTTCTCATAATAGAGCCTCTCCATGTTTCCATTCCAAAAAGGGAATGAAAGGATACCACATGCCTTCAACAAGTGATATGCACTCTTGAAGTGTCTCATGAATAAGGAACCATGATTACATTATAGGTGTTACAAACCCTCATTGTTTTTTATTAAGGGGATCCTGAAGGTACTCAACAGGTGCACAAACACCATTATTTTTCTTTTCAAAGAGAGATCCAAGAACCTCCCTGGTTCTATGAAGAAGATCCATCTATACTATATGGAGAATACTTGTGAGCCTCTTTCATGAAAAGGAAGACTCTTGAGGCCCTTTGGTTTCATGAAGAAAAAGGTGAGAACACTGTCTTATTTTCATGATATATTTAATATTTTTGTAGGGGTTTTCTTTTGAATATGAATGACTTTTCATGAAGGAGTTCCATACACTCATGTGTTTTGATTGAAGAAACTCGACACCTTGAGTGTGCAAGAATAATTTGGACACTGAATGCACTCATTATAATTTGAAGGAACACACATATAAAATCCAAAACACCGGAACCAATTTCTAATAAAGGAAGAATAAGGGAAGAAGAAGGCAAGCTGTGTGTCTGAGAAAGGAATTATACCCATTAGGTTTTTTATACAATGAGAAGAATAGGACAGTGCATACAATCTTGGATGCACATGCACACATATATACACATACAATAAAGAACCAAAATTGTGTGTGCATAAAGAATAAGTGAAGAGTATATGTATTCATGTATGAATACGTAAAAGGGGCCCAATTCGGTTTAATTAATATCAACTGCACCAGGAAGAAGTGGAGGAGAATAGTTCACCTAAATGCCACATGCATGATCTCATGCATACATGAAATGAATAAAGAGTTGATTATTATTATGACAATTAAGTTGATATTCGGTGTTTGAATAACCAAAAAGGTATTTTTGATTCTATCCAAGATGAAGTAGAATAAGTTCTAGTGTAGTAGGATTTTTCACTAAAGAATAAGAAATAGTGTAGTTGGTTTTGCACTAAGAAGAAGAGAGAAGAAGTATATAGAGTAACTTGCCTACTGCTTTTCAAGTAACCCAGTGAATATCATTAAATAATACCAAGACAAAAACCTACCATTTGAAGAAGGAAGAATACCATCTCTACATGTAGTATAAAGAACCAGCTAGAAGCTGTAAGTTGAACTAAGTCAACACTAGTTTAGGAAGAGGATTGTTTCCCTTCCTCATCCAATGAGTAGGGACTCACACTAGGAATGATTGTTTTGTCCCCCCCTCAAAAGTGTAGTGACCCACACTATCTAGAGGATTGTTTTCCTAGCCAATCCATTGTAAAAATTATCAAATTATAGTGTAGAATCCATTCACTTGTCATTCACATGCCTGAAAATGATATATCTTCTCTTATTGAGTAGTTAACCATGTAAAAATATCATTCGCATAATTTTACTACATTATATTATTGCATGAGTCTAGGAAAAGAGAATAATAGAATCATGATAAAAAAATGTTAATATTTATAGGTATAAAATTTTGGAATTTGTTTAAAAATTCCCCAACACTGATTCACCCCCCCTAGTGTTAGGTATATCCCAAACTAGTCCTCTCAAAAGCAGAATATGATCGACATATCCTTTTCTCCCATATTCCTTCATAATGATTACACCACATGTTCTTAAATCAAATTATTTCATTTGTGAAATACCAATCAGTAATGCATCGTCATATTCAACTTCATTAAAATCAGAATCAATTGTTCTTCAAGATCATCCATGGTTCTCTTGAAATAGTGAAATATTGAATGACCCTTAATTCCTCCTTTTCTTTCTGTTCTTTTTCGAATATTAATTCCAAATAACTTTAATCAAATCTATTCATACTAAGTGGATTATTCTTTAAACAAATCCAATGTTTTTAACATGGTATTACCTTTAATACATGTATTTTTAACTTATAACCAGTTCTATAATCATCTGATTTTACAACATCATGAATTTCGTAAACATGACATCCAATTCTATGATTCCATAACATTTCTCCATGAATCATCACTTCAACCAAAATCCATTATATTTGGAGATCCTTCTTCATATTGATAAATCTTTGAAAAACTTTTTCAATCATTGAAAATCATTGACAATCATTGATAACAAATTCAACTCATACACAAAAGTGGTCCCAACATCCATAAACATGTTCATCTGGTTTTGGATATCTCACTATTCTAACAATAATATATTTCATATTTGTTCTACTTCATGGGTCTTGAAAAAAGTTTTTGTTTCATATTTTCAAAATTAGTTATTGAATCACTCTTAAAGTATTTAAAATATTATGAATGAGCTTTCCCTTATTCAAGATGATATTCTTAAAAGGACAAACGACTCTGAATTTTTTTTAAAGGATATGAATTTAGTTTCCAATATGAATAACATATTTTATTTTAAGAACCTATTACTTAAGTAGAGAGCAGAAATTCATTTTATTAAGGAAGTATATTCCAATACTAAATTCCTTCCTACTTTTATTAAAGCCCAAAAATCTCTGAATATTATTAGTATGATTCATAATGAATATGGTTTATCGGTAGATTCCACCAAGGATATTAAAAATGTTATCCTTAATAACATTAATGATTTTTGGGCTTATCAAGCCCCAAAAATGATATTAATAAAGAACTATTTTACAACAATAGGTTAGTGAAGGAACATTAATACTTTAATATTTATAGATCAATATTTGATCAGATTGTTAAAGATTTCATGTTTTCTATTGGAAATTAACAATCCCTAGAACCTGATGGATTCTCTTTTTTATTTTTCAAGGAATCATGAGAAGTGGTTGGATTTAGTATTATGGAAGGTGTAATGAATATTTTAAATAATCATTCTTTTCCTTTTGTATTTAATGAAATAATTATTTCCCTTATCACTAAGGTTTCTAACCCTGAATGTAATTTTGATTTTAGGCCTATATTCGATCAAAAAATGTTATATAAATGTATCTCTAATTTCATTTCTAATCATATTATGTGTCTTCTCTAACCATATTATGTAGGAGTAAGGTATATTTGTATCTAGGTCTGATATCTCTAACAATATTCTACTACTTCAAGAGTTTATGAGAAATTACTCTAGAACATATACCTTCCCTTCATGTGCTTTGAAGATTGACCTTTCCAAAGCTTATGATTAGGTTTATTGTTCATTCCTTGAATATATTCTCAATGATTTTGATTTTAGTTAAAAATTTATTAATTGTAGTATGTGTTGTGTCAAATATTCTAACTAATCAGTTATAATCAATTGTGATTTGTGTGGTTATTTACCTAGGGGAATGTATTGATAAAATGTGACCCACTATCTATTTTTCATTCTATATTGGTGATTGAGTACCTTTATAAATTATTTAGAGAGGATACTTATAAGAAGGGTTTCAAATTTTATCATACATGAAATAAACTCAAAATAACCCATGTAATGTTTGGTGATGACATTATTTGTTTTATAGATCCGATTCATAGTCAAATTATATTTTGGATAGATCCTTGAAAGTGTTTAGTTGTGTGTCATGTCGCACTATTAATGTACTTAAAAGTAATGTTTTCTTTGTTGGATGATCTCAGTAGGTTTGGTAGATCATTAATAATAGTATTATCTTCATGTAAAGTCACCTTCCTATGATGTATTTGTAGAGATACCTGATCCTCTACACATATCATTACAAGATTTTAAGTATAATTAAACATCAAATTTCATACCATGGATCTTAAAGTATAGTGTCTCAGAGATTTGGTACATAATTAAACATCATGAATCCTAAATAATAACATATTTTGTTTTCATAAATATCTCCTAACTTCCATTAAGCCCTTACATCGGCTTAGGATAATCTAGGGATAACATGAATAAAGGGATTCGAAAAATTCCCAATAAGGGAATAAATATAAGAATAAAGCTTAAAACATGGGTTAGAAGGAATAAAATAATGATATAAAAAGGTATTAAACATGATTAAATATAAGGAATCAAAAAATGGGATCATATAATAATGGATTAATAGTAATTTTGAAGAAACATAAAACATAACTTTAGCATGAGCCAAGGATCATTACACATAGAGGAGTAAGAGTCAAGGATAATCACCAAGGTCGTTTCACATTGATCCAGAGTCAAGGGTAACCACCAAGATCATTGCACAAAAAGTATCTCGAGACCAAACATTACCCAATGCATTGTAGTTCTATTTTGGTGAACCCATCATAACATGTACATGAATATGTTGGCAGAAAAATCTGTTAGGTCCACTAGGATGAATACCCTGAGAGGGGGTGAATCAGGGTATGTCTAATTAAAACAACATACCCTTTTGATCTTATTATATCATTAAAAAAACATAGTTATCTCTTTCTACCATAGCAGTATATGAATAGAAAGTAAATCATGCATGGGAGACAACTATTTTTACTTGGTTCACCCGCACTGGGATATGTCCAAGGAGTATACAATTACCATATGTTGTTGTACCAATTTTTCTAAGGCTTGTGCTAATAATGAGTACATTGTTTTGGCTGGATCTTCTATGACTAGACTCACTACCATTATAAAGCATTAGGGTTTTCTCACTGCATTCCCAAGGGTCATTGCCTTTACTTCTTTCTCTGGATTGCTTTCGGTGGAAATGGTCATCTTTTTTCTCTTCCCTTTCTCACTGCTCTTGGAAGGGATCCACCCACAATATTTGAACTTCTAGGTCCCTTAAATATCTCTAATGAAATTTACATCCTTAACTGTAGATAGATTCTCTATAGACGTCCAAATTTCACCCACAGATGAATCTCACTTTGCACCGGGTGTACCAGGCAACTCTAATTTTTTCGCACAACCTTCTCTGGGCATTGAACGTAATTCCCTTATTTTACACGAAATACAATTTTTGTGAAACACCTCTTTTACACGCAGCCAGTTATTTTACATGAAACTGCCTTCTTTTATGCACAACCTTGGATTTACGCACATACACTTATTTTACGCGCAGTTTTCTTCTTTTATGTGCAACCTTTTCTTTACAAGCAACAAATTCTTTTACATGTTGCCTTTTCTTTATAAGAAAATCCCTTGCGTACTCCAATTTTGTGCACTAGAGTTTGGTTACTCTCTATTTCTTGAGCATGTACGAATGGGGGGGGGGGGTCACCTCATATTTATAGGCAAACACGACTACAACGCGAAAAACCCTCCTTGATCATGTAATCCTCTTCGAGCATGAAAAAACATCTTTTGTGCAACACCGTATTTCGCACACTACTCCAATATTTCAGGAACCTCATGCCTTTTATGATTTTTTAGCTTCTGATCTCAAAAAACCTCTTGTTGGAAAAAATACATCATTCTATTTCTCACACCACTCCAATATTTTGTGCACCTTCCTTTTCCAAAAACACATCTCTCTATTTTCCAATTTCAGGCCCAAAAATATGGTAAACACTAGAAAAGAGTGCCACCATGTAAATTCTATTTTTTATTACCTCCAAATCATATATTCCTTTTTATAGGTACTTCTGTCAATATTGGATTGTTAATAACATCTCTTGAACCCAAAAAATCATCATGGATGCCCCTTTGTAAACAAAATGAACATAGAAACCCGACTTGTGAACAAACAAAACATCGAGGCTCACCTTTTCAACAAACAAAATCTCCTCAAAAATACATCAATGCTGTCTTAGGTGGTTTTTTCCCAACATAAAAAATCATACATAATAAATCATAAATAAACATAAGGGTTACACATGAAAATATTTGGGTATCATGATCATGTCAAAAAGCATATCAAATGGGAATATCATAATAGTGTCAATGAATGGACAGATTTAAATAATAAATGGACATTAATAAGGTATTATTGAAATATATCATGATAGGTGATGACAAACAAAAGTTAATTTTTTTAAGAAACTATAGAAGTAAAACATTTATTACGGTTTAAGAAAAAACATTCACGGTTCTTTAAAATAAAAAAGGAAAAAAGTGTATGTGAGAACCTAAAATTAAACCAAGATAGTTTTTAATGATTAAATGAATGATTTTAGAAAAATATGGGTGAAAAAAAAACAGATTATTTTGTGCACTTGAAAATGGGTAAAAAATTGGGATGTTCCCTTAAATCGGGCTTACTTATTGGGAAAAATTGAGTAGGGGGCCTCTTAAAAACATGTATATACCCAAAAAAATAAGGATGAAAAGATCTTGATTCATGAGTTTGGAAACTATACTCAACATTCAGAATATGTACATAAAAATAAAATATAATTTATTTTGGGTATAAAGTGATAATGAATAACTCGAAGGAATAATGGAGGTTCAGGAAAAATATCTTAGTTTATGTCTAAACATGTTTTTCACTTGATCTTAATGTCCTAGATAATAAAATTATATTCATTAATTAATAATTAAAGAACCCATTATACATGTATTTTATTTATTGTAAGTTTATTATGTTCATTTTTGGACTTTTTGAACGGTTAAGAGGTTCAATTTCATTAATTAGGAGTGTTGGTTTTCTTGGTTTTCATGATCGGTTTACTTGTATACATGTACAAAAGGTTGTATAAAGTGGGGGTTATTATCTATAATGGAACTTATATACTATTAATGTTATTAAATAGGTTAAATTGGTCTTATATGTCATTTTTTAATGGTTTGTGGATGAATCATTAGACAAACAGTTAATGATAATTGTTTGGGTTTATTTTGGAGTTTTTTATTACAACAAAATCATTTTGATTTATAATTCTATATCATGCGTAAAAAATGATTCCATAAAATTAAATAAAATATAATACATATATTATAATTTTTCTCATCCATAAAAATGGTTTCATGGCTATCCATGAAGACAGTAATGGATATTGAAAACATTATCGTCCTTGAATGTGATAAAGTAACACATCACAAATGATGTTTTCATTTTTAGTATAAATGGACGTTGAAAGAGGGATGATGACGAATTATTCCATTATAATAAAAAAATTTCAGTTTATTTATGGTAATGGATTTATCATACCATTTGTATGGGGGGGAGGTGAGGAGATAAAAAATAAAAGAAAGGAACATGAAAAGAAACTATAATGAAAAGGAAGAGGGTTTTACCTCTTGATTCCTTCTTCTTGAGAACCCCCGTAGGGGATTGATTTTGTTAATTAAAAAATATCCCAGAAGTGGGGGAGGAAATTAGGATGAAATTTGAGAAGAAATTGGTCAAGTCTCAAGGATTTAAAGGTGTGGGTGAAGGGGTGATGAGGGGTGGTATTTATAGTGGAGGAGAGGGGTGTTTCCACATTATTTTAGTCATTAGTTTACTATTTTGGCTCGAGAATATTAAAATATTGAGCATTATTATCATAAATATTAAAATAATAAAGGATAGTGGGATATTTGGAACTTAAATTAGCCATATATCATGTATGACACCATAATTTATGTATTTAGCTTTTATCATAATTTATCATATTTTACTATTCACCAAAAAATCATGTATTTTAGAATAAACTCAAAAATTGAACATAACCATTTCTATACATGGAGAATTCAAAAATGAACTCCATTTTATAAAAACAAATTTCTAAATCTGAGAAATTTTAATTTTTTATTAAAATAATAATTTACTTGAAAAATACAGATTTTAAAATTATAACTTATTTTATAACAATTTAAAAAATTAATTAAGGTCACATAAAATTATCATATAATAATAATACATCAAAATATTAATTTATTAATTCGTTTTATGAATATAAATTATCTTTTAAATTATTAAATTAATCATAAAATTTTAATTAAATATTTTTTTCATATAAAAATACCGAAACATAATTTATAATTTTTAAAATATTTATTAACATATTATGTGATATAATTATATCATATTTTTACTTTTTAGATGGATAAATTTTATTTATAATATCATTGGTGTGGTTACTATTCAATTTTTTGGCTTACTATTCATAAAGGTCACGTTACTATTCTAATGGTCTAGTAACTATTTCATCGGTATAGCTTCATTAACATATACTATATGCCATAATTATATAAAGGTAATTTCATTGATTAAATTTTTGGTTAATTACATTCTTCTCCTCTTATGAAAATTGTCCCCTGATATTTTATTTTACATTCTACGTTGAAAATTGGTGTGGGTACATTTCCTTCATCACTTCCTCTGGTTCCCATATTGCCTCTTCGTACTTATGGTTCCATCATTGTAATTCAACCATGTGATTAGTCTTATTGTGTTGAAATTTATATCTACGATCCAAGATCTTCACTTGATGCTCCTCATAAGAAAGATCATTCTCTAGTTGTACCACCTCTGAATTTAGTACCTACAAAGGATCTTGTATGTACTTCCATAATAGGGATATCTAGAATACATAGTGTATATAAGAAATGGTTGCTGCACATGCTATTAGATAGGCCACAACACCGACACAAACAAAGATCTAGAAGGGACTGATGTACCTAGTACTTAGCTTCCCTTTCTACCCAAATTTTTTGATCCTCTTCCATAGAGATATAAATAGGAATACAATGTCTCCAACCTTAAACTCTAGGTCCCATCAAAAATTGTCTTCATAGATTGTTTTTTGAAATTGGGATACCTTTATGTGTTGCTAAATGATGTTCACCTTATCTACTATTTCATCAATAATTTCTGGTCCTAGTAGCTTACGGTTACAAACATTATCCCAACAATCTAGTGTTTTTCACTTTCTCCCATAAAGGTCTTCATATGGATCCATTCAAATTCTTGAGTGGAAACTATTGTTGTAAGAGAACTCAAAAAAATGAAAATATGGTTCCCATGCCCATTTTAAGGACATATAACATGTCTTTGACTATCTTAATTGATCATTTAGATTGGCAATCTATTTGAAGATGATTGGTTGTATTGATGTTATACTCAGTACATAGATCATGTTGGAGTCTTTTCCAGAAGATCGAGGTGAATCTCGAATCTTGATCGGATATAATGAAAATTGTTACTCCATGAAGCCTTACCACCTATTTGGTATATATTTTTGTAAGTTTATCCAATGATAAGTCCTCTAAAATTGCGATAATGTGATCTTTCTTTGTATGATAATCCACAATAACACATATAGCATTATTCCATCTGGATGTCTTTGGAAGTCCAATGAAAAAGTCCATGGTGATGTTTTTTCATTTCCATGTTGGTGTGGGTAATGGTTGCATCAACCCTTTATACTTTTTTCCTTTAATCGATCACTTGATGAAATACCAAGCATTTTGATGTATATTCATCAATTTTCTTCTTCAAATTATACCACAAATAGTTCTCTCAGAGATCTTGATACATATTTGTTCTCCATGGGAGAATAGAGAAGTTTGATCTATGTGTGTCATTTAGAATATCCTTATTTATCTCGGGATCATATGGACATATAGTCATGATCCAAATATTATTAATCTATCCTCATCTATCTTGAACTCAGATGATTTCACTGTCTTGATTACTTCCACCTTTTTCGGAATTTCCACAATATCTCATTGAGAATCTGTTCTGTTCTCCATAAGTGGTGGTTTAAAAATCATTTGAGGAATTATTGATGATGTTCCTATATTCATGATTCCCATTTAATTCATTTGTAATCCTAATAAGTTGTATCCTTCTCAATTCTCATCATTGATAAAGATGAAAGATCATTTTTAATTAGAGCATTTGCCACTTAATTTTTCCTTCCAAGATGGTAGTGGATTGAGCAGTCGTAACGTTTGATGGGATCTATCCATATTCTCTAGTGCATATTAATCCAATTATTAGTGAATATATATTTTAGAATATTTTTATGAGTATATATCTCACACTTCTCCTCATAGAGATAATGCCACTTTATTTTCAAAGTGAAGATCGTAGCTGCCATCACCAGATCATGCATAGGATAGTTTTGCTCATGACGTATCAACTTCATTGAGGTGTATGATATCAAATTATCATTTTGAATCAGTACACATCCGAAACCTTTATTGTTATCATCAACGTATACCACAAATATTTCTCTACTTATTGGTAGAGTGAGTACTAGTGTAGTGATAAGACTATTTTGAGCTCCTTAAAACATTCCTCACATTCTTGAGTCCAGAAAAACTTCACTCATTTAGATGACAACTTGGTTGTTGGGTATTATAATCACGATATGTTATTCAAAAATTATTGGTAATACCTAGCTAGGCCAAAAAACTATGGATATATGATATAGAAGTATTCCTGGGCCACTCTTCGATTTCCTTTTCCTTGGAAGGGTTCACATATATTCATTTTTTGGTGATAACATGACCCAAGAATATTACTTCATCCATCTAGAACTCACATTTATTGTAAATTTCATAATGTCTATCCCTTTATAAATTCTATAGAATAATATTAAAAATTCTTCTCATGTTCCTCCTTTCTCTTAGATCATATCAGAATATCATCAGTAAAGACTATCAAAATTTTGTTGAAGTAATCTATAAGGATGCTTATCAATAAATCCACGAATATTGGAAGAGCATTATTGAGTCAAAAGGACATCACTATAAACTCTTAGTGTCCATAACTTATTCTAAAGTCAGTGTTGGAAATATCTTCTTTCATCATATTTAATTGGTTTAATCCCAATTGAAGGTCTACCTTAGAGAAATAACTAGCCCTACATAGCTGATTGAACAATTCATCTATCCAAGGAATTGTATACTTGTTATTTATTGTTATTTTTATGAGCTCTTGATAATCAATGAAGAATTGCATTGATCCATCCTTATTCTTGACAAAGGGGATTGGTTCACCCCATGGTGAAGCACTCGGGCATATAAAATCCTTGTCCCGATTCCCCTATAAATGATTATTTAATTACTCCAGCTCAATGATTTCGATTATATTAGGTGTCATTGGTATAGGTAGAGATCTAGGAATAAGTTCAATTGATAACTAAACATCTCGATCGAGAATAAGACCAGACAATTATTCAGCGAATACATTAGTGTAATACCCCACAATGGGCATGTATTCAAACATGATCATCTCTGCTTTCTCAATCATTTGAGTGATATATGATTTCTCATAAGGAAGTAATATCCACACATGAGATGATGATTCTGAAGGAGATTCGTCTTCCTCCTTAAAATTATAAAGAATGGGTGGATTGTTCAGGATGTGAAGAGTGATATCCCTATCACGAAATTTCATGTTTTATTTGTATAATGATAGTCAATCCATGACCAAAATAGCATCAAACTTCCCTAAAGGAAGTAAGACAAGATTTCATGGGAGGTTCTATCCACAAAAGGTAATTGATGAAGAGTTGTCTACATTGGATGAAATAATTTACCCATTATACATTCTCATAGGTAACTTAACCTCTATATTTTGGAGTGGTTTTTTACAAGTTATACTAAACATGAAAGATATGAAAGAATGTATAGAACCAGAATCCAATAGTATTTTTTCTATTCATGAATGAATAACTGGTGTATCTGTCACCACATAGTTTTATAGATACACCTAGAAGTAGTGATAACATATTCTATTCCTTGTTTACTTTGAGGTTGTTGTTCATTTAATCCAATAACCCTGGTCTTAGGGCATTGGTTTAAAAAATTCCAATTTTCCATATATTTGAAACACTAGACTATAAGTTATGTGTTGATATGAAAATTCCTTTCTTCTTCAACATTAGTGGAATTATTCATGTCCCTCTGAAATTTCTTATCCCGAAGCCCCAGTCTTCCCTATTTGAAGCACTTTATGGTTCCCTTTAGATATTTCCCAGGATGGTTCTTCCCAAAACTTTGACATGTGTGATATTTAGTCTTCCTTCCATCATGGTATTTATTTACTAATCCACCCATATTAGACTCAATTTTCCACTTTTTATCTCTAGACCTAAGAGACCATTGAGAGTCTCTGATATCCATTTCAACCCTGAGGGAACAATGGAAAATCTCCTCATAAATATCAAAGTCTCAAATCACCAACTCTTTACACAGACTCGGCTATATTTTATTAATGAAGTGATCCACATTTCATTCAATGTTCATGACACCGCCAGTGTTGTATCTTGAATTCATTGCAATGTTTCTTCATAAACGCATATATATTCATCCTCCTTATTATTAAGTCTTCGGAACTCTCTTTCCATCTTGAGATGGTGGGTTTGGGGAAACTATTTATTGAAAATCATTTTCTCAAACTCCTCCCAATCCATGGAATAAAATTCCTCCTTGGACTTTTTATTTTTGATCACTTTCCACCACTGATTAGCATCCCCCTCAATACTATAGACCGCAAGCACAAATTTCTATTTTTCTAAGCTCTGTATGTCAGAGAATATCTTTTCAATGGAGTTAATACACTATTCTGCATGGAGGGTATCAGAAGATCCATTATACATGGGAGGAATTTTCCCCTTAAAGGTTTTAATGGAAATTTGATCTTTCCTTAAAGAATGAGGGTGTTCAACATGCTTCATGTTATTATTCATAACATAAACCAGTTGAGAAGGTATTGTCATATTGTTTTGCGCCCCCATTACCATCATATTTTCCATAACATTAGGATAATCATCACATTTCCTTTCACATTGATTATTGGAATGTGTTCTTATAATTCCTTCCATTAATTATGAAAATCATAGTGCAATTAGGGGGCCTGAAAACTTCTCTAATAAGCATAAAAATTAAACATTAAACATAAAAGGATAATATATTAAATGAAAAGTATATACTAACTTGTGATTCCCTAGGTTTAAATCTTTGTTATCCATGATCTATTTCCTAACATATATTCTTATGGGAATTGTTTGTTCCTTTAGTAATGATTTGTAACAAGCTTATGAATTTACCAAAGTATATCCACTTGGAGTGTCAAATCTGGTAAGCAGTAAGGCCCGTTGTTGTGAACTAGTTTACCCTGAGTCAGGATCAAAACACATTTTACAATTTTTACTCCTAGGTAAATTTGTGCAGTAACCACATCCACTGTTAGTATCCAGACAGGGGTGCATTTTTTTAATAAACAACTTACTGTATACTTACCAAAATTGAGGAATGTTTTCTTAGACATAGTCATATCCCTATGGTTCTTACTAAACTTCTCTATTCCTAATCTCCAAAACTAATTAAACCTAGATCTGATACCAAATATAGTAAACCATGACTCTATACATATCATTACATGATTTTAATCATAATTAAAGTTCACATTAAAATCCTAGAATTATAAAGTCTAGTGTCTTGGAGATTAGGTACATAATTAAACCTCATGATTCCAAAAAAATAACACCTTTTTTAATCATTAAAATAATATATTAACATCCTTGGAGCCCTTACATCAGTATAGGATAAGTTTTGGATAACATGAAAAATGGGATTAGCTAAAATCCCAGTAAGGGAATACATATAAGAATAAATCTTATCACATGGGTTAGAAGGCATAACATAATGATTTAAAAAGTCATGGAATATTATTAAATATAAGGAATCATAAATGGGATCATATAATAATGGATTCCTAGTAATGTGGAAGCAAAATAAACCATGACTTTAGTATGAGTCAAGGCTCGTTGCACATAGAGGAGCATGATTCAGGTCAAATCACCAAGACCATTGAACATGCATCACGAGTCAAAGATAACCACCAAGACCATTTCACATAACATATCATAAGACCAAACATTATCCAATGAGTTGGATCAATATCTAGGCAAACCCATCATAACATGTTCATGAATATGTTTTCCCAAAAAATAATCATACATAATAAATCAAACATAAGCATAAGGGTTATGCATGGAAGGAATTGAGCATCATAATCATGTGACAAGGCATATCAAATTGGAATATCATAATGGTTTATATGAGAGGATGGATTAAAATAATACATGATCATTCATAAGGGAATATAGGATTGGATAATTATAATTGATGTCAAATTTTACTGAAAAATGTTTTTAAGTAACCTTAGAAATAAAACATTTTGTTACGGTTTAAGGGAATCATTCAAGATTCATTAAAATGGAAAGGGAATTATTGTCTGTGTAAAACAAGAATTTAACTAAGAGATTTTTTCATGATAAAATGGTTGATTTTATAAAAATAATGGTTTCTTATAATATATTATGTGGTGAACTTGAAAAGGTGTAAGAAATTGGAGGTTCCCTTAAATCAGGCTTACTTATTGGGAAGATTCGAGTAGGGAACCATTTAAAAATATGCATATCTAAAAAAAAGATGAACAGATAATGATAAATGAGTTTGGAACATATAAACATAATTTTTAATATGTACATAATAATAAAAGATATTTTCATTTGGGTAAAAGGAGATAAAAATAACTCTATGGAATAATGGAGGTTAGAGAAGAAACCCTTAATTTAAGTGCGAAGGTGTTATTCACTTGATCATAATGCCCTATATAATCATATAATATTCACTAATTTATAATTTTATAAAAATTTATATAGTTAATCTATTTAATATAACATTATTAAGTTAATTTTTTATATGGGTTAAGAGTTTCAATTTCATCATTTTGGAGCATTGGTTTGCTTGGTTTTCATGATCGGTTTGCTTGTATACATGTATGAAAGGTCACATAAATCATGGTTAATTGTCCAAAATTTAACTTATATGTTATTAATGATATTATAGAGGTTATATTGGTCTTGTATATCATTTGGATTCATGTAATGATTAAAAATCATTATATAAATAGTTAATGATAATCGTTTGGGTTTATTTTTGTGGTTTTCAATCAAAACAGACTCATTTAGTTTTATAAATTAATATCATGTTTAAAAAATGATTCCCAACGAGTAAATAATATATAATTCATATATTATAATCTAGTTCAACCATAAAAAAGGTTTCACTACCATCCTTGAAGATGATATTGGAAATTGACAACTTCATTGTCATTGAATGTGATAAATTAACACATCATAGATAAAGTTTTCATTTTTAGTATAAAAGGAGGGAGGAAGATAGATTTTGTTGAATTATTCCATTAAGATAAAGAAAAATTAGCATATTCAGGGTATGGTATTAATCAAACAATATGGATCAGGGGAGGTGAATAGATAAAAAGAAAAGGATGGAACATGAAAAAAAATTAAAAGAAAAAGAATATGGTTTACCTCTTGATTCCTTCTTCTTGATAACCACTTAGGAGATTGGTTTTGTTCTTTTTTAAGAATAAAATCTCCTGGACATGGGGGAGGGGAATGAGAGTATATTTGAGTAGAAATTGGGAAAGGCTAATGGTTTGAGAGGTGTGAGGGGAAGAGGTGATGAGGGGAATTATTTATAGAGGAGGAGAGAGGTGTTTTCCCATTATTTTAATCACCAACTTATTATTTCGGATCAATACTATTAATAGTTTCAGTATTATCGGCAAAATATTGAAATAATTAACAATAGTTAGAGTTTTTGGGCTTATATCAGACACACATCATCTATGACAACATAATTCATGTATTTTGATTTTATTGTAAATTATCATATTATATTATTCATGAAAAAATTCACCCTAAACAATTTTTGAAATATATAATTCAAAAAACGAACTCCATTTTAGGAAAATAATTTTCAAAATATGAGAAATTTTAATTAGTTATGAAAATCAAAATATACATGAGAAATATAGATTTTAAAATTATAACTGATTTTATAGTACATTGAAAAATTAACTATGGTCAAATGAAATTATCATATAAACATTGGATATCAAAATATTAATTTATGAATACATTTTATAAAAATAAATTATATTTTAAAGTATTAAATTAGTTATAAAATTTTAAGTAAATATTTATGACTTATAAAAAACCAACACATAATTTATAATTTTTAAAATATTTATTTACTTATACTATGATATAATTATATTATATTGTTATTTATTAGAGGAAAATTTTTTATTTATAATTTAATTTGTGATATTACTATTCAATTTTATGGTTTTCTATTCATAAGGGTCATGATACCATTCCAACGGTCAAGTTACTATTTCATCGGTATATGTTCGTTAACTTGTAGAAATACCTTTTATTTCTTTCACTCATCATTTATAAATATTGTATTGTGTTCTTAATATGATTTGATGTGATTATATTATATGAAAAAATTATAAAAATGGAATTTCCATGGTAAATGTGTTGGGTAATTACAATTTGGGTGTTCCCTAGTCCTTTCAGAATTTGAATATTTCAAAAAAATCGAATATAGTAGAGAAGGTAACCTCCAACATACTCTCTTGGTCTTCTTTTCTTTTGAGCTATGTTGGAATAGTTGTCTTAGATAATAATGCAATGAATTATTTGTTTCTTTACTGAGTTCATTTTATTATGCTTCCCATAACCCTTCTCAAAATTATTTATTCCCCATGATGATGTTTTATTTGGTTTGGTATAGAGAAATTTAGAAAGGATCCTATTAATTGGAATAAAATGAACATTCCTTTTAAGTTGGGTGATTTAGGTATTGAATGTATAGGAAAAACCAACATTGTTCTAAGGATTCAATACATTTGGATGTTGGTTTTTTTTAATGAATCTTAGTGGGTTATTTAGGTTCACCACTACTATATTTGAGATCCCACTTTTTTTTATCATCACATTAAAAACATCCTTCTCTTGGTATTTTAATGTGTTACCCAGTTTTATGTGTAATGAATTACTTTGCGTGGATGATGTTGATACATCTAGGTGGTTTGGAAAAGGTGTATTTTTAATTTACTATGATATACAGGCCACTAATTTTACTCTAAAGATTTTTAATATTCCTAAATAGCCCTTGATTTTCTAGGGAACATTAATCACCCGTAAACATGGGTTTTTAATGCGTCTTTTAGATCAAGATTAATTGTTTAGCCAGGTTAGATTCTCCAAATGGGTTTCTATTGACTATGATTTATGTAGTTTTTTTATAGTTCCTAATACATGACCATTTATTCTTTGAATGCCAAGTATCCTCTTAGTTGGTATCTTTTATTAATAAAATTTTAAAATTTATTTTCCTTGTTGTGGATAGAATAATTTCATTGAGTATATTTTAAAACAATTGTATTCATCTTGTGTCTTTCATAGGTTATGTAGAATCCAAATTGGTATGGTATATTATTGGGTTTGGAAATTTTGGAATAATATTGTTTTCCCAAATAACAGTAAACTTGGTATCAGTAGTTTACATGTATAATTTCATTTTTCTTTAAATATGATGCTAGCTAGGATTACTAAGCTCAAGAATTATAAGTTTAATAGAACTTGTACTAGGAATATTTTTTTTTTCATAAAATATTACTACTTGGATGAACATTGAATGATATCATTTATAGGTGTTCATGTTTGTTTTTCCTAGGGATATCTAGGTTGTACCGTGGTTTTGTGTGGGAGGATTGGTCTTGTGGTTTCTCACCTATGAATCTTTTAAATGATTGTATATAAGGACACATATCTTTATTAAACATCAATACATGATTTACATGCATAAAATTACACTTAATAATACCCAAAATATTGAGAATTATAGTGTCTTTATAAATTAGGTACAATGAATTATAACATTGAACATGACTTACAACATCTTTATTGAAAACTTATTTAACATGCTTGAGGTTAAAACTGCATTGGATAACCTAGGTAAATACATAAGAAAGGAGTGATTCAAAAATACCAGTAAGGGAATACACATGTAGTAAAATAAAGATAATAATACATGTTAGACAAGTCATATGAAGTATTAATAAAAGATGATTAATAATAAGAATGATATAGCATGATAATCATAACATGGGAAATGTGGCGACAACATAAAATGATACATCATAAACATAGGACATGGATAAACTGGAAAGAAATCATGATGGAAAAAATACCACAAAGGAATCAGGTATACCCCTATCCGAACATGACGTATCATTATAAAAAATATTACCCAATGCATTGGAGAGCTATATAATTCTGGGCGCACCTGTCACATTCATTTCAATATCATGCTTAAGTGTGCCACATAAGTCATAAAACATGGATTCATTAATCATCATAATTTATTACACAATCAATGAGTGTGGAATAAATATGGTTAAGTCCCCAATCAAAAGGTATATGTGTATAAAATTGAACACCCTTGATAGTAAATGCATACATCATTCACTACACAAGTGGTTTTGTATGGAAAATTTTGGTGAAGATTTGGCAACATAATGATGTCACAAAAAATTCATAAAATTGGTTTATGAGAGATAAATGGGTCTATCATATTTTGGACATGAAGTGGAATATGATAGGGGCATGAAATGATATTTCCACACATTTATAATTATAAAAATAAGGCATACAATAATAAATAAGCTTGAATAAAAAGATAAAGGAAAAGATGCTTACGAAATTTCGGCACGGAAATATGTGATCATGGGAGGTCTTAATGAGATATAAACGTGTCTATAATAGTTTATATATAATAATGTATGTATGGTAGAAGTGAAAAAAAATACCACATCCTTATTAATTGAAAACCAAAGGGCATAACAAGATAAAGAAACTAGGATAGAGATGAGAAAGGAAAGAACCTTTACTTGAATGTGTGGATCCCCAAAAATAGAAAATGGGATTATTGAGAGTTGGGGTTCATTGGGAGGATTTCAGATAGGGGAGTGAAGAGTAAGTAAATTCTACGATGATAAAGAGTGAAGATAAATGGGAGCTTGTGTGTGTTTACATAGGAAAGGAGAGGGATTTCATTAATATTAGGTTTTGGACTCTACAAAATAAAATTTTCAAAACCAAAAACCTTATGATGTTTTTTCCCATGGTTTCATTATATTTTTTGGAAATGACCCTAAATTATTTAAATAATTTTATTGCTTATGTGGATATGAGTCAAACTTTTAAATAAAGGAATTCAAAACACTAAAATATATCTATGGTTTTGGATTATTCATAAATTCATAACAAAAATAATAAAATAAACACAAAATAAAAGTATTTTAATGTTAAAAAATATATTTTTGGAATATACCAATTATATTCTTTATTTCATCAATTTTTAATCATTATTATGTCATAAAAGACACCGTAAATATATATGTTATTTAATTTTTACCGCAAATGTCACGACCCGACCCTACCCTGGCTCGAGCCAAAACTTCCCCAAGCCTGCCTCCATAGGCCAGGGGATGGAGACCAGTGCCGAAGGCACAATAACTCGGGGAGGCATTTTCTTAAGTACCTGTACACGCGCACATGTAGCACACTCAATGAAAAAGTGCAGAGTAAAAGAAAAGACAAGTAAAGAAAAGGGGGAAACTGCTATATATAACCACAAGAGTGCATCGAACTCTAAACAGTACAAAGTAAACTGAAGGTAAACAGAAAAGGAAAACAGGCAAAACACGCGCCCAACCAGAAAAGTGCCACAACCCAGCAACAGGTGAACAAAAAGTAAACAGCTAGAAGGGTCCCCCACCTAGAACACGACTCCGACCACTGCACGCGGTCTAAGCTCCCAAGCTCCTAAGCTCCTATGAAGTCACGCTCCACCTGTCTGTCGTCTGCAAGGGCACACCAAGTGTGGGCAAATCCAAAGAAGGGGTGAGTATAAAAATACTTAGTAGGATACCCCGAAGGCTCGAGGGAGAAACAAAGGAGGTACCGAAGGGTGAGCACTAGAGAGAACATGAAAAGTAAAGGATACAACAAGGAGTGCAGTAGAGTAATAGTAGAGAGTCCATGTCAACCCAATAAGAGGAAAGAAGGTAGACTCGTCCAAACACAAGGAGTTGGAAATGGTGAGAAGATAACTTCCAGTCGAGTCTTCGCTACCTATGGTAGGAGAGTAGACTCGTCCAACCATGAGATGCTATACACGGAAAGCACGTGGCATACCCCGCGCGTCTTCACCTCTCCTGGAAGGAGAGTAACCAAAACCAAGAAGTGGGTACTGGAACAAGGTATATACAAATACATATGCTCAATAAGAAGCCCGAACAAGGTCGTAAGGGGATCTCCATCCTGTAGCTCAGCCCAAGAAAAAGAGTAACCAACAGTCCCAGAAGTAAACACCATCGATGCCCAGCATCCCACATGTCTGCCCCGAACTACAAGTCAAGGGGATCAAACCACCACACCTCGACACTATCCTCTTTGGGCGGCACCGACTCGCCCGCACGATTTTAGGACGCATCACAAGGACACGTCTCGGTGGGGGAAAGCGCTCCTCATACATGAGAGTTCTGGGGGAACATCAACTACAACTCGTCACTGCCTCGCAGTCGAGAGGTCTGCTCAAAGTCAACAGGTGACCCCCTGCCCAGCCCCGCTGGAGGATCCCTGGAAGTCAACGGGTTCCCACCATAGGGAGACTCGGAAATTCTATAGGTGCCACACTGCCTAGTCCCGTAATAGGTTAATCCACTGGAGGGCGACCCGGCTAATGTCAGCGACGAGACTACTGCCCAGCCCAGCTGGAGGTAACCCGGCATCGGGGACCACTGCAAAGCCCATCTAGAGGTAAGCCCAACATCGGGGACCACTGGCCAACCCACCTGGAGGTAAGCCCGACATCGGGGACCACTGCCCAGCCCCGCTGGAGGTAAGCCTGGCATCCGGGACCACTACCCAGCCCCACTAGAGGTAAGCCTAGAACTGCTCTGGCTATCCCTGTTGGATGGTACTGCTCGGTGAACACCACTGTACTAGTCATCCCTGATGGATGGTAACCCACTGGAGAGCCCTGCTCGAAACAAACTCAGCCCTATTGGGAACAACCTCAGCCCTTCTAGAAACAACCTCAGCCCTGCAGGAAACAACCTAAGCCCTGCTGGAAACAACCTCAGCCCTGCTGGAAACATCCTCAGCCCTGCTGGAAACAACCTCCTGGGTAGAGGATCGGTGCCCGCGTAAAGTGTTGGTCACAATGAATCCACAAGAACTCTACGAGGGAACATGGGGTGATGTGAGAAACTCCCCAGGCCACACAAGGTGATCACGCTCCAATCCGCTGAGTCACTGTCAAAGCGGACCGAGTCATCTCACCCCAGAAAGTGGAGAAAACAACCACACTGCACGAACACCCATAGTCGCAAATGGTGTCGCAGTCCGGTGAAAGGGGCATGGTACTGAAACCCCTCACAGCTGGAGAAATAGAGGAACCAAACCATCTCTATCGGCCAATCCATCGAGAACAAGACCAGGGGGAGACCAGTCAACCCTGCTGGTCAGACAAAAGAGCACCAGGCCAGGGGAAACTCCACCCTGCTGGTCAAACAATGAGCACATAGGGACCCTCTACGTCGCGAGGGGACAAAGTACGTAAAGTAGAACACAACACGCACATGGGGCCCACACGACGTGTGGCCCCAAGTCAACCCTAACCAAGTGCACAAATGTTATCAGGTACAAACCACACGTACCTCCAAGCGCTCCCGTATACTCCTAGAGTATACCTCGTTCCAGCCCAAAGGCTATTGTGCACATGGCACCCAGCGTCAACGCGAAGGCGTGATGTAACAACACCACCTCAAAGGCCCAGGCACGGCCAACCACATCTCGTGAATCATTTATATCACTCTCCCAAGAGTGCACGATCACACGCCAAGGGTCCGTTACAAAAAAGGTAGGATGAACCACCACCAGAGCACCTTTCATGCTCAACATTTAATAAGATCGCACAAGACTATCCACACATCCAAACGGATCGTACCATTGTAATCCTCGCGAAAAAACACATGAGTTACACTACTTACTTGCCTCAAATGGAAATCCGAAGTAAAAGTCACCAACACCGCCTCACTCCCGAACAACGTCCCGTGATCCCGAGGCTCAACCCCAACAATAGTCGGGCGCATCACACCATTGCGATCCCCTCGGGAAAACACGCCAAAAGCACTACCCACATGACTGCAACAGATATTCGGAGAAAAAGATGCATTTCGGCGCACAGCACACGAGCGGTGCTTCGTGGGACCCACATCTCGGTCCAAAAACACAACGAACGGATCACACCATTGAGATCCTCTCGAAAAAGTACACAAGATGGACTATTACCTTGTCCAAAACGGACACCCGGTGATAAAGATGGAAAAATCACCGTCAACGCCCAAACGCCCCTCGCGGGGCCCGCACCATCGTGTGGAATTACAGCGGGCAGACTGCACCAACGCAAAACCATCGTAAAAACACCCAACATCGACTACTCGCACGCCCCGAACGGACATCTGAGGAAAAAGGCGCTAAACACCACTTGTAGCTCGAAAGACGGCCCGTGGGGCCCACGTCTCAAATCCAGTCTCAACGCCCTAAACTGCCCTCAAAACCTCCGCTTTGGTGCCGGGGTCGCAATGCCACAGACGGTGCTCAAAATGGACATCGGATGCGTCTGCGCCGCCCAAAACAAGAACCCCCGGGATGACGTCAATCCCCTCGACGTACGTGTCGCGCCACCGAGGCCCCTTGTTTTGGGAATTAAAAATTCCCAAAACCATCTCAAAGCGTTCCCCTCAATGCGAGGTCCGCGCTGCCACTGACGGCACGCAAAACAGATGCCCGTAATGAATGTTACAGGCGTCGGAAAACTAAGGGGCAAAGCCCCTTGGGCTGGACCGGCCCGGCTCGCAGCGCCTGGCCCGCGGCTTGCCCACACGGGCCGGCGGTGGAATTAATCCACTGCGCGACGCGGGTCGTTGTCTCTGCACGAGGGTCGCGCGTCGCGACCCCACCTCGTCGTCGCGCCGGCCAGCGCCGACGGCGCCTCGCGGCTGTCTCGCCCGCGGCCTCTTCCTGACGCCGCGCCCTCGCCCTGGCCAACAGACACCCGCGGACACCCCCCCTGCGGCCGCTGTGAGCCCCCGACCGCCTAAAGCTCGGCCGAACCACCGCGCCGCCCTGCTGATCCCTCAAATTCCCCCAAACATCAACGAACATCTGTGAGCAGCTCGAGACTCAGAATTGAAATCTGAAAGATGCGTTGGAAAGGGAATGAATTTCACTATGCAATCATGGGTTTTGTTCAAAAATCCAACAGCAATTTGATAGGATTAAACAGGCTCAAAGTAGGTGCAGGAAAAAAAATGAAAACACCAAATCCTACCTTGATGGGCTTTGCCCGAAGCATCACCGCGATCCGTCGGAGTCGCGCCTCGCCGGAGAGGAGGAGGTGATGGAGGAGAGCTTCCTCCTCCATTGTTGGGAGCTGTTGGCACCAGGGGAGAAGAGGGGTGGGGAAGGGGAAGGGTGTTTAAATAAGGTAATTAACAATTTAATTAACTTAAAACCCCTGAAAAGACCCGCATCTGAAACTTCCGATGGGGTCGAGGTTAAGCCTCCCCTAGGGTAAAACCTACCTTCCATGAACAACGGTGGTCTCAGAAGTTTAATCCAAGACACCATTCAAAAGTTATTAAACTTAGTGCCTGAGGCTGCCAAATTATGAAAACGCCCCTGGGGCCATTTTTCACAGACGGGCCGCGCCCGCAAAACTTAAACCCCTCCTAAGGTAAATGGAACTTTCCAAACTTAACGGTGCTCTCGGTTTTCCAATCTGAGCCACCGTTTATGAGATGCTCGAGTTTAACCATTAAACGAATTAATTAATTAATTAATTAATACGTTTAACGTTCTGAAAGCAAGCGAGGGGTCCAAAAATCTCTCACCGACAAGTTTTATGTCATTCCTATGGTAAACACCTGATTCTGGACCCATCCATACACTCAGATCTCTGATCTGAATCACCGTTTAGGAGTTATCCCATTTATTTGGTGTTTCCAATGTGAACGCACTGAAAATTTAATTCCGGCCACACCAGGGCTCAAAATCGCACGCCGTCTGAAGGAGCTGATCTGGAATAACATCAAGAATATTCCAAAGTCTTCACAGCAAAAACCGAGTTCTTACTTCATTCCCTCCTTCAATCTTTTCATCCCCAAAAAGCAAAACTAGGGAGCAACACAGGGTACTAAGCCCACACCTGGATTTCCCATACCCAGAAGAACCCACACACAGCTCTACGTCACCGCACACAGACCAAAGGATTGATCCATTCACGCGAGGTCGGCCCTTGCCGATGTCTTGCACGCACTCTAGTCTTTGGGGTTAGGGAAAGGCGGTAGGGTACCTCGCCATCCCTTTGCACGGTCTCAAACGACCCGAAGGCTCCCGGGGGTAGCTCACCTCCCCAACAGAACCCTTATGTCGCACGCCGCGACTGGAATCACCACCCGCACCTGAAACAAGGCCCGGTGATTCCCTCCTTCAGAATATCCATATGGTGGAACACCCAAGGATATCTGGTCATGAAAAACTCCACAACCGAGGCTCCCTTACAGGCTCAAAAGGAGAAGGAGTCGACACCATCGACTAGAGAAAAAGGTCCCACACCTTTTACCTTACCAACACAGGGTAACACCCGACGCCCTGCATCACCCTAGTAACACATAAAACAAGGAACATGGAGGAAATTAGTTCACACACAGAGTCTAACAATTCTACTACAAAAATGTAGAAGAGCTATAGAGCATACCTCTTATCACCTCATGCTCTGCCGGATAATAGACATCCAAATATCGTGGCTATCCGTCATCCCAACTGTCAGCTCCCGGAGCCTGACGTGGACCGCCTAGTGGTGGTGGGAATATCTCATAAAGCCGACCCCCACCACCATCTCCTCCCTCTCCTCTGCTAGAACCACCTCTCTGGGCGCTACTCCGATGACGGCACTGCCTCTGTTATGGAGGTGCACCTGCTACCTGCCTGAAGCTCTCTGCATGCCTGATCGGGCAGTCCCGTGCCAAGTGACCTCGCCCATCCCAAGCATAACACCGACTCTCTCTGGGCTGCACTGGGGCCCTCCGGCACCACTGTGGTTTTCGACCACGCCCTTTAGTCCGGTTGTCAGAAAGACACCTGCGTCGAGGTTCTGCTTGCCGACGTCTTCTTGCTGTGGCAGACATCTCGGATCCAACATGCATGATGCCACCACCAACACTAGAATGTGACAGGAATCCCTCTGTCACCAGTGCCTGATCTAGAACCCTGGCATATGTGTAAATTCCTAATGGTACTATGACAGCACGAATCTCTCGGTGGAGACCCTGCTCAAACATTCACGCTCGGGTGTTATCATCATGAACCAAGTCCGGGTAAAAGCGTGTGCGGTCTCCAAAACTAGACGCATACTTGTCCACCATCATCCCTCCCTGCTGAAACCGCAGGAGCTCCTGAATCCGAACAGAGCATAAGCAGGAGGGGCAAAACTCCTCACGAAACAACAACTGAAAGTCGTCCCATGAAAGTGACGACTCATCAAGAAGCTGAGTCACCAGATTCCACCAACGCCAAGATGCTCCATGAAAAAGGGTAGCTGCCAAAGCCACTCTCTGATCTGCTAGCATCTGCACAAGACTGAAAAGGAGAACCACTGTATCGAGCCAATCCTCTGCTGCCTGAGGGTTTGGCTCACAACTAAACCTCAGCGGTCTCTGCCGCTAGAACTCACAGAGCGCGCTCAACTTGCGCTCAAGCTCAGCCTGATCTGCTGAAACTGTCTGCTGCTCAACAAGTGGGGGTACTATTACCAGCCCACCCAGAGAAAGGTGCTCGCATGATGGGTCCTGTACTGTTGCCTCGTAGCTCACATGGTCATCGTCACGGACCAAAGATGGTATCCTGGCTGGCTGTCTTCGCAGAGACATCCTGAATATTATCAAGGAGTGCCGCAGTCAGATGAGTATATATGTATATACTAATAACAACAACGATGGGGAGCTGACTCAAGAAGGAAAGGCAAAGACTCAATCCTATGTGATGCACAAATAAATTTCCCCTACAACAAGTGTCTCAGCATGCCGAGTCGAAAAGCAGGTTATCAAGGTCCTGGTGAATGGATACGTCGGCCGCCGCACCATCACTGGACTCCCTGGCCTGAGAGTCTCTCTCGAGACACATTAACATTGTTTCCCTATATCCCAACCAATTCATTTTTTAGGGACATCCGAACAACGTCCCAAGGAATGAACCACCTCTGATACCACTTTGTCAGGACCCGACCCTACCCGGGCTCGAGCCGCAACTACCCCAAGCCAACCTCCATAGGCCAGGGGCTGGCGACCAGCGTCGAAGGCACAATAACTTGGGGAGGCCTTTGCCTAAGTAACTGTACACGTGCACACACAACACACTCAATGAAAAAGTGCAGAGTAAAAGAAAAGACAAGTAAAGAAAAAGGGGAAAATGCTATATATAACCACAAGAGTGCATCGACCTCTAAACAGTACAATGTAAACTGAAGGTAAACAGAAAAGGAAAAAGGAAAAAACACGTGCCCAACCAGAAAAGTCCCACAACCCAACAACATGTGAACAAAAAGTAAACAGCTGGAAGGGTCCGCTACCTAGAACCTGACTCCGACCACCGCACGTGGTCCAAGCTCCCATGCTCCTAAGATCCTCTGAAGTCACGCTCCACCTGTTCGTCGTCTGCTAGGTCACACCAACTGTGGGCAAATCCCAAGCAGGGGTGAGTATAAAAATACTTAGTAGGATACCCCGAAGGCTTGAGGGAGGAACAATGGAGGTACCGAAGGGTGATCAGTAGAGCGAACATGAAAAGTAAAGGAGTGAAAAAAGGAGTGTAGTAGAGTAACAGTAGAGAGTCCAGCTCAACCCCACAAGAGGAAAGAAGGTAGACTTGTTCAGACACAAGGAGAAAGAAATGGTGAGAAGTTGAACATACCGTTGAGTCTTCTCTACCTATAGCAGGAGAGTAGAATCGTCCAACCATGAGAAGCTAGACATGGAAAGCACGTGGCCTACCCCGTGCGTCTCCGCCTCTCCTGGATGGAGAGTAACCGAAACCAAGAATTGGGTACTAGAACAATGTATATACAAATACATATGCTCAATAAGAAGCCTGAACAATGTCGTAAGGGGATCTCCATCCCGTAGCTCAGCCCAAGAAAAAGAGTAACCAACAGTCCCAGAAGCAAACACCTTCGATGCCCAGCATCCCACACGTCTGCCCCGAACTACAAGTCAAGGGGATCAAACCACCACACCTCAACACTATCCGCTTTGGGCGGCACTGACTCACCTGCACGGTTTTAGGTCGCGTCACAAGGACGCGTCTCGGTGGGGGAAAGAGCTCTTCGTACTTGAGAGTTCTGGGGGAATGTCAACCACAACTCGTCACTGCCCTGCACTCGAGAAGTCTGCTCAAAGTCGACAGGCGACCCCCTGCCCAGCCGCGCTGGAGGATCCCTGGAAGCCAATGGGTTCCCACTACAGGGAGACCTGGAAAGTCGACAGGTTCTACACTGCCTAGTCCCGTAACATAGTAATCCACTGGAGGGCGACCCGGATAAAGTCTGCGACGGGACCACTGCCCAGCCCAGCTGGAGGTAACCCGGCATCGGGGACCACTGCCCAGCCCAGCAGGAGGTAAGCCCAACATCGGGGACCACTGCCCTGCCCTGCTGGAGGTAAGCCCGGAATCGGGGACCACTGCCCAGCCCCGCTGGAGGTAAGCCTGGAACTGCTCTGGCCATCCCTGATGGATGGTACTACTCGGTGAACACCAATGTACTGGCCATCCCATGCTGGATGGTAACCCACTGGCGAGCCCTGCTCGAAAAAACCTCAGCCCTACTGGAAACAACCTCAGCCCTGCTGGAAACAACCTCAGCACTACTGGAAATAACCTGAGCCCTGCTGGAAACAGCCTCATGGGTAGAGGATCGGTGCCCGAGTAAAGTGTTGGTCACACCGAATCCACAAGAACTCTACTAGGGAACACGGGGTGATGGGAGAAACTCCCCAGGCCACACAAGGCAATCACGATCCAATCTGCTGAGTCACTATCAAAGCGGACCGAGTCATCTCAACCTAGAAAGTGGGGAAAACACCCACGCTGCACGAACACCCGTAGTCGGAAACGGTGTCACGGTCTGGTTAAAAAGGCACGACACTGAAACCCCTCACAGCTGAAGAAACATAGGAACCAAACCATCTCTGTCAGCCAAACCGTCGAGAACAAGACCAGGGGGAAACCACTCAACCCTGCTGGTCAGACAAAAGAGCACCAGGCCAGGAGAAACTCCACCCTGCTAGTCAAACAACGAGCACAGAGGGACCCTCTACGTCGCGAGAGGTCCAAGTAAGTAAAGCAGAACATGACACGCACATGGGTCCCACATGATGTGTGTCCCCAAGTCAACCCAACCAAGCACACAAATGTTCTTAGGTACAAACCACACGTACCTCCAAGCGATCACGTATACTCCCAGAGTATAACTCCTTCCATCCCAAAGGCTATCGTGCACACAGCACCCAGCGTCAATGCGAAGGCGTGACGTAACAACTCCACCTCAATGGCCCAGGCACGACAAACCACATCTCGTGAATCATTTATATCACTCTCTCAAGAGTGCACGATCACATTCCAAGGGTCCTCTACAAACAAGGTAGGACGAACCACCACCGGAGCACCTTTCATGATCCACATTTAATAAGATTGCGTAAGAGGATCCGCACATCCAAATGGATTGCTCTTTTGTAATCCTCGCGAAAAAAAACGCGAGTTAGACTACCTACTTGCCTCAAATGGATATCTGACGGAAAAGTCACCAACACCACCTCACACTCGAACAACGTCCCGTGATCTCGAGTCTTGGCCCCAAAAATAGTCGGGCATGTCGCACCATTGAGATCTCATCGGGAAAACACGTCAAAAGCACTACCCACATGAGTGCAATAGATATCCCGAGAAAAAGATGCATTTCGGTGCACCGCACACGAGCGGTGCTTCGTGGGACCCATATCCCGGTCCCGAAACACAACTAATAGATCGCACCGTTGCGATCCTCTCCAAAAAGTACACAAGATGGACTATTCACTTGTCCAAAACGGACACCCGATGATAAAGATGGAAAAATCACTGTCAACGCCCATACGGCCCTCACGGGACCCACACCATCATGCGTAATTACAGCGGGCGGACTGTGCCAACGCGATGCCCTCGGAAAAACACCCAACATCGACTGCTTGAACGCCCCGAACGGACGTCTGAGAAAAAAGGCGCTAAACACCGCTCGCAGCTCGAAAGACGGCCCATGGGGCCCACACCTCAAATCTAGTCTCAATGCCCGAAACTGCCCTGGAAACCTCTTCTTTGGTGTCGGGGTCGCAACGCCGTGGACGGCGCTCAAAACGGACATCGGATGCGTCTGCGCCGCCCAAAACAAGAACCCCCGGGATGATGTCAATCCCCTCGACGTATGTGTCACGCCACCGAGGACCCTCGTTTCGGGAATTAAAAATTCCTAAAACCATCTCAAATCGTTCCCCTCAACGTGAGGTCCGTGCTTCCACTGACAGCATGCAAAACAGACGCTCGTAACGAAATTTACGGGGTGTCAGAAAACTGAGGGGCAAAGCCCCTTGGGCAGGATTGGCCGGTCCGCCCGGCTTGGGCCAGCCCAGCTCACAGCGCCTGGCCCGTGGCTTGGACACGCGGTCCGGTGGTGGATTCGGTCCACCGCGGGGCCGACTGGATGAAGCCGGTCGCCGCGCAATGAACCACGCGGCGTGGGTCGTTGTCTCCGCACGGGGGTCGCGCGCCGCGACCCCGCCTCGCCGTCGCGTCGGCCAGCGCCGACGGCGCCTCGCGGATGTCTCACCCATGGCCTCCTCCTGACGCCGCCCCCTTGCCCTAGCCAGCAACCGCCTCATGCCGCGCCACCTGCAGACGGCCGCGGACACCCCCCCTGCGGCTGCTGTGAGCCCCCGGCCGCCCGAAGCACGACCGAACCACCGCACCGCCCTGCTGATCCCCCAAATTCCCGCAAACTTCGGCGAACATCTGTGAGCAGTTAGGGACTTAGAATTGAAATCCGAAAGATGAGTTGGAAAGGGAATAAACTCTACTACGAAATAATGGGATTTTTTTTTGAAAATCCAATAGCAATTTGACAGGATTAAACAGGCTCAATGTAGGTGCGGGAAAACAAAATAAAAACACCAAATCCTACCTCGATGGGCTTCGCCCGAAACTTCGACGCGATCCGTCAGAGCCACGCCTCGCTGGAGATGAGGAGGTGAGGGAGGAGAGCTTACTCCTCCATTTTTGGGAGCTGTTGTCACCAGGGGAGAAGAGGGGGGGAGGGAGGGGAAGGGTGTTTAAATAAGGTAATTAACAATTTAATTAACTTAAAACACCCGAAAAGACCCGCATCCGAAACTTCCGACGGGGTCAAGGTTAAGCCTCCCCTAGGGTAAACACCACCTCCCAAGCACAACGGAGGTCTTAAGATTTTAATCTGAGACCCCATTCAAAAGTTATTAAAATTAGCGCCCGAGACCGCCAAATTATGAAAATGCCCCTGGGGCCATTTTTCACAGATAGGCTGCGCCCACAAAACTTACACCCCTCCTATGGTAAAAGGCACATTCCAAACTCAACGGTGCTCTTGATTTTCCAATATGAGCCAACATTTAAGAGATACTCGAGTTTAACCATTAAACGAATTAATTAATTAATTAATTTACACATTTAACGTTCCGAAAGCGAGCGAGGGGTCCAAACATCCCGCACCGACAAGTTTTATGTCATTCCTAGGATAAACACCCCATTTCGGACCCATCCGTACACTCGGATCTCTGATCTAAAGCATTTTTGAGGAGTTATCCCATTTATTTGGTGTTTCTAGTGTGAACGCACTGAAAATTTAATTCCGGCCACATAGGTGCTAAGAATCGCACGCCGTCTGAAGGCGCTGATCTGGAATAACATCAAGAATATTCCAAAGTCTTCGCAGCAAAAACTGGGTTCTTACACCAAAATTCATCTTTCTTAGATTATTATGAAAATTATCCATTAAATAATTTTGACATTGTGATTATTAAAATAATATACATTTTAAATAAATAATTGTATAAATATGTGCATTTTCACTTTTAAAAATAATAACCGATATTTATTAAAAATACAGGTTTTGGAAATAACAGTTTTTGAACCCTAATAAAAAGTACATTTCACTACATAAAAATTAAATGAAAATTTAAAATTAATAAAATTAAGTTAATAAAAATATTTTATTAAAATACAATTTATCTCATAAATCCATTAATTCATCAAAATAAATCATATAAATAAATTTTAATATTACCCAAAAATACATTTTTTCTTTAATTGAAACAAAATCAAAATCATTTATAAAGAGAAATATAAATTAATTATTCTATAAAATATACATATTCATAATATTAATGTCATGATGAATATCCCTTTATTACACTAGTGTATGTATTACGAGTTAGGTGTGAGATTGTGATACTTTCATGGGGTCGTTCGGAGAACAGGGTTTGGGTTGTGGTCTCGATGTTCTTGAACATCTCCCGCAAATGGTTTCTCTCATGCATAAGTTGTTAAATATTATTTTGGGCTTGGTAGAGGAAAAATCACAATGATTTTATCTTACTCATAATCTCTTATAAATGGTATTCATAGGGTAAAATACTACTAGATGATTCCAACCCTTCATTTTTCTTTGTCAATTGGATTTGTTAAATCCCTATATTTATACTAATCATGTGATCACTATTAAATGGATATATTAACAGTGGTAATATTATTAACTTCCTTTTAAATACAATTATATAAACAAGGAAGCACATGTGTTTTATATAAACATATTACATAACAATACATTTTTTTAAATCCTAAATGGAAACATCATTTATAAAAGTCCGGGTCATCACAATATTCCCCCAACGAGAAATTTCTCCCTTTAAATTTTCATTTCACCCATTAAAATAGATGACGGTAATTATGTATCATCACTTCCTCTAGTTACCACAATTCTTCTTCAAACATGTGGTTTCTATACAACACTTTGACAAGGTGCATTGTCATATTTTGTAGAACATTTTCTCTACAATCTATGATATTCATTGGCTTCTCCTCATAAGAAAGATCAGTCTCCAATGGTACCACCTCTAGATTGAGTACATACTAGGGGTCAGGTATTTACTTCCTGAATAGTGGCACATGGAATACATCATGAACTTGTGATACTTTAGATGGGAGTTCAAGTAGATTAGCCACCACTCTGATGCGATAAAGGATCTCAAAGGGGCCGATGTATCTTTGAATAAGCTTTCCATTCAATCCAAATCTCATCAATTTCACCCATGGATACATAAAAAAGAATACCATGTCTCCAAAATAAAAATATAGGGCACGTCAAAAATTTTTATCATTGCTCTTTTTTTGACTATGATTAGCCTTGATGTGTTGTTGAATTGCTTTTAGTGGAAAAATATGGGCAGAGGAAAATGATGAAAAGAGAAAACTAATTCAAAAGGGGCTACCTCACAAAGACCATTCTTGGATCCCCTAATCACCGCAGCTATTGTGGATCCCCTCAACACCATGGTTGGTGCAAATCCAAAGCCCCTCTTTAGATGCTGTGGAGTAAAATATGCGGGAGGCTCCGTAGTTACGATGGAATTGACCAAAATCTTCGAGTCGCGGAGGGAACTGGATCAACCTCCATGTTCCCTTAGATCGTGATGGGATCCTATGCGAGAGTCATGGAGGGAACCAAGGAGAGCTCCGCACCAAGTTAGGGATGTCGTCTTACTCCTTAGTTATGAAAAACATGGTGCTATCCGTGGCCGATCAAAGAGTGCCACATGGATTTGCGCTAAGCTATACATGTTCTGCGCCTCCCTTCGCCTATAAATACCTGGATCCCTTCGATCCCAAATGATGGATACCCTGACCATTCGCCTTCTCATCTCTCAAATCGAGAAGCACCTTCTGCTCTGCGAAACCTTGGGAAAAACATTATCTCTAAAAGGTACTTGAGCATTCCGAAGTGCCTCTCCCTTAGCTCAAATACAACCCCAATTTATGTAGAGATACCCATCGTGTGGCCCATGGTCCATCGTGATGTAGTGAGATACCAAAGGGGACTTGGGACTTCACAAATCACTCATGATTTGTGAATTACCCTCCATTCACATGTGAACCATATGCAAAGGAAGGATCGATGTACTTCCTGAAGCACATTTCTTCGCAGTGCTATGCTTGGCATGGTACCCTTTCTTCACAAAGTCTTACACCGCAAAAGTCTTTCTGCTTCAAGAGTCACCCTTCCTATACATCTATACCCTATGCCTATGATATGCCACCCCACTTCATGAAGAATACCCCTTCATAGAGACATTCCACTACGTGCAACAACAAAGCTTCATAGGATCCTTTCATGTGAAACCATTTGCTTCAAAAACCCTTATCCCGTATGACCCTCCAGGTTTGTACAAAGTGATTTCAAGGTCCCTTTGGTGGTGCTTCATATTATGTTTCTTAGCCTCAGGATCTATCAGATAGGCACCCAAATGGTTGTTGATTCTTCACATAGCCACACTAACATGAGCCCCTCAATGGATCACTCCATAACACTGCCCCACCATGGCATTGTTGATACCATCCCTTCCCCATGGATGGGTGGGTGTCATTCATGTAACTCCTAGGGGTGCGGGGTGAACCTACCTCATCTGAGATACATTATGTTAAACAATCAAGAACTATCATCCTCAAAAAATTATTTTAAACTATTTCCTCACCCCATGCATTATACACGGGGTGCCCCATCAAGGACATTCACCTTTCCCACTCATCTCCACAGGATTGAGATCTACCCCAAATGGAATGTGATCCTCTTCGTTGGAACAACGTCTGTCTGTGTGGGCGTGCAACCATATTGGTGTAAGCCCCTATACTTTCTTGTGGGAGGTAGAATCCCTTCTTATCCTCTCTCCATCAGTTCCAAAGACTAGAGGAAAGATGGGAACCATTACCTTTGTTACCCTGTCCCTCTCCCTCTGTACTTTTTCGCCATCGGGCCTCCATCATAGAGTATGTCCCAATCTCCATCTCCTTCAGCTACTAACCATGAATAAGCCCTTGTTTCCTCTTTGGGACTCTAACCATATGTAATCCCCACTTCATTCCCCATGTACACACCATTCATGACATGATTTTAAGGTCTTTGATGCCTCTTGTTTATCACACCGAGCATGAATCACGTGGTCTTAGGGTTACCATTGGCTAAGGAATTATTTCTGGGCCTCGCTAGCATAAGTCTCAAACCTTCATCATGAACTACATGGACATTGATCCTTGACCCTATCCGAGCACGGTACGTAAGAATCCTCCTTGAGGTTCAAGCCCAACACCCATCAGTCCCGACCACTTCGTGTTGGTTCACCACATCATACATGACATTAAAATGTACACGCCTTTTCATCTACCATTATGTTAAAATGTATAACTTCGAGCTACATGGGTTTTGATCCCTGTCTCCTAGAATGGGTATGTATGAGGCATCCTTGAGGTTTAATCCCAACCAGTGATAATCCATTGTAATCCCAACCAACGGTAAGTTGTTGTAACCCCGACCAGCGGTAAGCCGTTGTAACCCTAATGAATGGTAACCCATTTTATCTCCCGACCAATGGTAACTTTTTGTAGTCTACAATATATGGTAAGTCTTTTTAGTCCTCTTCGTTGTGACCCACATCTTATTTTTTTTCCCTGGGCGTCATACCAATTTTTGAGTTTCTAACCACACGTAAGCCCTAACAACATCTTCGGGTCACCATCCTCCACACACACCTTGATCCTATGACTCACCATGAACTATGTGTACTTTGATTCCCTACCATGGGGATACGTAGGAAGCCTCCGTGAGGTTCAATCCCATCACCCATGTCCCATCCTAGTATCTTCGTTGAGCCCCTATGTTCCAGGAAAATCATGTCCCAACCCAAAGGTTCTATATCCTCTAGGTCCCATCCATCTCTCCATTTTCATAGGCCGCCTCCCCAAGAATCCCATCACACCACCTGAACTACATGGACATTGATTACCTTCCACATGGATGCACAAGAAGTCTCTTTAAGGATGAGGCCCAACATTACCATCGTCCTCACATCAGTTTCATCTCACTTTCCATCCATTTCTCTCAACCATCCATATTCATGTTGATTCATACCTAGGAATCCACATCCTAGTGAGATCATGTCACCCACTTTCTCACTACTCCTAGAAGAAAATAGGCAGACAACCACACATAATCCCCACACAATCCGTAACCATCCTGCCAAGAGTGTCCCTCTTGTGACGGGACACAATCCATGTGTAACCCCCAACATGTCTTCGGGTCGCTGTCCTCTGAGAAAACCATGATTTATCCACCATTTGAACTACACCGGTTTTAGTCCTTGTATCTCGAGATAGAGTATGTAGGAAACCTCCCCGAAAACTAGAGAAGCAGAGGTCTACCTTACTTCACTATCACCGAACATGGAGGTCTTCCCAGAGTTCAATTTTACCAGTACGCAGGACCTCCACATATGATCATTGATAGGGGAACAAGTATGGAGATAACACCCATGCTACTACCAGTTCCGACGAAGGTCCTATCTGCTCCAGCACTTCCCATAGATATTCCATCTGCACGCAAACCAACAGATATAGGGGCCCTCCCTGTATCCCCATAGACATTTTTCTTGGTTCCCCTCACACTACATCTCACCTAGGGAGATGTCCTCTACCCCCACCACCAGTTCGTCTGAAGGTCTTCCTAGTTACAGGAAACTACCCTACCCCGAAAAACCATCTCAGGGAAAGAGGGTGGGTCGCTACCGCCTCAACAAAGATACCAAGATGTTTTAGATTGCAATTAAACTCGTTTTATTCTCAGATTCCATGGTTGAATGCGATTAAGAAATTAAAATCTCAACCAGATCTTCTATGACAATGGCTGGGGAAGGGGCGAGGCATATAAGACTCATCCTATTGGAATGTGAGGTCCACCAGATCCCCACCTCCATCTAAAGATACATCCAATAGGATGAAGATTTCGCCTTTTTATAGGGTGTGGCCATGAAATCCTCCCTATCATCAACGTGGTCATTCTCTACATCACCTAGAGATCATAAAGAGTTATTATGGGGACCAATGGAGGATGAACAATAGAATGACCCTCCATCAGTAACCGCAGACCTTGTGTCAGAAGATTTGTTCACTAGCCCATCTTATCAGGATGTGGTAGATAAGTCGGTTCATTCCTCAAAGGACATCCCATGATGCCGTGTCTTATCATCTTGTTCGTCATATTCTTCGTCGTCCATATTAATATCTCAGTGGTCTACTTAGGTGCCGCTATCGGTCCCCCAGCCACCCCCAGTTGACAAATGGGGAAACCAAGGACCAGACCCTGAGTCTGAATTAAGGATCCTATGGGACATACTTTCAGTAAACCACTTCTCAGAGAAGTTATGACCAGTTTTAACTATGAAAATCAGTGTGTCAGAATCACTTACCAAGGAAGACGTTGCATGTTTTCAACAAACCCTTTGGGAATCTCACATTCACCTCAATTATCACCAATTGGCTTTCCCTAAAAGTCAAGAAAATTTTGAATATATCAGCCAGCAATTCTGTATGGTCAACTTGGTGGCACTCCCTGTGGCCCAGCGCCCTGACTCGTAAGGTTTCCATCAGACCCTCCAGCAACAATGCAATCAGAGTATTAAATTACTCTATAGGATTATCAATGAGGCTTCCCCCCACATTTAGGTCCATGGTTGGGGGAATTATGCTACACTTTAATTTAAATCTATCTGACGCCATTCCGAATTTCCAGGTGATATCGAGGATATGACTTCAACAAGAGTCTCGGTAAACATAACTGACCTACCAGAGGAATATAACAAGCTAGATATCCTTGGAGAGGACTTACCCCCTGAGGGAGTTCCATGCCTATTATATTTATTAGGAAGGGTTAATTGCTAGCAAAGAAATTTACTGTGTCTTCCCATACCTACCGAGTCATTATCCCTCATCCGGAATCCCAATTAGGTCATTGAGAATCGTAGGGCCGTTAAACCCTCTTACCCATCTGGATCAGTTCAGAATATGGAAGGTGATCCAAAAAACGTCACGTTCCACCAAAATATCATGGGGCATAAGAATATGGACTATGAACTCCTTGATAAACGTGATATAGAGCAACGAACAGACTATAGTGACCCTCGATCAGGGTAGTAGGGGTAGGTACAAACCACCTAAAAATTTTCCTCCGAGTGATATAGTCCATCATGCCCACATAGAGAGGATAGAGTTTGGAGCTTATAGAAATGGGGCATGGTATGCTTCTCCAAATCCACCCGAATTGCATAGAAACCCTCCTCAGGACCCAACTCAGGTCCCCTAGCCACTCTGCAGGTCATCCCACTAGCCGCTCCTTGAGTTGTTGAACTTTCTTATCATGTTGAGGAACCTTCCAAGGCACTGGTGGTTAGGGACCCTCTTCAATATAGGAATCCCCGTCCAGATGATCCTATGGCGGTGCCCATTGCTCGCCTCAAGGTGTTGGATACTCAACAGGTGGAAATTTCGTCTCATAGAAATATATATTCGGCATGGGTGGATGATATGCTATCACCCCATGGTTTTGAAAACCATAACTTTTCCCCCTATAATGGGAGGAGTGATCCGCTACAGCATGTGGCCCACTACATCTCAAATTGTGGACCCATGATGGGAACTCCAATGTAATAGGCGGCCACCAAACTCTCATGTTTCGTACAAACATTGGAAGGTCCTACATTTGTTTGGTACAACTATACACCCATTGGGTCGGTATCCAGATGCGATGATCTGTGTAGGAATTTTCTTTACCATTTCAGACCTACCACCCGGAAGACAGGTATTGCAGACCTCTTCAAGTGCAAGCAGAGGCCTGGAGAGCATGTCGCAGACTTCGTTTCCAGGTGGAAAGGGCTCACCTACTCCCTAGATATGCCGCTAACTCAAGAATAGTTGATAGCTATGTGTTTGGGGAACATTTAAAGAGAACTAGTCCCCTCTATCATCACCTATAATTACCCTGGAGGGTTTTGGGACTTCTCTGATAAGGCCCAACATCTAGAGGAAGCCATGTAGTAGTCCAAGCAGGAATTTCCATTGCCTCCTGTAGTTCCTGTGAGAAGTGCCACTAAGGCCAAGCCCATCATGGTAGACCAAATAGATACCCCCAAGAAACTCAATTTATTACTAGTGGAGCCACCTATGCAGCCTCGCAGGGGCCCACCACCTCCAGCGTAACCTCCTTCCCAGTAGCGGCCATCTCAGAATCGGAAGGTGCACCGTGTAATGCGCTGCCACCACCTCGGTGAGATAATCAGGTTCCACCTCCTTGGTAGGATCCTCTATACCCTCGTTAGGGATAGGCTCCCAGATCCCACTTCCTAGATAGAAGAAACTGGACATACCCATTCAATGAGGCTCAGGACCCCGATTATTTCAGAAGTGCATTGAAATAGGGAATTATGTAGTTGACCGATTGTAGGAGGTATGAAGAGGCGGATCACATTGACCATCATAATTACTACCCCTATGAATAGATCATAGGGCACACCCTCAAGAACTTATATGTGTATAAAGACTAGATTCAAGACCTTGTTGATTACAACATAGTTAGGTTAGGCCCGGCACCGGCACAGATGGCATGTGTATTCATATATCTTAACGGTGACAGTGGCAGAGAAGGTGAGTGGCAGATGTTTTCTAACCACCTATCACAAAAATATGATTATATAATGGATTGTAAGGTATTAGACCGTGCCAATGGAATCTTCCATGCATGTTTGAATCGATCCGAGCTTTTAGAGGCTGATGCGTCAGCTGAAGCTACTACATCTATGTCAGCATCCCAGCCTTCCTTTTCCAAGAAGGGCTAGCATTGGTGGTGCGAAGGAAAATAACCCTCACTTATGCCATCATCATCTCGTACTCTCAGTTAATTCATGCCCCTAGGGATAGATATAACCACCAGTATCCATCCAATGATAGAGGATTCTTCATGTGATGATCAAGGGTATGCCTCTGTTAACACTGTGGAGTTGGTAAACACCTTTATGATTCCTGAAAATGAGGAACGACACATGGATCTTCCCAATGTCTCCAGTTTCCTCCAACATTAATAGATTCGTGGATATATGGGTCATCAAAATGACTCATTCGAGACTTCCATCCAGGATATACATGCCACTGGAACTAGACAATAGGCCTGGAATGAATTTCAACACACACAACCTTCTCATCTTGTTTCATCATCTATACCTTCACTACCTTTGTGCTACTAGATCATGAGGAGCCATTGAGACCACATCTTGATCAACCACATTCTGTTACAGACCTCCCCCTGTCATTTTTCCCTCAGCTGGTAGTCACTCTATGTGTTTCGACTAGAAAGAAGCGGGACATTCCCAGTACCAGTCGGCTGCTAGTCCATCCAGAAGGGCCCTCCATACCTCCTACCATAGAGTGGCCTCATTTTAGCAGAAGTTCATGATTGGCACAAAATTTTGATGTTCTTAAACATATCTGTAGAATCCCTTTGATTCTTTCTTTCATTTAGGATCTTAGTCTATCATCATACATGTGTGAACACCTACCGAGGCTTTAAGAAGCCTCCTCCAGTTTGAGACAGAGGTAGCAGCTACACTAGCCATCCATGCTAAGACAGCCGAGCATGCAGAATGTTAGGCCATCATCTTGTTCTCTGGAGAAGATTGAGGTTATCCTATATAGGGTCATATCCTCCCACTATGTATCACTGTCCACTTCAACGGTGTAGAGGTCCACCGCTATCTTGTCGACACAGGGTAAGGGATCAACCTTATCCCGACCGAATGCTCCAAAACATGGGGATGTCCAAGGATGAACTAAGACCCACTGACCAAAAAAATTCAAGGTTATGATAGGATGAAACAGACACCAGTTGACAATATCCACCTGAAGACCTAGTTCGATGGCCTAGTTTCTAGCACCAATTTCCTTGTTGTCTCATAGAACACCACCTACAATGCGTTCATGGAATGAACATGGATCCACCTATACATGGAGATCCCTTATTCTTATCACCAATGCTTTAAGTACTCCCTTAATGGTTGATTAGGAATAATCCAAGGTGATGCATCTCCCTTTTCCTCTTTTGAAGACTGCTATATATATGCCGACTATTACAAGAGAAAGGACAAGCAGATCTAGGCTAGCGAGTTTGAACCCGCTATGGCTGCAACCGAGTAGTGGTCATTCCTGGATGATAGCTAAATTTACCTGATGCACCAATTGGATTCTAAAACCTCAGATCTAGAGATATTAATTTTTTTTGGAGTGAGGGGGAAGCATATTCCCATGTCTAATGGACTCCATAAGATCACCACATATTCTTACCGAAATCAGGATCGAGTGATCCCAGAGCCATATACTCCCATAATGTATCAGGATGTTCACCCCATGGTGATTGTAATTTGGAATAATTGCTTGTTTCATCTAGCCGGTATAAACCGAATCAAGACGACGCACCACTATTTCTTTGATATCATCAAGCGTGGCCCCTTGGCAAAATGGCTATATGGGATCTGGTCGACATCTTTCTTCGCTATGGTTTCAGCAGTACTGGAGTCCCCTGATACGATGTCCACCACCGCTCAGCCTAGAACAAGTGACCCATTAGGATCTACCAACATGGAGAAATCTCCTCCCACTGAGGATCCCCCCTCCATAAGTGAAGAAGATGATTTAGAGGATGATCCTCCCACTATCAAAGAAGGTTTCTCCACCACGGTTGATGAATTGGTACACTTAAACCACAGTAGCGAGATGGATCTGAAACCCACATTGATCAGTGTTGTTATGCCTGTAAAAGAGATACATCAATACGTGGACTTCCTGAAGAAGTAATGTGATGTATTCACCTAGATTTATGAAGAGATTCTAGGACTAGATGCTTAGGTTTCTGTCTACCACCTCAGTCTTCCAATAAATCATCATGGGTTCAAGTAGCCACCCAAAAAGATGCACCCTTCTCATGGTGCCATGATCTAGGCCAAGGTTGATAAACTCATCAGACCCTAATTTTTTAAGGAGGTATAGTACCCTATATGGTTAGAAAACATTGTTCTTATCAGGAAGAAGAACAAATAGATCAGATTCTACATCGACTTCTAGGATCTCAACTGTAAAAGTCCAAAGGATGATTTTCCCCTTCATAAGATAGAACTATTGATTGACACCACCACTGGGTTCTGAGCCCTCTCCATCATGGATGGGTATTCTGAGTATTACCAAATTCAAATGGCCCCTGAGGAAGAAGATTCTACAACCTTCAGCACACCACAATGTACTTTCTATTACTAGATGATTCCCTTCAGTCTGAAGAATGTTGGATCCACCTATTACCATTCCATGAACCGCATATTCAAGCCGATCCTTAGGACATTCATGGAATTCTACATGGATGATCTGTTGGTCAAATCTCATCAATTCAACGACCATCTTAATGATCTTTAGAAAGTGTTCGGATTCCTCTGATCCCACCATATGAAGATGAACCCCTTGAAATGTGGATTCCAGGTCACATATAGAAAATTTCTCGACTTTTTTGTTAGATATAGAGGCATCAGGATCAATCGGGAGAAGATCAAGGCCATCAGCCTGATGTCTCCCCCAAGAAACATCCAAGAGATTTGGGGCATTCAAGTCCACTTATCCTATATACGCTGAATCTTTACAAATATGAATGGAAAGTGTAAGACCTTTTCCGGGCTCAGGGAGAAAGGGGAAGATTATCGGTTGGATGAAGAGTGTTAGACTACTTTTGAGAAAATAAAGCAGTACCTATTATAGCCTTTGATCTTAATGCCACCCATTTCTGGAAATCTATTGGTCTATTACGTGACATCTTTATAGAAATATCTCGGAACCCTACTCGCCTAGAAAAACAATAAATGTATAGAGAATATTATGTACTATCTTAGCCTCATGCCCCTCAATACAAAGACTAGATATTACTATATTGAGAAAAGATTCCTTGCACAGGTATTCGCAGTGAAAAAATTATGACACTACTTACAACATCACGAGATATAGCTAGTGTCTCCACTAGATTCTATGAAGTAAAATTTGAATTGTCCTATGTTGACAGGCCATCTAGCTCAATGGGCAGTGATTTTCCGACAATTCTACATTAGGTTTGTTCCCTATAAGGCCATCAAGGGAAAAACATTGGTAGATTTCAATTCCACCCATCCAGATCTCATAGACTAGTCTCTAGATCTTGATTTTCCTAATATGGAAATCTTATAAGTAGAAAAAGTCATCCCGTGTTGGCATATGCACTTTAATGGTGCCTCCCTAACCCCTATCGACAGAAGACTCAATAACCCCAGACTCAACAAAGTGGGCCTTGTATCGTCTTCATCACGCCATCACTATCCATTCTACCATATTCATTCATGTTTTCAAAAGTCTATATGAACAATGAGGTATAATACTAGGCTCTCATTACTTGTCTCAAGTTGGCACTCGAGACTGGAATTCCCCATTTTCATGTGACGGGGGACTCCGAACTTATCATCAAGAAAATAAACGGTGACTATGTCATCAAGAAGCTAGAGATCATACCACTATTGGAACGTACCCACCATTTGATGGCCCGTCTTCTGTCTCAGCCAAAAGTTACTCATGTCCCAATTTCATAGAATAGTCCATCTGATGCCTTGGCCAGCTAGGCTGCATCTCTTGTTGAACCTGACCTGGACGATTTGACTATTCATGTGGCACACCATATAGTCATCACTCTCGTCACTCCAGACGATAATGATAGCCTACAGGTAAGCCCCCTCACTACTGGTGCCTCTGCATCAAGACCTCCAGGTCCACCTCTCATTTATTTGTAGGTGAATTCCTACTAGAAGACCCATATTATCGAGTATCTCCATAATGACAATCTTCTAGCATATCGAGCTAGGTGTGAGCGAATCCGACGCTGCACGTTGCAGTTTACCCTCCAGAGTGGTCCTGGTCTTGAGCAGGTCCTCTATATATGTAGGTTTGATGGGTTTCTCCTCCATTGCATTCATGGGGGTGATATTTCTCAGGCCATGTAGGTGGTTCATGCTGGTTCCTGTTGGGATCATCAGAAAAGGATGAAATTGTCCCACCATATCCAGAGATTGGGGAATTGTTTTCCCGCCATGATCTGCAATTGTATCGTGTTTTATATGAGGTTCCATGTGTTCCAAATCCATGATAGTTTTGTGCATTTTCCCCCAGTGCCTCTCCAAAATATCAAGTAATCTTAGACCTTCGCGGTTTGGGGACTCGATGCAGTGGGACCCTATCCCCCGGCTACAGCACACCAGTGAAGGTTCATCCTGACCACTACTGATTTCTTTTCTTATTTGGAAGATTCAGTTCTATTTAGGGAGGTTAAGGACCATTATATCATTGAATTCATGATATCTAATATCATCTACCGATTCAGAGTCCCTCACGCCATCCTCGCCAATAACAGAACCATCTTACGGGAAGCTGAGTTGATGAAGTTGTATGCCAAGTACAAAATCTTTTCTAACCATACTTCCCACTATCACACACAGTGAAAAGGGGTAGATTGAGGTGTTCAAAAAAACCTTATCTAAAATTACAAATCAGAGGGTTGGTGAGAAGAAGAAAAGTTGGCCGGAAAATCACCCCAACGCACCTTGGGCATATCAAACAACGACCCGAAATTCCACAAAGGTGAACCCATATTCCCTGGTGTACAGAACAGAGGCAGTTCTTCCCATTAAAATTTAGTTTCCTTCAGTGTGCACAACTGTCCAGGATCAACAAACACATGATAAGGTATCTGAAATCCATCTAGATGAATTTGAAGCACTTAACGGGAATAGGCTTTGTGCCTTGAAAAATCTAGAGAGGCATTAAAAAAAGATAGCTAGAGCTTTCAACAAGAATGATTGTCTATGCTCTTTCTTACAAGGAGACATGGTGTAGGACCTGAGAACATCGATGATACCCAGTAGGAAACCACCCAAACTGGAGCCCAAATCGAAAGGACCTTACGTCATTAACAAGGCTTACCCTAATGGTGCATACTCCCCAGTTACCATTAATGGAGAGAATATAACTCCTCCCACCAATAAAAAATTCATCAACCAATAAATTTTCTGAGTAAACCAGTCCCACATAAACTTAAACTATTTATTCCCCACCACAATGTTAAAATGCATCATCCTTCCAAGATGAAGGATGTGAAACTACTCATCACTCTTCATGCATGACGCTAAACTACGAGAAAAATATATACTGTTATGGTCTAAGCTCTACAACCATAAAATAAGATCCATAATGTCCCGATCTTTTACAGTCCTACATGACCATAATATATGACGTATTTACCACATGACGTTAAAATGTGTGATTCATATAATCTGAAGTAAATAAAACTAATTGGCACCTATCCCTCATGAAATTAAACAACATGTCATCCAGCATGAAGTAAAACTATATTTGGTCCTAAATGACCTTAAACTCTTTGGTCTTTTCCGCAAGACATTAAAATGCATGATCCGTCCAAGAAAAAATATGTAAAACTACTAATCACGCACCCCACAAGATGATAAAATATAATGGTTTGAGCTATATGACCTTAAAATAATATCTCCTCCCATCCTTACTATATAACGTAAAACTGAATAGCATCACAAGAACTACATATTTCTTGATTCTCATTCTAATCGGATACGTAGGAATACTCAAATGCTTCATCTTAGATTATAGCCCCCAAATCCTTTTGGTTAATTCCCCCTTGGGTGTTGTTCCCTTAAAGAATCACACAGAGTGTATTGTAGACTTCATGGGCCTAATCTATGTTGGGTTTTCAATGATCACACCACGTGTTTTTCCTATTCTTCTATCCTCCCACATTATTACCGCATGACTAAAATAATCACAACCCTTTTAGAACTACGTATGGATTGATTACCATCCACACGAGATACATATGAATGCCTGGACATTTTTTCTTTAGGTCCATCCCCAAACATCATGATCTCCCCTTGGGTCTTCCCCCTTGGTCAGATGCTTCTAGAAATACATAGTGTGGTGTAGGTTCTGATTCCTTGCATTTATAACAGGTTTATCATAACCACACCATGTATCCCATTCATTGAATATCTTCACCTATTTATCCCTTGTCACCAAGACATTGGACCATGGCCATGTTCACGCTTCACATGTTCCCATCATTTGGGCATCCATAATCATCTACACCTGAAAGGACCCATGAATAGCAAGGATGAAAGGCCCCAAGGCTCTCCTACCATCTCATGCCAAGTTCTGGGAGGATATTGAAAAACAATTTGATACAAATCCCGCATTGCGAATATTGTCAGCCGTCGATGCTAATATTTTTGTTCCAATTTCTGGTCACATGATATGTATGTTGGGTTTTGAATAAGGTCAACATCCATCACCCATCATTATAACCACCCTTATATGTCCCAAATATTGGACGAAGTGATTCATTTTTTCATGTTATCCCTTTGAACATCATGGTACCTCGAAAAAGGATGTTGGTCTGGTCATGATTGACCCTACCTGATCATGTTCATTTATTGTTGTTCCCTTATATGATGGATGGAACTTGATTCCATTCCTTTTTTCACACACCGAGCATTCCCCTATGTTGTCTTAGGAATTTTGGTAAGGAAATACCCCCATAAAGGGACTCATGATCATTGTATGAGTTCAATGACCTTAAACTAAGATCACCACCATCCTCATCGCACAACGTTAAACTATGTGATCCGCAAAAACTGAAGGACGTAAATCCACTTAGAACTCATCCCACAAAATGATAAACTACAAACTGGCTAGTACTTTCCATCTGTGGCCCAACCTCAGGTCACTCGACCTTTTTGTCCCCTGGCCCATGTTCTCACCTAGAATTGTGCAGTGTGGTGTGAACTCCATGCCCTCATTCACATCGGGCTATGTTGGCCACGCCACATACGCCCCCTTGAGGCCCCCTCCTATTTTTTATCCTTGCCAAAAGATGTCAAACTACATAGTTCCCACCATGCATTATGCATCCCATCATTTGGGTTTCCATCATATTTCCCATCTAAAGGGACCCCCGAAAGGAATGGAAGCTTGGCCTCAGGTCTCTCATACCATCTTGGTTCCACGTCCCTAATGACTTTGGATGGAAATTTGATACAAGTCCTACATTTTGAATATGGTCAGCAGTCGACATTCATTTTTTGTTTCCATTATAGGAAATGATACATATACTAGGTCACGTACATGGTCAGCAGTTATCACATATCATTTTTCTCATTATGTGGTCTCCCTAATGGTAGGAGGGATGATCCACCCATTCCACCCATCTCTCCCACACACATGACATTTAACTAGGCATCTATGGTCTATGATCTATGACCATAAACTAAGATCAAATAAATCCTTATTTCATAACGTTAATCTAAAAAAAATCTTAAATAACTATGTTTGGATTGATTCCCATCCTCATGGGATACGTAGGAAAACCCAGAAAAATTTTCTTTAGGTCCAGCCCAGCTTCATTTAATCTTTCCCCTGAACTTTTGGCCATAATTTTCTCCAAGAATTATGCAAGGTGTGGTATATGTGGACTTATTCTCTCATTCATGTTAGGTTATTATCCACGACATACACATTCCCCATCTATATTCCCCCTATTATCTCCATCCTTACCGCATGATGTTAAAACTGCTTTCTATCTTTCATAACTACATGTGGATTGATTCATGCCCCCATATGATATGTAGGAACTCCCAAAGATTTGGTCTTTAGGTCCAGCCCTATTTCATGGAAACATCCTCATCTATCTGGCCCCTTGCCCTGAGTCCTCCAGGGGGTATGCAGTGTGGTGTGGTCTCATGCCCTCATTCACGTCGGGTTTGTAAAATCCATGCAACGTACATATCCCTCTTGAGATATCGTCCTAAAACTGTTCTCTAGTCCTCTATTTGAGTCGGTTGCTTTTGAAATGGGCCCCTCAACCCTCTTCAACGGTTCACCAATGTGTCCTGGATCACTCTAGTTTAGGATTGAGTGTGTGGGATTCCATGTAGACATGTTATCGACCATTTTCATGATTGATGTTCCCCTTTATTTGTGTTTTAATCATCTTTAATATCATAAAGGACACCCAAATTGCATGGATTCTAGGCTCCAAGGATCTCCTACCATCTCATCCCAATTTCCTTGATGATTCTAGATGCCAATTTGTTACAAGTCCCACATTATGAATATGGTCAGCGATCGAAGATTATTTCCTACTCCCATTTCAGGTCACATGTTTAGATGCTATGTTTCGAACATGGTCAACAGTTATCCTTCATCGTCATGCAACCCCCATAAATCTTTAAATATTTGTTGCATGATTAACATCCTTTCCACTCCATCATGTCCAAGTGGAATATCGAAACTCTTGGTCATATCCCTCAGTGCACGTTTATGCGTTAAGTGGAAAATCCATGGTGAGGTGTTATTTAAGGCTCCACATTATTTTCCCCCTTTTCTTGTATTCCAAATGTTCCAAGACGTTCTCCACCCTTGTTTACTACATCGAGCAGAACTCACATGAGATTAGAGATTTTTTTAAGATTTGCGCCCATTTGGAAGTGTCTCACTTCTCATGGTCCGACCTCTAAGACCATAAACTAAGACCTATCTTTATCCTGCATGACGATAAACTACATTGAATATCATAACTATGTATTTCTTGATTCCCATCCTCATGGGATAGGTTGGAATGCATAGACATTTCATCTTTGGGTCCATATCAGGTTTCACTAATTAACTCTTCTGTTCAGACTTTTGGCCCTAACCTTCATAGGATTGCGTGATGTGGAATGTGTGGGCTTATGTCCTCATTCACATCTGCGGTGAAATAATCTCACCATGTACTCCCCTTTTAGGATATATTCTCTCCTACCCTTTGTCCAACATGATGTTAAACTGCACTCTCAGAACTACATATGGTTTGATTACCATCCTCATGGGATATATAAGAACACCAAGAAGTTTCATCCTTGATTTCAGCCCTATATTTTCTAACCTTTTCTGGCCCCTTGGCTTGAGGTTTCCTCCCAAAAATTACACATGGTGCAGTATGGACCTCATATTCAATCACGTTGGGTATGCTTTACCACACCACTCACTTTCCCCTCTAAAACATCATTTCTTCTGTATACATCCAATCCATATGACTTTAAGCTATATTATCTATCCCCACATGAATTTAAATTATTTAATTATTATTTAACGACGTTAAAATTCATGGTTTGGTCCTATCACATGACCCTAAAATATGAAATTATCATCTTGTCCACATGATGAAAAACAACACTTCATTGTGAAGTCCCCACTCAAGAGGAAATCATGTTTGGTATCAGTTCTCCACCATGAAATTTGTAAAGGCCCAAATATGGCTTGATTCCTATAGCTACCGCATGATTCTCCATCCAAGGTCTGTTGGTTCACCAAAAAACACACATCCAACCTAAAGAAAAAACAATATCTATCAAATAATGCTTCTTTTGGTCTGTGGTCCATACCCACATGGTAATATTATCCCTAGCATTGGTACCCTACCATGCCTCTTCTAGAACTATGTATGACTTGATCCCCATTATAATGGGTAATGTAGGAATGCCCACACACTTTTCCTTGGGCCCAAACTGATGTTCATTTTTGGCCCTTCAACCTAAAACATCTCTAGGGAGCACATGGTTTGATATGGAATCCTACTTTCCTCATTTAGATCGAGTTTTGTAATTACTACACCATGTGTCTCCCTCTCTCCTTTCCATATATGGTCTGAGATCTATGAACATAAAACTAATATCCATTGATCCTTGTAACAAGAAAAAAAATTGGACGACATTTTACAAAACTACGTGCAGCTTCATTACCATCCTCATGGGATTCATAGGAACAACAAGACATTCCATTTGTGGGTCCAGCCCCGGGAATCCTAAATCCTACCCTTTTTTCAGCCCCCTAACCTGAACTCTTTTGGGATCATGTGGTGTGGAATGTACCTCTTGGGTTCTCATTCATGTTATGTTTTTCAAAAACTGCTCCATGTGTCTCCCTTGCCTCTCCCCAATCTGGTCCGAGTTCTATGACCCTAAACTATGATCTCTCTATGGGAACTACACATCTGGTTTGTCTACTTTGCCACCATGAGCAAATTTAGTTAAACTAGGTCCCTTCTAAATGGGGCACTCTATGACATTAATCTACGAGAATGAGACCCGAGGACCCTTTTCCTTGGAAAGGGATTAGACTTAATCTATCTGACACATCCCATTGGCACACTCAAATAGGTAATGGAAAAGTTCCCAAGGTGTGGAATTTTCACGTAAACATCCCTTGTTTTTTTTCCACACTTAATGAGTACTTTATTTGGATCCCCATACTCTTCTAAGTCTGAAGGGACCCCCTTTAAAGGCTGGTCTCATGCCACGTTAGATTACCTACCATCTTGGGCCAACACCCTGGAAGACCTCGGATGACACTTTGCGACAGGTTCTGTGTTTCGAACATGGTCAGTAGTTGACACTCATTTGTCTTTCCCTAGGTTAGGCTAAAGAGAAACAGATGTTGTGTTTCTAACATGGTCAAATGTTATATTTTATCATCCTGCCACTATCATTGTGATCCAGATCTCAGGCACCCTGATTTACATTTTTCTACTCCATTATGTTTAAGTGGAATTCCAACACACTTGGTTTTACCCCTTCACGTATTTATGTGCATTAAGTAGGCAGGTACGTAATATTTGGATGTATTTCACCTAGTTTTCCATTTCTATTGATGTGTAACTCCTTATACCAAGAAAATGCCATCACTACCCCCTATTTCTCACACCGATAACGACTCACATGGTCTTAGTGGTTTTGGTGTAATGTGTATTGGAGAAACACTACCACAAATGCCTTAGTCATCCTACATGACATTATACTATAATCCTAGAACAACATACGTATTTATTACCATCCTAATGGGGTATGTAGGAATTCCCATATACTTTTCATTCGGTCTAGCCCCATTCCAGGCCACCATAGGTCTATGGACTAAGGAATCCCATCGGGAACATGTGGTGTAGTGTGGACTGCTTATGTCCTCATTCAGACTAGGATATTTACCACCCCACATATTTATTTTTTGGGTAATAATTCCCTTAAAACATTGCTTTAAACTAATGTTCTACCCAGAACAAGTATTGGATGCCCCATGATAACCTTGTGACGCGTCAGCTTCCTCGCCAAGGTTTCCCTTGACAGTGTTGGTCTCTGACAACGCTATGCTTAAGAACTATGTTTTTGTTTATTTTCATCCAAATGGGATACGTAGCGAATTCTGGGAATTTCACCTCGGTCCCAACCCCATGGTCATTCTTTTTCCCATGTTCATTAACCCTTCTGGTCCCCGGACACTTTTTCATTGTCCAAACTCTATGACTTTAACCTAGGATCTTACAATCCATGCAACATGACTTTAAACTATTATCCTTGGTCTAGGAAGTATGTCTTTAAAAATATGTGTGTCCTCCTCACCATACGATGTTAAACTACATTTCTATCATCCTCATTAGTATGAAATAAATTTAAAAGGCATTATAGATCCTCACCAGAGAGGTCCTATCTGGAAATAGGTACGATACCTGATCAGAATATGGCACTCACCTAATGTGTTCCCATCACGGTGGAGAAATTTCAAGAGTGTTGTTCTCAATTCAAATAACCCATCACTCCAACCTCCATGCATTTCATGCCGTTTATTTCGATCCTCACCCTCTTTTACATATAATGGAACCCCCTATGTAACACCCGAGACTTTTATGAGAAATATTTTGTTTTTAAATCATCAAAGGAATCTTTCACTACACACAACACTATATTGTCTTTCTTTAAACGTAATCACGGCCTTCCTCGATAGCTTGCGTCGTACACAATACCTAGTTTCACTAAACAACGATATGCTATTAAAATATTATTAAAACTAGCCATTATGAATAGTAATAACCACTTTTTGAAATTTTATAATTTTTTTTTTAAAAATGGACTTCATTTTTTGATTTGGAATATCGAAATTAGCCTACGGTGAAATTTTGGTATTTTTCTGAAAACTTTCAATTTTTGATGAATAGTGAAACCACTAAGTGGTTGTTAAGAAAACAGAATTTTAATAAAACATAATTTTACCACTTCTGTGAGTGTAATTTCAAAAATCCGAGAGACACGATTGATGTCAATAAGTAAAATGTGGTTCAATGAGATGAAAATAATTTTTTGGTGAACAATAACTTTTTACTTTTATTTACCACGGTTAAAAGTAAATAAGAAATTAAGGGTAAAAATGATATTATTATTACCCTAACACATGTACTAATTCTATTGGATAAGTTTAATTCGACCAAAAACAACCTTAGGAATAAAATATGACCATTTAGGCCCACTTGGATTAGATTAGGAAATTTATTATCAATTTACTTAAAGAAGGGTTAAAATAGTTAAAATCAATGTTTAATATGTAAATAATTTTTAATATGGGGTTATAGATAAGATAAATTCGAATATAAATATTCATTAGAAATCTAAAAAGATTTCCAACATAATGGTATTTTATTTATAATTTTTAGACATTAAATAATTTAATTTAGTTATGACACAACGATGATGCAGTAATTATCTTATTAATGAAATATTGATATAATTGATGTTATAAATACCAAAATAAATGTAATTTGAGACTTTTTATGAATTACACTAATTTATTAGGTTAATATGACATGTTAGTATTTGTTTAATTAACGTTTTTCGAACTAATAATTCTATTATAATTTTAACAAAAATCAATTACAAAATAGTGTCAAAATTGAAATAAAATAGTTTTTAAAAAAAATATTATATTACTAATTGTTATTTTATTCCTAAAAATATAAGGATCGGCCAAATGACTTAGATAAGGTTATATATATTAATACTAAACAACTTGGGATTCGTTTGGCTTGTTATAGTATGTTTATTAACCTTATAGTGTTAGAACACAAGAAGACACGGTAAAAGTAAAATTATTTAACTTAATGTCAAATCTAAATGATAAGGTTACAATAGGAATCTAAACTTGTCTAAATTCTATTGGATGGAAGGCTATCAACGAATCCCCACCTTCTATTCGAAATAAATCAATTTGGAGCTATTTAAAACCGAATTTGGCTTTATAATAAAATAATATTTTTAGTTATTCCAAAGGTGCCCCTCTCCTCCCTTATAAAAGGGCACCTCCTCCCTCTCTTCCTCACACCACTTTGAGCCTTCAATCTCGGCCAAACCCTGACAATTTCTTCTCTAAAATTCCCTAGATACATCCTAGAGGTCCTGGTTTTCTTCAAAGACCAATTTCTGTGCCCTAAAAGGAGGTCTCAAAGAAGCGCTTCAAAGAAGAGGTAATGCCCGTTACCGATTCTTTCATCTTTATTTCTTCTTCCACTTCTTTTTCTTTAGTTGTTTCATCATGAAGTAATAACATCAGTATCAATCATATACCGATATGTTATTATAAGTATGAAACAACCATATTTCACCATCTATCCATCCTACGGAAAATGAAATCATCGCACATGCGTACGTACAGAATACCGTCTCCACGCCGTGGTGTAATCTATTTTCCACCACCACCTTACTTGGATGGGTATAATGGTGTAAGTAATGAATATATATGATTATTGTAAATTGATATTGATTCTTAAATATTATACATACACTCCAATACAATTCCACGATCATGGAAATGATATCAACGCTCGTGCGTACGTACAGAATACCGTCTCCACGATGTGATGTGACTCATTCTACACGATCTTCATTGCATAATGATTATATAAATGAATTGAATGAATTAATATGATATATATATATTACACTAATACCATTCTGTAAATGAGGTATCTATAACCTAAAAAGAAGTATAAGAATTTATTCGACAAAACACACATAAGAACAAAAAGTAATAAACACCCGAATAACAAGTAGCAATGAAATATTACTAATAATAAGCTAAGAATATGACAATATATGATATCATAACAATGAGTATGATTCTGGAATAAGTCAATGACATTATTTAAATCATTATACAAGAGGTTCGGACACTTACGAAGCAAATCAGACCTAAGGTAAGGGAAATATCACAATCTCATTTTTTTCTGAGATTGTTTATACTTTGGAATTTACTGGGGTGAATTTTATCACCCACATCCATGTTTCCACAATATGTAATATTTAAATCATTATAAAATAGTTTATATCCAATTTTACCCTTTGGTTAGTTTTTAGTAAAAGATATGAAAATAATCTTTTGTCGTTTTTCGTACGAGGTACTTTTTTACTTTTCCGACAAAAGTATGAGAAGAATGTTTTCTTTTAACTTATATGACATGAATGGATTTTTAAAACATTATTTCCAAGAATCTTCCCTTACAAGTTTTCAACTTTATTTTTAATCAACTTCTTTTATTTTAGAATTGTATGACATGTTAAGAAAGGAAAAGTGTTTTTGAAGTAGAAAGGATATTTTCCTCAAGAATGGAGTTCAAGCGTTTTATCAAAATCATTTTCCATATAAGATAATAAAGGGTTATATTTCTATCCCTATCATTACATTTATATGATTATGTTGTGATGGAATTATTTTTATGAATTTCTTTATCTTATATGAGTTGTTTTATGATGTCACGATTTTTAAGATTCCCATTTTTATTACATGGGTTATGATATGATGTATGGTTTATGATTTTGTGGCACACATAAGAATGGTATAATTATGAGATGAGTGGGAACTATATCTCCCAAAAATGTATTGGGTAAAGATTTTATATCTCATGAGATAGACATGGCTGGAACGGTAGGTTAAACCAGTTCAGTGAAACAGGACTGGAACGAGGAGTGAACTTAGTTCAGAAATGGACTTTGTCCACTAAGATTGTCTTGGAAATGAGTCTTGACTACTAAGAAATGATTCTCTATGATTATGTGTGTATGCCACAAAGTTTCATGTGTTATGGTTTTATTATTGGGATTACATTTCACTACTATGATTTATCCCATGTTATGAAATTATGATCTCTTTTGCAGGTTAAGATTTCCAAAGGTTAAGTTCTTATGAATATGATGTGATTGATATTTCTTTTGTTTACCCTTACTGAGCATTTAAGCTCACCCTTTTGTATGTTTTCTTTCCCCAGGTCAGGAAAACGTTTATTAAGTAAGATATTCCAAAAGGGACTATAGATATGATGAAATAAATGGGAGACAATGTAGATGCTTTATGAACCAGTTGTTTATGTTTCCCAGTTTCTAAAGATGATATACCTATACGGTCCTTTCCTAGTTTTGTTATATGTTGTAAATAGCGTGCTTCAATTTTGAAGTAATAAAAATGTATGTAATGTATGGGTCGTTATAGTTGGTATCAGAGGAAAGGTATAGTCAACCTTTGGAAACTAGGATGTGAAAGCCTTAGTAAGAACCCTAAGGATAATTATAAGCATAGAACAAAATCTTAGTGTTTTAGAAATGACCATGAATAACCTAGGATAAGACCTTAATTGTGAAATTTTATTCTTCATTATGTGGTTTTCCTATTATAATTAGTGTTTCTCACACTATTCTTCTTGGTTTTAGTCAATGGCTGGAACCTAAAGGAACCGTGTTAATGAGGAATCCGACGGGCAATGCAATGATTGTCCCCCTGGGCAACCAAACATTATGGGAGCTGGAATGAAAAATCTTTTATCCATGCTCACACAACTTTATCAAGCTATGAATCATGCAGGACTTCCAAAAAAGCAAAGGAAGGAGCAACATTCTGTTGAATCCTTCATGAGGCATCATCCACCTTCATTCAGCGGGTCTACTGATCCATTAATTACTGAACAATGGATTAGTACTACTGAAAAGATATTTTCAGTTCTTCAATGTTCTGAACATGATAAAGTCATCCTAGCAGTGTATTGTTTGGAATGAGATGCTGATCAATGGTGGAATCTTATCAAGAATACGAGGCAAAGAGATGAAATTGAGTCCATGGAATGTGACGAGTTCAAGAACTTATTTTTCAATAAGTAATTCCCTCGTATTCTCCAAACAAAGATGGAGAAAGAGTTTCTTGAACTGAAGAAAAAGGATGATGAATCTATTGGTACCTATGAAGAAAATTTTACAAGACTTGCAAGGTACGCTTCTGGTATTATTATCCAACCTGAGAGTAAGATCAATCGATTCTTTAGTGTCTTAAAACAAAGTCTTCGAAGGGCGTTAGCCATAAGGGACTCCAATAGCTACGAGGAAATCGTTCGATGTGCTCTCAAAGTCGAGATAGAGATTGGAGTAACTCATCAGTCATATGGGTATGATAATAAGAGGAAAATGGAATTCAAAGGAAAATCTAAAGAGCACACTGAAAAGAAGATGAGCTTTCCCTTATACTCAAAGTGTGGAAAGAAACATTGAGGGAGTTTTCTTAAAGGGACAAGTAAATGTTTCAAATGTGGAAAGGAAGGTCATCGGGAATTTGAATTCCGCAATGATGGGAAGAAGATGTCTAATGATGCAAACAAAGGAAGGGATACACAGAATGAACCTACTACACTTCAATGTTTCAAGTGCAAGGAGATGGGGCATTATGCCAATAAAATTCCCTAATCCAAGGGTTGTTGATGATGATCAACATCAACAAAATCTTAAGGTTAAATGCAAAGGAAAGTCACATGCAATTTCTATCAGCGATGTGGAGTACGATAACGATTTGGTGAAAGGTACACTTACAATCCACTCTAAAGTAGCAAATGTTTTATTTGATTCTGGATCCACCCACTCTTTTATTTCTGAATATTTTTCTAAGGGTATTACCATATTACCTCAACAATTAGATATTGAGTTAGCTGTGACAACACCTAATGGCACAATAGTCACATCAAAAGTTTATAATTCTTCTACGATTGATGTTTGTGGGAAAGTGCTTCCTGCAAATCTTGTGGTCCTTCCTATAGTGGAATTTGATGTGATTCGTGGCATGGATTGGTTTTCTTTATATGGATCTCATATTAATGGCCAAAGAAGGGAAGTCACATTTCACATTCCAGATCAATCTATGATCGTCTATCGATGCAAGGATGAACATAACCTTCCAGTGGAAATTTATTCCATCTTATGGGTCTTGATTCCACTAAATGATGGTTATTTATCTCAAATGGTTGGTGAGAAATTCACAATTAAGAATATTCCCATTGTACGAGAGTTTGATTATGTCTTTCCAGAGGAATTTCCAGGTCTTCCACCAAATCGTGAAGTTGAGTTTTCAATAGAACTCGTACCAGGTGCTTTGCCTATTTCGAATACACCTTATAGAATGTCCCCAATTGAGTTGCAAGAATTGAAGAAGAAACTCCAAGAGAATCATGATAAGGGGTTCATACGCCCTAGTGTGTCACCTTGGGGAGCACCTGTTCTGCTTGTTAAGAAGAAAGATGGATCAATGAGACTCTGTATTGATTATCGAGAACTTAACAAGATCACTATCAAGAACAAATATCCTCTCCCACACATTGATGACTTATTTGACCAACTACAGGGAGCTCAATACTTTTCCAAGATTGATCTTCATTCAGGGTATCATCAATTAAGGGTAAAAGGGAGGATATACCAAAGACGGCTTTCCGTACAAGGTATGGACACTATGAATTTATAGTGATTCCATTTGGTCTTACTAATTCCCCTACTATCTTCATGGATCTGATGAATAGAGTCTTTAGAGACTATCTTGATCAGTTTGTGGTAGTCTTTATAGATGATATTCTTGTATATTCGAAGGTCAAGGATGAACATGAAGAGCACTTGAGAATTATATTGAAGACCTTGAGAAAGGAGAAACATTATTCCAAATTTACCAAGTGTGAATTTTGGCTTCAAAAAGTTGTATTTTTGGGTCACATAATCTCAAAAGAGGGGATATCTGTGGATCCAGCAAAAACAGAGGTTATCGAAAGATGGTCGAGACCAACAATAGTAACTGAGATCCTAAGTTTTCTTGGTTTGGATGGATATTATCGACGTTTTGTGGATATTTTTTCACAATTATCAAATCCACTCACCAAGTTGACTCGGAAAGGGGTTAAGTTTGTTTGGATGGAAGAATGTGAAGAGAATTTCAAGGAGTTGAAACGATGATTATCAAGTGCACCTGTGCTCCCACTGCCTTGTAGTGGAGAAAGGTTTTTGATCTGTATTGATGCATCCAAGAAGGTATTGGGGTCTGTTCTTATGCAAAATGATATGGTGATAGCTTCTGCCTCACGACAGTTGAAAATCCATGAGAAAAATTACCCAACTCATGATTTGGAGTTAGCTACTGTAATATTTGCATTAAAGATTTGGATGCATTATCTTTATGGTGAAAGGTGTGATATTTATACTTATCATAAAAGTTTAAAGTATATTTTCACACAAAAGCAGAAGAATACGCGCCAAAGTAGATGGTTGGAGCTGATTAAGGATTACGACTTCTCAATTTATTACCACCCTGGGAAAGAAAACAAGGTGGTAGATGCATTAAGTCGACAAGACCATGCTAGTTTATCCTTGATGAGGATCACAAAAGATCCAATATTTATGGATTTACAAAGGATGGATCTTGGAATTTTAATGGAAGGGGGGAAATAGTATCTTTCTCAAATGAATGGTCAACCATATATACATGTGAAGATTAAAGAGGCACAGAAAGAAGATGTCGAGTTACAAAAGACGGTGAGAAATATTCCTGAATTCAACCTTGATTGTGATGGGATAATAAAGTTCAGGAATTGGGTTTGTGTTCCTCCCATCCCAGAATTAAAGAAGGAGCTACTAGATGAGGCTCATAATTCTTCATTCTCTATTCATCCTGGAAGCACGAAGATGTATAGGGACCTGAAAGAGTACATCTGGTGGGATGGAATGAAAAGAGATGTTGCTAAATATGTCTCTCAATGGTTGGTCTGTCAGCAAGTTAAAGCTGAGAGATAGAAGTCTAAGGGGATGTTACAACCATTACCCATACCCGAATGGAAATGGGAAAACATCACTATGGACTTTGTCACAGGACTTCCTAAAACATCCAAAGTCAATAATGCTATCTGGGTCATAGTTGATCGTCTTACAAAGTTTGCACACTTCATTACTATTAGAGAGGATTTCTCTCTAGATCAGCTTTCTAGGATATATGTAAAGGAAGTGGTAAGATTGCATGGAGTACCACTTTCTATTATATCTGATCAGGATTCGAGATTTACCTCGAAGATCTGGCGAAGTCTTCAGCATACTCTGGATACAGAGTTGAGTTTCAGTACTGCTTATCATCCTCAGAAAGACGGTCAGTCTGAGAGAACAATTCAAACTCTAGAAGATATTTTGAGAGCTTGCTCTATGGATTTTAAAGGTAGTTGGGATCAACACCTACCTTTGGTGGAAGTTTCTTAAAATAATAGCTTTCAGTCCAGTATTCAAATGTCTCTTTATGAAGCTCTCTATGGAAAGAAATGCAGGACTCCAACATGCTGGGATGAAGTTGGGGAAAGAAATCTATTAGGACCTGATCTTGTTGATGAGATGACAGAAAAGGTCCGATCTAATCAACAACACATAAGAGCAGCTCAAAGTCGACAGAAAAGTTATGCCGACAACCGAAGAAAAGACCTAGAGATTGAAGTGGGTGATAATTTTTTCTTACGAATATCTCCCTGGAAGAGGGTCATGAGATTTGGAAAGAAGGGGAAGTTGAGCCCTAGATATATCGGTCCTTTAGAAATACTAGATCGTGTGGGAAAGGTAGCTTACCGATTGGCGCTTCCACCGAATCTCTCTCAAGTTCATGATGTGTTCCATGTATCTCTCCTGAGAAAGTACATACCTGATCCTTCACATGTACTCCGCACAGAAGTTGTACCACTGGAGCAAGATCTTTCTTATGAAGAACAACCAATAGAGATTCTGGATCGTAGCGAAAAAGTCCTACAGAACAAGGCCACTCGCTTCGTGAATGTTTTATGGAGGAACCACCAATTAGAAGAAGCTACTTGGGATATTGAGGATATGATGAGGGAGAGGTATCCTCATCTGTTTGTTACAAAGTGACGAATTTCGATGGAGAAATTCATTTTAAGGGGGGTAGAATGTAACACCCGAGACTTTTATGAGAAATATTTTGTTTTTAAATCATCAAAGTAATCTTTCACTACACACAACACTATATTGGCTTGGTTTACACGCAATCGCGGCCTTCCTCATTATCTTTCTTCGTATGCAATACCGAGTTTCACTAAACAACGATATGCTATTAAAATATTATTAAAACTAGCTGTTATGAATAGTAATAACCACTTTTTGAAATTTTATAAATTTTATTTTTCAAAATGGACTTCATTTTTGGATTTGGAATATCGAAATTAGCCTAGGGTGAAATTTTGATATTTTTCTGAAAACTTTCAATTTTTGATGAATAGTGAAACCACTAAGTTGTAGTTAAAAAAACTGAATTTTTCATAAAACATAATTTTACCGCTTTTGTGAGTGGAATTTCAAAAATCAGAGAGACATGGTTGATGTCACTAATTAAAATGTGGTTCAATGAGATAAAAATAATTTTTTGGTGAATAGTAACTTTTTTCTTTTATTTACCACGGTTAAAAGTAAATAGTGCAATTAAGGGTAAAAATGATATTATTATTACCCTAACACATGTCATAATTCTATTGGATAAGTTTATTTCGACCATAAACAACCTTAGTAATAAAATATGACCATTTAGTCCCACTTGGATTAGATTAGGACATTTATTATCAATTTATTTAAAGAAGGGTTAAAATAGTTAAAATCAAAGTTTAATAAGTAAATCATTTTTAATATGGGGTTATACATAAGATAAATTCGACTATAAATATTCATTAGAAATATAAAGAGATTTCCAACATAATGGTATTTTATTTATAATTTTTAGACATGAAATAATTTAATTTATTTATGACACAACGATGAAGAAATAATTATCTTATTAATGAAATATTGACATAATTGATGTTATAAATACCCTAATAAATGTAATTTGCGACTTTTTATGAATTACACTAATTTTCTAGGTTACTATGACATGTTAGTATTGATTTATTTAACTTTTTTCGAACTAATCATTCTGTTATAATTTTAACAAAAATCAATTACTAAATAGTGTCAAAATTGACATAAAATAGTTTTTAAAAACAATATTATTTTACTAATTGTTATTTTATTCCTAAAAATCTATGGTTCGGAAATATTACTTAGATAATGTTATATATATTAATAATAAACAACTTGGGGTTCGTTTGGCTTGGTATAATATGTTTATTAACCTTATAATGTAAGAACACAAGAAGACACGGTAAAAGTAAAATTATTTAACATAATGTTAAATCTAAATAATAAGGTTAAAACAAAAACCTAAACATGTATAAATTATATTGGCTGAGAGGATTTCAACCCATCCCCACCTTAGCTTCGAAATAAATAAATTTTGAGCTATTTAAAACCGAATTTGGCTTTATAATAAAATAATATTTTTAGTTATTCCAAAGGTGTCCTCTCCTCCCTTATAAAAGGGTACCTCCTCCCTCTCTTCCTCACACCACTTTGAGCCTTCATGCTTGGAAAACCCCTTCCAATTTCTTCTCTCCACTTTTATAGAGACATCTAAGAGGTCCTGGTCTTCTTAAAAGACCAATTTTAGTGCCCTAAAAGGAGGTCTCAAAGAAGCGCTTCAAAGAGGAGGTAATGCCCGTTACCGATTCTTTCATCTTTATTTCTTCTTCCACTTATTCTTCTTTAGTTGTTTCATCATGAAGTAATAAAATAATTATCACCCATGTATGGATATGTTATTATAAGTATGAAACAACCCTATTTCACCATCTATCCATCCTACGGAAAATGAAATCACCGTGCGTGCGTACGTACGGAATACCATCTCCACGCCGTGGTGTAATCTATTTTCCACCACCACCTTAATTGGATGGGTATAATGGTGTAAAGAATTAATATATATGATTATTGTAAATTGATATTTATTCTTAAATAGTAAACATACAATCCAATACAATTACACGATCATGGGAACGATATCATCGCTCATGCGTACGTACGGAATACCCACGATGTGATGCGACTCGTTCTACATGATCTTCATTGCATAATGATTATATAAATGAATTGGATGAATGAATATGATATATATATATTACACTAATTCCATTCTAGAAATGAGGTATCTATAACCTAAAAATAAGAATAAGAATTTATTTGACAAAACACGCATAAGAACAAAAAGTAATAAACACCTGAATAACAAGTAGCAATGAAATATTACTAATAATAAGCTAAGAATATGACCATATATGATATCATAACAATGAGTATGATTCTGGAATAAGTCAATGACATTATTTAAATCATTATACAGGAGGTTCGAACACTTACGAAGCTAGTCGGACCTAAGGTAAGGGAAATATCACAATCTCATTTTTATCCGAGATTGTTTATACTTTGGAATTTACTGGGGTGCATTTTATCATCCACATCCATGTTTCCACAATATGTAATATTTACATCATTCTAAAATAGTTTATATACAATTTTACCCTTTGGTGAGTTTTTAGTAAAATATATGAAAAGAATCTTTTGTCATTTTTCGTATGAGGTAATTTTTGACTTTTCCGACAAAAGTACGAGAAGAATGTTTTCTTATAACATATATGGCATGAATGGATTTTTAAAACATTATTTCCAAGAAGCTTCCCTTATAAGTTTTCAAGTTTATATTTAATCAACTTCTTTTAGTTTAGAATTGTATGACATGTTAAGAAATGAAAATTTTTTTTGAAGTAGAAAGGATAGTTTCCTCAAGAATGGAGTTCAAGCGTTTTATCAAAATTATTTTCCATCTAAGATAATAAAGGTTTCTGTTCCTATCCCTATAATTACATTGATTTGATTATGTTGTGATGGAATTATTTTTATGAATTACTTTATCTTATATGAGTTGTTTTATGATGTCACGATGTTTAAGATTCCCATTTTTATTACATGGGTTATGCTATGATGTATGGTTTATGATTTTGTGGCACACATAAGAATGGTATCATTATGAGATGGGTGGGACCTATATCTCCCTCCAATGCATTGGGTAAAGATTTTATATCTCATGAGATAGACATGGCTGGAACGGCAGGTTAAACTGGTTTAGTGAAACAGGACTGGAACGAGGAGTGAACTCGGTTCAGAAATGGACTTTGTCCACTACGATAGTCTTGGCAATGAGTCTTGACTACTAAGAAATGATTCTCTATGATTATGTGTGTATGCCACAAAGTTTCATGTTTTAATTTATGATTATTGGGATTACATTTCACTACTATGATTTATCCCATGTTATGAAATTATGATCTATTTTGCAGGTTAAGATTTCCAAAATTAAGTTATTATGAATATGATGTGATTGATATTTCTTTTGTTTACCCTTACTAAGCATTTGAGCTCACCCATTTGTATGTTTTCTTTCCACAGGTCAGGAAGAAGGTTATTAAGTAAGATATTCTAAAAGGGACTATAGATATGATGAAATAAATGGGAGACAGTGTAGATTCTTTATGAACCAGTTGTTTATGATTCCCAGTTTCTAAAGACACTATACCTATATGGTCCTTTCCTGGTTTTGTTATATGTTGTAATAAGTGTGCTTTAATTTTTTAGTAATAAAAATGTATGTAAAGTATGGGTCGTTATACCCTAAAAATATAGACGCTTGGCTTATGTCTTTTCTACTATCCTAAGCCAATGTTCCAAAAGACTATGGATGACATTTTGAGTTAGGCCAAGTGTTCCAAACATGGTCAGCGTTCAACCCCCATTTGTTGTCCCAATTTCAAGCTAACACAATATGGATACTTTTTTATAATGTTGTCAACAAATAGTTTTCATTGTCACGAAATTCCAACAGTGTTCTGAATTTCTGGTATTGTGATTCACACTTTACAAACCCCTATGTTCAGATTGATTCTAACGCCCTTGGTATCACCCTGAACGTGCACTAGAGCACGTTGGGAAAATGGAAATTCGACTTCTTTGAGATATTCCTTCTCCAGTTAGGTCTCCATATTTTTTTACTATAAATTCATATGAATTTTTCAGACCAGATATGACTGATTCCTGGTTGGTACTCTCATATTTGAACAAGATAACAACATGATCATCCCTTGTTTCTCACATTGAGCCCGACCGACATGATATTAGGGATTGATCACTGGATATTTCATGAATGTGATGGAAATGCAGTAAAGAAAAATAAATAATAGAACTTATTCATTCTTACTACATAAACAAGAAAAACATGAATGTACGTTTATGAGTTTACACACATTACAGTACACCAGGATAGGCCACTCAAATGGATGTGTTGACCTATTCGATAAAGCGTTCTAGATCTACCACTCTCTGGCTTGAGGTGCCCACGATCTACTGTCGCCAAGTTAGCTCTTTCTCCTCCTCGACGGTAGTGGGACCCAATTCATCAGCCTCGATCTGGGCCCGATCCTCATCAGTTCGGATAATGGACATCTCCTCGGAGGCTTGATTTATTTGTTCTTCGGCCTCTACTAGCTGGGATTTTAGACATGAGATGAGCCCTGATTGTGCATCAAGAAAGGAATAGTACGCATCTGCCTCTTCCCTCAACCGTTGGATCTTATCCTTGGCCTCATAGAGCCTCTTGATATTCACTGATTTCCTCCGTTACCATCCCACACCAAGTCCAAGATCATGCTCCCAAATCTTCTCCACCGTGAAGCCTCAGATGAACATATTAGGACATTGAGAATCCACTCCCGCATCGCATATTTCACGTAGCTGGGAACGAAGCCTCCCCATATGGTATATCAATTGTTCTTGAAGAGTCTCCCTCATGAAGCACTTGATCATATTCTATGACCATCGATAGACAATCATTTTATCCTCATTATTAGAAGCTGTCTCATCCCAGTCCGGGGGGTCGGTGAGTTAATATGGAGGGAATGCTTCCAAGAGATCATCAGTAGGATCTTTATCTGTTGCCTGGTCGGGTAGGTCAGGACCCATTCCATCCGATTGTTCCCCATCGTTAGATTCTACCTTAATGATTTCAGGATCGGTCCTGCTAACAGTCCCACCTATGATCGGGAGCGCTGCGGTTTGGTCAGTTTGGTCATCCTCTACTACGACCACATGCGTTACCCTTGTAAAGGTAGTTCTAGGAGCTCCAACCAACCTTGTCAAGGTGACCCATTCCATTTGAAGAAATTTTCATACAAAAAAAGTGCATGGACATCAGTTAACCTGATCAATGGATGACATTTATGAATTCATTGAAGAATACTTATAGAGATCAAACAGTTGGTCTCTCCCCTAATCCATTACCATGAGGACCACGAAGCATGGCCTTAAGTATATGGTTGGGAAGTCTGAAGACTCTTGTAGAACCACCCTGGGTATCGTAGCCTTGCTAAGCCTGGTGATCATCATCGTCACAGGTGTAGATTCTGAAGTTCCCATGGTTGAATCTACTATTGCGTGAGAGAGGGTCTTTCATATGAGGCACTCTTGTATAGAAAAAACACTAGTTTAGAAGACCTAAATGACTTGGATGAGGACTACAAAAAAGTGGTTTTGGTTTCTACCTCAAGAGCCCTAAAAAATCATCCAGCTCTAGGTCTGAATTTCCAACCTCACCCTCATCTAGAGGGCTCCCTCAACCGGCCTCCTCCCTATATGAGTAATCATTTAATTATATCAATTTTTGGAGTCTCTCTATCAATTCGGTGGCCGAAAACTGTGGAGGGGTCGTTTAATCAAGAATCACCTTCACTCGATCATTTATGGGATGTAGAGAACCCCTAGAGTGAAAAAGGTCCTCCATCTCTGCAATATACTGCCCCCCCCCCTCTGCCTGAGACACCACAAAGTTGGCCATCGTAGGACCGATTCCCGAAAAATCCATCCCAAGATGGTTCAGATGGTGCCACATCATGAAATGGTTGATGAATTTTATGTTGACATCCTAGATGCCCCAATCCTCTAGGAAGACAAAATTATCAGGAATATCAATACGACACAAAATTTTCCCTAGAGCCCAAGTGGGTATCCTATATAACCCCCTAGGAAGCCTCCCCTTAGGATAAATTTTCTCCTTTGGGACTGCTGGGTCAGCTGCTGCCACCTGCCTCTCAGTTCGTGCGAGTCTCATCACCACTGCAGCCTCACCACCATAAGATGTCCTATCAGACTTCCGACCCTAACCACGAGGTTGAGGGGGGACCCTGTCACTGGAACATATGGTTGGTTTCTTTAGCATCTCCCCTAGGGAGGTTGTATCCCAACTCTTGGTGTTCTCCTTCACCAGCCCATAGACAGTTGTGGGTGGTGGCAGTTCATTCTGCATTTTCCCATCCTCCCATGTGAACATGAGCCACATCTTCATCATCACACCTGGGTGATCATCATGGAGCACTCCCAAGTAGACATGAAGGATGAGTCTCTGCATGAAATGTAACTGCCTTGTGAAATGGTGTAGGGTTTACAGCTCACATAGAGGCTCACTATCAACTCGTGACACTAGGACTCCACCCCAAAAGGCCAAGAGGTATAACCGATTCTCCTCTGTCCCCTGACTGTCATCAGTGAACACACCTATTTGAAATGGTAATGGATGGAAGTTGAACTTTCCTTCCTTCCAAACCTGGTTTAGCACCAGTGGTAGGGTCATCTTGGTCCGAAAACTCCCCATCGCGTTCAGAATAACCGGTCGTAAGTCCTACCTTGGATGAGAAATGGGGTTCAAGTATTCATAAACACCCCTAATATACACTTTTATACACCAATATATAATATGGAATGACCCAAATACCCTCTGTGTCTTCTTTCCTTCACTGATATTCCACAACACCTTATATAGCTTGGTGAGCATTAGGATCCCTAGGTTGACCTGCTCCCCCGTCACCAATGCAGACGCCATGATGAACGTTCTCTATTGCACACCCATATTTTTTCCCCTTACTAGAAGAATCAAACCACAAATTACTACTGAGATGAATGCATACAACCTAACTACCAGTTTCTGCTTGGTACTAATACGGAATCCCCATGTCTTCCACTAGTTTTACTTCAAGAGTTGCTAGTAGGAGTACTCTTTGCTGTGTTGAACAACCTTCAAGTAGCTTGGAGACTTTAAGGGAAACTTACCATTAGTAGGGGAATTCATGAACAGATTGAACCACTTCTTGAAGTGGAAATCCATCACCGACTTCTTGTCCTCCCCCAGCACTAGGTCCATCAATGCCTTTTGTAGTGGAGAAATCTACTCCGGATCCTCCCATATATTCGCGAAAGTGAAGAAACCATTGTAAATCTCCCCAAATATTGAATCCCCTAAGATTTTGTGTAGGTCCTAGATGCAGATACCAACCTCCCCATGGTGAAAATGGAAAGTGTTCATCCTCGATGACCTTCTGCTCAGTAACTTCGGCATCAACTGCTTCGGCTGGAAGATGTAGAATTGGGAATCCCATGCCACCACATATAGACCCACTCACCTCAGCTCTACCCTAAAATCCTCTCACAAGGCACATAACTAGTAATCCCATGCCCATTTATCTGTGACGTTTCCACCCTAGTGAATAAACCAGTCATCAGTCCACCCATTCTCTGGGTTACCCAAGGCTACCTTTAGAATGATGTGGTATTGAGGAGGAGATACTTCTGGTTGCAATGCCTTCCCATAAATATAGTTAATATGGATATATATGAAATCATCATTGAAGGGTGTATAATCATCCCAAGTATGACCATAATCCACCACGAACCACTGGTGCTGGCACGACGTACTCCTGAACAAGTATGTTGGATCATCCCTACTTGCTTAAGGAATGAAAAGGCATATTACAGAACAAATCCATATAGAGGCAACCAATTTCACAGAGGGTACTTCTTTTGAATCTATGACAACATCTCCCCCAGGTAATCATGGTCCAAATGGCTCTGCACATACTCTCCAATGCCCAGGTTTTCAGCCATCACAACCCTCTGGGAAACATCCACAAGGAACCCGCTGGTAGCTTCCTAATGAGCCATTCAATCTTCAATGTTTTCTGAATTTTTATTCTAGATTACGGAGATTGATCACAATGATTGATCATTGAACTCAATCACATAGCTCAATCATAGATACAGGTCATAGAGCCCTTCCACACAACTCATAGACACAAGCCATAGAGTGCACCCTCATAGAGTCGGAAGGCTGGTTGTGTGACACAGAGCAGAAAGGATCGATTCGTAATGAGTAACCACAGAGCACACAGAGCTTTTAGAATCAAGAGCACAATCACCAAGGATGCGAAGATGAGAAAGGAAAATAGAGGGGTTATCCTCCTATATTTATAGGCATAGAACCCCATGGCTTCATGGTGTTACTAGTCGCGGCGAGCTTCACGACTTTCCCAACACGCATAACACAACTCTACATCGCGAACCGGCTTCACTATCCAACTTTGAGATTTGCTTAAAATTTTGGCTATCTACCCTCAATTTATCCTCAGCTTAATGTCTGGGGGGATTGTTGGCACCATGATGTATGCATACGAAAAGGACTCAAAGAGGAATCAAATTCCAAGGGGGGCTACCTTGTGGATCCCCTAAGAACCATAGCTTTCGTAGTTCCCCTCAGCACTGTATCTGTCACAAAGCTAAAGACCCTCTGTTGTTGCTTATGAGTAAAAGAGGCAAGAGGGTCCATGGTTATGATGAAGTTGACAGGAAGCTTCACGCCAGGGAGGGAACTATATCGACCTGCGCATTCCCTTGGAACTTGACTGGATCCTCCGTGAGAGCCACTTAGGGAACCAAGGAGAGCTCTGTTTTGAGGAGCAGATAACAGTCGACATTATGGTTACGAAAAACATGACACAATCCATGGCTGATCACAGAGCTCATGTGGCTTGTCACCAAATAGTCCATGATTTGCGCTTGCCCTCACCAGTTAATATTGAGATCTCCTAGATCCCAAAGGACAGATACCTCGACCTTTCACATTCTCAGCTCTAAAATTGTGAAGCACCATATTCTATGTAAAAACTTGAGAAAAAATTATCTCTTCAAGGTACTTGATCATTGTGAAGTGCCTTTACCTTGGCTCAAATACAAACCCTCTTCATGAAAGGATTTCCTTTGTGAATCCCACATTCCATCGCGAAGGAGGCAGATCCCTTAGGGGACTAAGGTCTTCAAAAATGACTCACTCTTCACAAAGTACCATATATGACCATGAAATTTTTTTTCTAAGGGTGGATCATTGTGCTTCGCAAAGCACATTGATTCACAGTGCTATGCTTTTCAAGGTACCCTTGCTTCACAAAGTCCAACTCCGCGAAAGACTTTATACTTCATGAAGCATCTCTCATATGCATCTATACCCTATTCCTAGAGTAGGCCACCCCAATTCATGAAGAATATCCCTTCATAGAGTCCCTCCAATGCATGGAGAATGCATGCTTCACATGATCCATTTCTGTAAACCCATTTTCTTTACAAACCCTTCTCTTATAAAACCCTCCATGTTTCTTCGAAGTGATTTCAAGGTCCCTTGGGAGGAGCTTCGTATTGCGTTTCTTAGCCTCATGCTCCTCTGTATAGGTACGCTAACATCTATTTCTTCTTTTCATTGCCACGCTAACGTGAACCCCTCAATGGATCACTCCATAACACTGCACCACCACGCCATTGTTGATTCCTTACATTCCCCAAGGGTGGGTGGGTATCAGTTATGAAAGTCCATGGGGTGTGGAGTGAACCCACGTCGACTGACCTGCATGATGTTAAACTTCCAAGAACAATTGTCCTCAGCACATGACGTTAAATTGTGGCCTTTCCCCATGAATTAGACATGAGGTTCCCCATCTCAGACATTCTCTATGCCCTCTCATCTCTTCAATAGTGAGATACTCCCCACAAGGAATGAGATCCTCTTTACTAGAATTGAATCTGTATGTGGGGTAGGTAAACCATCCTGGTGTAATCCCCTAGCCATTCCTGCAGGTGGTAGCATCCCTGCTCCTTCTCTATTCTTATGTGCCATAGACTAGAGGAGATATGGACACCCGGACCTTCGTTGCCCCATCCCTCTCCCTTTGGAAATTATTGTCATCAGGCCTCCATCCTAGAATACATCCCAATATCCATCTCCTTGGGCCGCTAACCACACATAACCCTTGTATCCTCTTTGTGCTGCTAACCATGCATAAGCCTTTCTTCATTCCCTGTGTACACACCTTTAACAATGTGATCATTGTGTCTTTACTTTCTCTTTCTTCTCAAACCAAGCATGATTGATGTGGGATTAGAGTAAGCATTGATCATGTCATCATTTCTAATCCACATTAGCATATGTCCAAATCCTTCATCCTAAACTATGTGGATTTTGATGCTTGACCCTATCCGAGAAAGGTATGTAGGAAGCCTCCCTGAGGTTCAAGACAAAAACCCATCGGTCTCGATCACTTCATGTCGGTTCATCCCATCCTTCATGAAGTTAAAATCTATGCCCCTTTCTGTTTTGCATGACGTTAAACTGTATACTTTTGAACTATGTGGATTTTGATACCTATCTTATAGAGATGGTACGTAGGAGTCCTCCTTGAGGTTCAAACCCAACCAGTGGTAATTCTTCGTAAACCTAACAACCAGTAATCCATTGTAACCCCAACTAGTGTTAATCCATTGTAACCCCTTCTAGTGATAAGTAGTTTCATCACCCGACCGATGGTAAGCTGTTGTAGTCCACAAAAAACGGTAATCCAATGAATTCCCCTTTGTTGGGACCAAAATCTAAGGTCCACCCCTAGGCATCCGACCATCTTTTTCACTACTAACTACGTGTAAGCTACAACATCATATTTGGGCCATTTCCCTCCGCACACACCCTGATCCTATTCTTCACCCTGAAATACATGGACTTTGATTCCCTGTAATGGGGATACATAGGAAGCCTCCTTGAGGTTCAATACCATCACCCATGTCTCATCTTGGTCTCTTCCATAAGTCCCTATGTTTTGGGAAAAATATTTCCCAAACTGAAGGTTCTATATCCTTTGGGTCCCATCCATGCATCCATTCTCATGGGCTTCCTCCTCAGGTGTCCCATCGCACCTTTTGAACTACGTGAACTTTGATTACTATCCCAATGGATGCATAAAAAGTCCCTTAGAGGCTCAATCCCAACATTACCATTATCCTAATGTCGGTTCCATCTCATTATCCATTAACTTCTCTCAACCATCCATATTCATCATGATTCTTACCTGAGCTACCACATCATGTTGAGATCATGTCACCCACTTTCTCACTGCTCTTAGCAGTAAACGGACAAATAACCACTCATAAGCCCCACACAATCTGTAAACATCCATCCAAGAGTTTCCCTATTTTGATGAGGCACAATCAATGTGTAACCCCCAACATGTCTCCAGGTAACTGTCCTCCGAGAAGACCCCAATTTATCCCCCCTTTGTACTACACCAATTTTTATCCCTTTCCCTCTAAATAGCGTACTTAGGAAATATACCTGAGGATCAATCCAAGCTAATGGAAAACCATGGCATCCAATTTATATGGACCCAACCATCTTCAAAAATTTCTTCATTTGAAATTTAGATCCACCCATCTAGTAGGACACTCATGTGTTCCCTCCTAGGACTGCACTCATCTGATCTACTTTCATCTGTGTTCTGATTAGTCTCATATGTCCCTTCTAGATGTTAATCTTGTAGAATACTGCATGTTAAACATGTGATGCTATGGAAAATGTCAGAGTCATGCATATGGAATGTAATTCCCTACACTCAACATTGTATGCCTTGGGCTTCTGCCTCCTCGAGAAGACCTATCATAAGGGGAAGAAACCAAGACGCACTAGTGTTCCAGTGTCCAGACACGCTAGAAAGATCCAACATGACTACTACCTCAATTGAAGGTTTCCTCCCTAACTTGACACCTTGGAATTTCTAGACTGAATCAGAGCAATTAACCGAAAGCTATAAAAATATGGAAGTGGGAAGAGTTTCGCGAACATCATCTTAATCATTAAGGGAGACCCAAAATAGGTTATGAGTTCCTAGGTGGAATATAAATAAGTATAAAATGACATCCCATCATCGTGTTTTGATCAAGGAGAAAACTTCCCTGAATAAGAATGGATTCTGCCCACCATTGGAAAGTAGGAATGCGAGGCAACAAAAAACAGGTACTCCAAAAGGGCAGATGTGAACCCCGAAGAAAGCATTAGAAACAATGGTCTAAACCTTTTCCACTATTTCCTCAACCATTTAAAGGACTAGTAGTTTTTGTTCCCCAAATTCATCCCAGTGTGAAAGTTTCCTACAAATCTTCCCATAAAGGGCTTGATAAGGATCGATTTGGATGATCAGATGGAAATTGTTTTTGTAAGATAAATCGACCAAAGGAATATTTTCATCCCGTCCTCCTTTTGAGTACATTGAGAATGGTCTCAAGATATCCACAAGTGTCTGTATAGTCTGCTCAGATTGACCATCCGTTTGAGGGTGATAGGTCGTTCTGATGTTCAACTCAATGTTCATAGAATTCTATAGAATATTCTAGAACTTAGAGGTGAATCTTGGTTCTGGATCAAATATAATTGATTGTGGTACTCAAAGTATCACGATCACTGCTCTGATGTATACTCGTGCAAGTAGATCCATTGATATTTCCTATCATATCTCAATGAAGTCTGCAGTCTTTTTATGATGATCCACCAGGACCCATATTTCATTATTCCCTCTTGATTTACTTGGATGATCAGTGAAAAAGTCTATGGTGATGTTTTTTCCATTTCCTTGTTGGTATGAATAATAGTTTCATCACCCCCTTTGATGTTTTCCTTTCCACTTTCACTTTATAACATAAAATAAATCCTTATTTATATTCTGCAACCTCCTTCTTCATATTTTCCAACCAATTGTGTTCTCATGGATCTTGATACATCTTTGTGCTTCCTAGATAGATGGGGAAGGTTGAGATATGTTCATAATCCAAAAAATCCTTCTTTAACTCATGATTTTATGGTATACATAGTCTAGACCCAAATCTCACAACACCTTCATTATTAACATTATAATTTGAGGATTTACCTTTCCTTATTTATTACACATTATTCTGAACTGCCACATCAAATCTTTGAGAATATTTAAAATTTCTAGAAGATATGGTTGAGCAATCATTTTTTAAAGGATTCATGATGTTCCATTCATTATTATTCCCATTTCCATCCTTTCCAAATATAATAAGATAAGATACATCTCAATTCCCGCCAATGTCAGATTTTACAAATCCTTTCTTCATGGATCATTTTGCACTTTATTCAGTTTACTATGATGGTAGTGTATTTAATAGTCATTTTCTTTTATCAGATATAGACATCTTTATTGGTGAATATTCAACTCTTTCTGTGTGAATATATACATGGAGCTTTTTTGATCTATATTTATTTAACACTTCTCCCCAAATAGATAATACCACCAAATGTTTAAGTTAATATCACTACATCCAACTAGAAATCATGTGTTGGATAGTTATGTTCATGAAATTTCAACTTCCTTGATGCATAGGCAATGACTTTTCCATTTTTCATCCATAAACTTCTCGTTCCCTTCTTCGAAGCATCATTGAATACCACAAAAAGGTCTACACATGTGGGTATTGTCACCACATTCATAGTGATAAGGCTCCTTTTCAGCTCCTTTAAGCTCTATTCATATAAACAATTCCAAGAAAAATTTACACCTTTCCTGGTTAGCTTTTTACGAGGGTTTTACAATCGCAATAAATTTCTCAAAAATCAGTGAATAATACCCATCTAACCCAAGGAAAATATAAATATATGTCATAAATGTTGGCCTTATCCATCATTAAATTGCTTCAGTATTTTAAGAGTACACATATATCTAATTTATTGTAATGATATTCCCCAAGAAATATACTTCCTTCAACCAAAAATCACAATTGTTGTACTTGGCACAATGATTTTCCTCTGTAAATGTCTTTAGTACATTATTCAAATTCTCCTCATGAACTTTATTACTTGTAGAGTATATTAAAATATCATATATAAAGACTACAAAAAATATTTAATGTAATCTCTAAATACGCTATTCATAAAATACATTAAGATTTTTGGTTAATTATTAAGTCTGAATGGAATTACTAAGAATTCATAGTGCTCTCACCTTGTATGAAAATAAGTCTTGGGGACATCCTCCTTCTTCACAAAAACTTGGTAATATCCCAACCAAAAATCTACCTTGGAAAAGTATTATGATCCACATAGCTGGTCAAACAATTCATCAATATGAGGTAGATGATACTTGTTCTTTATCCTGATATTGTGGATCTCACAATAACCGATGAAAAGAAACATTAACACAACTTTCATTACTTAGAGGAGTGGTGCACCCCATGGTGATGAACATTGTTGTAAGAAACCTTTATAGAGATTCTCCTGTATTTTTTTCTTCATATCCTCAAGTTATAAAAAATTGATTATATAAGGAGTCTTGTATAATAGTAATTCCCCAGTTATAAGCTCAATCCAAAATTAAACATCTCATCTAGGAGGAAGACCATGAAATTCCTCAAGAAACACATCACCATATTGCCTAAAAATGGGTATTTATTCAAGGATGATTATTTCCTTACACTCAATCATTTGATCTAGATACACTTTCATATAGGGAAATAATATCCAAGCTTAAGATGATGGTTCTATAAAAGATTCATCAACCTACTTGCACTTTTACAGAATAAGGGGTCAATTCACAATACCTATAGTTATTTACTTCTCACAGAATTTTATGTTGGATATATATAGGGAAAGTCAATACATTCCTATAATTGAATCAAATTCCACCAAAGTGAGTAATATAGGGTTTGATGGGAAATTGAGCCCACAATAAGTGATTGGGAATGAGTTATATACTTGGTAGGAAACAATTTCCCCATTTTCTATTTTCACTAACATCTATACTTCAAAGATATGTTGTGTTGTTTGGATTGTTCTAATAATCCTTCATGATATTTAATAAATTTTTGATCTAGAATAAAACATTATGTTCCATATTCTTGAATTAATAACTTGTGTACCTATCACCACTTCATTTTGGGGATTCAATTCGGTGGTTGTGATGTAAAAAATCCCACTTTTCTTCCTTGGTAGTTGTTGGTTGTCTCCAAAAACCCTTGGATTAGTGAATTCGATTGAAAAATGAACTGGTTACTTGTAATTGTAGCAATGAACAATACACTGAGGGTTGAATGAAACATTTATTTCCTCTATCTCAGTAAAGGTGTTTTCCTACTAGAAATCACTAGCTAGGTTCTGCTCCTTCCCACACCAAAATCATTTCCCCGTCCTCTTTAAGAAATTTCAAGGGTTCTTCTTTTCTCACCATTGGAAAGTGGGATAATGAAATTTATTAGCACTATTAAATATCTTTATTAGACATCCAGAATTGATCTTCACAGTCTGCTTATTATCCTTATGATACCATTGAAGTTCATCAATCTATATTTTAACATTGAGGGCACATCAGAAAATTTACTCATAGATATCAAAGTCATGAATCTCCAGGGATTTTCTTAGGCTAGGCTTTATCCCACCAAAGAAGTGGTCAACATTTATTTAAGGGGTAAGGACAAAGCTTTAGGTGCATCATGCAAGCCTTTTGATGTTTTCATCATACTCCTTGATAGATTCATCACTTTTCTAATTGAGGGAAAGTAAATCCCGTGGATGGAAAATATTTATTGAATTTTTTTATAGAAATCCTTCCATCACATTACATTAATATTCTCCTCAATATTTTATCTTTGATCCATTTATATTTTTATCATCTTCACCCTACATATGATAAACAACCAAAAGAACCTTCTCTTGCTCGGAGAATTGAAGGATGAAGAAGATCTTCTCAATGGATTTGATCCATTGTTTGATAATTAAAGGATCTGATGATCCATTGAAATTATAAGGGCTTTGATGGATGAATCTCTTGATTTAAACTTGTTACTTTTTGGGGGATTTGGATTCTCTTACTGGTCTTTGTTTCTATTTAAAAACGGATTCATCTAAGAGGGTATTGTCATAAAGTGTGTGATTCATTCTCCAATAAGAGTGGGTATCTCATTGGGTATGTCATCACATTTTTCTTCTCATTGAGTTTTACCAGATTCCACATATAGACAGACATTTTATAGAATAAATAAGTTACGGATGAGTATATTTAATATTTAAACACATAAATGGGAATTTAATGAAATTAAAGGGATACATTATAATATACTTATATTTCCTTAACTTATGGATTTAGAGGATTTAGTCTTTTTTATCCATGATATATTTCTTAACATATAAACTTATGGGATTTTTTTTACTCCCTTAATAATTGCATGTAATGAGATTATGAATTTCCAAATAATATCCCCTGGTAGTTTCAAACCAGGTGCGTAATAAGGCTTGTTGTTGTGTACTAGGTTACCCTGAGTCAGGCCTGGAACACCATGTCGGAGTTGTTACCCCAAGGTACATCTGTGCCAAAACCAAGTCAACTTATAGTATCCGGGAAGGGATGTATTTTAATTATAAAAAAATTTCTTTATACTCACAAAAATTTTAGGAATATATTCTTATACTTAGTCTTATCTCTGAGTATTTTTCTAGAGTTTTCTAATCCAAATCCAAAAAATAACTAAACTATTCCTTTGATACAAACTTTAAAAACCCCTATCTTTATTAAAACTTAATTCATGAATTAATTACATAAAATTACACTTAATACAACATGAAATATTTATATGTCTAGTGTCTTTGGGAATTAGGTACATTTCATTACAACTTTAAACATGAATGAAGACATCTTTATTGAAAACGTCTTTCACATGCTTGGGCTTAAAACTACATTGGATAACCTAGGGAAGTAATTAAAAAGGGGTGATCCATAAATCGGAGTAAGGGAATAAAAATTTCCTAACATGACGATAATAATACATGTTAGACATGGAATATCAATGATTCATAATGTAACATGAATAATATGGCATGATATAACATGATAATCATAACATGGGAAATGTGGAAACAACATACAACACTACATCATGAATATAGGAAAAGGATAAACTATCAAGAATTTATGGTTAAAAAAGTACCATAAATGAATCAAGTATCCCCATATCCCAACATGATGTGTCATGATACTAAACATTACCTAATGCACATGAGCGAAATATAATTCTGGGCTCACCTTTCACTTTCATTTCAATGTCATGCTTATGTGTGCCTTGTATATCATAAAACATTGATTCATTCATCTTCATTATTTATTACACTATAATGGAGTGTGGAATAAATATATGTAATTCAAAAATCAAAAGGTATTTGTTTATAAAAGTGAACAACCTTGATAGGAAATGGGTATGGCATTCACTACACAAGTTATTTGGCTTGGAAAATCACAGTGAAGACTCGACAACATTATGGTGTCACTTAAAAATTCATAAAATGGGTTGATGATAGAGAAATGGATCTATCATATTTTTACATGAATTTTACAGTAATAGAGAAATGGAAGGACATTTCCACATATTTATAATTATAAAATGAATGCATACAATAATAAATAATATTTAATAAAAAGAGAAAGGAAAGGATGCTTATGAAATTTTAGCATGGTAAAAGGTGTACATGGGATAGATTAATGAGATAAAAATTGTTCTCTAATAATTTATAAATAACTATATATGTATGGGGGAGGTGTGAAAACCTACCCCATAATTAAAAATTGAAAACAAAAGGGAATAACATGATAATTAAACTTGGATAATGATGAGTAATGAAAGAACCCTTACTAGAATGTGTGGCTCCAAAAGATTGAAAAGAGGATTATTGAGGGATTGGGGTAACTTTAGAGAACTTTAGAGAGTGTATGTAAGGTTAAATACTTTCTGAAAGTATTTGGAGTGATGATAAATGGGAGCGTGGGTGGGTATACGTTGGAAATGATAGGGATTTCGTTAAAATTTAGGTTTTGGACTCAACAAAATAAAATATTCAAAACCAAAATCCTTACCATGGATTTACCCATGGATTCTGCCAAAGATTAGTGTTTTTAATTATTTTATTAGGAAATGGAGAGAAATTATTAATATAATTCCTCTGCTTATGTGGAGGTGAGTCACACTTTTAAATAAAGGCATTTAAAACCCTAAAATATATTAATTGTATTGGAGGATTCATAATGGCTTAATAAAAATAATCAAATAAACATAAAATAAAATTATTATAAGGGGAAAATATATTTGGTATAGGATACCAATTATAGTATTTATGACATCATTTTTGATTCATTATAATGTCATAAAACACACCACATATATATACTATATTGAATTTTTAATTGAAAATTCAACGGCCTCATAAATTTATGAAAAATTTACCATTGGATAGTTTAAAGGATATGATTCCAAAAATAATAATCATTTTATCTAAATATTTTTATAAATATTTTCATTTTCACTTTTAAAAATAATAACCAATATTTATTGGAAATGAAAGGTTATGATAATAACAGTTTTTGAACCCAAATAAAAAGTGCAATTTACTTAATAAAAATTATATGAGCATTTATAAATAATAAAACATATATAATAATATAATTTTAATAAAATACGATTTATTTCAAAAATCCATTAGTTCATCAAAATAAATCCCTTGATTGAGGTTGAATATTACAAGAAAAAATAATTTTTTTAATGGAATCAAAATCAAAATAATTTATAAAGTGAAAATAAATAAAATATTCTATTAAATATACATATTCATATTATTAAGGCCTTGATATATAACCCTCTATTACACTAGTGTACGCCCAAAGAGTATGGTGTGTGACAATGAGACTTTCATGGGGCCGTTCGATGAACATGGTTTGGGTTGTGATTACAGGGAGCTTAAATTTCTCCCGTAATTGGTTTTTATCATGCATATGTTATTAGATCTCATATTGGTATTTGTAAAGGGAATATACCAATGATGTTTTCTACCTTTTAAGCTCCAATAAATGGGATTTATAGGGTACAATCCTACTAGCTGAGGTCATCACTTTATTTGTCTGTGTCAATTAGTTTTTTTTAAATCCATATATCTATATTAATCATTCGATCACAGTTTAATGGATATATAAACAACATTAATATTCTTAACGGTATTTTTAATATAAATATATAACCAATGAAGTGAATGTGTTTTCTATAACCATTTAACATAATAAGAAATATAAATAAATCACAAAGGGAAACTTTATTTATAATAGTTCAGGTCATTACATTGCTGATAGCGCATAGGTTTGGTGTTTTTGTTATTTTTGAATAGTATCTACTCTTATTTCATCATGTTCTGATAGTGTGGATATTTTATGTCAAGTTATAGATATTTATATTATTTTATCTACATATTTATGGACGTGGAGTTTTCACTTTATATTCTTGTTGGACAAATAATGAGGTCTTTGTTATTTTGTATCAGGAGATAAAGAAGTTGTCTATAGCTTATTATGAATCGGGGTTCATAGAGGGATATTTTTGGGCCCTTTATTTTTGGGTTTTGTTTTTATTTCATGAATTCATGTTGGATATCCATGTTGTTAGGATAGGGACTTGATATATGGACTCCTCTTTTCAGTTTTTCATTTGTCATACTATTAGTTTCTCATTCGAAATAAATTTAATCTTTTATAAACTTGTATGAAAACATGTTAAAAGTATAAAGCATATTTTAAATGGATGAATTCCTTTAAAATAACTAAATGATTATTTAAACCAATAAATGTTGTTTTAGGAATTTTAAAATAGTCTTTAACCTATGGAACTCGAAAGAAAAATCTTATTTTGACAAGTACATTTTAGTATATATGATAATATCAATAAAACAACTTAAAACATGTATTTAAAACAACAAGAAATTTATATTTTAGATTTAAAGATTAATGCATGGGATAAATTAAATTTAACCAAATAATATCTATAAATACAATATTAATCTTCATGAACCCTAATACATAAAAATCCCCAATTAAAAATTGATCATAGAGGAACCTTGGTTCTCCCTCACCTCACTAGGGAAAGGAAAGAATGTAAGAAAGAATAAAGGAGGGTGAGAAAGGAACTAGAGGTTAAGTAACTTACATAATACTCTTCAATACTTGAATAAATATAATAAATAACTAAGGTAGTGGATTAAAATATAATGGAGAGGTGAAAAATACTTGTGGTTTAAATGGGGAAGAGAGTGGAGGATTAAGAGTTAAAATTGGAGATGTGGGCATTGTTAATTTTTTAATTTTTAATGAATATGGATAACTTGCATGGTTTAGTCGTACGATTCACCAAAACATTCACTAACCATTGAAGGAATCTCTGGAACTGACTTGGAGTCCATACATTTTAGGGTGCATTAGTTGTGTAAATTTTGTGCCAACCATATGAGTCGGTCTGAAATTTACTACAAGGCTTTCACGGTTAGGTCTCGTGGTTAGTATTAATCATTTACCAACCATTCACCTAATATATATCTCCATAATTTGAATAATTTAGGATAATTTGACCATAAAATCAAGTATTAAAGTGAAAATAAATTAATAAATAAAATAATAAGGGAAAAATTCTGGGTGTGATATAAGGGATGATCATTAGTGATAAAAACAACACAAATCAATTTGTGATACAAGACAGGGGAATGAGATAGTTGATCTTCAACAGTTTAAAGATAAATATCAATTTTGAGTTATGTTTTGATAAAATAAAAAATATGAAGTTTTTTATATGTTTTATAGAATAATGTGTTCTTTTTTCAAATCAATCATTGAGTTGTTTAAAGATAATGTGGGAGTACACCAGACGCTTACATTTGAGAAATTAGATATTAAAATCATGAGTTGATGTATTGTAAGCTGATTTATTTTGTTTACACTTTTTCACCTATATAGTTTCATTTATTTAATTGTGTGAAGACCCATAAAATTTATTGGGGATATCTCAAAAAGGTTTTGTGTTCTAATTTGAGAAGTGTTTTGTAAATAAAAATAGAATATAAGAGAGAATATTTCTCTAGGTGGAAGAAGGAAACATGTCGAAATAATTACAAGACATTAGTGAAAGAAGAATATTTTTCAAGATAAAAAGATAACTCTCAATAAATTAAAAGTATATCTAATACAGTATTGTGAAGTAAATATCTAAAATTTATTAAAAAAGTATAAGAGTGTACCAAGATAACTGAATCTCTCAAATAAAAAATAATAATAATTGAACCACTGATAATGATGAAAAACTAATTGGTTTTCAAATAAGAAGAGGAAGAAATTAAGAAGAATAAAAACACTTGACCAAAGAGAAAATTCATGGAGTGATAAAGAGTATAACCAAAGTATTAAGGGTCTACTCATTGGGTAGAGTTTTTTGTGGATGTATTATTAATGTCTTATTTGAGTGGGTGGACAACAATCAATTTCTATTGAAGATATAGAAGTAGGAAAAAATAGAAGTCGAGTTTCATGGTTCAAATATAAAGATTTTAAGGATTTAAAATACAGTCTGTTACTGAGTAAGGAGATCCATTTCTTGATGCTATGATGACACTAGAAATATCTGTGATCAACTTTAACAGTAGGAAAGATGATGGATTTAATTGATGTGATACTAGTATAAAGAAATTACTGAATGTAGTATAGTTGACATGTGTTGTCAAACCCCAATGTCTCTTTTATTTAATTTAGTTTAATTTTGTTATTTTCTATTTATATTATGTATTGGAAATTATCAGGTATTTTCAAGTATTCTAGGAATCCCTAGGGAGTTACAGACTGGTTTTGCATCAGGTTATGATGTGGCCCTAGGAGGTTGCGTCGTGGCATGCCGTTTTCATTCTAGATTTTTTTGGGGACAACATCAATTGTGATGTGGAGTGTGGTCTATTCCTTGGTGGGTTCCATGTAAGGGTCAAAGAGGGTGAACACACCATAGGACATGAGTGTATTCTTTGGTGGGTGCTACGTATTGGTGATCCATGTAGAAAGCCTTGGGCTACACCCTATAGGGAGCTGTATAGTCATAGTTTAGTGTTATATGAAGGTCGTGCGTATAGGTGGTGTGTTTCATAAAGGAAAGAGGATGGGCCACGATCTAGAGAGGATGGTTGAATAATTGTGGGAGTTTGGTGAGGGACTGAATTTCATATCATAAACGGCTACTTCATGGGGGATTGGGGGTCTTCGCCAGTGCTCCTGTCTGAAACAATGAGGGACACAGATCTAAATCGTAGTCCTGACATGTTAGGGTTATCAGAGGTGCTTTAATCTTTAATGGGGATGGTATGTGTTTTAATAAAAATATGTTATTGGAACTCTATTTATTTTTAGTGGTGGAACTCAATGGTGTAACACCTAGGCTCCACCGTATGAGGGCCTACCAGGGTTGCTTCTTATTATAAGCCTAAGGGCCATAACGAGGATCCCGTCTCCCCATTTTTTTATAAAAAAAAGAATTATGCTTTTACTCCCTATTTCTTTTTATGGGGTTTTATTTTCATCTTACATTCCATTAGATCGATCCAAGGAGTACAGGGGGTGGGGGTAGATCCTACTATCTCTTCTCTACATCTTTGGATTATTATTTATCAATTATAGGTGGCTTTTCATGGTTAATAACTCCATTTATCTTGGATTTCTCTCCCTCATAAAACTCTAACTGCCGTGTGGGCTGCGTTTTAGGGTTAGGGGTGGATTCAATTTTCGGGATTTAGAGGTTAGGGATTAGAGGGGTCATATCCTTTATGTTGGATAATTCTCCATCAAACACGAAAATTATCACTCGATTTTCAATAAAACATGGTATGTGATTGTGTGAATTTAATTTATCTAGAATTTCATTTGATTCTTTATATTTAAAAATATTTTATTTATAGATTTAAAATTATACATAATATATAAATTAATTTTATAGTTTTTTTTATAATTTATTTCTTCACATGGAATAAATGTGGTGTTTTCTAATGCTTTTGGTTTATAAAAGGATGCATGAATGAAAAGTTTTTGTAGAAATATTCCAACAACTTATTCTGGATTAGTATGAGATAATGTAAGTGACTTGATCTTGTTTGGATCCAAAAGTTAGTTTTATCATATATTTATAATTTTTTTAAATAAAAAAATGATTCAAGTTACCGTGATATTTTTAATAAAAGGGGTGATTATTTTAAATGGGGTGGAAATTGGTTTTTTAATTGTTAGTTTTTAAATAATTATTATAAATGGATTTAAATGGTTAAAAAGGACTCAATATCCTATGTTAGTTTTCATCCAAGCTTATTTGGAATTTTCAAATTGTTTTTCATGGTGTGGGTGTGAGACCCTCTTAATATCCTTTTTTACATGAAATATGACACTAGAGTAGGATATTAATTTCCATTATAATGGATGATATCATTTGTGATATTTATTTCAAGGGAATTAAAGGTGAGTAGGGATTCATGTTTTTTTAATACTTGATCTTATGACTTATTAATTACTCACCTTTTGTTTCTACTATCATGGGTTCACTAGGCACTATGTGAGAGGATAAGATTTATGCTATACTCGATACTCACATGAAACTAGTATCCCCTCTAGTGTGAGATATGACAAGATATGGAGTTCCCCCAATGGTAATAGGTGAAGGATAGTATGGTTTCTTATGTTATTTATGGCAAAACATATGACAAAAATTGGTCTCATTTATTGGTAATGACTAGGTCCATATTACCTTAAGAAATAGTGTTTCCCAAGATATTAGATGAATATGTAGGAACATTTCATTGTGCTCCCTACCACGATTGGAATCCATGGAACTATGTCTTTGATTTACCTTCTCTGTTTAATTAGTGATGTGGTTTCTTAATGTTTGATTTGAAATTATTTTTTTTATCAATTATTTTTCTATTTTTATTTAAATTTATGTATTTATATAGGGGTTTGAAAATAGACTTAAAACGGATGTGTAAATGAAGAAATTTTTTATTGGGTAAATGTTTTCAAAATTATTTTTTTCATTTAATTTAATGATGAAAATTAAGTGTTTATTAATTTGTTTTTCATGTGATATTTTCTTTTCATATAATTTTGTATCGAAAATATATCTTCTCATTTTATTTCAAAATATAATAAAAAGAAATTTCTTTTGAAAGGAGTTACAAAAAATTCTTGGTGAGATCCTACTAGGCTCATTTTAACTCACACCATATATATGGAATTTGGTGTATGCAAATATGATGATTTTGTCCTAATGTTCCTAGGATTTGGTCTTTCCCAGGTCAGGCATCCAAGTGGTTTCACGATGGTTGTTTCGAGATGTGGAGTGTGACCTAGGGGTCACATGAATTATTATAGTAGGTGGGTTTTATTTTTATTATGTGGATTCTATATATATTTCAATTGGTTTAAATATAATTTTTGTTTAAATTATATATGGGATTCTGGTTGTTTTAACCATTTGGTTTATTTGATGATTTTTCCACTTATTGAAATCTAATGAGACATTTTACTTACTATTTTTGAAAAATCAATTTGGATGTTCTATTTTATTGATATATATAACATTTAAAATGTAAAATAATTATCAATAATGTATTCTTGATACTTTGGAACTATTTTTGAAGCCCGAGGAAATCAGGAATGCATCTCAACTATTTCATGGGTCACCTATAATGTCTTGTTTAGGGGTGACCTAGAGTTCATGAAAAAATGTTATCAGTGGATTTTAATACAATTTATAGTGTGTCTAGGTAGTATAGAGATGAGAATTATTTTTGAGAATCAGGAAGAGGTTGTAGAAAATATCCTGGAAATATTTTCTCCACAAAAACCTCATGTTTACAAGGATAGTTGGGATTTGAGTATTGATTTTGATCATATCTAATGGATTTTGATATATTATTATGGTATTTTGATTCTCTATGAGTACATAAGTGATTTTGGGGGACACCTTGGGTTTCATAGGTATGTTTGCCCAGAGAACCTAGGCTTTACTGTTAACTCACATAGTCGGGTAAACCATAGGGAGCCCATGTAGATGGTCCTGGAAGCATTTCAGAGCTTCTATCATAGTTGGCACATGGTTTACAATCCCATGCTTCCAAATCATGAAAAATTATTTTTCTTATCCAAACTTTTTTTGCATCCCTTGTTTTCTAAAATGAACATAATGGTGTGATGGAAATTTAGAGAGTTTTATTTATGTAATTAATGTTATTTATTATGGTTTTAATTTTGTTTTACATTGTGTTTGGTTTTTTTTTCAGCAATTTTTTTTTATATAATGGAAAAATCATTTTTTATTTATAGATTGGATTTGGAAATTGAGTTGTGTTATGTTAGTTTATTTTTCAAGTGAGAAGGGGGATAAAGGATTCATTTTGAGAGGAAAATGGCGTTTTCATTTTGAAATTGGGTTTTGTATATTGTTCAAGAAATATTTTTAACCATATTGGGAAATTTTAAATTAGATATTTAGTGACTGGTTTTAAAGGTAATTTATTTAAAAATGAAATTTTACTTTTTTAGGAATCTTATTTTACATTTTGTAAAACTTTATTGAGAAATAAAATAAAGTGATTTCATAGGATGGTTTGTTTTTAAAACCAAAATTATAGTTGTTTTCAAGGATGAGTGGTTTTGAAACAAAATGGGAAAAAGTGTTTCAAGGAAATAGGTTTTACAAAATGTTTAATTGAAATTATTTTAAGTAAATAAGTTTTTTTAGAAATGGTGAGAATAGTTATAAAGGAAATGATTCCATATAGATTTAAAATGAAATAACCTGCTTTAAAGTGTATTCAAGAAATTTATATTGAGATTGAAATTTTATATAAGGGTTCTTTCATGTCTTTTTGATGGGTGATTTTCTTTTGGAATTTTTTTTGCTGGTGTTCTATGAGCTTATATGGGAACCATCTGTTGAAAGAGTTAATGTCTTATTTTATTTATAATATGAATCTAAAAGAGTCTTTGAAGAATATTTTAATTTCCAATAATTGTTACAACCTTCAAGATATATCCTCTCATCATTTAAGATTGGTTTATTTTCTTTTTGAATCTACCCAATCTCATGGTCGAATGGTGGGTCTAAATTATTCAATCCCTTGAAATCTTCTATGAAGTTCATAACTCAAAGTTTCTTTTAATTAGATATTAAGGATAATTCAGCTAAATACATTCTATCATCTTTTGAGGAGGTTTATTGTAACACCCCAAGCTTCCATGGTATGCTTCTCTTTGAATAATACAACAGCTCGTGTTGTACACAACTTCGAGTTCTAACACACACCACAACAAATCAAACCAGTCATTATGAATAGTAATACCCACTTTTTGAAATTTCATAAATTTTATCATTCAAAATGGACATCATTTTTGGATTTAGAATATCGAAATTAGCCATGGGTGAATTTTGGGTATTTTTCTAAATATGTTCAATTTTTGATGAATAGTGAAAAAACACTAAGTTATATTTTAAAACTGAATTTTTATTGAAAAAATTATATTTATTATTTAAATTTATTTTATATAAAAATATATACATAATACCTATATAAGTTCAATGTAATTCATTGGATTCAATTTATAATAATTTTAGATATATAAAAATTTTATAGAACTTTTCACTGTCTTTTACCCACCTCCTAAGAGAATTTGCGAATTCACATAAAACATAATTTTACCGCTTCTATGACTGGAATTTCAAAAATCTAAGAGAAATGGTTGATATCATTAAATAAAATGTCATTCAATAAGATTAAAATAAATTTTCATGAATAGTTACTTTTTTACTTTTATTTGCCACGGTTATTAGTAAATAGGGTAATTAAGGGTAAAAATGATATTATTATTACACTAACACATGTACTAATTCTATGGGATATGTAAAATTTGACCAAAAAAACCTTGGTAATAAAATATGAACCTCTTTGGTCCACTTGGATTAGATTAGTACATTTATTATTATTTAATTCAAAGAAGAGTTAAAAGAGTTAAAATTAATTTTTAATAACTAAATCATTTTTAATATAGGGTTACACATAAGATAAATTCGACTATAAATATTCATTATAAAGATAATTTTATTTCATAAATAATTTTATTTTATTTATATTTTTTACACATTAAATAATTTAATTTAGTTATGACACAATGATGATGCAGTAATTACCTAATAAATGAAATATTAAAATAATTGTTATTATAAATATCCAAATAAAATTAATTTGAGATTTTTTATGAATTCCACTAATTTTATAAGTTAATATGACATATTAGGGTTGGTTAGATGAATTTTTTTCTAAGTAATAATTCTGTTATGAATTTAGGAAAAACAAAATACCAAATTGTGTCAAAATGGACATAAAAGAGTTTTCAACACAACTATTATATTATTTATTTATATTCAATTTATAAAAATCTATTGTTCGGCCAAAATACTTATATAATTATAGTTTTATAATTAATGAACCACTTGGGGTTCTCTTGGAAGTATATAGTATTATTATTAACCATATAATATAAAAATACAAAGAGACATGGTAAATGTCAAATTATTTATCTAAGAGTTAAATAAAAAAGTTAAGGTTAATACAGTGACCCAATCATGTCTAAAACCTATTGGTTTAGTGGTTTTCAATCCATACCCACATTATCCTATAAATAATCCATTTTTGATCCATTAGAATCCGAAAATGATTTTATTATAAAATAATATTTCTATATTTTCTTAAGGTTCCCCTCACCCCTCTTATAAAAGGGTACTCTCCCTTCTCCCTAAATTCACACCTTTAAAGCCATTTGTATTGGACGAACCCTACCCAAATTTCATATCAACTGTCCTGCCTTCATCCTAGAGGCCCTCCTTTAGCCGGAAATCCATCCTAAGGATCCCTTTTGATCAGATCAAAAGGAAGAACCTGAAGAAGAGGTAAATATTTAATCCCCTCTTTCAAGTTTCATTCTTCTTCCACTTCCTCTTTATTTTTTGTTTCCATTATAAAATAATAACTCCAGTATAATATATATATAATGTGGTGTTATTTTTAATATTCTACAACCATATTCATTATTCTATCCATCCTTGGAATGACATGTCACCAAACGACCATACGTACGGACTACCGTCTCCACGTTGTGGTGTAATTGTTATTCAATACATTATTATTTGGATGAGTATAATAATTATGTGTAATTGATGTAAATAATAAATATAACATGATAATGATTTAGTATATATGATATACCATCCAATTATATATTTTTTTAATATCAAAATAATGATATTGTCGCTCGTGCGTACGTACAAATTACCGTCTCCCCGAACGCGATGAGATTCATTCCCCATGATATCCATTCAAAACTAATTTTCATTTGATGATTAAAAATAATATTTAAATACTTCATATAATTCTTGATATAAATAATATAAATCCCATCCATAACAAATATAACTCACATTACAATGAATATAAAGGAAAACAAAATCGTTAACACCTGAAACAATGATAATACTAAGATATTATTAACGAAGAAATGTTAAAAGATCATATATGATATCATATTAATGTATATGATTCTTTTATAATTTAATAACAATTATTTCACCATTATACACAAGGTTAACCTACCCTATACCAAGGAAAAGTACAAGTTAAGGGTTTATTTCACAATCTCTTCATTATCCGAGGTTGTTTATACGTAATTATCTACATGGACCTCTTTATCATCCACATCCATGTTTCTTAAAAATGTATTTCCAAACATTATTAATATTTTACAAACTGTGAGTTAAATTCGTTTATACCCTCGTTTGAAATTTTATATGATGTTCAAAAGGAATCTTTTTGTTGTTTTCCAAACAGGGTCCTTTTAACCTTTTCGACAAAATTAAGGTAAGAATGTCTTTTTTTAACTTATATGGAGGGTGCGGTTATTTTATGCTGTTATAAAATCATCGAAGCTTCCCTTACAAGCTTATAAGAATATTTTCAAATTAAATGTTTTCTTTTATAATTATGTGGCTTTTTAATGATTTCAACAAAGAGATATTTCTCCCAAATAGTTTTGATTTCATCTATGTCAACATCCTTTAATGGATTTAAAGCTTATTTTAAGTTGATTTATTTTGATACAAAACATCAATATTTTGTTGAAGTTTTTGTGATATGTTTGACTGTGGATGAGTTATTTTTATACCATTCATGGTTTATGGAGAAAATATTGACATTTCGTATGCTACTTTTAATATGAATGTTTATGTTATGTTTAAACTTGTTCATATGAGGAATGCATTAGACTCAGTAAGTGACAAGTGGAGCCCACGATAGGTCCTCAATGCATCGGTAGGTCTCATGAGACAAACTTTTGTCTTGCCACAAGGCCTTGACAAAATCTTATTTGTAGTCTTGGCACAAGGCCTTGACTATGTGGTTATGAATGTCTCGCATTATGCATTCCATCATTATGAAAGTTGATATTGATATTGCATGTTATTATTAGACTTGTAGAATATCCATGTGAGTAAGTAAAAGGAATTATTTTGATTTTGTCTTTTCCATATTATTATGAAGTTCAAGTTTAAAAAGATTTTGTTTTAGTATTATACATTTCCATAAGTTCTTATGCTTATTTATGAATGTTTCTGCTATATTGTTATCCTTACTAAGCATCTGATCACACCCCTTTCTATGTTTTATTTTTCCCAGGATGCGAAGAAGTATTTTATGACTGACCCACAGGGATAGTCTGAGGGGATATGAGTGTTGTCTATGGAAATAATGTTGTTTTCGTTTTCCATTTATGATGTAACGTAATCCTTATGAATGTATCTAGTGTATCCAAGGGTACAAAACTAATCGGTCTTTCGAGACATGATCTTTTGTGATCATTCCAATGTTATGTAATAATGCACTAACTTTGGGTAACTGGGGTTGGGGCGTTACAGTTGGTATCAGAGTAATTTTAGTACAAACATTGGAAACTAGATTTAGATAAAATCTGATTAAAGAACATATCCCAAAGATATACATTGAGTATTAGTATAGAAGAACATCCTAGAATTTTGGTATTGAAGAGATTTTTTGAGTATTACAATAAATATTTAAATAACCAAATATTTCAAGGGATTTTTTATTTTTTTTAAATACTATGGAATTTGAAGAGTCTGTGGCTTCTGACGGCGCTTGATTCTAAGGCCCGGTGTGCCCGGAATCAATTTTCAAAGTTTAGCATCGGTCCGTTCAGTGAACGAATGAGCGGGTTTTTCTAACTTTTGAACCAGTGCTCGGAATTAAAATATGAGGGTACCAACCAAATCGTAGCACCGAAAATTGCTTAAGGGGACACTTACCATAGTTGCGTTCACAAAAGAGGAGAAGTTAATTTTTGGGGGTTTGTTTATGAAATAAATAAAAATTGTCGGAACATTTTTTATTACTAATTGACTTTACTCCCTCCCATGGGTAGTTAAAGGTGGGGCCCACAACCACTTAATTACCCATGTGAGGAGGTTTGAGAGGTGGGGCCCACACGAGCCCCACCATTTAGTGTCCTCTTACCCCATTTATTACCCTACTGTTTCCATGGCTTTTCCTCCATTATTATCCCTTGATTAATTATTGGGTAACTCCTCGTATTGATTAATGAGGAACCTTCCTTTTCCCCTTTTTAATTTAAACTTCCAACACATTTAATTAAGGGGAACCTTCTCTCTCCCTTCTTTTGTCAACAAATTTTAATTAGTGTGGTGAATTAATTACAGGAGAGTTTCTTTGCGTGTGAAATTAAATAATAGAAGGAAAATATTATTTAATTTTGGGAGAGCATCATTGGTGAAGGAAAGAACGTGGGAGAGCTCTTGAGCTTTTGACAAAGAACACCGTCCACCGACAAAGAACGAAGAAGAACGCCGGGTCCTCAGAGATTGATGACGCACCACTAATCTTCTTCTCAAAAACAAGAGAGGAGACACTGCTTCCTCCTCGGTACACTCTGACGTCGCATTTATTTAATTTCACCGCGACGCAGTCTACCGCGACGCCGACGAATGCCTTCTTTGTTGAGGTAGGGGTTATTTATGTTCATGATCAATTAAATGTTCATTGTTAATTGAATTGGCCATTTTTTATCGACATAATGGGAGGAGATCGGACGGCAAAAACATGGCCAATCCTCCTTCCATTTTATTTTTTGATCCACGTTGAACTTGTGGCGAAGGCGACGTGGTGTCGTTGCACCGCGTGGAAACGAAAAGGTGGTCGCGGCCAGGAGCGGGCCGCGGCGGAGGGGCGCGGCACCATCGTGCCACACCGGTCAGACAGGATCCGCGACCTTTGGCCATGGAAGTTCTGAAAAGGGGAGTTCGGAAGAGACGGCCCCCGGCGCCACCTGAAGGCGGAACCTGAGGGGGTCCTGCGGTTCCAACAAAGGACGTCCATTTCGTCGGGCCGTTTCCCCAAATAGGGGGAGGAGCCCACTTCGCACCCCGCTCGGCCGCGAGCTGAACCGCGGCCGGCCTCTGAGCTGGGCCGCAGGCCATGCTCCGCCACGGGCCGGGCCGCGCCCAATTGGGCCAGACCCAGACACAGGTCGGGTCGACCCGGTTTGGGCTGACCCAGGTGGTATCGGGTCGGGTCGGACTGGGCCGAAACCCCCTACATTCGGATGGATCCGTCAAAATGCCCATATCATGGGCTATAGAACTCTGATCGACACACCGTCAGTTGATTTGGGATCCTTTGATTGAGACGGTCGTTTTGGTATATTAAACTCAAGCTTTAGGTAATGTTTGGGTACAACCGGGTTGGTTCGAACTCCAAACCAACCGGGCCCTTGGAGCATAAATGCCAATAACTTAACGACCAGATGCCCGAATGACGTACCGTCAGTCATATTGTTTTTATCTTAGTGTGACGGTTCTTTTGGCTTACTCCTATTGAGCTTTGGACACAGATGGAGTATGATCGGGTTGGTTTTAACTTAAAAACCAACCGGGCCCCTGGGACGAAAAAGCCAATAACTCTCAGATTGGGCGTCCGACTGACGCATCGTCTGTCGCGTTGAGTTCGTATTGACGAGACAAAACTTTGTGATACATAAACTTTGGACATTGTGATAGTTGATGTATCCACCCCCTTGGATTGTGGAGCGGACCCTCCTGGAATCGAGTGTGCTGTTTGCGGGAACCCTAGAGCTGGTTGCGACTCCGACGATGACTACTGTTCTTGTATCCTGTGTGGGTCCAGCTGTATTGACCTATGTACTTGTATCCTGTGTGGGTCCAATAGAGTAGCCTGTCTTGTATCCTGTGTGGGTCTGATAGCTTAGTGGGTCTTGCATCCTGTGTGGGTCCGATAGCTTAGATGAATCAGTGGCTACATCTGATCATCTCCATCACCTTACGAAGTGTATACCCGTGTGAGATGAGTCTTGTTTCTCAATCATTATCATTGATGTGGTTGAATAGAATTCCTATGGGGACTGGGTTGTGCTTTCTTATGTGGACTGGACTATGCTTGGGCTCAGGAGCTGGATCCGAACTGTAACAGATGACTTAGGTATATGTATGGGAATATACCTAAGTAGTGTTGTTGATATTTCGTGATTGTATCTTTCCTTGTGGTTTATCCTTCGTGGATTCTGAGAGACCTTTGGGGGTATCGGGGTCCCTACTGAGTATCGTATACTCACCCCTGCACGGGCTATGTCCGCACTACGTTTGATACCAATATGTCATGACCCATCCCCCGGGGTCCGTGTTATAACTACCCCAAGTCCGCCTCCCATAGGTCAGGGGCTGGCGACTAGCACCAAAGTCGTAAATCCCTATAATTGGGAAGGAATTGCCTTTCTAAAACATAAACACACACACACAACCAGAGTACAAGCAGAAGAAAACACTATGTAAAGCAGTATAAAAAGAGTTCTAAAAGTACAAAGGGGCCAGAATACAAGCACAATAGAAAGGTACAGCTACAACTGAAAGAAAGTACAACTGGAAGAAAAACAGCTGGAAGATGGAAGTAGCTCCTGGATGGTCCTCCGGGTTCATACCTAAAGGGTATGTACATATGTCCTCCTCATCTCTCCGTGTCAATCGGTCCACTTTGTGTGCTGTCATGCCGAGTATCCACCTCTGGGTACCATCCATTCCTCGTACACTCTGTATCGGTCAGCGTTGTTCATCGTCTACATCCAACACAACGAGGTGCGGGCATTGCCCGTGCATGGGTGAGTATAACGATACTCAGTAGGGACCTTGAGACCCCCAAGGTCTCCCTAAATCAAACATGGATAAACCACAAAGAAACATCTCAATAGATAAAATTTACATAGGTACATGCCCATTCATATACCTAGGAGGCGGGAGCTTCGGCTGGGATCTTCTTGTAGCGGCGTTGAGGCCTTACGACGTCATCTTGAGTATTGATTGGTTATCTAAAATCCATGCCCAGATCGACTGTATTAGGCACAAGGTGTGGTGTGTCTGCACAAATGGGACTAGGTTCACCTTCACCAGCGACAAGGGAACCTTCACAGCACAAGATGGTCTCACGTAGAGGAGAGGGCAGCCAATCACCCATCAGTTGGCTAGTCTTATCCTCAGAGCAGTTGATGTGCGGAGTTCGAGTTTCCCTGTAGTGTTGGATCAGTATGCGGACATTTTTACTGACAATGTTCCCGGACTACCTACTCACAGTGAGGTAGATTTATATATAGACCTGTACCTGGGGACATCACCGATATCCACTCTAGCGTATCGGATTGCTCCCACCGAGCATTGTGAGCTGCAGGTACAGTTGGAGGACTTACATGGGAAAGGTTTCATTTGACCCAGTGTTTCACCCTAGGCTTCTCTGATTCTGTTTTCCAAGAAGGAATATGGGAGATTGTGACTGTGTACCGACTATCGTCGCCTGAACCAGGTGACTGTGAGGAACAAGTATCTTCTTCCGAGGATTGATGAACTCTTTGATCAGCTCAAGGGAGCACGATGGTTCTCGATGATAGACCTCATGTTAAGCTATCATCAGCTCCGAGTTCTGGACGAGGATGTGCTGAAGACAGCCTTCAGGTGTTGGTACGGCCACTATGAGTTCTTGGTCATGCCCTTCGATGTGACCAATGCTCTAACAGTGTTCATGAGTCTCATGAATAGGATCTTCCAGCCCTACCTCGATCGGTTTGTCATAGTCTTCATTGACGACAAACTGATTGACTCGACGACCGAGGAGGAGCACGCCTACCACCTAAGAATTGTACTGGATACACTCCGAGAGCACCAGCTTTATGGTAAACTCTTGAAGTTCCAGTTCTGGCTTCGCGAGGTTCACTTCTTGGGGCACGTCATCTCAGAGGCGGGAGTTGCAGTGGATCCCGCGAAAGTTGAGGCGGTACTTTCTTGGGAGCCACCCAGGAGCGTGACAGAGGTACGAAGTTTCCTAGGTTTGGTTGGGTACTATCGGAGATTTGTGCCAGACTTCTCTAGGGTTTCAACACCGCTTAAAGATCTGACGGAGATGGGGAAAACCTTTGTGTGGTTAGACAGAAGTCAGTAGAGCTTCCAGGAGTTGAGGTAGAGATTGACCAGCACACCCATCTTGAGGCTACCAGAGGAGGGTGTAGGTTACGTAGTTTACTGCGACACATTAGGTACCGGACTCGGGTGTGTCCTGATGCAGGAGCGAGCAGTGATCACATATGGTTCACGACAGTTGAGGCCGCACAAGCAGAAATATTCCACCCATGACCTGGAGTTAGCAGTAGTGGTCTTCGCCCTGAAGATGTGGTGACACTATCTGATGGGCGAGCGCTTTACAGTCTACTCTGACCACTAGAGTCTCAGGTACATTTTCTCGCAGAAGTACCTAAACCAGAGACTGTGGCGATGGCTCAAGTTCCTCCGGGATTATGACTTTGAGATTGTCTATACTCTTGGGAAGGGGAACGTTGTGGCTGATGCTCTTAGCAATAGATCAGGCATTCAGTTACTTGGAGAGATGACAGAGCAGTTAGCCGCTTTGTAGATATCCTCCATGGATAGTGATGGGGAAGCATATCTTCAGTCCCGCATAGTCAATCCTCTACTTCTTCAGCAGGTCAGAGAGGTGCACCATGGAGATGATGAATGTGAGGTGCGACACGCTCAGATATCCGCTGGGCAAGCACCCGATGAATTTTCTAAAGACGGGGAGCACGTTATCCTTTTCCGGGGGCATACCATGGTAGCAGTTACACTGAAAGAGGAGGTGCTGAGGGGGTTCCACACTTCCCCTCTAGTGGTACATCTTGGGGTAGAGAAGATGTACCAGGACCTCATATGACAGTACTGGTGGTCAGGTATGAAGAAGGATGTGGCAGGGTTCATTTCTTGATGCGTCACTTGTCAGCAAGTGAAGGCAGGGCACCAGGTACCTGCAGGCTTGGTACAACCCTTAGAGGTCCCAAAGTGGTAGTGGGATGGGATATCCATGGATTTCATGACGGAGCTTCCACGTACATCCAGAGGACACGACGCCATATGGGTGATCATAAACCGACTTACCAAGTTGGCCCACTTCCTACCGATTAGAGAGCAGGGCTCAGTAGAGAGATCATGACGCCTCTATCGTCTCTGATCAAGATGCTCGCTTTACTTCCCGGCTTTGGAAGGGGTTATAGGAGGCCATTGGGACGCAACTATGCCTGAGAATTTCCTTCCATCCTCAGACGGATGGCCAGACAGAGAGGACCATTCATACACTCGAGGACATGCTCTGTGCATGTGTCCTTGACTTTGGTCACAGCTGGGAGGATCACCTACCCTTGGTGGAGTTTGCGTACAACAACAGCTACCAATCCACCATCAGGATGACACCTTACGAGGCACTGTATGACCGACCTTGCAGATCACCTATGTGCAAGACTGACCCAGGGGATTCAGAACTCGCAGGACCAGAGATGGTTCGGTCTATGATAGAGAAGGTTCAGATCATCCAAGAATGGATGAGGACTGCACAGAGTAGATAGAAGTCCTATTCTGATAGAAGGCGGAGACCACAGGAGTTCGAGGATGGAGACCATGTTTTCCTATGGGTCTCACGTCGACGTGGGTTGCAGAGATTTGACCGGGGCAGGAAGTTATCTCCACGCTTCATCAGACCTTTCCAGTTCCTCAGCAGGGTAGGCGAAGTGGCCTACCACCTGGCCCTTCCACCTCAGTTTCACCGGGTGAACGAAATCTTCCACAGATCTCAGTTGAGGAGATACGTGCACGACCCGACACATATCATCGACCATGGGGAGCTGGACATCGATGACGAGCTGAATTTTGCGGAAGTCCTAGTGGAGATCAGGGATCGATAAGAGCGGGTCCTACATGGACGTTCGATACCTCTGGTGCGCATTCGTTGACAGCACGTGAACCTTCAGGAGATCACATGGGAGTGGGAGGCTCAGATGCGTGCTCAGTGCCCTCATTTATTTCCCTAGTTTATGTTGTAACTTTATGGGGACGTAAGTTCTTTAGGTGGGAGTAATGTAAGGACCTAGAAATTTCAATGATTTTTTTTAAATACTTTGGAATTTTACGACTCTGTGGCTTCTGACGGCACTTGATTCTGAGTCCCAGTGTGCTCGAAATTAATTTTTGAAGTTTTTCTCGGGTACGTTCAGTGAACGAATGAGATGGTTTTTCAATCTTTTGAGCCAATGATCGGAATTAAAATCGGTGCGCACCAATGAACTCACAGCACCAGAAATTACATAAGGGGACACTTACCGTAGTTGCATTCGAAAAAGAGGAGAAGTTAATTTTTGGGTGTTTGTTTATGAAATAAAAAAAATATCGGAACAATTTTTATTACTAAAGTAGGTTACTCCATCCCCTGGGTAGTTAAGGGTGGGGCCCACATCCACTTAATTACCCAAGTGAGGAGGTTAGAGATATGGGGCCCACATGGGCCCCACCATTTAATTTCCTCTTACCCCATTTATTCCACTACTATTTCCTTGGATTTTCCTCCATTACTATCCCTTGTTTAATTATTGGGTAACTCCTCATATTGATTAATGATGAACCTTCCTTTCCCCCTTTTTAATTTAAACTGCCAACACGTTTAATTAAGGGGAAACTTCTCCCTTCCTTCTTTTTTCAACGCATTTTAATTAGTGTGGTGAATTAATTACGGGAGAGTTTCTTTGCGTGTGAAATTAAATAATAGGAGGAACCTATTATTTAATTTTGGGAGAGCATCGTTGGCGAAGGGAAGAACATGGGAGAGATCTTGAGATTTGGATGAAAAACACCAGCCTCTGACAAAGAATGACGAAGAACGTCGGTTCCTTAGAGATTGACGACGAACCACCAATCTTCTTCTCCGCGACAAGAGAGGAGATGCCACTTCCTCCTCGGCACACTCCGACATCACCTTAGATTCCTTTCACCGCAACGACATCTACCGTGATGCCGACAAACGCCTTCTTTGTTGAGGTAGGGTTTATTTACGTTCATGATTAATTTAATGTTCATCGTTAATTGAATTGGCCACTTGTTATTGACATAACAGGAGGAGATCGGACTGCACAAACATGATCGATCCTCCTTCAATTTTATTTGTTGATCCACGTTGAACTTGTGGCGAAGGCGGCGCGGTGTCGTTGCACCGTGCGACAATGAAAAGGTGGTCGCGGTGGGTTTGCAAAGGGGCAGCCGGCAGAGCTGGCCGCCGGCGCCACCTTAAGGGGGGACCCGCGGGGGCCCTGCAGTTCCAACAAAGGCCAGCCATTTTGGTCAGATTTTTCTGCAAACAGGGGGCGATGCCCCCTTCGCACCCTGTTCATCCGCGAGCCGAGCCGCGTCCAGCCTCCGGGCCGGGCCGTGCCAGCCGGGACGGGACGCGCCCAATCAGGACGAACCCAAACCCAGGCTAGGCCGCATCCAATCAGGCCGGACCTGGACCCGGGTCGGGTCGACCCGGTTTGGGCTGGCCTAGGGGTATCGGGCCGGGTCGGACCGTGCCCGAAACCCCCTACTTTTGGATGGATCTGTTCAAACGCCCATATCTTGGGATACGAACCTCCGATCGATGAACCGTCTATTGCGTTAGGATCCTTGGATTGAGAAGGTCATTTCAGTATATTACACTAAAGCTTTCAGTAAAGTTTGGGTATGGCCGGGTTGGTTAGAACTCAAAACCAACTGGGCCTTTGGAGCAGATACACCAATAACTTAACGACCGGACGTCCGAATGATGTACCATCCATCACGTTGTTTTCCTATTAGTGAAACATTTATTTTGGATTAATATTCTTGAGGTTTGGACACAGATGGAGTACGGTCATGTTGGTTTTAACTTAAAAAGCAACCGGGCCCATGGGACGAAAAAGCCAATAACTCTCATACCGGGCGTCCAATTGAAGCAACATCTATCGCGTTGAGTTCCTATTGACGAGGAAGAACACTATGATATATCAACTCTGGACTTCGTGACAGTTTATGTATCGAACCCTTGGCTCGTGGAGCGGACCTTCCCTGAATCGAGCGTGCTGTGTGCGGGAACCCTAGAGGTGGCTGCGACTGTGACGATTACTACTATTCTTGTATCCTGTGTGGGTCCGGCAGTATTGACCGCTGTACTTGTATCTTGTGTGGGTCTAGAAGAGTAGCTGGTCTTGTATCCTATGTGGGTCCGAAAGCTTATCTGGTCTTGTATCCTATGTGGGTCTGACATCTTAGATTAATCAGTGGCTACATTTGATCATCACCACCGCCTTATGAAGTGTATACCTATGTGAGTTGAGTCTTGTTTCTCAATAATTATCATTGAGGTGGTTGACTTGCTTTCCTGTGGGGACTGGGTTGTGTTTTCCTATGTGGACTGGATTGTTCTTGGGCTCGAAAGCTGGAGCCGAACTGTAACTGATGACATGGGTATATGTATGGGCATATACCTAAGTAGTGTTGTTGTTATTTTGTGATTGTATCTTTCCTTGGGGTTTATCCTTTGTGGATTCTGAGAGACCTTTGTGGGTCTTTGTGTCCCTAATGAGTATCGTATTCTCACCCCTTCATGGGCTATGCCCGCACTACGTTGTGTTGGATGCAGACCACAGACATCATTGATCGGGGTGGAGGCTTGTAAAGCTGGACGGTACCCGGAGGTGGACCACTTGGCGGGATGAACACGGAGAGGATGATTGGACCGAGGAGATGAGGAGACTATATGTACCCACCCTTCAGGTGGGGTTTCTGGAGGACGACTTGGTGTTGTTGTTTTACTTTCCACTACTGTACTTTACTTTCAGTTGTACTGTACTTTCAGTTGGGTTTGTATACTGGTCCATTTACTTTTTCAGCACTTACCTAGTACTTAGTTTTTCTTAGTGTTTACTTCACTTGCGTACTCTGTTGTGTATGTTACTTAATAAAAGCAATGCCTTCCCTTCTTTTTGAATTTATGCATTTGGTGCTAGTCTCCAGCCCCTGGTCTATGGAAGGAGGGTTTGGGTAGTCACGGTACGGTCCCTGAGGACGAGTTGTGACACAATACATCCCTGTCTGGATACGAGTGGGTAGAGGAGGCTCTAGAACAGATGTACCTATGGTTAAAACTCGAAAACACCGCTTTGATATAGACTCGAACGGGAATTAGGGCACGACAATGGGCCTTGCTGCAATCTTCGTTACGACACTCCTGGAATATATGATTAGGATAATTCTCATTTTTATTAAAAATCATTATGAATCGTTTATGAGTACATACTTCCTAAAAAAACATTTTTAGGATTACAGATTATATCAATAAAGTGTTCAATTTATATTAAGTTTTCTACAAGTTTTTATGTATGTATTTTGATTGATAAGCTAATATAGTTTATGCCATTGTATAGAAATTGCGCCTAGTGAAAGGAATGGAAACCGTATAAATGAACTCACTCCATATAGGGATTTCCCTCCTATTCAAGATAATTATAGTGACGCTGGTGATGCAACTAGTGCTGATCAGCTAATCACCATACTCGAAAAACTCACTCAGGTTATGAATAATAACTTTTCCCATATGGTGAACCCTAATCCGCAGCGTGGAGGATCAATGTTAGATCGCTTCATGAGGAAAAAAACACCAATATTCAATGGGGGTATAAATCCAATAGTAGATAATCAATGGATAAAATCCTTATAGAAAATACTCCACAGCTTGGGGAGTAGCGAAAGGGAAAACGTTTTCATGGAAGTTTACCACCTCCTTGGAGATGCTGATCAATGGTGGTCATTGATTCAAAACACGAAGGAAGATGATGAAGTATCAAATATGTAATGGAGGGAGTTTAAAGATATTTTCATAGAAAAATACTTTCCTCATGACCATCAAGCAGATATGGAAAGACAATTTCTGATTCAAAGGCAAAAAGAGGACGAGAATGTTGCAAAGTATGAGTCTAAATTTACACGGTTAGCAATGAATGCTACAGATTATATACATAACCCAAGAAGTAAGATTGATCGTTTTTTATGGGTTAAAACCATTTCTCCGTCAATAATTAGTCGCACAATCCTTCTCGTCATACAAAGATATTGTCTCATGTGATATCTAGATAGAAAATGAATTCTCTAAGTCTTATGACTTTAGAGAAAAGCAAAAGAAGAATAGATCTGCTGATTACTATGGAAATGGAAATAAGGGTAAGAATGGAAATGTTGAATTTCCATCCTGTAGTAAATGTGGGAAGAAACACCCCAGTAGTATCATGAAGGGAATGGGAGTCTGTTGCAAGTGTGGTGAAAAAGACCACCAAGCTCGTGATTGCAAGGGAAGGAAAGGAGTTACTGATGTTCAATGATACAATTGTAGGGAGATGGGACATTATGAAAATGAATGTCTTAAGCGTCAGGGAAAATTACCTCAGAAAAGTACAAGGGATCAAGGCCTAGGTTATGCGATCACTACTGCTGAGGTTGAAGCTCCGAAAGATGTGGTGGCAGGTAATCTAATGGTTTCCTCAGGTTTAGCCAATGCTTTATTTGATTCTGGATCGTCACATTATTTCATATCTTCCCAGTTTCCTAAGAAAATTAGATATTTCCAATTTGATTTAACAAGGTTTTGTTCAGTCAAAACTCTTAAGGGATGTATCATTGCTACAAAGTTCTGTGAATCAGTTCCCATTAGGGCTTATAAATGTTCTTTATCTGATGATCTCATCGTCATAGCCATGATTGAATTTGATATAATCCTCGGTATGGATTGGATTTTGGAAAACGATGCGAAAATTTATTGTAACAAGAAGGAGGTTACAATTTTTGATGATGATAATGAGTACCTTATCATTTGAGAAGAAACGTCACGACCTAATTCTTATCTAGATCCACCCCTAGTAGCTCAACTAAATTCAATTATTGCGGAGGAAGAGAATAAAATGACTTTGGGAGAGGAAAGAAAGGTTCAAATAGAGGATGTACCTCATATTAAAGAATATATTGATGTGTTTCCAGATGATTTACCCGGACATCCTATAGAACGAGAAATTGAGTTTTCCATTGACTTAATTTATGGTTCAAGGCCCATATCGAAGACCCCTTATAGAATGCCCATTGTAGAATTAGTGGAACTAAAGAAACTACTAAAGGAATTGAGTAATAAGGGATTTATTCTCCCTAGTGTTTCTCCATGGGGATACCATGTTCTTTTTGTTAAGAATAATGATGGATCTATGAGGATGGGAATTGAGTACTGAGAGATCAATGCTATAAAAATAAAGAACAAGTATCCCCTACCTCACATTGATGATTTATTTGACCAACTTCCTGGAGCTCAATACTTTTCAAAGATTTACCTTCGATCTGGATATCATCAGTTGTGTGTGAAGAAGGAAGACATTCTGAAAACAACATTTTGAACCTGGTACGAGTATTACGAGTTTACAGTAATGCCTTTTGGATTGACTAATTCACCCTATGTCTTCATGGATCTAATGAATAGAGTTTTCAAGGAATATCTTGATGACTTTGTAGTGGAATTTATTGATGATATATTGGTATACTCCAAATCCTACGAAGATCATGAGAATCACTTTATCATTATCTTGAAGACTCTTTGAAGACATGAATTATATGGGATGTTAAGCATGTGTGAATTCTGGATTCAGGAGATTTATTTTCGTGGCCATATTGTCTCTAAGGATGGAATCTCTATTTATCCTTCTAATAACAAGGAAATACAAGAATGGCCAGCACCAACGAGTATAACCGAGGTACGTAGTTTTATTGGTTTACAGGTTATTATCAACGTTTCATCCAGAATTTGGCCCGGTTGGCTAACCCATTAATAAAGCTCACATGAAAAGGGGTAAATTTTGTTTGGAAAAAAGAGTGTGTAGAATGTTTTGAATAACTTTAGAGAAGATTAGTCAATGCTCTTATATTGACTCTACCATCGGGGAATGATGTGTTTTTTATTTATAGTGATGCTTCAAAGAAAGGACTTGGTTGTGTCCTTATGCAGAATGATAGGGTTATTTCCTATGCATCACGACAACTAAAAATTAATGAGAAAAACAATCCTACTCATGATCTTGAGTTAGCAGCTGTAATCTTTGCATTGAAAATAAAGAGACATTATATCTATGGTAAAAATGTGATATATATACTGATAAAAAGAGTTTGAAGTATATTTTCTCACAAAAAGAACTAAACATGAGGCAAAGGTGACAGCTTGAACTTATCAAGGATTATGATTTCATGATACACTACCACCTAGGGAAGGAAAATAAGGTGGCAGATGCTTTGAGCAGAAAGGATCATGGAGTTATGAACAAAATGTGAGTTGAAAGGGATCCTATTTTCATGGATCTAGTAAATATGGATATGGGAATAACCATGGAAGGTGAAACATCAATACTTTTTCAAATGGTTGTCAAACCATCTTTACTAGAAAGGATAAAGAGTTCTCAGACCGAAGATGAAGAGTTTCAAAAGAAGATTAATGTTTTGAATGATGGGAGATTGAGTAACTTTCTTGTATGAAGATGGAATTTTGAAATTTGGGAAGAGACTTTGTTTTCTCGATATACCTGATCTAAAAAGGGAATTTTTGGATGATGCTCATAGTTCCAATTTCTCTATACACCCTGGTAGCACTAAGATGTATAGAGATTTTAAGGAACATTATTGGTGGGACAACATGAAGAGGGAGATTGCTGATTTTTTTTAAGATGTATGGGTTGTCAAGATATGAATGCTAGAAGGCAACAACCTAGAAGAGTCTTACAACCTCTTCCCACACCTGAGTGGAAATGGGATAATATCACTATGGACTTTTTCATGGGACTACTAAAGACTCTTAGAAGGAACGATGAAATATGGGTCATTGTTGATAGTCTTACCAAGTCATCATATCTTATTTCTATAAGAGAATATTTACCACTTGAAAATATAGAAAGACTATATATTAATGAAGTAGTGAGACTTCATTGAATACCCCTATCGATTTTTTCTGATCATGATCCATGTTTTACATCAAGATTCTGGAAAAGTCTTCAAAAACCCCTAGATGCTGAAATTCGTTTGAGCACTTCCTACCACCCCCAAACTGATGGAAAATTAGAACAGACTATTAAAACCTTATAAGACATGTTGAGATCATGATCACTTGACTTTCAAGGTATATGGGATAAATATTTACCTCTTGGAGAATTTTCCTATAAATATATCATCCATTCAAGTATTCATATGGAACCATATGAAATGTTATACAGAAAGAGATGTCGCACACCAACCTGTTGGGATGATGTTGGTGAAAGAATACTTGTAGGCCCAGAACTTTTGGAGGAAACGATGAAGAAGGTGAAGGTAATCCAAAATCACATAAAACTAGCTCAAAGTAGGCAGAAGAGTTATGACGATAACTAAAGGAAGGATGTCAAATTTTACATAGGAGATCATGTTTTCTTTAAGGTATCTCCATGGAACGGTGTTATACATTCTGGTAAGAAGGGAAAATTGAGTCCCAGGTACATCGGACCTTTCGAAATTCTAGAACGAATTGGGGTTATATCTTACAATTCTGCAATGCCACCAAGTCTATCCAAAGTTCACGATGTATTCCACATATCACTGTTGAGAAAATGCATGCCTGACCCAACGCATGTACTCACCTATGAGAAATTAGAACTGGAACCCAATCTATCTTATTGTGAAGAGCCTGTCAAGTTTCTTGATACAAGAGAACAAGTGCTAAGAAACCGGACGACTCGCCTGGAAAAATTTCTATGGAGAAACCGTAAGATGGAAGAGGCAACATGGGAACCTGAGGAACATATGATGAAGAACCACCCGAATCATTATATGCAGTAATATTCTAGAAATTTCGTGGATGAAATTATCTGAAGGAGGGGAGAATGTAACACCCCAATCTTCTATGGTATGCTTTTCTTTGAATAATACAATTGTGTGTGTTGTATAGAACTTCGAGACACACACCACAACCAATCAAACTAACTTTTATGAATAGTAATACACACTTTTTGGAATATTATAAATTTTATCTTTAAAAATGGACTTCATTTTTGGATTAAGAATATCTAAATTAGCCTAGGGTGAATTTTTGGTATTTTTCTAAAAACATTCTATTTTTGATGAATAGTGAAAAAACTAAGTTATAGTTTAAAACCGAATTTTTATTTAAATAATTTTTTATTCAAATTTATTTTAGGTCAGAATAGATACCTTATATCTATATAAGTTCAATGTAATTCGTTGGAGTCAATTTATAATAATTTTAGATATATAAAAATTTTGTAGAACTTTTCACCGTCTTTTACCCACCTCCTAGAAGAATTTATGAATTCACACAAAACTTAATTTTACCACTTCTGTGAGTGGAATTTCAAAAATCCTAGAGACACGGTTGAAATCACTAAGGAAAATGTGGTTCAATAAGATGAAAATAATTTTTGGTGAATAGTAACTTTTTACTTTTATTTACCACAGTTAAAAGTAAATAGGGTAATTAAGGGTAAAAATGATATTATTATTACCCTAACACATGTCCTAATTCAATTGGATAAGAATAATTCGGCCAAAAACAACCTTACTAATAAAATATGAACCACTTTTGTCCACATGGATTAGATCAGGACATTTATTATTATTTAATTCAAAGAAGAGTTAAAAGAGTTAAAATAAATGTTTAATAACTAAAACAATTTTAATATAGGGTTACACATAAGATAAATTCGACTAGAAATATTAACTAGATATATAAACAGATTTTATACATAATGCTATTTTATTAATATTTTTTAGACATTATATAATTTAAATTATTTATGACACAATGATGATGCAGTATTTACCTAATTAATGAAATATTAAAATAATTGATATTATAAATATAAAAATAAATGTAATTTGTGACTTTTTATGATTTTACACTAATTTTAGAAGTTATTATGACATAATAGGGTTAGTTTGATGAATTTAAATCGAAGTAATAATGCTGTTATGAATTTAGAAAAAACAAAATACCAAATAGTGTCAAAATTGACCAAACAGAGTTTTTAAAACAAATATTATGTTATTTATTGATATTCTATTTCTAAAAATATAAGGGTCTTCCAAAAGACTTCTATAATGATAGGTGTATAATTAATGAACCACTTGGGGTTTTCTTGAATTATATAGTATGTTTATTAACCATATAATAAAAAAATACAAAGAGACATGGTAAATGTCAAACTATTAAAGTAAGAGTTAAATCTAAAAGTTAAGGTTAATATAGCGACCCAAGCTTGTCTAAAACCTATTGGTCAAGTGGTTTTCGACCAACCCCACCTTAACCTCTAAATAATACATTTTGGATCTATTAGAAATAGAAAATACTTTTATTATAAAATAATATTTCTAGCTTTTCCAAAGGTACCCCTCACCCCTCTTAGAAAAGGGAACTCCCCTTCTCTATAATTCACACCTTCAGAGCCATTTGGCTCGGCCAAACCCTAAAAAAATACCCTCTCATCTGTCCTACCTTAATCCTAGAGGCCCTCCTTTAGTCAGAAACCAAAACGAAGAATCCCTTTTGATCAAATCAAAAGGAAGAACCAGAAGAAGAGGTAAATATTTCATCACCTCTTTCAAGTTTATTTCTTCTTCCACTACCTCTTCCTTTGTTGTTTCCATTATAAAATAATAAATCCAGTAAATTTTATATAATGTGATTTTATTATGAATGTGGTAAAACCATATTCATTATCCTATCCATCCATTGAATGACATGTCACCATACATGCGTGTGCACGGATTACCGTCACCACGTCGTGGTGTAATTGTTATTCAATACATTATTAATTTTATGGGTATAATAATGATGTGTAATTGATGTAAATAATAAATATGACATGATAATGATTCTTTTTATATGATATAACATCCAATTATATATTATTTTAATTTCAAAATAATGATATTGTCACTCGTACGTACGTACGGATTCCCGTCTCCAAGAACGCGATGAGATTCATTCCCCATCATGTCAATTCAAGACTAATTTTAATTTGAGGAATAAAAATAATATTTGAGGACATGATATAATTCTGGATATTAATAAGATACATCCCATCCATAACAAATATGAATCACATAACAAAGAATATAAAGGAAAACGAAACTGTTAACATCCGAAACAATGATAATACTAAGATATTATTAACGAAGTAATGTTAAAAGATCATATATGATATCATATTAATGTATATGATTCTTGTATAATTTAATAACAATTATATCACCATTATAAAAAATTTTAACCTACCCTCGACCATGGAAAAGTACAAGATACGGGTTTATTTCACAATCTCTTCATTATCTGAGGTTGTTTATATGTAATTATCTACTGGTACCTCTTTATCATCCACATCCATATTTCTTAAAAATGTATTTCAAAACATTATTACTATTTTATAAAATATAGGATAAAGTCTTTTATACCCTTGTTTTAATTTTTATAAGATGTTTATAAAGTAATATTCCCCTCATTTTCCAAACAACGTCCTTTTAAACGTTTCGACAAAATTATCGTAAGAATGTCTTTTTTTAACTTATATGGCGGGTGTGGATATTTTCCGCCATTATAAAATCGTAGAAACTTCCCTTACAAGTTTATAAGATTATTTCCAAAGTAAAAGTTTTCTTTTATAATTATGTGACTTTAAATGATTTCAAAAAAGAGATATTTCTCTCAAATAGTTTTGATTTCATCTATGTCAACATCCTTTGATGGATTTTTAGCATATTTGAAGTTGATTTATTATGATACAAAACATCTATATTGTATTGAAAGTTTTGTGATATGTTTGACTGTGGATGTGTTATTTTTATACCATTAATGGTTTATGGAGAAAGTATTGACATTTCATATGCTAGTTTTAATACGATTGTTTATGTTATGTTTTAACCTGTTCATATGAGGAATGTATTGGACTTGGTAAGTGACATGTGGAGCCTAATATAGCTACTCGATGCATCAATAGGTCTCCTGAGACAAACTAGTTTCTTGGAACAAGGCCTTGAAAAAATCTTATTTGTAGTCTTGGCACAAGGCCTTGACTATGTGGTTATGTAAGTCTGGTATTATGCATTCCATCATTATGAATGTGGCTATTGATATTTCATGTGATTATTCGACTAGTAGAATTTCTATGTGAGTAAGTAAATGGAATTATTTTTATTTTATGTTTTCCATATTTTGCTGAAGTCCATGTTTAAAAGGCTTTTGTTTTAGTCTTATACATTGCCTAAAAAACATGTGCTTATTTATGAAAGTTTCCGCTATATTGTTATCCATACTGAGCATCTGAGCCCACCCCTTTCGATGTTTTATTTTTCCTAGGATGCGAAGAAGTATTTTTTGACTGAACTTCAGGGACAGTGTGAGGAGATATGAGTGTTGTCTAGGGAAACAATGTTGTTTTAGTTTTCCATTTATGATGTAATTTAAACATTATGAATGTATCTTGTGTTTCCAAGGCTACTAAACTAATCGGTCTTTTGAGACATTATCTTTTCTAATCATGAAAATGTTATGTAATAATGCACCAACTCTGGGTAAATGGGGTCAGGGAATTACATTGATGCTATAGACCAATTAGTAGACTCTAGTTAGGGTGTTATAGTTAGATCATGTGTGGATGATCCTTTGGATAGAAGGTGGGAGCTGGTTGCATCCCAGCTAGAAGTCTAGACTAAGTTTAAGTCATATTAGGATAAGAATAAGGGGAATCTTGTGTGCTTATCATATGCATCACCTGATAATTCTAAGATTTTTTTTTTGATAAATCCAAGGAATTCTCTTCTGTGTGGCTGTTTGGACCATCTTTAAAGTTTTTGTAAAATGGTTTTTCTAAAAGGGAAGCCTCGTGTTTAATTAAATTTTGGGAGATTGTTTCTTGACTTGAAACTCTTACCTAGTGTGTGTAGAGTTTCTTGATCTAGATTTTATGGATGGTTTTGGATTTTCAATTTATGTATGCCTTGTTGTTTAGGGTTTCATTCTCTTAAGGTTTTGGATGTTCTTTTTTAGCTGTCATTTTGAACTTCATATTTATAATAGGTTGATCATGGTTTAATGCTTCAATACTTGGGTAAATAGGACATGCATTTATTTTAGGAAGTTGAGAAATCGATGGTAATAGTTTTTATTTTTATGGTTTCACTGTGGGATGGTGTTCTGAGTTTGAGGTCCTAGGTTACTCTCTTATGTTATGACCTATTTTGGCTCCCAAATCAACCTTTTGAGGCATGTTTTTTGGTTGGTATATTTTTTTCAGTTTTAAGCGTTGATGGATTTGAGGATTTATTTTTATTCATGATTTTGTAGATTTTTTGATGGATGTGTTTTTCTTTGGGATGTGGAATTCTGTTTATGAGATGATTATTGGTGGTTGGTGAAGAGATATCAACCCGTTGAGTATTTTGTTTTGGAGATGTATTTATTAACGGTGTTTTTACTTAACAAACATTTCCCTTATTCCACCATTTTATACTAATTCTAAATATTACAGAGACCTATGCTTGGTCTATGCCTTTGTTGGGTGTCATGTCAGACGATCATGGTTCTGCTGTGCTTGAATATATTCAAGAACATTATGTAACTATTTCATTAGCTTCATAAAGCGTTTTTGTTTGGTAGATTCCATTCTTAAAACTTCTCTAGTTGTTTCATCACCCATATGCCTCTTTATATGAGATGTTGTGGTGGTTTCCCTTCTTTTTCTTTCTACTCATACCAGGTACTTCTTGGTGGAAGAGAGTTTCGTAATGGGGAGAATTTACACACCTAATTTAATTGTTGTTTAATTTAATTATTTTTGCATATTTTATGTTTTTATAGTGTTTTGGTTGTTCTTGGGTGTTTTAAGGTGGTTCGGTCGGCCCTAAGAGTTTCAGTCTAGTAATGCAGTTGGAAACCCTATAGCCCTAAGAGGACACATTGTGTCCTGCCTCTTTCATTTTCATTTTTTGAGGGAAAAGGGTGGATTCTCTATAGTACATTGGCTATTTTGTGGTGTTTTCTATATAAGGGTTCTGTATAAGGTTTATAAATATTTACCATGAAATAATCTATGAGGTTAAATAATATTTGGTGTTGTCTAAGGGTACTCTATGATGCAAGCCTTAGGAAACACCAATGAGGGAGTTGTGTAGGGGTAGTTTAGAGCTGCATAAGTATGGAACATATAGGCATAGAGTTGAATGACAATATAGAGGACGGGATATGAAATAAAGGTAATTTAATATCTATGGAGTGTGTTTGGTGGGGGATGCCACACTGCATCATATAGGGATGCATCGTGGGGGCCTATGGATTTTCATTAGTGCTCCTGTCTAAAACAACAAGCGGAGGGGAGTTGTGCCATAGTCCTTGTAATTTTACGGTTATTAATGTAAATTTTTACTATAAAAGAGTGGTGATATGTTGTAATTATTATAGGGGATGATACCTAATGTTCTTCCCAGTGTAGGTTCCCCCTGAAGTATCACCTAGGATATATTTTAGGACAGTCTGTCAAGGTATCTCCACATCATAATCATACAGGCTATATTGTGGAGTCTATATTCCATGTTTAAAAAAAATTAAATTATACTTTTAACCATTATTTTTTATGGGTTTCTCTCCTCATATACTATTTTTTTAATGAGCCAAGACATATGACAATATCTCCTCCCTTCCACTCTTATATGGATCTTTGGAATCCCCTTTATCAATTCCAAGTAGTTTATCATGGTAAATCCCTCTATTTCTATTGGACTTCTCCCCCAATTAAACCCTAACAACCATAGGGATTGTGATTTAGGTTTAGGTATGGATTTAATTTAGGGAATTTGGATTTATATAATAGATTGGTCGTCTATTTTCTTGTTGGATCATTCTCTATTGATGGAGATGGATTCCATTACGCTTGTCATTAAAATGAGGTAGTTCATTTTGTGTATTTACATTATCTAAATTTTCATTTGTTTCTTGAGATTTATAAATTTTGTATTGATAAAGGTATTATTATGTGTAATAGATAATTGGATTTTATAATTATTTTGGATTGGTTGCTTCACTTGGAATAAAGTAGGTGTTTTAAGTAGTTTTGATATATATAATGATGTCTAAATTATAAGAGTTTTTCAAAATATATTAAAAAATTGGTTTGGATGAGTATGAGAATTTGAATGTTATTTTAGCCTCTTTGGATTCTAAATTTGGTGTTATATTAGCTTTATATTTGTTTCTAAAAGTAATGAAATGCTACCGGTTCTTATATGGTTTTTAAGGAAACTGTAACATTTTTTAAATTGTTAAGTACTTGGTTTTAAATGTTTTTGTAAAAGAATTAATTGAAATGCATAATAGTTATTAAAAATAACTTGGTTTTATGAGTCAATTCTTAACAAGACCCATTTGTAAATTTCAAATTTCAAATTATATATCATGGCATGCATGGGAGACCTTCTTGAGCCCCTTGTTTGACATGGGATGTGACCTCTGAGGTGATAATACTTCCATTTCAATGGATAAAATAACTGAGGATACTTTTTTGTGATGTAATTAGAGGTGAGGTAATATTTATGCTTTGATAATGCTTGATTGTATGATTATTTATTTCTCAAATCCTATTTCTTATTTCAAGGTTTCATTTGGATCTTAGTCAGTTGTCTAGATTTATTCTACACTATATAGTTGCATGCTACTAGTTTAACCTATAATATGAGATAGAAATAGATTCTGAATTCCATCAATGTGTATGTATGTATGATATTCTGATGGATTGTGTTATTTATGACACAACATAGGTTATAAGTTCATCATGTACACCAGTAATGTCTAGGACTATCATACTTCAGAACATAATGTGTTTCCTAGGACACTAGATAACTCTATAGGGGGTTCAATGTGTTTCTTAGGTAGATTAGAATACATTTCATTGTGTATGTCACTTACCTTATTAATTTCATTAGTTATGTTGTACATTAATGGTTGAGGTATAATTCTTTCATTTAGTTTGTTTTATTAAAAATAACTCAAAGGTAATTTAAAATAGTGTATTTATAAACTGGTTTGATAATGGGATTAAAATGGGTATTTTAATAAAGGGGTATTTGGATGGGGAAATGTTTTAAAAGTTATTCTATTCATTTAGTTTGAAAAAGAAAAAAGGTAATCTCATAAAATTATTTTTTTGTGATATTTTGGTTTCATGTGCTTATGTATAAAGAAGATATTTTCAAATTATATTAAAACTAGAATAAAATGAAATTTATCTTTAAAGGATTTTTATTAAATCCATGGTGATATCATACTAGGATTATTCTCAATCAGACCCTATATAAACTATTCAGTGTATGCATCTCTTATGGTTTTCATCTAAGGTGCCTTGCCTTGGTATTAACCATAGCGAGAGTTTAGGTTGTTTCATGATGGTTTTTTTGGGATATAGAGAGTGAAAAAGGGGTCACATGGATGATGGTAGCAATTCGGTTTTATTTTTTTTGGATTTTCTACATCTTTCTCTTGGCTTGGATATAAATATTTTACTTTGTATATGTTGTTCTGGTTGTTTTTACCATTCTTATTATAAGAAGTTGTTTACTCTTTATTGTTAGTCGGTGATATGTTTTACTTATTATTGTTGTGAACTTTGTTTGTATGTTTTATTTTATTTATTTGTATAAAATATATAGGGTTAAATCCATCCTAATTGTGTATGGTTGATACCCTAACACTAGTCTCCAACCCAAGGTGATCAAAAATTGTCGTCGAATGTGTCAAAGGCTTTCCTGGGTTCCCTTTTCAGAGGTAACCTAGGGTTGGTTCATGAAATGTGTAATATTGTGAATCCAAACCTATATAATGTTTTGTAACTTCTTTACAGTATAATCCTGGGTCAATATCCATTTGTATTGTTGAAAATATTTTAATGGATAATATGTGCCTTAGACATCCAAATCCCAACAAAGAGTAGGTTTCCCACATTAGGGAAAAATATTATAAAAACACCTAGACCACAATTTAATTAATTTACTTACATTTCATATAGGTGTATTATAGTTTAAAAAATAATGATACATTTTTCTTAATCTATAATATTGTTTCAAATTCCAAATGTATTACAAAATTTAAAAGAGGATTTTGAATTTGGTAAAAATTTGACCACACCTGATTCGCCCCCTTAGGTGTTCATACTCAATTCATGGGGAACCTACATTTATAATAATACAAAATATATCATATTATTAATTTACATGGAATTTAATAAGAAACTATTCATATTCCAAAATTTGTGATATTTATAAAAAATTTGTAATCACATGAACATTTTACAAAAACTAAAAATCACTTATCTTCCAAATAATTCCTTTTAATATAAACAATTTATATTTTCATTTATAAATAATTTATAAATCAATATAATAACTTTTATACTTCATCTTTTTTTTATAATTTATAAATTCTATCTAAATTATTCACCCTTTAAATACAGTTTAAACAAAGACCATATCTACAAAAGGTTTTTTGAATGGTTAAAACCCCCTTATCCATATCGATGATGTTTTTTTTGATAATTTTGACTAAAAATTAATTTGATTTAAAATTATACAAACCAAGGCCATTTCAAATATACACCATGGCATGGTCAGCCAAATTTTGGAAACTATTTATAATAGGAAAACCCTAAAATTTTTGATGTAGAATACTGTGTGGTTAATCTTAGATGAAAACTCTTATTAAGGGGAAGAATTATGACCATCTTACCTATATACATTACATTTTTTATTCTATGGAGATAGTATAAACATTGAAATTTTAGATATATCTAATACATTTTTGTTCTATGGTCAGACCATAAAATATTATTTTCAAATATCTACCGTGAAATGGCTTATTCTCATGGTGGAAATCCAATTCACATAACTAGAACATAGTGACCAGCAAACCACATCATGGGGATATCAAAAATTGATGCTCCATATTTTTTGATGCATTTATATGACATATTTACTAGAAAAAAAATGTTATCTTATATAATTCAAAGAACCAATATAATTTTATATTAAAGAAATTCAAGGTTTGGAAAACTCCATAAACCACAACTATTTATAAAAAACACATCATTGTTCTATAAATGGAAATTTTTCTATTTTCTTCATTCGTTGAAAAAAATATAAATGTGATAGAAGTGGATATGATACCATTGATGAGTTTTATAAGGTAAAATTAATGTCCAAAAAATGTAGAAACAATTTACTAAAACCAATTATACTATATGATCTTTCTATTCACATTAGACTTAATAAAATAATTAAAGAATATAATACCTTTTACTCTTTGAATCCAAATATTTACAATATCTTACATAAAATCATGACAGTGATCACAGAGAATTATTCAATATTCTCATTCCTGATATTGTATCCATGATCTAAATAAATCTCCCTAAACTTTGGAATTATTCCCTCTTCCTTATATATTTCTAGAACCTTATTGTTAGAGAGAGAGATATAGAGATAAATTATCACAACTTTCATATTAAAAAAATAATAAATTATGTACCTGTTTATAGATCCATATAAAGTGTATCCCAAGATTTTAAATGCTCACATATATTTTAGGAATCACTTCATAAATGTTTGAGGAGTTTCAACATTTGAAAATAATTTCTTTTATTTAGTGATCAATATTTTAACATTTAATTTTTTAATTTGGATGTTAAAAATTCTTAGAATATCATCTCATAATGAAAAAACTGATTATAATAGCTTAAGATAGGAGAAAATGTATATATAAAGTGTTATCAAATAACACAGAAACATCTATGAACAACACTATGACATTGTGAGAACCACCATAATTTGGTGACATTCACCATCATGTGGTGACTTTCACCACAATGTGGTATATCTTAGTATTTACCAAAACATGGTATGAACTACTACACCATGGTATAATATTTAATTTGCAGTGAACTATAAATGTATAGGCTTCATAGAATTTTAGAAAGGTTCACAAAAGGTGTGGTGTCGATAAATGAGGTTGCCTATGACAGTTCAAAAACAACCATTGGTGACAATGATGATGAGACACGAATCTCATGTGGTTAGGGTTTTTTGTTTTCAAGTTAGCGATCATATGACATGTTGTCATTGAAAAACCCATTGTATACATCCAACTTATGGAATATATGGTTTTATATCTATGTAAAATATCACACATTGTAATTTATTTAATTACACTATATAGTTCCAGGTCAAGTGGCTCTGTATTTACAGGAGTGAACTAGAGGTAACTGCCTAGCAATACGTACCATGTGGGGGAGAGGGCACACAATGTACCTTGTACACCACATGAATCAGGGTTTAAGTGATATATATTGAGTTATATGAATAGACATACATTCCATGTAATCACCTTTGGATACATTGTGTAGTTCATTATTCACAGAACTTTGGTTGTGGTCAATTTATGTTGAGTACCCCAAGAGTCCCGCACACCCTGTACCCTCTTAGACATGCCATCTAAGTCAAAACCCACAAGACATGACCAATGATTCCACATGACCTAGATACTACCCTAGGCCACATTCCATGTGCATTATAGTACATTCTTTGTACCATATAAACTTTATATATTTCTCTGTTTTCTTATATGAGACTCAAATTTTAGAATGTGAATTGTCCATCTGGAGTGTTTTCTTCATAGAAAACAATGGTATGCTCCAATTTTTCATCGAAGAAAGAATATGAGGATAATTTGGAAATTTTAGGTTCATTATCTATATTGGGATGCCATTTTTAATCAAGCATAATTATTATATCATACTCAGGGTTTAGTAATCCCATGGATACATGAGGATAACTAGGCATGGAGCCCCTATAGAATCTTAGAGTTTGAAACTCTCCAATATATTTAGGGCATGGGTTCTCATATTTTATTCACACTTTCAGTACTCCCTTGGATTCTATAAATTTCAGTTCCCTTGTACAAAATTGATAGATATATGAACTCTCCCACTAATGGGGTCTGCATAATGACTTGAGATTTTAATATGTGTTTTCCTCTAATTAAGTCAAATATGTTTGATAGCTTACTCCATATGCTACAACAAAATAAAATGAGACTACCATATGTTTATAAAATTAAAACATAGTCATTGAATTAATAAATATGAATACATGTAACCTAATTACAATATATATATATAAAGGTAATTTTCTACAAATTTTCTTAATTTATTATTGTGTTTAAAAATATATCTTATTATGAAACATACCTTTTATTAAATAAATCTAAGTATATTATTGTAATATGATTATTAAATTAAATATAATATTTCTTTATAAAATATATATTTATTTGTGTTTCACAAAAATTAGAAACAAGAAAAACCAGTATTTTAAAAAGTTATTATCAATTAAAAATACATACTAATTGTATTTTATAATTTTAATTATAAGTTAAAATATAAAATTATAGAAATATAATCTTATAAAATAAACTAAATTTTTTTAATTATAATGTCAATATTAGTTTAAGATTAATTTTTTGTCTTTTTTGAAAATATTTTTGAGGTGAATAGTGTAAAATACTGTTTTTATAAATAACATGAATTTTATAAAATAATAAGTATAAAAGTGTGAATATTAAATTCATGAAACCCTTTTATATGTTTAAATATTTATTTTTAAAGTGAATTTATTATTTCATTTTCATATTTATTAACCCATATTTGACATTTTAGAACTCAAGTTATATTTTTAAAAATTGTTTTTACAATACATTATAAATTTATCATTTTACAGTTAATTTTTCACATATAAAAGTTAAATATGATAAAATTATTTCTATTTTTTAATTAATCATTTTAAAAATAGATTATAATTAGTTTTTATTTATTTTTATAAAATAACTAAATTTTAGATGAATAGTGAAAAATACACTCTTTTATAAAACAATGATATTTATTAGCTTTTCATTATAGAAATGATAATTTTAATTTTATTAAACATTTTTATTTATTTCATGAATAATTTTATTAATTTTAAATATGTTTTTTTAAATTTATAAAACCTATGTTTAACTTTAGAAAATAAAATTAATATTTTAATTCTAATTAAAAAACTGTATTCAGTCTTCTAATTTAATTAGAATCTATTTTTTAAAATTTTGGTTTTGGAATAATTTGAAATCTAAATAAAATTTTTTTTTTTCAAAATAAACCAATTTATGATAATAACTAGAAAAATTAATAATCTTATCGCACATTTAAATTTGAATTTTTAAATGAATTTTTTTCTAAGAAACAGTTTTTATGTGTTATGTGTGATAATACAACAATTAATTTCCCTAAATCATATAAATTTTATTTTAAAAAATATATACATCCATTTTAAAAATCATCATGTTAAAATTATAAAATAATTTTACTTTTACTTTTTTCCATTAAAATTAATTTCCAAGGTTGAAAGTGGAGTTACCACAGTAAGGGTAAATTTGGGAAAATATGGATTAACATTTATAAAAAACATTAAAACAATTATTATATTAGATTTTGCAGGGATTATTTAACTTATCACTTTCCGTACACAATTATTCGTCATTTTTTATCCCTTTTATATGAATAATGGAGTGATATTATTGAAAGATTATGAGTATTTACAAAAGTACCATTTTCTTCACTTATAAAATTAGGCCACCACCTCCTCATTTCTCCACATATTCCAATGGATTTGATCAACCAAATGTTTACTATAGAATATCCTTAGCACCATACCCATTCATTCCAATCCTTTGCCTCACCAAAAAACTAATATATGAATTCTTATGGAGTTCCTTAGTGGAGAACAAAAGAGGGAAGGTAATACACTCAAACTAATTTTTCAAAGTTATTTTCTTCTTCTACACCCATAAAGTCATCCATATACTTGAAGTTATGATAAAACCATAATTTTTATTTTTATTAAATTTTATTATACTAAATTAATATTTATTTTATACTTTCCTCCAAAAACATTGATAAAAACAAAAAATGTTGTCATGCATGTGTGTACCCTATTGTCTCCATAAAAGACATGATTTTTTCAATGACCACATAACATGGATTGATTTAAATGTCAATTTAGTATTTAAAAATGATATTTTTGACAAAATTAATATCCTATAATGATAATATATGAAAATCTATAAGTTATAACAAAAATAAACAATTGTAGTAATTGTAATCATCTTAAATGGACTTATCAAAGAACTTCTCTTAAATTGAATCTTTTTTAGGATAACCATTGAAATTTTATAAGTATTGTCCTAATGAAATAATAAAGGAAACAAAACTACACAATTATGGACATCATTGAGTTATTTTTTATCACCTTTGACCATGGTCAATAATTTGAAAGTGTTACAAAGAAATCAATGGAACAACCTCGCGTAATCGAAATAAGTAGAAACTATATTAAAAATAAATAATAAAAATAATAAATAGAACATATAAAATTAATTATTTATGAATAAGTTTCTTTTGTATATATTTAATAAATTTAATTTAATTATTCTAAAATTTATGTGCAAGTGTAGAGTGTTTTCAGATATGAAGTAAGGCGTTTTCATCTCAATTTCTCTTCATTGAGACATGTTTAAATGTTATACCCCAATTACATATTTCTATGGTGCATATACTAAAAATATATATATTGGAATAACACATGAATTAATTTATTTTATTTATATAAACATATGGTTTTTAATATTATAATGACTTTTGATTCAAAAATTACTAAAGTTGTAAGGGATTCCTCTCAAAATTTCAATATTTGAGACACATTTTTTATATACATAATTTATTTCAAATGTTTTGTATAATATCATTTGGATATATAATCTCATTTATTATCATTATTCATGGTATTTAAAATTCAACTTCAATCTCTCTCTCCCTTTCATGGATTTTAATTACAATATTTTGTAATCCATAAGGGATCTTTTACACCTCCTTCACCTGTTCTAAGATAGAAATTATCTTCATTTTTCTCTCTTTTATGCAATATTATTCTCATGAAAATATAATTTTTAATATATTCTAATTACAAATATCCCTATCAAAATATCATTTTTATTATTGGGATTATCATTTTTTTGTTCCCTTAAAAATTCCCACTTTTAAGTAAACTCGGTTTATGGGAACATTCCTATTTCTAGTTTCATGTCCAAAATCACACCCAAAAATATTTTTTAACCATTAATAGATTATACAATACTTAATTATTTTATATATAACCCTCTTGTTTCAATTTTTTATTTTGTAAAATAATAAGGCTTTTCCATCTTTAAATTATCCTTTAGTTATTTAAGAAATGATCTACCACGTTGTTTTTTTATTCATTATTATTCAAAATGTTCTTACAGAATTTCTATAATAGAAATCCTTATTTAATAGATATTTGAATTTTTAAATTATTAGAGTCCAAAAAACTTTAATTCATTCCTCTCTTGGGAATGATTATGATTTATCCTTTAGTTTTTCCTTGATTCAGAATTGTGAATCACTCTTCATTCACATGGGTTTGATCATGCTTATGAATTATATATGATTTATTTTATTCACATGGCTTGTATATGTGTTATTTTTATTATTTTATGGGTGGGACCAAAATTATAAATCCCAAAAATTAATTTTGTAAATGTTTATATGTCATGAGATGGTATGTAATGGATTAAGGTGTAAACCTAATCCATCATGTGACATTGTCTACTTTGTTTATGGGAATGGGGAGTGACACCAATCTACTATTATACTTTTTAAACTTTAATATGATGGTCTTGGGAGTGACCAATGACATATGTTTATGATTTCATGTATTATGTTTTTTTCATATATTCCATAATTCCATGATATTCTGATTTTATTTCCTTCTTCCATGTTTCCATGTTTATGATAATTCTCATTATGATATCATGTTATGCCTCTTTACTCTTATTCTATTCTTTATTTCCCTTAAAGCAATTTCTACCCCCATCCTTTTCATTATATATTTTTCCCTTGGGTATTCTATGTAGTTTTATAAGATCAATGGGAGTTAGGAGTACTATGAATAGATTTAAATAAATATATTGTTTTTCTATTTGAGATGATGTATATATATGTCTAATATTCCAAATACATAAGAATACTCGATCCTATAGATGAATGTATTGGAAAAAATGTTAAAACTGATGATATTATATGTGTTTAAGGATTGTGTTTCTATAGATGCTATCAGAGGAAGGTCTAGTTATTCATAGAGATTAGGATGATAGAACCAGAGTGAAAACCCCAGGGATAAGTAAAAAACATAAGCCTTAGTATAGTAGTATATGATAAAATTTTGGTAAAGAAGAGTTTTATTGGTTTTACTTGAAATACAATCCATTTCTCGATATTATCAAATGGATGTGGCTTCAAAAAAGTTGTACCTAGAGGTAATAACCCTAAAGATGGAATATTGTGTATTAACTAAATATTATTACGATTCATGAAAAATAGGTTCAACTACACACTTGGATAGAGTATCCCATATTATATGAATTGATTAATTATAACATCTTTACAAACATATATAAAGGATTGAATTCCTAGTTACTTTTAGGTAATGAGATGAGATGTTTAATATAACCCAACTTAAAGTTAAATATGTTATAATAAGATAGATATAGTTAGAACTAAAGGAATTATGAGATTATATAATGTTGGAAAGTGTAAAAGGTTTTAATGTTGAATCCCTTTTATGTTATTGATTATTATAATCCATTCATGATGTTAAATATTCATCACTCATGTTATCCATTTCAGTTTTAGTGATGTATGAGACTTGAAAAAACTAAGTTATCCTAGGGTGTGAGGGAAAATGTAATGATTACCTCAAAGATAAACCCATTAGAATGAGATGAGGACTAATAAATATGGTGATTAGGCCAAACCATCGATCATGAAACATGATTAATAATGTAACCATATACAAAATCTTGAATACACCCAAGAAGACAATGATAGAGTCTCGTGAATGTTATGATGAATAAGATGATGAAGAAAAGAACAATAAATTTATGTTACATAAAAAATGTTGAAATAATCACCAAGGGTATTGAGTAATGTGTAATTTAAGGTTCATTAGTTGCAGAAGATGGGGTCACAGAGAATCAAACTATCACTGGTGCAACAACCTGAGATTTTAAAAGAATAAAATTGTGTTCGATAGAACACAACACCAAACATAGATGAGAATGCAACTCCCAAATAAATTATAAATTATTTTTATTTAAATAAATTTAATCTCTTAAATAACTTTTGATTCACTCAACTGAGGGATTTTTATGCTCAATAACATATTAAACATGCAAGACTGAGCTTAAACGTCCCATGCTATATATAACCAATATAACCTAGCCAATAAATTGGTGAGTATGAATAGTATTGGATAAATTATGAAATATATATATATATATAAATACATTTTTAAATGTAATAATCAATATAAAATATTTATAAATCTTTAGTAAATAATCAGTCAACTTTTACTAATGTGATTTTATTTTTCAAAAACATGTTTTCTTCAAAAATGATTTTAATTGTTTTTAATGAAAATATATGATAATAAATTTTTGGATATTTTATAAAATAAAAATTATAAAATTAAATTCTTTTTTAGAATTATAATATAAAAACTTACATTCGGTGAAATTTAGGAGTTTTTCTGAAAATATTGATTTTTCAGGGAATAGTGAAAAATAATGATTTTTGTAATACATTCATTTATTTTTATGAAATTAAATAATTTAAATGTCAAATTAAGTTTTTAATATTATTTAATATTACATAATTATTATTCAATTACATTTAATCCACTTAATTTCATTTGAATCATATTTATGTTGTTTTTAATATATATTTTTTTGGGATTAAACCAGGGTTTTCTTAAAACTATTTTAAAATGCATAATGTTTATCCTTTATAATTATTTAAAATATTTACTAAGAATAAAAATTATAAATTATTTATTTAGATTATATATCATAAAATTTTAATTTAAATTTATACAATGAATATTATTAGTCATAGAGTTAATATACAATCATCTTATGCATGAAAAATAGACTTCTTAAATACCCGCTTTCTCGCCACGTCCACACGATTAATTTTAAATTAATATTTTCCACTTATTTGAATGAAATTTATAAAAATTTATTAAATATTTGAAATAATAAAAATTTATATTATCTAATAATATCATTATAATTTCTACAATAATTGTTAGTGAAAATAGTGAAAAATTAATTACAGTGATTAATGTTAAAACTAGGTTTTGAACATTACACGCACTTGTGTCGAAATTAATTTTACTCACACCTATGGTTTTTATTCAATTAATTATATTTCATATATAGATTTATTATGTATAAAATATCCAATAAATCTCATTTTAATTTTATTATTACATGAAACATTACTTATGTAAATAAAAAGATATATGTTATCATGGTAAAAAATAAAATGGTAAAATTTAGTAAACATAATAACTAAGGAATAAAATTACAAAAATATTTTTATTTATGTATGGTGGAGTTTATTATTGAACCAATAAACCCCTATATTTTTAATAATTTTTTCAGCCACATGAGGTGAGAGTGACCACCCATTATTGAATACTTTTGAGTATTTACAAAAATTCAAATCCTACACAATTATAAAAGGCCACCCCCTCTCCTTTATTCATAGATCTCAATCCTTCTAGATTAGTAAATACCTACCAAAATCAAATAAAAATTCCCCTAAAATCATCCTAAAATCCTATTTTTTTGGAATAAATCCAACTTAGTAATGCTTTTGGGGAAAATCTAAGGAGGATACCCAAAGAAGAGGTAAGGTTATTCAATGAGAGTTTTTATTTTATTTCTTTATATAACTACATAATTTATTATTAAAACATAATAATTTAATAACCTTAGTATATTAAAATATACTGGTATGTTTTTAAAATAATTTCATGGAATAAAAACTTTTCAACTTCCATCAAATGTGTCACGAGTTCATCATTCATGTGTACGGCGGATTACCGCCTCGCGAACTGATATCGTTCATTTTTCCACTACCACCTTTCCGTGTTATGTATGATGATGGATATAAAGTATATATATGATAAATGAAAAATAATTATACCTATGGATAAATTATATCATATATAAACTCTTTACATTCCATTTTGTATGAGATACGATAATGTCCCCCATGTGTACGGTGGACTACTACCTCACGAAGTGATTAGATTCGTTTTTCACTAAAGCATGACATGGAAGGTAATAAGGGTATAGATAATGAATACATATGATATAAATGACATATTTATGATATTAATGAAATATTTTTCAATATTTATATATAATATATCATCTTTTTTCTTACCTTTTCACTCTTTGAAAAAGTGAGAACATCATTCGTGTAAGTGTGGACTACCGCCTTCACGAAGTGATGCGACTCTCTTCTCTTAAGAACACCACAAGAATGATATATATAAGTATATATAATAAAAAAATATTTTATTTATGGTATAATTATAATTCTTTAAATATAAAATATTACTTACCATCTTTTCATTATGATAATTGAAAAATGGAAACTTTACTCATACGTACGTATGGCCCACTGTCTCGAGGATTGTAACATTTGTTCATTTTTCATAACCATCATTAATGATTGGTTTAAAATGTATAATTTATATAAAAATATGATAATAATTTTATTATTATTAATTTATATATAGTTAAAATATATATCATACAAAAGGACCATAATGTTCATGACAAAGCATGAATGAGAAAACTAAGAAATTAAGACCTGAAACAATAGAAAAAAATGAAATATTATTAATAAAAGGGTAAAAAGATGTTATGAAAGGATCATATATGAAATTATAAATATTAATATGTTGGTATAATAAGTTAATAAAAAGTTTAAAATTACTATATAGGAGGTTAAATCATGATCAACCAAAAGGAAGCGTGAGTTAAGGGTTTTCTAGTCTCACTTTTATTTTTGTGAGATATATACCATATTAACCACTTATTTTTACTTTTTGGTATATATAATACTCAAGAATTTATTTTATGATTATTATACTTAAATTTATGGGGATTTAAATATCCATTTTATATATCTCTTTCATAAGGTTTATGGTTTTAAAATTACTAAATTAGTAAGTGATTTCTGTCTCAATTTTCTTTCTTTGAGACGTATTTTATGTTATACACATATCTTATTTTATGAGGTTTATATACTTCCCCTTTGATATTTAATATAATGAAACTCTTTATTTTCATGATATTATATGTTTTATTTAATTTCACTATTTTATGGGGATTCTGATTTAATGCTTCCAAACTAGTAATATTCTTATATTACAATCTCATTTTTATTAGGATTTTTTACACTTCCAATGATACGATATTATGATCCATATCTATAGAGACCCAAAGCTTGTCGTACATGGAAATTAAATTAAGTTTTAATAATACTTAATATATAAAAAAATTAGACACCAAAGGATTGTAATAGTTTACTGTCTTTGGAAACTCGGAATATAATCTTCTAATCATGGTGAAAGATCTTCAATATCTCCCATAAAGATCTTCCCCTTTTGTTTCCGTACCTAAAAACATTCTTTATATCCTGGGGAAAAGAAAAGATATAAAGGGTGAGATCAAATTCTTAGTAAGGGCAAGCATGGAGAAAATAAAACAAACCATATACATTTGAACATAAAAAACATGAACATAATGTTTAAACATCAAAATCTTGAGCAGTGACATAAAATATGGCAGTACGTAAGGCATAGATCATAATGGAACATCAATCATGATAAAATAGCTTGGAAATAAAACTTGTAATTGTGGAAAAACATTAAGCACGTGATATGATTTCCATAGTAGCCAAGACATTACTGCCAAGACCATCTTAGTGGACAAAGTCCCTTACTGAACCGGGTTAACTAGCCGTTCCATCCATGTATTACTAAACCAGATTTACTTTCTGTTTCATCCATGTATATCTCATGAGATATAAATCTTTACCCAATGCTTTGGAGGGATATATAGGTCCCACCCATCTCATATTGAAATCATTTTTACGTGTGCCACAAAACAATCATAAATCATTTATTATAACCCAAAGAATAAATTGGGTTTTATAAACATCATTCCATCATAACATAACCCATATAAAACAAATGGATATCATTTCATCATAATCAAAATAAAACCATGTAAATAATCAGAACATTTTACTTGAAATATAACCATATTAATGAATGTTATCTTAGATAGAAAATAGTTTTGAATAAACACTTGAAATGAATTCTTGAGGAAAGTATTCTTTCTTCTTCAAAATAATTTTATTTTCAAAAAATTCCATTCAATTATAAAAGAAAATGAATTTTTAAAAAATAATAATGAAATATTGTAGAGTACACTTGATGAATATTAGGCGTTATGAAATCGTAAAATTTATTTCATACCGTATAAGTTAAAAAATATTCTTCTCGTACTTTTTCCGGAAAAGTCAACAAGTTACTCGTATGGTAAAAAAAAGTAATATTCCTTTCATAAAATGTGGTAAAATTCAAAAATGGGTAAAAATCCATTAAACATACATGGAAAAAATTTAGAAAACAGAGACATGGATGATAACAAAAACCCCAGTAAATACTTACGAATAAACAGTCTCAGATAAGAGCGAGATTGGAATAGTTATCCCTTACCATATCTCTGATATGCTTCATATGTATCCAAACCTCCTGTATAATGATTTAAATAATTTAATTAACTTATTAAAGAATCATATTCATTGTTGTGATATCATATAGAGTTTACTTATAACTTTATATTACCCGTTTGTTTGTAAATTCGATGTAAAAGCAGCAATTTGGGTAAAATTGTTTCATTTATTGTACGTGTTTCGACTTGTTGTTCTTGATATTATTACATATATCCTGATTTAAATAATTCTAGAATGTAAAAAATGATTTATATATATAAATATTCATCATATATATATATGATAGATCGATAAATGGAATGAAGTAGCCGTTCATGGAGACGGTAGGCCGTACGTACGCATGAACGTTGTTTTCGTTTTATTATTGAATTGAATGGAATTAAGTAGATGAAATTCATATATATAAATACATAAATCCATTATCATTATTATTTCATATATTTCATTATTATTCATTATATATACTTTATAATGATTCATGAATTATTAACTTGGAGAATGAATCTCATCGTGTCGTGGAGATGGTAGTCCGTATGTACGCACGAGCGATGATATCATTCCCATGATCGTGGAATTGTATTGAAGTGTATGAATAATATTTAAGAATCAATATCACTTTACAATAATCATATATAGTTATTTATTTACACCATTATACCCATCCAGGTAAGGTGGTGGTCGAAAACAGATTACACCACGGCGTGGAGACGGTATTCCGTACGTATGCACGTGCGGTGATTTCATTTTCTGTAGGATGGATAGAAGGTGAAATAAGTTTGGTTACTATTTATAATAAAATATAAGTATATAAGTAATACTGATTTTATTACTTTATAATGAGACAACTAAAGAATAAGTAGTAGAAGAAGAAAGAAACTTGAGAGAATCAGAAGAAGAGATTACCTCTTCTTCGATGCACCTCATTTAAGCCTTCTCTTAAGGAAATAGAGTTGGTCTTTTGAGAAGACCAGAACCTCCAGAATGTTTCTAGGAAAGTGGAGAAGAGAAATGAGAAGGGTTTGGCCAAGCTTCAAGGCTAAAAAGGGTGTGAAGATAAGAGGGAAGGAGCTCCTTTTTTATAAGGGAAGGGAGGGGCACCTTAGGAAAACTTAAAATATTATTTTATAATAAAGTCATATTCGGTTTTTAATAGCTCCAAATTGATTTATTTAGAATCTAAGGTAATTATGGGTCTAAATACTCTCAAACAATAGGTCTTAGACAAGTTTAGGTTACTATTGTATCCTTATCATTTATATTTAACTCTATATTAAATAATTTAACTTTTACCATGTCTTTTTGTTTTCTTACACTATATGGTAAATAAACATACTATAACAAGTAAAACGAACCCTAAGTGGTTCATTATTAATATATATATCCTTATCTAAGTCATTTGGCCGAAACTTAGATTTTTAGGAATAAAATAACAATTAATAATATAATATTTGTTTTAAAAACTATTTTATGTCAATTTTGACACTATTTGGTAATTGATTTTTGTAAAAATCATAACAACGTGATTAGTTTGAAAAAGGTTAATTAAATCAATACTAACATTTCATATTAACCTATAAAAATAGTTTAATTCATAAAATGTCTAAAAATACATTTATTTGGCTATTTATAACATCAATTATGTTAATATTTCATTAATATGGTAATTACTACATCATCATTGTGTCATAAATAAATTAAATTATTTAATGTCTAAAAATTATAAATAAAATACCATTATGTAGGAAATCTTGTTATATTTATAATGAATATTTATAGTCTAATTTATCTTATGTATAACTCTATATTAAAAAATTCTTTATTTAACAAACATTGATGTTAACTATTTTACCTCTTTTTTAAATAAAATAATAATAAATGTCATAATCTAATCCATGTAGACCTAAAGGGAAATATTTTAATCCTAAGGTTGTTTTTGTTCGAATTACACTTATCCAATATAATAAGGACATGTGTTAGGGTAATAATAATATCATTTTTACCCTTAATTACACTATTTACTTTTAACCATGGTAAATAAAAGAAAAAAGTAACTATTCACCAAAAATTATTATTATCTTATTGAACCAAATTTTACTCCTTGATATTAACTGTGTCTCTCGGATTTTCGAAATTTCACTCACAGAAGCGGTAAAATTATGTTTTATGTATGTTTGCAAAAAGCTCCTAGGAGGTAGGTAAAAGACGGTGAAAAGTTCAATAAATTTTTATATATCTAAAATTATTATAAAATGACTCCAATGAATTAATTTGAACTTATATAGGTATTATGTATCAATTTTAGCTTAAAATAAATTTAAATGAAAAAAATAATTATTTAAATAAAAATTCGGTTTTTAAATAGTAACCCAGTATTTTCACTATTCATCAAAAAAATGAATGTTTTCAGAAAAATACCAAAATTTCACCGTAGTCTAATTTCGATATTCCGAATCCAAAAATGAAGTCCATTTTGAAAGATAAAATTTACAAAATTTAAAAAAGTTTTTATTACTATTCATAAAAACTAGTTTTAATAATATTTTAATAGTATATCGTTGTTTAGTAAAACTCAGTATTGCGTATGACACAAGCTATCGAGAAAGGTCGCGATTTCGTATAAAGCAAGACAAGAAATTGTAGTGAAAGATTACATTGAAGATATATATAATATAAAACCAAAATATTTCTCATAAAAGTCTCAGGTGTTACATTCTACCCCCCTTAAAATGAATTTCGCCCTCGAAATTACTCACTTTGTAAGAAACAAATGAGGATAACTCTCTCTCATCATATCCTCAAGCTCCCATGTAGCTTCTTCAAATTGGTGGTTCCACTATAAAACTTAAACCAAGTGAGTGGTCTTGTTCTGTAGGAATTTTTCGCTATGATCCAGAATCTCTATCGGCTGTTCTTCATAAGAAAGATCTTGCTCCAGTGGTATAACTTCTAAGATGAGTACATGTGAAGGATCATGTATGTACATTCTCAGGAGAAATACATGGAACACATCATGAACTTGATAGAGATTTGGTGGAAGAGCCAATTGGTTTGATACCCTCCCAACATGATCCAGTGTTTCGAAAGGACCGATATACCTAGGGCTTAGCTTTCCCTTCTTTCCAAATCTCATTACTCTCTTCCAAGGAGATATTCTTAAGAACACTTTATCATCCACTTCAAACTCTAGGTCTTTTCTTCAGTAATCGGCATAACATTTTTGTCGACTCTGAGAATCATTCATGTGTTTTTGAATAGATCTGACCTTTTCTGCCATCTCATCAACAAGATCTGGTCCTAATAGCTTTCCTTCCCCAACTACATCCCAGCAAGTTGGAGTTTGTAATTTCATTCCATAGAGAGCTTCATAAGGAGCCATCTGAATACTGGAGTGAAAGCTATTATTATAAGAAAATTCCACCAATGGTAGGTGTTGATCCCAACCACCTTTCAAATTCATAGAGCAAGCTCTTAACATATCTTCTAGAGTTTGGATTGTTCTTTTAGACTGGCCGTCTGTCTGAGGATGATAAGCAGTGCTGAAACTCAACTCTATATCCAGAGTATGAAGAAGACTTCGCCAGAACTTTGAGGTAAACCTCAGATCCTGATCAGATATAATGGAAAGTGGTACTACATGCAATCTTACCACTTCCTTTACATATATCCTGGCAAGCTGATCTAGGGAGAAATCCTCTCTAATATCAATGAAATGTGCAGACTTTGTAAGATGATCAACTATAACCCAGATAGCATTATTGACTTTGCATTTTTTAGGGAGTCCAGTGACAAAGTCCATAGTGATGTTTTCCCATTTCCATTCAGGTATGGGTAAGGGTTGTAACATCCCCTTAGGCTTCTGCCTCTAAGCTTTAACTTGCTGACAAACCATGAATCAAGATACATATTCAGCAACATCTCATTTCATGCCATCCCACCAGAAGTACTCTTCCAGGTCCCTATACATCTTCATGCTTCCAGGATGAAAAGAGAATGAAGAACTATGAGCCTCATCCAGTAGCTCCTTCTTTAATTCTGGGATGGGAGGAATACAAACCCGATTCCTGAACCTTATTATCCCATCACAATCAAGGTTGAATTCAGGAACATTTATCACCTTCTTTTGTAACTCTACATCATCTTTCTGTGCCTCTTTAATCCTCACATGTATAGATGGTTGAGAATTCATTTGAGAAAGATACAATTTTTCCCCTCCCATTATAATTCCAAGATACATCCTTTGTAAATCCATAAATATTGGATCTTTTGTGATCCTTATAATGGATAAGCTAGCATGGTCTTGTTGACTTAATGCATCTTCCACCTTGTTTTCTTTCCTAGGGTGGTAATGAATTGAGCAATCGTAATCCTTAATCAGCTCGAACCATCTTCTTTGGTGCATATTCAGCTCCTTTTGTGTGAAAATATACTTTAAACTTTTATGATCAATATAAATATCACACCGTTCACCATAAAGATAATGCCTCCAAATCATTAATTAAATGATTACCGCAGCTAACTCCAAATCATGAGTTGTGTAATTTTTCTCATGGATTTTCAACTGTCATGTGGCATAAGCTATCACCATATCATTTTTCATATGAAGACACCCCAGACCCTTCTTGGATTCATCACTGTAGATCACAAACCTTTCTCTACTACAAGGAAGTGTGAGCATTGGTGCACTGGATAACCTTTTTTTAACTCCTTGAAATTCTCTTCACATTCTTCTATCCAAAAAAACATAACTCCTTTTCGAGTCAACCGGGTGGGTGGATTAGATAATCGTGAAAAATCTTTCACAAAATGTCGATAATATCCATCCAAACCAAGAAATCTTCAGATCTCAGTTACTATTGTTGGACTCGGCCATCTTTCGATAACCTCCATTTTTGCTAGATCCACAGATATCACTTCTTTTGAGATTATGTGACCCAAAAATGCAAATTTTTGAAGCCAAAATTCACAGTTGGTAAATATTGTGTAACGCCCCGACCCCAGTTACCTAGAGTCGGTGCCTTATTACATAACATTGGCATGATCACAAAAGATCAAGTCTCGAAAGACCGATTAGTTTAGTAGCCTTGGAAACACTAGATACATTCGTAAACATTACATTACATCATAAAAATGAAAACTACAATAACATGGTCTCCTTAGTCCACACTCATATCCTCACTGACTATTCTTGAAAGTCAGTCGTAATACACTTCTTCACATTCTGGAAAAAATAAAACATTGAAAGGGGTGAGCTCAAATGCTCCACAAGGATAACAATATAGCGGAAACATTCATAAGAAAACATAATCATTTAAGGAAATGTATAACTAAAACAAAAGCCTTATTGAACTTGAAATTCAGCATAATATGGAAGAAGTAAAATAAAATAATTCCATTACATACTCACCTAGATATTCTACTAGACGAATAATCACATGAAATATCAATAACCACTTTCATAATGAGGGAATGTATAATGCCAGACATTCTGAAACATTTTGTCAAGGCCTCGGCCAAGACGTCTACAATGATTAAGGCCTCGGCCAAAACCATAAATCAAATTGGGAAAGGGCCTCGGCCAATTCCACGTCTAGTTGTCTCATGAGACCTACCGATGCATCGAGAGCTATAGCGGGCTCCACCCGTCACTTATTAAGTCCAATACATTCCTCATATGAATAGGTTTAAACATAACATAAATATTTGTATTAAAACTAGCATACGAAATGTCAACAATTTCTCCATAAACTATGGATGGTATAAAAATAACACATCCACAGTCAAATATTTCACAAAATGTTCAATGGAAGTTTTGTATCATAAATCAATTTCAATTAAACTTAAAACCCATCAAAGGATGTTGACATGGATGAAATCAAAGCTATTTGAGAGAAATATCTCTCTCTTTTTGAAATCATTTAAAAGTCCCATAATTATAAAATAATAAATTTACTTTGAAAATATTCTTATAAGCTTGTAAGGGAAGCTTCGACGAAGTTATAATGGAGGAAAATAGTCTCACCTGCCGTATAAGTTAAAAAAAACAGTCTTACCTTAAATTTGTCAAAAAGGTCAAAAAGTAAATTGTTTGGAAAACGACGGTAAGATTCCTTTAAAAAATGTATAAGGGTATAAATGACTTTAACCCATTTTCCATTTAATATTAAAAATGTTTTGAAAGACATTTTTAAGAAACATGGATGTGGATGATAACGAGGTCCCAGTAGATAATTATGTATAAACAACCTTGGATAATGAAGAGGTTGTGAAGTAAACCCTTACCTTGTACTTTTCCTTAGTTGGGGTAGATTAACCTCCTGTATAATGGTGAAATAATTTTTATTAAATTATAAAATAATCATATACATTCATATGATATCATATATGATCTTTTAACATTGCTTTGTTAACAATATCTTAGATTTATCGTTGTTTCGGGTGTTAACTAACTCGTTTTCTTTTATATGTTTTGTTACGTAAGTTGTGTTTTTCATGGATAGGTTGTATCTTATTCATATACAGAATCATATCATGTCCTTAAACATTATTTTTAAATCATCAAATGATAATTATACTTGAATGGATACGACAGAGAATGAATCTCATCGCGTTCGTGGAGACGGTAGTCTATACGTACGCAAGAGAGACAATATCATTCTTTTGATATTAAAATAATATATAATTGGATAGTATATCATATATACAAAATCATTATCATTTTATAATTATTATTTACATGAATTACAGATCATTATTATACCCATCTAAATAATAATATATTGAATAACAATTACACCCCGACGTGGAGACGGTAAGCTGTACGTACGCACGTATGGTGACATGTCATTCGAATGATGGGTAGAATACTGAATATGGTTGTTCCATATTTTTAATAACATCACAGTATATATAATACACTGGAGTTATAATTTTAGAATTGAAATAAGAAACAAAGAGGGAGTGGAAGAAGAAAGAAACTTGAATTTGGGTGATGAAAACGTTACCTCTTCTTCGGGTTCTTCCTTTTGATTTGATCAAAAGGACTCCTTAGGATGGCTTTATGACTAAAGTAAAGATTCTAGGATGAAGGGAGAGAAGTTGGGAGAGTATTTGGGTAGAGTTTGGCCGAACCAAAAGGCTTGATAGGGTAAATAAGGTGGTAGAGGTGGGGGCCTTTTATAAGAGGAGAGGAGGGGCTCTATTGGAAAGATTGAAATGTTACATTATTATACAATGATTTTCGGGTTCTAAAGGTCCCACACTTATATAATTCGTGGCTAAGGTGATAAGGGTTCTAAATATACCCATCCAATAGTATTTGGACAATTTTAAGCCTTGGATGTTATATTATCTTTTCATTTTATTAAAATCGTTAAATAATGAGGTCATCGCTGCATCATAATGATGTCATAAATAATTTAATTTATTTAATGTATAAAATTATAAAAAAATAATATGATGTAGGAAATCTTTTTAGCTTTCCAATGAATATTTATAGTCAAAAATATGACTTGTATAACCCCATGTAAAAATTATTTTAGTAAAACATTTCATGTTTGTGTCATTTTTTTTACTTTAACATTAAATAAAAGGTATTTATGTCATTTTCCAACTAAAGTGGCTCCATGGGGTCCCCAAGTTGACCCATGGATTGTCTTGGTCGGCCATTACTAATCCAATAGGGGTAGTACAAGTGTAAGGGTATTTTCATATTTTTATAATATCATTTTTACCTTAAATTTCACTAATTACCTTTAATTGCGATTAATTAAACTTAAAAGTTACTATTCACCAAAAAATTATTTTAATCCCATTGAACCACATTTTACATACTAATGACAAACATGTATGTCAGATTTTTGAAATTCAAAACACAGAAGTGGTAATATTTCATTTAAACGAAAAATCAATTATTTAACTACCACTTAGTGGTTTCACTATTCATCAAAAATTGAAGTTTTTCAGAACAATGCCAAAATTTCACCCTAAGCTATAATTGATATTCCGAATTAAAAAATGATATCTATTTTAAAAAATTCCAAACATATAAGTTGCATTAATTAATTTTATAATTAATTCCCGCTGTCACAACAAATAGCGTGTTTTTAAGAAACAATATATATATCAAAAGATTGACAATTGTTTATGTCCAATTTAAAAGAGAAATTAATTCTAATGACCACCATTGGATAAAATGGTAAAAATATATACTAATTATACTCTAAAACCACTAAATAGTATAATTTATCACTATAAATTATTTTGATTAAAAAAGTTGTTTTTAAGTATTTTTCACTATTCATAAAAAATTAGAAGTTCTCCGAAAAATACTAAAAATTCAACATAGGCTAATTTCGATATTCCAAATCCAAAAATGAAGTCCATTTTGATAAATAAAATTTATAAAATTTCAAAAATTAGTTATTACTATTCACAATGTCAAGTTTAATTAGTTGTGGTGTGTGTTAGAGCTCGAGGTTGCGTACAACACACGCTATTGCATTATTTGAAGGGAAACGTACCGTGGAAGCTTGGGGTGTTACATTCTCCCCTCCTTCAATAAATTGCGTCCTCGCAATTTGAAATTTTTCTTGGAAAATAAAAGGTTGAAAATAGAAAATACCGTTGTGGAAAACCCACATCGGAAATAAGATTAATAAAATTTAGCCTTAATAAGAGGGAAAGGGAAATGAGAAAGTCACCACCCAATTATGATCTCGATTAGGAGAACATTAGTGGCAATTAGAGTCATATAATTGGAGGAAAAACGTAAATATTTGTTGGGAGTGATTGAGGTCATCAATCACAATCAACTGTCAAATTGAGGGCCTCAAAGCCTTCAATCTATGTTGATTTAAAATATCATCAGTTCAACAAGACATAAGGTATTAGGATAACACATTTTTTTGTTTTAATATCCCTTTACTAAAGTTTAAGAATTAATTTATTCATTGAATAAGAGATAGTTATATATATATTTATGCTTGAAAATTAGAGTTTCAACCTTCAACTCATCTTTCACTCAAAAAGATAATTGAACTCAAAAATATTATACTTATCCTAATTGTATAAGGTTCCAAATTTTAACAAATACCATTTAGATTAGTAAAATTATTTTGTAATAACCAGGGACTTCCTGTAGGCTAGTGGTAGGAAATAAAGGCATGTCGCACTATGGTTGTGGGTTTGATTCCTGCAGCTTTGTCCGACGTGACGGGTTATGCCCCACCCTGTAGGTTGTCCTTTTCCTAAAACTATAGTATTATAATATTCCAAAAATAATCTTCATAAATTTTTTAACCTTAAACAATACTATCCAAAGATCAACTTAATCCACTCCAACCTTTATAGTTATCCAAAATACCTCTGTCCAGACATTCTCTAAAAGGTCTCTTAATTCCAAAATCAATTTATCAGATTCCCCAAACAAAGTAAAGTTTCTCTTATTGTCACATACTAAAAATATGATTACATTCATCATATTAAAACCTTACTGAAACAACAAGTACTGCAATACAATCCTTATATATATATCACATTATTCTAATAACCAGAATATAATCCATGAGTCCAAAAGAACCGATACATTAATTATTCCGCTTCAACTGTAGTAACACCATAAGATTATCCTTGATCCATTGGCCTTTTCTGAGGTAAGTTTCCCTGACGCTTAGGACATTCATTTGCATAATGACCCATTTCCCTACAATTATAGCATTCATCATTGATAGCCTCTTTCTTTCCCTTGCAATCACGCGCCTGGTGACCTTTTTTTCCACATTTATAACAAACTCCCATTCCTTTTAGGCAAGTACCAGGGTGATTCTTCCCACAATTATCACATAATGGAAAATCCTTCTTTCCCTTTTTCCCTTTATCTGTCTCTTGTTCCACCATTCTCTTCCTCTCTTGCTTTACTTTGTTGTCATAAGACTTAGAGAATTCCTTTTTTGTCTTGATAGCACATGAGACAATATCTTCGTATGTTGAGAAAGATTGTGATACTAAATCTCTACGGAGAAATGGTTTTAACCCATCAAAGAAATGATCAATCTTACTTCTTGGGTTACGTATGTAATCTGCAGCATACCTCGCTAACCTTGTAAAGTTATCCTCATACTTTGTGACATTCTCATCCTCCTTCTGCCTCAGACTCAGAAATTGTCTTTCCATATCCACTCGATGGTCTCGGGGAAAGTATTTTTCTAAGAACAGCTCTTTGAACTCCTACCATTCCATGTTTGTTAATTCATCATCTTCCTTTGTTTTTTTAATTAGTGACCACCATTTATCGGCATCTCCAGTGAGGCGGTAAACTGCCATGACACCTTTCTACCTTTCACTACTCCCCAAGGCATGGAATATTTTATCTAAGGAATTTATCCATTGCTCAGCTACTATAGGATAGGTACTCCCATTGATGGTTGGTGGTTGTTGCCTCATGTAACGGTCTAGCATTGATCCTCCACATTGTGGATCAGGGTAATCCATACGAGTAAGGTTATTATTCATAACCTGCATGAGTTTTCCCAGTACGGTGAGAAGCTGATCAGCACCAGTTGTATCACTAGCTCCACTATAATTATCTTGAGCAGGAGGGCAATCCCTACACAGAGTGTGTGCATTGATACGGTTTCCATTCCTTCCACTAGGCTCCATTTCTAAATAATTGCATAAACTAGATTAGTTTATGAATCAAAATACATAATTCCATACTTATAAAAAACATAACATAAATTGAACTAATTATGGATATAATCCATAATTATAAAAATGTTTTCTTTGAGGAAGTATATACTCGTAACCCTTCATAGTGGTTTGTAAAGAAAATGGGAATTATCCTAAGCATATCCCCCGGAAGTGTCGTAACCAAGAGTACAGCAAGGCCCGTTGTCGTGCACCAGTTCCCGTTCGAGTCTAGCTCAAAGCGGTGTTTTCAGGTTTTACCCCTAGGTACATCTGTGCCGGAGCCGCCTCTACATGCTCATATCCAGACAGGGATGTATTGCTCGGAAAACTCACAAAATCTCTACAATACAAAAATTTTAAGAAGTTCTTCTATACTAATCCTCAAAGTTCATCTTAGGTATACGTGCTCTAATCAGAGTTTGTCTAAATCTAGCTTCCAAGGTTTGTACTAAACTTCCTCTGATACCAACTGTAACGACCCGACCCCAGTTACCTAGAGTCGGTGCATTATTACATAACATTGGCATGATCACAAAAGATCAAGTCTCGAAAGACCGATTAGTTTAGTAGCCTTGGAAACACTAGATACATTCGTAAACATTACATTACATAATAAAAATGAAAACTACAATAACATGGTATCCTTAGTCCACACTCATATCCTCACTGACTATTCTTGCAAGTCAGTCATAATACACTTCTTCACATCCTGGGAAAAATAAAACATTGAAAGGGGTGAGCTCAAATGCTCCGTAAGGATAACAATATAGCAGAAACTTTCATAAGAAAACATAAGCATTTAAGGCAATGTATAACTAAAACAAAAGCCTTATTGAACTTGAACTTCAACATAATATGGAAAAATTAAAATAAAATAATGCCATTACTTACTCACATGGATATTCTACTAGACGAATAATCACATGAAATATCAACAACCACTTTCATAGTGAGGGAATGTATAATGCCAGACATTCTGAAACATTTTTTCAAGGCCTCGGCCAAGACTTCTAAAATGATTAAGGCCTCGGCCAAAACCATAAATCAAATTGGGAAAGGGCCTCGGCCAATTCCACATCTAGTTGTCTCATGAGACCTACTGATGCATCGAGGAGCTAGAGAGGGCTCCACCCATCACTTATTAAGTCCAATACATTCCTCATATGAATAGGTTTAAACATAACATAAATATTCGTATTAAAACTAGCATACGAAATGTCAACAATTTCTCCATAAACAATGGATGTTATTAAAATAACACATCCACAGTCAAATATTTCACAAAATTTTCAATGGAAGTTTTGTATCATAAATCAATTTCAATTAAACTTAAAACCCATGAAAGGATGTTGACATGGATGAAATCAAAGCTATTTGAGAGAAATATCTCTCTTTTTTTGAAATCATTTAAAAGTCCCATAATTATAAAATAATACATTTACTTTGAAAATATTCTTATAAGCTTGTAAGGGAAGCTTCGACGAAGTTATAATGGCGGAAAATAGCCGCACCCGCCGTATAAGTTAAAAAAACAATCTTACCTTAAATTTGTCAAAAAGGTCAAAAAGTACATTTTTTGGAAAACGACGGTAAAATTCCTTTCAAAATCGTGTAAGGGTATAAATTACTTTAACCCATTTTCAATTTAATAGTCAAAATGTTTTGAAAGACATTTTTAAGAAACATGTATGTGGATGATAACGAGGTCCCAGTAGATAATTATGTATAAACAACCTAGGATAATGAAGAGGTTGTGAAGTAAACCCTTACATTGTACTTTTCCTTGGTTGGGGTAGGTTAACCTCCTGTATAATGGTGAAATAATTGTTATTAAATTATACAATAATCATATACATTCATATGATATCATATATGATCTTTTAACATTGCTTTGTTAACAATATCTTAGATTTATCGTTGTTTCGGGTGTTAACTTACTCATTTTCTTTTATATGTTTTGTTACGTAAGTCGTGTTTTTCATGGATAGGTTGTATCTTATTCATATCCAGAATTATATCATGTCCTTAAACATTATTTTTAAATCATCAAATGATAATTATACTTGAATGGATACGACGGAGAATGAATCTCATCGCGTTCATGGAGACGGTAGTTCGTACGTACGCACGAGCGACAATATCATTATTTTGATATTAGAATAATATATAATTGGATAGTATATCATATATAAATAATAATTATCATGTTATATTTATTATTTACATGAATTACATATCATTATTATACCCATCTAAATAATAATATATTGAATAACAATTACACCACGACGTGGAGACGGTAAGCCGTATGTACGCATGTATGGTGACATGTCATTCGAATGATGGGTAGAATACTGAATATGGTTGTTCCATATTTATAATAACATCACAAAATATAGAATATACTGGAGTTATAATTTTAGAATTGAAATAATAAACAAAGAGGGAGTGGAAAAAGAAAGAAACTTGAAAGAGGGTGATGAAAACGTTACCTCTTCTTCGGGTTCTTCCTTTTGATTTGATCCAAAGGACTCCTTAGGATGGATTTATGACTAAAGTAAAGCTTCTAGGATGAAGGGAGAGCAGTTGGGAGAGTATTTGGGCAGAGGTTGGCCGAACCAAAAGGTTTTAAAGTGTGAATAAGGTGGTAGAGGTGGGGGCCTGTTATAAGAGGAGAGGAGGGGCTCTTTTGGAAAGATTGAAATGTTACATTATTATACAATGCATTTAGGGTTATAAAGGTCCCAAACTTATATAATTCATGGATAAGGTGATAGGGGTTCGAAATCTACCCATCCAATAGTCTTTGGAAAAGTGTAATCCTTGGATTTTACATTATTATTTCATTTTATTAAAATCGTTAAATAATGAGGTAATCGCTGCATCATAATGATGTCATAAATAATTTAATTTATTTAATGTCTAAAATTATAAAAAAAATACTATGATGTAGGAAATATTATTAGATTTCCAATTACTATTTACAGTCAAAAATAAGACTTATATAACTCCATGTAAAAATTGTGTTAGTAAAACATTTCATGTTTGTGTCTTTTTTTTTTACTTTAACATTAAATAAAAGGTATTTATGTCATTTTCCAACTAAAGTGGCTCCATGGGGTCCCCATGTTGACCCATGGATTTTCTTGGTCGTCCATTACTCATTCAATAGGGGTAGGACAAGTGTATGGGAATTTTCATATTTTTATAATATCATTTTTACCTTAAATTTCACTAATTACCTTTAATTGTGATTAATTAAACTTAAAAGTTACTATTCACCAAAAAATTATTTTAATCCCATTGAACCAAATTTTACATCCTAATGACAACCATGTATGTCGGATTTTTGAAATTCAAAACACAAAAGTGGTAATATTTCATTTAAATGAAAAATCAGTTATTTAACTACCACTTAGTGGTTTCACTATTAATCAAAAATTGAAGTTTTTCAGAACAATGCCAAAATTTCACCCTAAGCTATAATTGATATTCCGAATTCAAAAAAGATGTCTATTTTAAAAAATTCCAAACATATAAGTTGCATTAATTAATTTTATAATTAATTCCCACTGTCACAACAAATAGCGTGTTTTTAAGAAACAATATATATATCAAAAGATTGACAATTGTTTATGTCCAATTTCAAAGTGAAATTAATTCTAATGACCACCATTTGATAAAATGGTAAAAATATATACTAATTATACTATAAAACCACTAAATAGTATAACTTATCACTATAAATTATTTTTATTAAAAAAGTTTTTTTAAGTATTTTTCACTATTCATAAAAAATTAGAAGTTCTCAGAAAAATACCAAATATTCAACATAGGATAATTTCGATATTCCGAATCCAAAAATGAAGTCCATTTTGATAAATAAAATTTATAAAATTTCAAAAAGTAGGTATTACTATTCACAACGGCTAGTTTAATTAGTTGTGGTGTGTGTTAGAGCTCGAGGTTGCGTACAACACACGCTATTGCATTATTCAAAGGGAAACGTACTGTGGAAGCTTGAGGTGTTACATTTGGCATAAAGATTCTCCTTTCTCAGGGTCTTCAATATAATTCTCAAGTGATCTTCATGTTCTTCCCTGCTTTTTGAATAGACAAGAATATCATCTATAAAGACTACCACAAACTGATCAAAATAGTCTCTAAAGACACTATTCATTAGATCCATGAAGATATCAGGGGAATTAGTAAGACCAAATGACATCACGATAAATTCATAGTGTCCATACCTTGTACGAAAATCCTTCTTTTGTATATCCTCCCTTTTGACCTTTAATTGATGATACCCTGAAAGAATATCAGTCTTGGAAAAGTATTAAACTCCGCGTAGTTGGTCAAATAAGTCATCAATGCATGGGAGAGGATATTTATTCCTGATAGTGATCTTGTTAAGTTCTCGATAATCAATGCAGAGTCTCATTGATCCATCTTTCTTCTTAACAAATAGAACAGGTCCTCCCCAAGGTGATGCACTAGGGCGCATGAATCCCTTATCAAGATTCTCTTGGATTTTCTTCTACAATTCCTGCAATTCAATTGAGTCCATTCTATAAGGTGTCTTTGAAATAAGCATAGCACCCGGTATGAGTTCTATTGAAAACTCAACTTCACGATTTGGTGGATGACCAGGAAATTCCTCTGAAAATACATCATCAAACAGTCGTACAATGGGAATATTCTTAATCGTGAGTTTCCCTCCAACCATTTGAGATAAATAACCTTCATTTAGTAGAATTGAGACCCATAAGATGGAATAAATTTCCACTGGAAGGTTATTTTCATCCTTGCATCAATAGACGATAATAGATTGATCTGGAATATGAAATGTGACTTCCCTTCTTTGGAAATTGATATGATATCCATATAAAGAAATCCAATACATGCCATGAATCACATAAAATTCCACTATAGGAAGGATCAGAAGATTCGCAAGAATCACTTTCCCACAAACTTCAATCGGAGAAGAATTATAAACTTTTGATGCGACTGTTGTTCCATTAGGGGTTGTCATAACTAACTCAACATCTAATTGTTGATGTAATACAATGATACCCTTAGAAAATTCTTTAGAAATAAAAGAGTTGGAAGATCCAAAATAAAATAAAACATTTGCTACTTTAGAGTGGATGGTAAGTGTACCTTTCACCACTTCTTTCTCATACTCCACATCGCTGATAGAAATTGCATGTGACATTTCCTTTGTCTTTATCATTAAGAGTTTTTTGACGTCGATCATCATAACCAACCCTTGTATTAGGGCATTGATTGGCATAATGCCCCATTTCCATGCACTTGAAACATTGAAGTGTAAGAGGTGCACTCTGTGTATCCTTTTCTTTGTTCGCATCACTAGACATATTTTTCCCATCATTGCGGCATTCAAATGCCCGATGACCTCCTTTTCAACGTTTGAAACATTTTCTTGTCCCTTTAAGACAACTCCCTCCATGTTTCTTTCTACAGTTTGAGCATAAGGGAAAACTCATCTTCTTTTCAGTGTGATCTTTAGATTTTCCTTTGAATTCCATTTTCCTCTTCTTATCAAACCCATATGACTGATGAGTTACTCCAATCTCCATCTCAACCTTGAGAGCACATCGAATGATTTCCTCGTAGCTGTTGAAGTCCCGTATGGCTAACGCACTTCGAAGACTTGTTTTTAAGAAACTAAAGAATTGATCGATCTTACTCTCATGTTGGATAATAATCCCAAAAGAGTACCATGCAAGTCTTGTAAAAGTTTCTTCGTAGGTACCAACAGATTCATCATCCTTTTCCTTTAGTTCAAGAAAATCCTTCTCCATATTTGTTTGAAGAATACAAGGGAAGTACTTATTGAAAAATAAGTTCTTGAACTCATCCCATTCCATGGACTAAATTTCATATCTTGGCCTCGTATTCTAGATAAGATTCCACCATTTATCAGGTTCACCTTCAAAACGACATACTACTAAGATGAATTTATCATGTTCAGAACATTGAAGATCTAAAAATATATTTTTAGTGGTACTGATCCATTGTTCATCCACTAATGGATCAGTAGACCCGCTTAATGAGGGTGGACGTTGCCTCATGAAGGATTCAATAGAATGTTACTCCTTCCTTTGTTCGTTTGGAAGTCCTGCATGATTCATAGCTTGAGGAAGTTGTGTGAGCATGGATACTTGATTTTTTATTCCATCTCCCATAAAGTTTGGTTGCTCAGGGGGACAATCATTGCATTGCCCGTCGCATTCTGCGTTAACACGGTTCCTTTGGGTTCCAGCTGTTGACTAAAACAAATAATAATAGTGTGAGAAAAACTAATTATAATAGGAAAACCGCATAATAAAGAATAAAATTTCACACTTAAGGTCTCATCATAGGTTATTCATGGCCATTTCTAAAAAACTAATATTGTGTTCTATGGTTAGACTTATACATAGGGTTCTTACTAAGGCTTTCTAATCCTAGTTTCCAAACGTTAACTAAACCTTTCCTCTGATACCAACTATAGATACCCAAAGCTTGTCATACATTGAAATTACATTACATTTACGGAATACTTAATACATAACAAAAATAGACACCAAAGGACTGTACTAGTTTAGTGTCTTTGGAAACTCGAAATATAATCTTCTAATCATGGTGAAAGATCTTCAATATCTCCCATAAAGATCTTCCCCTTTTTTTCCTTACCTAAAACCTTTCTTTATATCCTGGGGAAAAGAAAACATATAAAGGGTGAGCTCAAATGCTCAGTAATGGTATGAATGTAGAAATAAAACTGACCATAAACATTTGAACATAAAAAAGATGAACATAATGTTCAAACATCAAAATCTTGAGCAGTGACATAAAACATGGCAGTACGTAAGGCATAGATCATAATGGAAAATCAATCATGATAAAATAGCTTGAAAATAAGACTTGTAATTGTGGAAAACCATTAATCACATGATATGATTTCCATAGTGGCCAAGGAATTGATTCCAAGACCATCTTAGTGGGCAAATTCCCTTACTGAACCGGGTTTACATGTCGTTCCAGCCCTTTATTACTGAACCAGATTTAATTTCCATTTCAGCCATGTATATCTCATGATATATAAATCTTTACCCAATACATTGGAGGGAGATATAGGTCCCACTCATCTCATATTTAAATCATTCTTACGTGTGCCACAAAACATTCATAAATCATTCATTATAACCTAAAGAATAAATTGGGTTTCATAAACATCATTCCATCATAACATAATCCATATAAAAAAATCGATAACATTTCATCATAAAAAAAACTAAAACCATGTAAATAATCAGAACATTTTACTTGAAACATAATCATATTAAAGTATGTAATCTTATATATAAAATAGTTTTGAATAAACACTTGAAATTAATTCTTGGCGAAAATATCTTTTCTTCTTCAAAATCATTTAATTTTCACAAAATACCATGAAATTATAAATGAAAAGGATTTTGTAAAAACAAATAATGAAATATTGTACAGTACTTTTCATGAATATTAGTCATAATGAAATCGTAAAAATCCGTTCATGCTGTATAAGTTAAAAAAAATATTCTTCGCGTACTTTTTCCGGAAAAGTCAAAAAGTTACTCGTGTGGTAAACAAAAGTAAGATTCCTTTCATAACCTGTGGTAAAATTCAAAAATGGGTAAAAATAAATTAAACATACATGAAAAAAGTTTTAGAAAGCAGGGACAAAGATGATAAAAAAACCCAGTAAATACTTATGAATAAACAATCTCGGATAAGAGTGAGATTGGAATAGTTATCCTTTACCTTATGTCCGATATGCTTCGTATGTATCTGAACCTACTGTATAATGATTTAAATAATGTCATTAACTTATTACAGAATCATTTTGATTGTTATGATATCATATATGGTTTACTTATGACTTTATATTACCCGTTCATTTGTAAATTCGATGTAAAAGCAGCGATTTGTATAAAATCGTTTCATTTATTATATGTGTTTTGACTTGTTGTTCTTGATATTATTACTTATATCCTGATTTACATAATTCTATAATATAAAACATGATTTATATATAATACTTATTCAGCATATACATACATATATATATATATATATATATGATAGATCTATAAATGGAATGAAATACATCGTTCATGGAGACGGTAGGCCGTACGTATGCATGAACGCTGTTTTCGTTTCCTTATTGAATTGAATGAAATTAAGTAGATGAAATACATATATATAAATAATAAAATCCAGTATCATTAATATTTCATATATTTCATTATTATTCATTATATATACTTTATAATCATTCATGAATGGTTAACATGGATAATGAATCTCATCGCGTCGTGGAGATGGTAGTCCGTACGTACGCACGAGCGATGATATCATTTCCATGATCGTGTAATTGTATTGAAGTGTATGTATAAAATTTAAGAATCAGTATAACTTTAAAATAATCATATATAGTTATTTATTTACACCATTATACCCATCCAAGTAAGGTGGTGTTCGAAAACATATTACACCACGATGTGGAGACGGTATTCCGTATGTACGCACACGCAGTGATTTCATTTTCCGTAGGATGGATTGAAGGCTAAAGAAGGTTGTTTCATATATATAATAACATATCAGTATATAATTAATACTGATGTTATTACTTTATAATGAGACAACTAAAGAAGAATAAGTAGAAGAAGAAATAAACTTTAGAGAATCAGAAGAAGAGATTACCTCTTCTTCGACGCACCTCCTTTAAGCTTTCTCTTAAAGAAATAGATTTGGTCTTTTGAGAAGACCAGAACCTCCAGAATGTTTCTAGAGAGGTGGATAAGAGAAATGGTCATGGTTTGGCCGAGCTTCAAGGCTCAAAAGGGTGTGAAGAGAAGAGGGAAGGGGTGCCTTTTTTATAAGGTAGGAGACGGACACCTTTGGAAAACTTAAAATATAATTTTATAATAAAGTCATATTCGGTTTTCAATAGCTCCAAATTGATTTATTTAGAAGATAAGGTGAGTATGGGTCGAAATAATCTAAAAAAATAGGTTTTATACAAGTTTAGGTTACTATTTTATCCTTATCATTTAGATTTAACACTATGTTAAATAATTTAACTTTTACCAGGTCTTTTTGTTTTCTTACACTATATGGTTAATAAACTCACTATAACAAGACAAACGAATCCCCAGTGGTTCATTATTAATATATATATCCTTCTCCAAGTCATTTGGCCGATCCTTATATTTTTATGAATAAAATAACATTTAATAATATAATATTTGTTTTAAAAACTATTTTATGTCAATTTTGACACAATTTGGTACTTAATTTTTTTGAAAATCATAACAGCATGATTAGTTTGGAAACAGTTAATTAAATCAATACTAACATGTCATATTAACCTATAAAATTAGTTTAATTCATAAAAACTCTAAAATTACATTTATTTGGGTATTTATAACATCAATTATGTTAATATTTCATTAATAAGGTCATTACTGCATCATCATTGTGTCATAAATAAATTAAATTATTTAATGTCTAAAAATTATAAATAAAATACCATTATGTGGGAAATTCTTTTATCCTTGTAATGAATGTTTATAGTCTAATTTATGTTATGTATAAACCTATATTAAAAAATTATTAAGTTATTAAACATTGATTTTAACTATTCTAACCCACTTTTAAATAAAATAATAATTAATGTCCTAATCTAATCCATGTGGACATAAAATGCAATATTTTATTCCTAAGGTTGTTTTTGGACGAATTACACTTATCAAATAGAATAAGGACATGTGTTAGGGTAATAATAATATCATTTTTACCCTTAATCACCCAATTTACTTTTAACCATGGTAACTAAAAGTAAAAAAGTTACTATTCAACAAAAATTATTTTTATCTTATTGAACAACATTTTATTCCTTGATATTAACTGTGTCTCTCGGATTTTAGAAATTCTACCCACAAAAGCAGTAAAATTATGTTTTATGTAGTTTGCAAAAAGCTCCTAGGAGGTAGGTAAAAGACAGTGAAAAGTTCAATAAAATTTTTATATATCTAAAATTATTATAAAATGAATCTAATGATTTACTTTGAAAATATATAGGTATTATGTATCAATTTTGACCTAAAATAAATTTAAATTAAATAAATAATTATTTAAATAAAAATTTGGGTTTTAAATAGTAACTCAGTATTTTCACTATTCATCAAAAATTGAAAGTTTTCAGAAAAACACCACAATTTCACCCCTAGGATAATTTCGATATTCCAAATCCGAAAATGAAGTCCATTTTGAAAGATAAAATTTAGAAAATTTTGAAAAGTGGGTATTACTACTCATAACGGCTAGTTTTAATAATATTTTAATAGCATATCATTGTTTAATGAAACTCGGTATTTCATACGATGCAAGCTGTCGAGAAAGGTCGCGATTGCGTGTAAAGCACGCCAAGCTAGTATAGTGAAAGAATACTTTGATGATGTATATAACATAAAAAAATATTTCTCAAAAAAGTCTCGGGTGTTACAATATCTCAATAAAATCATGAATTTTTTTCTTATATTATTTTTAATTATATTTTAATGTAATAAAACTTATTTCAACTATTTGGAACCTCAAATCATTGAGAAAATGTTCTAATAAAATATGACTTCATTTCTCTCTTTGGTTAGAAATTTGTTTTATTTCAAAACCATGTTTTCTAAAAATATGTAAATTTTTTTATCCTTTCCAAATGAGTTATTAAATAAATTTTTACCCATTATGTATTTTAATTATTTTTCAAAGGAATTGTCTTTTCTCATTCGGAATAAGGCACTTTTCTAACCATTCATTGAGAAAAAATAATATTATTTATGAAATGTACATAATTACCCAATGGCATGACCCTGATTTCTTTGATGTTTCCATTGCAAGTTTACAAGATTATTTTTAAACAAATTTGTATACTAGTAGTATTTAAATTCATCATTTTTTAACGTGGGTTTTATGGAATTGATTTTCAAAATGTTTTATTTTAAAAAACTAATTTTCAAAATGAAAATAATATTTTCCGAAAGAATATTTATAATGATATTTTAAGGGTATTTCCATTCATAAAGGTCTACAACCCATTTTGTTACTTTTAATTTTTAGGGGATATTTTGTATTTATACAATCTTCATACTTTCTATAGACAGATTAATATTGTTTCAAAGAGATTGTTATGGAACCCATTTCTTTTCCATGGGATAATCACATTTCAAAGAGATTGTTATGGAACCCATTTTTATTCTGTGGGTTAATCATGTTTCAAATAGATTGACATGAAACCTATTTATTTTCAATGTATTAATCATGTTAAAATATAATGACTATTTATATGAGTTTTATGATGAAATGGAATCTCCTTGTACTTTATTAATGTTGTGGTTATTGAACATCAAATATGATTGGGAATCCCTGAGAGTGTCAAATGATCCCATTATATCTTATATTATTGGGAGGACTATATAGATCCAGGTGATCCTATTACAACTTATTTGATGGGGAAAACCATATAGCATTAGGTGATCCCATTATATCTTATAATATGGGTGAACCCATATATCACTCCAATGCATTAACTAATGTACCGTTTATTGAAAGGAAATAAAGAGGGAGTTACTTGTGGGTTTCTTCTAAGGATATAACTAAGCTCTAGTTATTTTTAACATGGTTCTAACATGGTTTATGAAGAAAAATATTAAATGATTCTGACAGATTTTATCTATGCTTGTTATGGATTTATAATGTTTCCTTTAATAAATATTGATATCACATGGGCCATGTGTATTGGTTCCTATGAATCATTCCTTTGTTAAAACCTTATGCCATGTTTCATGATTTATGATTCAAGAATTGATGAGTATGATTTATTTTAGGATTCACTCATGCACTTTGATTAAGTCATTATACCCTTATGAACTCTTTATGCTTACAGATGAAATTCAATTGTCAGTTCATATGTTTAACATTACAGAGCATTTCAAATCCCCCTTCTTATTCTTCCTCTTCCATTTGTTATAAATAATGAGGATGAATGAATTATTCTTACTATGGATTTCATATGGATGAAGAATATGACTTAATGGGAAAAACTAAAATCTATGTTAAGTAGTAAAATGCTCATTTAATGACATGGGTATTGTTTACGTAGGAGTTTTTCCTAATTCTCTAAACCCCTAAACCTAAAATTTCCTAGAGAATATAAGTGGTACATTGTTCCCTTTTGATGATTTTATGTTTGGATAGAAAAAAATTGTGTCACAATTATCAGCATCAAATCTAGAAATGTAATGTTTACAATTTCAACCCCAAATCTGGGATTGTGGGTTCGTGGCTATTATAGTTAGCATCAAAGAAAAGGTTTAGATAACTTTGGAGATTATGATAATTTCTTGTGTAGTTATATTAAGAGTTATGGGTACCATTATAGGTTTATGAGATTATGGTTGATGATAAGTTCAAATTCATAGACACCCCATTTTAGTGTTGTAAGTTGTAAAATTTTGAGGCTATACATTTCATTCTGGGAGACATTTTATTAGCTTGGGGAACTTGTGTCCCCTATTATCAACATGATGCATTATTTTGGAAGAATTCTGTCAAGACCCGACCCATCGTGGTCTAGCCCATGACTAACCCAAGCCCACTTCCAATAGACTAGGGGCTAGTGACCAACACAGAGAAGGCCAGCCCCACAAATGGGAGGCATTAGAATAAAGTAACTATACAAATGCACAAATATCTAAGACAATGTAATGATGAAATGTAAAAAAAAAACAATGTATGCATACATCTAAGATCCCACAATAGATTATGATTGTATAGTACTGAAATTAGTAAAGGGTCCAAAAAAATCCCAACCTATATATAAATATTCTTATATACTCCAAAGTTGAGGACTAAGTCAAAATTATTCTCCTTGTAAACACATCATTCGGTCAAGCTCCAACAACTATCCACCCGCTCTTAATCCTCCCTGACCACCACAAAAGAGGGTCATCATCTGCATAAGACATGACATGTTCTGGGAAAATTGGTGTATTGGGGAGTATAATAATACTTATTAGGAAACCCAAAAAATAGAAAACACAAAGAACCTAGTATATTCAGCTTAATACAAGATATGAAAATCAGTGTATAGAAGAAACAACCAAGATATACCCATCAATGAGACCATGCCATAAGGTGGTCATAACTAGCTGTCAGCCACATGATTATGCTTTATGCAATGATCATTCTAGGATAACTCACTCCATGATCCATTTTACCATCATAGATTGTAAAATAAGAGGTCCAGGTAATTGGGAACCTTCCAAGGAAGCATACTGGTCTCTCGGGACCATGAATCACAGACAGGGGGTCACACCCAGAACTACTAGGGTACACCATGAACCCAATCTGGATCAACCCTATACACAGGGGGTCATATTACAACAATTCCACAAAACCTAGTGATACATCCTTCTTGATGGTGGATCAATTCCCTTTTCATGGCGGTCATGATGACTCCACAAACTCCAACTAGGGATTATTGAAGATCGCACTGCAGTCTCATAGAGGGACACCAAAACTCTATTTGATACTAAACCGTTATAGGGGATCAATGTTTATTGATTTGGATATAATTATGCATTGTATCCATAATGTAATGGACCAATGGAATGCACCCAACCAATACTGGTCCAAACTAAGAAAATGAAGAGCCTCAAACAATCTTGAAGGGAGTAAAGTGCATGTCCCCAAGGGTACATGACATGTCCAGCTATTCCAAGTCTTTTAAATATGGAAGATCCTCGCACGACATGTATTATCCATATACATGATGTATATAAGGATATAAATAGCATGCAAAGACAAAAGGTATCAGTCCCTTGTCTCATTGTCATGTCTGTGTACCAAAGTTGTGTCCATGTATCAGTACATATAGGCTATGTCGTGCCCATGTGGGAGTGTGTGGCATGTCCATGCTCGTGTACTCTATCCCATGTCCGCGTACTATTCAGAGTACATGCTGAGTCAACTAGGGAGTATCACACACTATGTTATAGGGTTCACACATTGTGTGATCATTATCTTCCCCCTGCAACCCTAGACACTACCGAATGCAGCCCACAGATCATGTAATATCGTATTACACATCGTGTTCTGTGGGATTTCCTAGAATCCAAAATCCAGTTACACATATCTCCTCTATTTCTATGGCCTCTGATTTTGGTCATACCTTGCTAGAAAAACATAGATCGAGCCCCGTCCAGCCTAAACATCATTAAATCAGTAATATTAGGGAATTTTATCAACTTGGAAATCAGATCCCATTTGTTTGAATGATCTTACATGCATATCTCTCAAATAATGGTTGTTTAAAAACAAGTATGATCCATTCTACGCCACCACCATCACACCTCTGTTTCACCATAACAAGTCTGGATATACAATCTCATATAATTTTTATAATAATTATATGGGAAATAATCAATTCATTAGAGTTCGTCGAATCACTGACCAAGGGGTTTCTTGCGATGAAAAAAAGGAGGGATAAAATCACAAAGAATAACATTGAGGAATGAACCTAGGTTTTTTAGTGTTGGATTATTTTCATTTCTATTATAATGATAATCAAGGAGGAATCAAAAAATCATAATAAATCACCCAAATAAACCCCTCATTTATAACCCATCAGCAATGTGATCAATCCAAAAATAAATCCATTTATTCATTGGTTTACGTTCATCATAGAATTTAATAATAGGAAAGGATACACATAAAAAACATCCTAAATCGATTTTATTTGATCATTGGCGAAGAGTGATACGTCATTGTTTTCCTCAGCGCGGTCTGTTGAATCCGTTGTGTGTTGATCATCAATCCACAATCCAGCACCGTTTCTTTGAGAGGATTCTCTAACGCTCTCTCTCTCTCTCTCTAATGTTCCTTTGGAATCTAAAGATTTATGTGTCTATCCTAAGATATCCAGCATAAAAATCTATTTAAATATTATAAAATATCTTTTTCATTGAAATGATGTTAAAAAAATTTATTTAATTATTTTATTCAATTTTGTGACCATGATGACTTTTCCACAAACAACCCAAACCTGCTAATGTTAACCCGTTCCTAGGGTAAAAACATTATTCATAACTCAATAGTGACCTCAGATTTTTGATATGGGAATCCATTTAGGAGTTATTCAACATTTTTATTTAAATTTCTAGTGTGCTATTAAATATATTTAATATATTTCAAAAATTTATTCTAGGCACACCAGTTCTTAGAATCAAACACCGTCTTAGCTCCCAACCTCAAAAATAATCCCTATAATATTTGAAAATAATACAAAGAAAATAAAATATGTTAAATCCTCTCCCAATTTGGTATTTTCATCCCGAAAATAGGAAAACTATTCAAAGAGATGGGGTACTAGGATCACATATGGATATCCCACTCCCATGTGCTCTCCCGAAGGTCCCTTCACTACCACCAAACCCACACACATGGGGAATCAATCACCCATGAAGGATCCTATCATTCCAATCCTCAATATCTACTCGGTACTTTGTAAAGGCCACTCCAGCCTTGTTGTCCAGCTCACCCTAGTTGATAATTTGCAATGAGTCATTCACATACCTGCTCAGTTATGACACATGGAAGACATCGTGTACCTGATCCAACTACGGTGGTAGATCTAATAAGTATTCCACCTCAAAAAATATATGTTGTATTAGAAAATGACCAATGAATCTTAGAGATAACTTGTCACCGCATCGAGGTGAGACCCTCATGAACACAAAGTCTCCTTCCTTGAACCCTAATGGACTCTGTCACCTTTCAGCATAAGACTTCTAAAAGTTTTGTATGGTCCTCATCCACTCATAGATAATATAAACCGTCTTCGTTGAAACATTCACCAATTCCCGGACAATAAATTCGGAATCTCTTGGACTAGTCTAACAATGTGGTGACCTGTAGGGTTTCATTTTTGTATGGATGTCAGTTTGGGGTCAGAATGTTATGCTCCGACATAACAAGGTCAAAAAAACTCAGGTAATCCCTTACAGAATAGGTACGTGAAGTGGGAATCAGGATCAGAGATGATCATTGATGGAACTCCATGGAGTCTGATTACCTCCTGCACGTAGAAGCATTGCAAGATCTCTATTGAACTTTGTTCCCAAAATTCTAAGAAGTGGTCTGAATTTGTGATTTAGTCTACGATCACTCATATGGTGTCGCCTCCCTTATAAATATGTGGAAATACCATCATTATGTCTATATATATATCCCATCCCACTTCCATTCTAGAACCTCATGGGATTATGTTAAACAAGCTAGTACTCGGTGCACAATAACCACTTACTGAAAAGTAAGGCATTAAGAGACAAACTTTTCATGCCTATCTTCATCCCTGACGACCAAAACTGATGTCAGAGGTCCTAAAATATCTTTTCCACACCTATATGTACCTCCAAAGGAGATGTATGAAACTATCTGAGAACCTCCTCCTATAATTTCACCCGTATGATAATGCATCCTGTTAAAAGAATGACGTTCTCCCCACCTTTTGAATATCCATCGGGAGAATGCCCTATGGAAATCTGATCATGTAGGTTCTCATAGTCAGTATCCTCAAGATGTTCCTCCCTAACTCACTCTAAGAGTTAAGGGGTGAAAACCATTGACTGGAGGAAAACTACTCCATCTCCATCTGCAAAGGGTAACTTTAATGAGGCTAACTACTCTGACACGTCAGTTAAAAACTGAGAATAAGATTTCTCTCCAATCATGTATGCTACCACATTCACCTTCCCAGGATTATAAAAAATAATAAAGTCAATTTCCTGAAAGAACTCTTGTCAGTGCCTCTGTCTCAAGATAAGATCCTTCAGATAGATGATATACTTGAGACTCTTATTATCATAGTATATGATAAACCACTTTACCATCCCACATCTTCGTCACATATTCAATAAAGAAACTGATACTACTGACTCAAGGTTATGGTTCACGTTGTGCTTTACATGTGGGCCCAACTAATGTGAACTATAGGAAATAACTTCTTTCCTCTTAATTATAACACAACCATGTCTGGTTGATGATGCATCACCGAACACTACATACTTGACACCCTCCTCTAGTAATCCGAAGATGGGAGTGCTCATCAACCTCTACCTCAACTCCTAAATGAACTACTGGTAATTTTTCATCCACACAAAAGGCTTCCCTTTCCTGGTCAAGGAAATAAAGTGTTCTTCCACTCTAGAGAAGTCAGGTAAAAACCTCATATAGTACCTATCAAATCCAAGGAAAATCCACACCTTAGTGACACTCTTGGTTGGATCCCATGCAACAACTTATTTAATATTTTTTGTATCCACTACAAATCCAACCTCTGAGATGACGTATCCCAGAAAATGGACCTATCAAAACCAAAATGTACACTTCTAGAGCTTCCCGTAAAGTTGGTACTCTTTATGTGTGTCCAACACCATCCCCAAATGTCTCGTGTGAACCTCCTCAAATGCCAAATACATTACGATTCCATAGATAAAGACTACCACAAATTGATATAATAATGGTTGAAAGTATAGTTCATGAGTCCCATTAACACTATTGGGGCATCATTCATGGAAAAAAACATCACAAAGTACTCATAGTGACCATAACGACATTTGAAGGTTGTCATCAATATATCCTCATCTCGTACTCATAGCTTGTGATATCTTGATCTGAGGTCAATCATTGAGAACCACCATTCCCATCTCAACTAATCTAAGAGTCCATCTATTTTCTTTATTGGATACTTTTTTCATGGTCTCTTGGTTCAAGTTCCAATAATCCACACACAACCTCAAGATCATGTGTTCCATCTTGAAAAAAATTGGGCTCCCTAGGGGGAAACAATGGGTCAAAAAATAGCTTCCATTGAAAGTCCTTAAACTACACCCTCGACTCTTGAATCTCTATGGGATTTATCAGTTGTATTGATGCAAATATTTTTCTCCTCTTGGGATGCAATATGAACCAGAAGTCTACCTCTCAGTGGAGAGGTAAACCAGGTACGTCCTCAGGAAAGCTGTCCTCGAACTCTGTCACCACTATAGGAAACTAATATCCCAAAGCATCCACTACCCCAAGAGTCCTGTTGTATAACTAATGAGTAATCGGCTATACTCTCATATGCACAAGATTTTCATACTCCTTCATTATATCCTTTTCACCCAAAAAGGAAAACCTTGTTCGGTTACTGTCGTCATACCACATCCTTCACCTAAAATTGTCAATCTAGCCATGAAATGTAGAAAGATAGTCCATACCAAAGTTGAAATTGTAAGGCCTCACAACTGAAATAAATAGATCTCAAACAAATCTATTGCCTCCAAGCATCAAGACACAATGTCAGTACAAGTACGAAATCACTGAGTCACCGCATATTGGAGTCTCCAATCGCAAGGGTCGAGTCAAAATCTCAATCATAATCTCTATGTTTCGAAAAAGAGAAGTGGAAAGGTAGGAAATGATAGAAACTATTCCTATCAATACTGTAGGTAATGTAGAACAATTACAGATTATACCTCTTATCATCCATGGAGCCTCAGGGTTATAGGACTCCATAGCTTCTAGATGGTCTCATTCTATCCCACCAGCTTCCTGAGCCTATGTGGACTCCCTTGGGGTGGTGGTGGTAATATGTCAAACCTCTAACCACCTCCTACTTCCCTTATGACTCCTCATCTGCATCCTCCTCCCTATAGAACCCCATGATCCTACCTTTTACTCTATCTTTGAGGTCCCTTGATTGTATCTCGATCAACTATACAAAGGGTCAAGCAATATAATGCCATATGTCGCCAACCATCTCATGAGAAACACCACCAATCCTTTGGCTGATTCGAGCCAACCTGAGAGCCATGAACCACTAACCCTAAGTCATAGTATCACCTCATGAAGTGTCTAACCCACTTGGACCCATGATAGTATTTTCGTCTACCTGCTTATGAGGTCTCAGATATCGGGTTCCCACTATTAGCTCTCACTTCTGGTGTCTGCACTCCCAGAAAACATTCAACAAATAAAGATAGCATAAGCACTCCGAAATAAGGTGAAATTCTAAGAGATACCACTAATTCCTTTATGTCCCCGTACAAGACCTTCTCAAATGTCTGAGTGCTAAAGAACTAGTCCCATACAATATTGAAGGAGTAATGTGAGAGATCAGTGAATCTCACAATGTACTCTTCCATGGTCATACTACCCTACTATATATACAGAATCCCATGTATGCATACCAATCACTACATGGCTGGATATAAATCCTCTAAGAATAGATGATCAATGTTTTCTCAGGGAGATCTATCTCGTCATGTGAGTGAGTCACCAAGCTCCACCATCACCTCGCAGATCCATGAAGAAGACTCCCTATAAGGACTTCCATATGATCGGAAGACATCCTCAGATGGTGGAAAATGTGAGTGACTGTCTCTAACAAGTCCTCATTCATGTAGGGGTCCAGCTCACCCTAATACTGCGAGGTTTCTGCTTCGGAAACTCATGCAGCACACTCAACCCGCCTGCATCCTCAGCTGGTAATGTTGGCGCTAGTTTCTAATCAACAAGTGGTGGTATATCTGGAAAACCACCTAGAGATTCAATCTCATGTACAAGTCCCTACACTGATTTTTCATCACTATGAAAATCATCTTCATGATCACATGGTGTAATCCTGACTAGTTGTCTCTGTGGAGGCATCATGAAATAAAGTAAGTTATATCATGATTGAAAGATTATGTATGGGGAGATAAATCAACAAGGAAATGAAAATCACAACCATTCTTATATGATACATGTACCAAAAAATTTCCCCAAAACTAAATGTTTAAATGTACCAGGTTAAATGCTAGGTTATCTGAGTCTGGGTGTATGGATACATCAGCCGCCGCACCAACACTGGATTCCCTGGCCTGAAATCGAAACTCGAAATTCCAAACAATGTTTCTCAGGACCAATCTCACGGACCCGGGAACTAAACTAGAACCAAATTTAAAGGATTACACTCTTTAATGACCTAACCCACCAAGGTATGACCTGTGACTACCCCATGCCTACCTCTAATAGGTCAGGGGTTGGAAACCATCACTGAGTAGGGATATCCCAGAAATGGGAGGCATTATCCTAAAGTAACTATACACACTTAGAAACATATATAAGAACAAAAAATTATGAAATGTAAAACAAATGAAACAATTCATTCGTAGATTTTTGATCCTACAACAAAGTTTGATAGTAATGTACTGAAATAAAAAAAGGGGTAACAAACAAGCCCAACCAAAACTGTAAATAGTCCAACATGGTCTAAGGGGTAGGACTCAGTAAAAATTACACTCCTAGTAAACAACGTTGTTGGTCAAGATCTAGCTACACTCCACCCACTCCCTGTACTACCAGGACACCATCAAAAAGGCTATCATATGCACAAGTCATGACACGTGCAGGAAAAGCCCGTGTAGGGGTGAGTATATCAACACTTAGTAGGACACTCCAAACTCACAAAAAATTAAGGAACAAGTATAGTCATCTCAATAAAAGATATTAAAATCCATTTACAGTAGAAAAGTCCTGGATATACTCATGAAAGAGTTTATTATATAAGGCGGTCATAACCATCTATCAAAAATAGGATTCTGCACGAAGCAATGATACTTCCAGGAGAAATCACTCAATGAGCCATGCTACCATCAGAGGCACTCAATCAAGAGGTATGGATCATTGGGTCCTACCCCAATAAGCTCACAATTTTAAGGGGGCATGATACATAGACAACAGATCACACCTAAAACCATTGAGTGACACCACAAACCCATTCTAGATCAACCCACTACATAGGAGATCATATGATAATGATTCCACAAACCCAACATATATGTAATGATAAATGGAGGCTCAACTCACTGCTCAAGGAGGTCCCACCAATTCCACAAACTCCAACTAAGGATGATATAGGATACCACTCTAGTCTCGTGGAGGGAGACTATAACTCTATCAAATACTCGACCTCTAGAGGGGATCAAAATCTAGTGATGTATATGTAATGTGACACTGCGTCATTGAGGTAAAGGACTGAGGGAATTCACTCAACCTATACTGGTGAAAACTATGAAAATTTAGAGTCTCAATAACTCTTGATGGGAGTACACAACTTGTCCCAAAGGGTACACAATGTTTCTAGTTATCCTAAGCCATGCCCATATAGAAGATCCTCAAACGGCATGTAGTTTCCATGTACACGGAATGTATAAGGATATACATAGAGTGTAGAAAAAAACTATATCCTACCAGCTGTTGACACTCCTTTTTGTCACATTGTCTAAAATAATGGAAATGGAAATGACTTAGCACAAAGTGATTCATCCTTTGAAGAAAATATCAAAAATTGACAAAGGAATGAATAAGAAGAACATTTCACAAGGGTCGTGCAAGTTCCATTACTGTCATGCAAGTATACTTGCATGCCGCCTAATGGTCGCGCAAGAGACTTGCGCACCCTAATTGATAACCGCCCGTGGTCTTCTCCAACCTATAAATACCCCCGGTGGGCCCCCTATTTGTGGAGGAATTTTTCCATAATTCAGATACAGAGCTCTGAATTCCCAAGTCCCTTCTTCAAGTCTTCCAAATACTTTTAAGGTAATTATTTACCTAGAATGGATGGTCTATACAAGAGGAATAAGGTCTATGTGTCTGAAATCACTAACAATTGTGTGCCTAAATTGTTTTACCCTTAAGGGAAATGAATATACTTGTACGCCTCCTTATCTATTCATTAAAACTTGCGCACCCCTCTTCTAGAAGTACCTAAGGATAAATCTAAAGTCTTAGGTCAAATATCACCCATGTACTGCCCTACTAGTGGGAATAGCGCAAGTAACCATGTGCCGTGAAGGTATACCGGCGCGACCAGGGACATGCGCGCCCACGCAGTACCTGGGCATCTGCCAGGAATTGTGTGCCCCTATCTTTTTGGGTGCCTTTCCTACCCATTTGACCCCTCTTATTCCATTCCACCTCTCCTATTCAAGATTCTGTCTTCAAGACAGTCTTCAAAGCCATTTATGGCATGATTTCATTATTTGTCTTCCTTATCGAAAATGAACTCCGTGGAACATCTCTCAAAACATAGTGATTTACAAAAATTTATGTCACTAAAGATTGATATTTCATTCATTAAACCTCATCCTTTAAGATGAGAGAAACCCATAACCTGGGCCTCCTTTTCAGGAATAAGCCCCAGTCATAATTCTCATTAATTTTGGGCATCCTCCTTAGGAGTAAGCCCCAGTCTTAAAATTCCCAAATATGGGCATCCTCCTTAGGATTAAGCCCCAACCATAATTCTCTTAACCTGGGCTTCCTTTTCAAGAGAAATACCCAGTCTCAGATATGGGCCTCCGCTTTAAGAGTAATCCCCAAGTCCCTTTAATTTTTAAATCCCTTTAACCTGGGCCTCCTTTTTAAAAGTAAGCCCCAGTCTTAATTCCTTTTTTATTGGGGCTTCCTTCTCAGGAGTAAAACCCAATCATATGTCCCCTCCTAACTTGGAAATCTTCCTTAGGAGTAACCCCCAAGATTACAGTATCCAAATCTCCATGAAGCACATATACCTTTATGGACCATGTTTATGGATTTCTTCCCTGATGTAAATCTTAATCCTCGTCTATTTGGGAATTCATACATACATAAGCCCCACATCATTTCATGGAAAAATTGTCTATTTTCACCAACACCTCTTATTTCTCACACTGATTATGACTCACATTAGCTTAGAGTGTAAAAGTAATCATGAAATCTTTCTTTGAGCCATCAATCATGCATAAACATCATACTCCCTTACTTGAACTACGTGGGTTTTGATTCCTTTTCCAAAACAAAGGATACGTAGGTAGCCCATCAGCGGGTATGATCCCAACTATGAAATAATCCATGTCCTCCTGAATGAAAATAAACATCAAGTTCCCCACTGAGTGGCTTTAAAACCAGTATGGTCATCATAATGACCAAGAGACTTTTATGTATTGAAGGATACCACTGGCTAAGAATCTATAAGAAAATACAGATGATTATCTATCGATTAAGAACCTTGAATACATATAAAAGATTCTCTAAATTTACTACATATCAACCATTGATTGTCAGATCTAAATAAAATATAATTTTATACTGGGTAATGTAATAAGGATTCACAAACATAAGTTAAATCTATAAAGAGTGTCCCGGAGTAGACAATAATTCCCCTCAGAATTTTGTGATGATTCCGACCTCCCATCCTATCGACCAATGCAAATTCCTAATCCTCATCAGTCCACAACTAATGAGAGCCTACCTTTGGAATGTAGGTTCAAATAGATATGGAGTCATTGGAGGTTTCTGGTTCTATGAACAAACCCATTATAAACCGCTTGGAATGTTTGAATCTTAAATCAATGAGATCATCCCCAATTCCAGAGGGAACAAAAAATGTTGAACCCGACGTGAATCCTCAAACAAGTTAAAATGATGTTTTACTTATCTGTTAGGCCCCTATTTAAAACTCAATGAGAGGGCCAACAAAAACAATCATTGACATATGTTCTCATCCAAAATAAGTAGTGGCTGAATTTATATTGATTATGTTTGTTATATCAAACATGCACTCTTTTTCAAGATTTTATGCATTAAGAGAATGGATTTTCTTAATTCCACATCTGTGAATACATCTTCTGTGAAAAACTCTACTGCAAATTCCACTGCTGCTACTCCTGTTGGATCATCGTCCGCTCTGAGGATGACATCACCTACTCAGCGTCTTCAACGCTGGGTATCAAATGCGCTAGTTAAGGAGTACCATCAACACGGTACCATTCAAACTCTGGAGGCTTCTCGACAAGCCCTCCTAGTGAACAATTCACCCTGGTCGTCCAGACAGTGACGAACAACGATCAAGAAGCAGACGGTGCTAACTACCATCTCCAACTGTTTCGGGTCGTCATCCCTAGAACGCAATCACCATTCACTACCATATTCTGGGGTGGTGAATGAGAAGGTCCCTCGAGGCCTTAATTCAAGGAAGCAGGAGACCTTCCCGAGGGCTCCCATCATTAATCGCCATTAGACTCGTGTGACAGTGTGCCCTCAACATGATTACGGTATCAACTCCAGGCGTTCGGCTCAGGTTCCTCGAACCCGAGCAGGCAAGACGAATCGCCAGAGGCGAAATCCAGTCAACAGTGAGAAGGTTCTCATCTTTTATATCTTCTGAGAAGTCTACCAACTTAACTTGTTGGAAAACAATGAGTGGGCACATACACCCGTCCGTTTTAATTCCGCTGTCCTGCAGACTTGTCTGGCATCCTCACACCAATCCCTCCAGGAAATTCTGGTGGAGTACTATAGGTAGGAACATACAAATTTTTATACAACATCATCTAGTCACCATGCTCTTCTAACTCCATAGGATGTGGCTCGTCAACCATTTTTGGCGAAGTGAAATCAACAGGAACATACACCTGCTAGTATTGATCAAGCCTACCAATAGTCTCGCTTGGTAGCAGATGGAGAAGTCAGTTGGAAATCTCTGGCGACAAACATGAGGCAGACTCAACATTCTGCCCCCAAGCATGAGTACTGTCAGGATTCATTGACAGGAAAAGGAGGACAGGATCAAGAATGCACACCTACTCCAAGCACGGAATGGACGTATATCCCCGTTCCGATAGCTGAAGTCACCAAGCATATTCTATCAATGGTGAAAGAGCAGAAGAAAATACATTCTCATATTCTAGATGCTTGCCAGGATATTATAACAACTTCAGCAGAATCTCAGGGAAAGACACATAAATCTATCCCTACTAGTGGAGTGACACATCAACTATTCACTCCAGAACAGACAGACACATCTGTTCCAGTCCAAGAGGTTTGTGGGGCATACTCCCCCATATCATACGGACAACCAAGTCTGGCACATACACTTGATTTGAGTAGAGATTGTCAGGATAACCTGGCCATCTCTCCTGAACAGGCACATACACCTGCTCAGAGAAGCCACTTTCGTTAACAAGTGGTTTCCAAGGAGAGTAAGAAGGTTTCTAAGAAGAATACCCACCCATCACAATCAAGTCATCAAGAGCCAATCTGTAACAAGGACTTCCTTGATGCTGGAGTTCTTGAAGCCCCCAGAAAGATATCTGTTGGAATCCAAGATTCTACTCCCTCATTCCCCAGTAGTGGGAACATTAATTCTGAAGGACTTCAACTGACACTTCTTCATGAAGGCTTGCTTCATGACAGTTCGGTCTATCTTGAAGTTTCATCTTTAGATGAGAGCCATAGGAACCCTCTGTGTGGTAAGAAGACCAAGGAGCAAGAGATCTCATCTTTTGTTGTAACCCACCATGGTGGTCCTCTCCATGGTGATGAATTTCACTGTGAAAGTCCTCTCCGAAATAGTGATGCACATTGCCCAAAAAATGCTCTAGTGGACAATGTAGTGCTGAGAAATCCCTCTTATCTTGAGGCACTTGAAAATGTGAAACTAGTCATGTCTGATTCTTCATCTCTAGCAAGTGAAATACTTTCTCAACCAGAAGATATCCCAGGGTGTAGGTTATTCTCCGAACCACCCCTAATTCATGCATCTTCTAGTTTGATCAGTGATTTCTCTCCCAATTTTGTTGAATCCGATGAAGAAACAAGGAAGCACCAACTCTGGTCAAATTAGGTAGAATAATATTGATTGAATGATAAAGAAGAAATGCTGAACATGAGAAAACAACTAGTGAAAGGTGAAGTGCCAGTCATGTCTTGGCCTCTGGCTGACTCTCAGTATGACATTCAAGAGATATTGACGGAAGATGGAATTCATGATAATTGTCTCAGCATATGGAAAACCCTTTGTCAGTTGAAAAATAATGTATTATATTATGAGGAATATAAAAATCATTTTAAGATAATATAAGGGTTACAACGTCAGATTGATTTGGCATCTCTATCTGTCTCTCGATATCCGAAAGCTGAAAAGTAGTAGAGATCCCTTCAGCGTTCATGCCTTAGTGCACTAAGAAGATTGCACCAGTTAATTTCCAATTCCCCATCTAGTATTCATGTCAAATTTTGGGTTGTTCATGGAGCACTACATTTCACTTTGCTCTCCAGTCGGCAAAGGCTGTCGAAAATGGTCTCATGCAATGTTATTTCCCGTAGCCAGCCACAATCAATGGGTTTTGTTTGTAATCAAATGATTTCCCAAGAACAGGACTCAACTAGTTCTTCTTGAAATCAATAATACAGAGAACAAGTTGTTGAATAACTCATGCATCAAGAAAACAAGAATATTGAACATGCCTCTCGTATGGAGCAAGCACATCATCAAGTGACAGAAGTGTCAGAAATCATCCAACGATCTTTTGAACAGGGTGATAAAAGTGCATGTTGATTGATACATCCAGCTAATTTCTAGACCAAGGTCCGAAAGATCATGAGAGATTTTAAGAAAGTCTCAGACATAGCATGTCAAGATCCACCCCAGCTTGCCCAGACTGCGGACTCTTTTAAACCAACCCTTAGAATCAACCAATAGGATTCAAGGAGTTGAGTGGGAACAGCAGGAACAGCCCCAGTCCACCGGACTGCAGACTATTTAGAATCCTCAATCCCTTCCTTAAATAAAGTTGGTCTTCTATCGATTTGGTAATAATCCCCAAGAGGAACGAAGATCCAAATTATTAGGAGACTCTCTCCAAATTACGGTTCCCCAAGAAGTTCCTGAGGGATCGAATCAATGAATGGCTATGTCTCGTCAGAGACATGGAAGAAGAAAATATCATAGAAATTCTTATAGAAGAGATGTGATTCATTATACATCAATTAATGTCATCAATGTCATTGTTTCTGATACACCAGATGAGGCTCACTCAGAGGGATTAGATGAAGAGGTTCCTGTTCAAGAAGTTGTACACATAGACACAAATGAAGATGGTGTGCGTACACAAAATCAAAGGATTACCCAAAATCTGGGTGTTCCTTTAAATAACCCACTTCCCCCTCTCCGAAAGGGATCAAAAAAGGGAATGGGAAAGAATCAGGTTACATATCCTTCCTTTATATAAGGCCAATCTCTCTCAATAGAGAAAATATTTGCGCAACAAGAGGGAGAAATGAAGGAATTGAGGAGGTTGAATGCAGAACTACTTCAAGGTAGTCTTCCTCCTAAGTGTGCTGGAGTCCGTCATCCAAGGGAATTTGTTTCCGGTATTGAGATGGATCAAGAATATCCTCCCCTATCAGTACACCCTTACAGGTATAATCCTACGGGTCAAGTGCAACAACAATTGGTAGTGCTGCCATTAGTTGTAGTACCAGCTGTCATACCTGTCCAAGCTCCAGTCAGTGCACCTCTTCATGTCCAAGTTCAACTGGATGTTTCTCAAAAGTTAATAACTACCATTGAGTCATTAACAACTCAGTTAGAGACAATGGAAGGGAATCGTGCACCGGTTCATCCAGAAAAGTGATCTTACCCTGAATGGGTAGATTCAATCCTTCCCCCATCAAGTTTTGGGAACCCTGTATTCCCTAGTTTCAATGGATCAGGTGATCCTGAACAGTATTTGATGCATTACGTGTCTTGTTGTGATCCTATGATGGGAACTCTAGAACAGCAAGAAGCAGTGAAACTCAGATTCTTCTTGCGAACCTTGCAAGGACGAGTTTTTGTTTGGTAAACAAGTTTGCAATCTCGGTCAATTACCGGGTGGGAAGAACTTCGCCAAAAATTACTTCTTCAGTTCAGCTCAACGTTGCCAAAGACAATAGTTTTTGATCATAAAAAATGTATGCAAAGGGAGAATGAAAGGGTCTCTGATTTCATTGCTCGCTGGAAGGTATTAACATATTCCCTGATCTTTGTACTCCCTCAGGAAGAACTGTTTCCAATCTGTGTGGAAAATCTGCATGACGAATTACGCATGCCGTTGATCCCTATGAAATATACAGGAGGGTTTTGAGACCTTACTTCAATCGCTCAATAGATTGAATATTCTCTTATAATAACTAATGATAAGGTTCGTATAATTCCATCAGGTTCCGGAAGAAGAATGGGTAAAGTAGAGACTGATATAGTTATGGTTAAGCAAGCACCTGTACCTGCTTCTACTTCAAAACCTTCATCTTCTCGAAGGGGTCCACCTCCTGAGCATCAACAAAAAAGTCAATTTCATCAAGACGATCAAAGATATCAATGATGAAAACAATTTGAGGATATTAAGAGAAAAACATAATCTTTCCGAAATGAGCAAGTTCCTAGTTACTTCATTTTGGCTCTGGAAAATAATTTGGTTCAGTTGCCGAGGCCCAAAAGGCCAAACAAGGAAGGAGATGAAGATCATCCCAACTATTTCCCATTTCACCAGAAGTTGGGGAATCCCATTCAGGAGTGTTTTGTTTTCAAGGACCTCCTGCAAAATATGGTCGACTCAGGACAAGTCAAACTACAAGGTTCCTCAGCTCAGGTAGCATGTGTTACTACTACAATTATAGACGGGGAAGGCGAGTGGAAAGAAGTTAAGAATAGAAATACACAAAAATATGATGATTGGATGTTCAGAAATGCGATCAACCTAACTCATGCTATTTTGCGAACGCAATTAAAGAAACCAATTGTGCCTTCTGCCATGAATGTCGCAGCAAAACCCTCTTCATCAGAGGGAAAATCCTCAAAGAAACATCATGATTCAAAGAAAGAAAAATAATCAGAAGAAGATGAGTATGTGTCAAAGCCTTTGTTTTCTTTGACTCTGCCAGACTTCATGCCATCTACTTCAAATTCACGAGCACCACCCCACCAAACGGAACAGCATAAACGTGCTAATCAGGTAGAGTCTTCATCGGATGAAGAGTTGATTTTCAGTTCTGTTAACATGATTCAATTAACAGTTCCATACGCTAGTCGCATTTTCAATTTTGATGAGCCTGAATTCCCTATATCAAATAGAGGAATGAGAGGAAGTTCTAGAGGCTAAGGATATAGGGGAAGAAGTGGATCTTTCAGAGGACACTATTCCAATTCTACCCCTGCTAGAACCGTGTATGCAGTAGAAACTCATGGTAGATCCCTTCAATGTGCTCCCCAAGAACAATCAAGTTCTTCCACACAAGGCAGACTTAGCCCTAGCACAATTATTCTAGAATATCAGTTGAAGGTTCCATCTTCTTCCTCTCAGCAAGTAAATATACCTAATCGGTCTAATCTTCCAAATCCAGGAGTATTTCCAAATCCTATCCCGGTACAAGATTCATCAAATTCCAAGGCATAAACTTTCAAGGCACCTGATAAAACATATGTTCTTATTAGGAAATGTAGACCTTTGGGTCAAAAGTATCATACATTGAAAAACCTGGCCCAAGTACTGGACAAGTTATCAATTCTGGATGCCTTGAATTTATCAAAGGATCTTCCAGAGGCACTCATTGAGGCTTTGTCAAGTCCCCAGGAGTTTGAAACTGAAATTGCTGCAGCTAAAGTATAACATGTAGAGAATAATCTTGCATAATTCCATGAAGTAATATCTTTTACTGATGAAGATGAAGATGATTTCGTGCATGGACATATTATACCTTTGTACTTATATGGCAAGGTCAATGGCATAGAGATCCAAAGAGTTTTCATTGATAATAGTTCAGGAGTCATCCTCATGACCATTCGTACACTTTGTCAATTGAGCCTCATAGAATCTGATTTATCTCCTTCTACTTTGATGTTAAAAGGATATGATAAAAATGACCAAGAACCACTGGGTGAGATTACACTGAGAACTCAGTTTGGAGATCTTGTGTCCAATTCATATTTCATGGTTTTTGATCAAGAATCATCCTTCAACATATTGCTTGGAAGACCCTGGCTACATCAACATGCGACTATCCCTTTGCCATACCATCAATGTCTCAAGTTTTGTTTCGATGGTTAGGTTGGTACATTGTATGGTGATAAGTCCTCGTTCAAGACATGTGAATCTCAATACATTGAGGTGGAATTCTACCACATGAAGGGAAATGAGGAATCCACAACAAAAGAGATTACCAAAGTTAATTCTCCATATGGTTTAGAGAAGATTCCAGTAAATCCATTTACACATGTGAGCAAAAATTATGTGTTTCCTATTATTCAAATTGACAAGATAAACCCAAATCAAAATAATCTTATGGAAAGATCCACAATGTCAATTACGACAATCGATCCAGAAAACATGGGAGAAAAAGGTAACCCACCAAGCAGTGATGAAAGCCCAAATGGTGATGTCTTCATTTCATCTGCTGAAATCCAACAAGTCTATACATCTCCAATCAGGCCAGAAGAAGTTATAGCAACATCGGAGGTGAACAATGATATTGATTATAAATCCATCATCTCCTCTTTATTTCCCAAGGAAGACCCTTCATCATCAATCAGGTCAGAAATGGAAGCTTCTTCTTCAAGATGTTCAAATTTTAACATATCTTCTGATTATGAAAATTTTTCTTCATCATCTACTATGAAAGTAGAAACGGAAGAAATAACACATGTTGAAGAAGAAGGGGATGATCTCAGAGATTCTCCTCCAGCATTTGAAGAAGGTATCTCTACCACCATGGATGAACTCATAGAAATAAATCTAGGTACAAAAGAAGATCCACGCCCCACTTTAATCAGTGAGGCCATGAATCTTGAAGAACAAGAGATGTATGCTTCCTTTTTAAAGAAAATTCGAGACATATTTGCTTGGAACTATACAGAGATGCCCGTTCTTTGATCCTGATATTGTTACTAATCATTTGGGTTAACCAGAAGAACCTCGAGGATTTAAGCAAGCCGTGAGAAGAACACACCCAACTTATGCTTCCAAAATTTCAGCTGAAGTGGATAAGATTATCAAAGCTAACTTTATCAGAGAAGTTAAATATCTCAGGTGGTTGGATAATATTGTCCCTGTAAAGAAGAATAATAGAAAAATTAGAGTTTTCATTGATTTCAGAGATCGTAATCGGCATTGTCCTAAAGATGATTTCCCAGTTCCGATTACAAAACATTTAATTGATGAAACAACTGTATATAAAACACATTCCTTCATGGATGCATATTCTGGATATAATCAAATCTAAATGGCCCCAGAAGATGAGGAATCCATAGCCTTCAGAGCCCATCATGGTGTGTTTTGCTACCGGGTAATACCCTTTAGCTTAATGAATGCAGGTGCAATATATCAGCGTGCCATGAATCGTATCTTCAAACCCTTTTTAGTGATGTTTTTTGAATGTTATTTGGATGATTTGGTGGTCAAATCCAAACAACTTTCTAATCACTTGGCTGATTTGGAAGTCAAATTCCGGAAGCATCGACAACATAATTTGAAGATGAACCCCTTAAAATGTGCTTTTGGGGTAACCTCAGGAAAATTTCTCAGCTTTGTTGTATTCCATCGTGGTATTGAAGTCGATCCTGATAAGATAAAGTCAATCCATGGTATATCACATCCTCTAAATTTGAAATAATTAAGAGGAATTCATGGACACTTAGCCTATATTCGGCATTTCATCGCCAATTTGGCAGGCAAATGTTTACCCTTAAACAAATTGATGAAGAAGGGAGTCACTTACCAGTGGACTGAAAAATGTAAAGAAGAATTTGATATTCTCAAGAAATACCTCTTGAGTCCCCCGGTACTCATGCCACCTGTTGAAGGAATACCACATATCCTCTACGTGAAATCTTTAGAGAGATCATTGGGTTCCTTTCTTGCTTAGAAAAATGATGCTGGGAATGAAAACAACCTCTACTACCTCAGTTGGACTGTGCTTGAAGCAGAAACCCAGTATTCAAGTATTGAGAAGTGCTACCTAGAATTAATAATTGATGTTCAGAAGTTGAGACACTACCTTCAACATAATGAGGTCCAATTGGTATCTTGCAATGACCCTCTCAAATTTATCCTTAGTCGTCCAATGCTTACAGGACGTCTGGCAAGGTGGGAAGTTATTTTGCAGCAATTCGACATTTAGTATGTGTCTCAAAAGTAAATAAAGGGCCATGCTCTGGCTGATTTCCTAGATGAACACCCTTCAGTGGATGAAACATCTTCAGATATTGAACTCCCTGATGAGGAAGTTTTCTTTATTCAAGAAAGTCCTTTGGCATGGGTAATATATTTTGATGGTGCTTCCAGAAGTCCAACAGGGATGAAAATGGAAAACCCTAAATTCGAAAAAGTTGGCTTAGGAATTGTGATCATTTCTCCAAAAAGGCAGTGTGACCTTATTCCTTCTTATTGTGGGAATGTGGTACCAATAATGTAGCAGAATACCAAGCTCTTATCGCAGGATTGGAATTGGGGATTCAAGCATAAGTGAATCACTTAAAGGTGAAAGGTGATTCAGTCCTGGTAATCAAACAAGTCAATGGGGATTATGCAATCATAAAAAAAGAACTAATCCCTTTCTATGATTATGTCAGAGAGTTAATGGCAGAGTTTCCTTTAGAACCAACATTTTCTTATGTCCCACGATCAAAAAATGTTCAAGCTGATCCACTGGATAATATAGCCACAGCTCTGGCAGATCCAAATCGGGACGATACAACCATCAATATTGCCCACCGTCATGAAATTTCACCTTATGTTCGAATCAAAACAGAGGAAATTAATGAAATTAGTCCCATTCTTGAACCGTATGGTCATACAATAGGATGGATGTCACATATTAGGGAATACATTCAAAATGGAACACTTCCACCTGATAGAGCCAAGAAAGAACAAATTTGGCGATGTGTGGTCAATTTTACTCTTTATGATATCCCAGATCACCTAGAGAAAATTCTCTACAAACGTGGTTTTGATGGAGTTCTCTTCATATGCATTGATGGTGAAGAGACAATGGCTGTCATGAAAGAAGTGCATGCAGGAGTGTGTGGTGCCCACTAGTCTGGACATAGACTGTCTGATCATATTCGAAGGCTTGGATAGTTTGGCCTTCAATGATACAAGATTGTGTTGAGTTCACAAAGAAGTGTCATTCATGCCATGTACATGCCAACTTCATTCATCAACCTCCACAGTTGCTTCATACAGCTAAATACTCGTGGGCATTTTCCACATGGGGAATGGATGTGGTGGGGCCTTACCCTTCACCTACGACCAAGATGTTTAAGTATATTCTTACTGCTACTGATTTTTTTCCAAATGGGAAGAGGCAATACCTCTTAAGGAAGTCAGTTCTAAATGAATTTATAGCTTCATCGAGTCTACCATCATTACCAGATTTGGTGTACCTCATACCATATTAACGAACAACGTCACCAACTTCTGTTCATCCAAGGTAAAGAAGTTGTATCAAGAATACAACATCAAATCCAACCATTCATCTTGGTATCATGCAGTGGCCAATGTCCAGATAGAAGCCTTCAATAAGACTCTTTCAAATATACTACAAAAGATGGTGGATAATGAAAAGAAATAATGGCCTGATAAAATCTTTCATGTTTTATGGGCTTATCAGACTACCACCCGCACTGCAACGTGGTCAACTCCATATTCACTGGTATATGGAATGGAAGCCGTCTTTCCCATTGAAGTTCAACTACACTCGCTCAAAGTAGCCATTTGTGATTAGTCATCTACAGATCAAAAATCTCAAAAGCGATTGAATGAATTGGAATTGTTAGATGAGAAAAGATTTTGCACTTTGCACCACTTGGAAGTCTATCAGAATCGAATAGCACAATATTTCAACCAAAAAGTTAGTCTTCATTCATTCACTTAGGGAGAAGTGGTATAATTTCTCAGAACTCCAATGATATCAAGAAAGAAACCTCCCAAGCTTGAGCCAAAATGGGAAGGACCTTACTCAATACATAAGGTCTACTCCAATGGAGCTTATTCTTTAATCTCAGTGGATGGAGAACTCATCACTACTCCAACCAATGCAAGATTTCTGAAAAATTATTTTGTATAAACACAAAATACAGCAACGGTCCATGTGTACGACCTTAAACTATTTGCACATCCCTTACGTCCAGCATGACGTTAAACTGCACCATCCAGGGTCAATGCATATGACCTTAAACTATTCGCACATTCGTCCAACATGACGTTAAAATGTGTCCCTCTTCATCGTCCTTGCTATATGACGTTAAACTATATAGAAGTCCCTTAAGTCCAGCAAAAAGTTAAACTGCATAACCAACGGTCCATGCATAAGACCTTAAACTATTGGCACTTACGTGCAACATGACGATAAATGGTATCGTCCCTTTTTCATCCAACATGACATTAAACTGTGAAAAAGTCCCTAATATGTCCAACATGACATTAAATGGTGTACTTTTTTGTCCTCACTGCATGACATTAAACTGAACAGTCCCCCTTTTTTCCAATGTGACATTAAAAATGTGCATCATTAGGGTTATTGATACCTCTTGTTTCTCATATCGAGTATGACTCACGTTATCTTAGAGAAAACTTCAACCATAACACTCTCTCTGGGCTACTAACCATGTGTAAGTCCCAACACTATTTTTTAGGTTGTTGTCCCCAAAGACTACTTGATCACTAATTCATTATTTAATTGAACTACGTAGACTTTGATCCATGCCTTCCAGGCTGGGTACGTAGGCAACCTACCAAGGTTCAGGCCCAAAACCAATCTCTTCACATTGGTTCACCTCTATCTCATATGATGTTGATTCGTGAAACCGCCCCTAGAATCAATATCTTTACATTGGTTCACTTTCGTCCTTGCCATATGACGTTAAACTATACAACACTTTTGTCCATTAGGATAATAAATTACAATATTCTCTGATACCCTCACCTAAGAGGGAATCATTATTTACATTGATTTTCAGTCATGTTTCATTTCAAAGACTACATGCATACATGGAAATACCTGAACCATTTATCTTGGGTTAAACCATCATTGCACTAAAATTCCCTTTCACCCTTCACATGTACGAACTTAATTTGTACAGAGGTTAGTTCTAGAACTACATGGGTTTGATTCCCATCCTTATGGGATACGTAGGAATGTTCAAGTGTCCCTCGAATCCAGCTCGAAGTCTTTTGGGCCTAACCCCAAATTCCTTTTCAGTCCCCTGGCTGAAAAGTCCCCATAAAAAACACATTGTGTATTTCTTATAATGGTGCAAGCTCTATGACCCTAAACTAGGATCTCAAATCCTTTTTCCCCACACGACGTTAAACTGTAGTTCAAGAACTACATATGGCTTGATTCCCATCCTTATGGGATACGTAGTGAAGTCCAACATTTCCATTCAGAACCCACCCACAAAATGATTATGGTTAGCATTGATATGTGTATCTCTGCATACATTGGAAAATACCCATCTTTATGTGGCATAATCCTAACCTTAAATATTTTCAGATCTTCATAACCCTTTTCTTAAACCTCTAATCTCAAAAGGCCTAAAATTCTGAGAGTTCTTTTTCCTGACCATACTGCATGTTCCCTTAGGCGGCCTTGCATAAACAGTCTACATAACGGACCTGTTAGCAAAAAGATGAGATTATTTGATTATGCAGTCAATGCCCTTAGGTGGCCCTGCATAATTCAACCCCCTAATGGGTTTGTTAAATAATGATAACTTCATTCTTGGGAGGAAAACCTCTTTTTTCTTTATTTGTCTTGATAATATGTAGGGATCCTAAAAAAATAAACATCCTTAACATATTTGTCCAATATCCTTTTTCATGATCTAAAAGTATTCAAGTATATGGTTCCTATTTTCCTTCCCTACGTTTGGGTCAGACCTTCGTAGGAGTAGCATTCATCCAATTCATAGACAAACCTATTTGAAAATATCTTCTCTATATTCGAGTACCTCTTTCCATACAAGAAACTCTATACTTTGGAAATTTTGAATCTCTATAAACTTTCACTGGCTTTTTAGCACTAGGAAAGTAAATTTCTGAGAGTTCATTTGTCTGACTATACATCACGTGCCCATAGGTGGCCTTGTATAAGTAGTCTATATAACGGACCTGTCAGCCAAAAGATGTTATTTATTTGACTATGCAGCCAATGCCCTTAGGTGGCCCTACATAATTCAACCCCCTAACGGGTTTGTTAAATAATGGTATCTTCATTCTTGGGAACTACTTCTTCTAATGCCTTTTAGCTCTTTTTCATATCATTCATCATATTAAAATATTTTTAAGTCATATTTCACATATTTTCCCTCATACTTGAGTATGGTAATATGTTTTTAGATAAATTGTCAACGAATTGAGTCAATTTTAATCCATTTAGGTCAAAGCTATTTTGACCTTAAACATTAACCTCTTTATATCCGACGTGCATGACTTTAAAATACCAACAAAATACAAAGGAACTTTGAATAAAAGTCAAGTTCCATCTCACTAAACATACATTTTGTATGATTTAGGTAATATTGGGAAATTAAAAGTTTCAAATTTTATAGGGTTATTTAAATTTAATCCTATTAAAAAAATCAAATTATGCATACTAGGCCCATTTGCTTAGGTAAAATTTAAAGCAGGTAGCGAAAGAATACAAGCATAAATGATTGAAGATAAAAGTACACTCCATTGATGCACAAGAATTAGAGGGACATCCACAGATTGCAGCCTCTTCTCTTTTTAGGGAAATTACAAAAGACTATCAACATAAGTCTTCACTTGATGTACAACATCCCGAGCTTCATCACCAGCTACTTGAAGCTCGTGTACCCGACCAGCTTCATTTTTTTCAGCTTGATGGAGTTCCTTCTTGGCATTTTCAATGGATTTCATAACATTCGTTTGAGCTCTCTCCAATGAATTATTGAGCTGGTCAAGTTCCCCAGTAATAGCATCTAACTGTTGCTGGAGGTGCACCTGTTGGACAAATTTTTCTGTGATCTTATGCTTCATCTCCTTCATCTTGGTAGCATAGTCAGCCTCATCTCAGGATACCGCAACCTCAAATTTGCCGATGTTGACTAATAGTTTCACCCTGGTTAGATATTTGTGACACTTTTGATCCTACTTCTTCCTGAAGATGACTTGTTTCACCGCGGTATGGATCTCTTGGTATCCAAAATAGCCAAGTCCTAGCATGAAGAACTGAGACAAAAATCGAGGGATCTTTGATGATAGCTCTTCAAGAGGCAGTTCAGATATGATTTTCCATATGTTGTTCCATGCCTTGTGTCGGGAAAAGATGAGTTCCTTAAGCACATACGGGTCTGATTCGACATCATCATCACATGGGGGCATGTAATATGGGATTAATTCACTTAGGGAAGTGCCTTGTTCTACTCCTTCCGCCTGACCCTGGAAGCTTCACCTTCTACTACTTTTTGGGAAGAGGTTGATAATTCACCTCTAGTTCTAGCCATTGAAGTTGATAGCCCTGTTTTATCAATTAAAAGTATGGTTAGTTTCATAGAATAATAGAAGTTGGTTGTATATCTTGAAAACTTAGTACAATTATTACCTAACAGTAGATCGGCAGCTTGAGAAGACTCATCCCCATCTTTCCCAGTTTCAACAGGATCATCAAGATGGGTCTCAGGAGGGTTTAATGGATTTCACTCAACTTGAGCTAATGTTTCTACAATGATAGGGTTGACATCAATGTCCACACCCTCTTCAGGCATTGGCAGTTCAGCAGCTTCTATGGATGGAACTGTATATTATTTTCAGTCATGATTATAAGTGTAAATTATAAGAAAATTTACTAGACGAAGGATAACACTCACACCCAAGGTCTTCTAAATCACATGATAAATTAGCATGATCATAAAATTATTCGAAATACATGCCACGATTCATCATTTCATCCAATGATATTTTAGAATCCTGGTTATTCTTACCAGTGGGAACATTTGATGTGTCCTCTTGGCGAACCTCATTCTGCGGCCCCTGACCCTGGAAAACTTCTTCAGGAAGGATGGATGATTTAGTTGCTACAGCCGCCAATGATTCTAGTGCAGGTTCTTCTCTACTTGTAACTGCAACAGGAGCAGTACTGGGAATAGATGTTGGCTCTTTTCAGAAGCAGCCAAGTCAGCTTGAATTTGTGTTTGTTCCACAGCACCCTCCGTGGTCCTTAAAGTAGGATCAGTCCTTTCCCTCAGAGAGTAAATTGACGAAGCCCCTGAAATCCCCAGAAATATGAACAAACATTTCATGTGTATAGATTCATGATTATCCGAAGGACTTACCACTACTAATAAAGAGTTTAGCGGTGGACATCCTCCTTCATCACCTTTTTCCTTTTGTCTTTTTAAGAGTATCAACAGTCTCCCTTATTGTCACTCAAATTAGAGAATGGAAGGCCATGTCCAACTCCTCATTCATGGCCTGCTGGTCTGAAGATATCTAGCCTGATTTGCGAGGAGACTCATCAGCAACCCTAATGGTAGTACCACCAGGGATGTACTATAGTGAAGGAACCTCAGCTGTTCCTTTCCTTACAAGTTTCAAGGTGAAGAAAATAATTTCCTTGAGTAACAAAGCTTCTACTGGAATCAAGTTGCAAAGAAAATAAAGAAAGAAAACTTACATCTTCAGGAGCCACATAATCATGCCACTCCTCATCTCCAGAACCACCAGCCCCCTCTGTGGCGCCATGATCAATCATTTCCTTCACCTGCCTGGTGATAGGAACAGACTCATCAGTGGAATATATGAGAATTTCCAACTATCTGATGTAATCCCTCACTTCATTGGGGTTATCTTCGTATTGAATATCTTTAGAAGCCAGAAGATTCCATATTACAGGAAGTTCTAGGCCCTCACACAAATCCAGCCAGTTGGTCTCAGTACCACAATATAAACTCTGCCATGTCTGGATAGCCTCTGGTCTTAGATGTGAAGGCTGTGAGGAAGGTCCTACAATCTTTGACTTCAATTTCTTCCCTTCTCATGAAAATTCAGATAGAGAATATGAAAATGAAACTTATTTCTTTATAAATTAGTAGTGATTAAATTACCACAATGAAGTAACTCACCAATAGATGATGGAGTAGGTCTCTTGATTCTAACCAGAGGATTATATCGGGCACGAGGATACTCTTCTAGTTATTGTGCCTCATCATCCCCATCATGGGAATCTGGTGAATCAGTCCTAGAGGAGGAATATGGCGAATCAGCTTCATGTGGGGAAGCATCACCTTCATGAGGAAGGGTTCCTTTCTCTACAGTGCTCTTTCATTTCCCCACCTAATAAACTGCGTGATTCAACACCCCTATAGTGTATGATGTTATCCAGTGCTCAGCATACCATGTAGTCAAGTTATGTGCTGCTTTTTTAACTAGTAGATAAAATACCACCCCAGTCTTCTCCCTTGATGTCAGCAGCCACAGGTGTCAAGCAACAATCAGATGTTTCTCTAACCTGACATGTACTGAGGGAGATACAAAAATCTGTTCCATACACTTCAATTGATGTGAAAATCTATACGAAGCATAATCCTCATATATAATTTCTCCGTAAATCCTGGCAACTAGAACACCATCTCTGAAAGCTAGCATGTATGCCCTCAAATCCAAGTGGGTTGTTCCATCATCAACAAACTGCCCGGTTGGCGGATTTCCATAGGGAAAGAATTTGAATTCCTTAAACATGATCAGACTCACATTCATGTCATATGCAATATGATCTAATAGATAAACTCTAGAGAATGCTTGCACTGATGTACTGAAAGAACTTCCATGAATTTGTAATCCATTCCGTACATTGTATGTCCTGAAGTGAGTGGCGATCCATCCTCAAAAAACATGGAATGGTCCCAGTATTCTTAAAAGATATTTACCCATAAAGACATGAAGTAAACTCCTGGGAATATTTTCTAAAATAGGGGTAGCCAACCAAACAATATTTCCCTTAGCCAACATTGCCACAATGACGAAGGTCCCTTTCTTGACGCCTCCCTTCGAATCCCTGACTGGAAAGAGATAAACGCTGAGCCACAAATCCACGAAGCCCGCCAGATGAGTCTTCTTAGGGATCCTTTGATTCACCTCATATCCCCATTTCTCAAACTCTCATTCTTCTAGAGTTGGCCAGAATGTGCCAGGATCACACTTCTTCTTGGGTTTTGGGCAGGTGGTAGGACGGGTGGGCCTCTTATATTTTGATTTATTTTTCTTGGATCCTTTCTCCTTTGGCTCCTTCTCCTTTGGTTCCGTTTCTTTCTTCTCAATAAGAAATATATTCATCCACTCCTCCAAATGAATATCCATTCTAGAATGAGTTAAGGAGGTCTCTGAACTCTTGAGACTGTGGAAGATTTTAAATAATTCCCGAGCTAAAGGAGGAGTCTTCTCTGAATCATTCCATGTCACCTTGGGAGGAATGAATTCATCATACATGTCGCCCAACATTGGAGCCCCTAAGAACTGATGCCTACTTCTCCATGAGTCAAATGGAATGAATTGGTTTCTGGGCTCCAGTGGCTGAGTATCTCCGGCACGATGTTATAATGTCTGTAAACATATGTTTTCCAAACCCAAACAGCTTCGTATATCGCCACTCCTTTCAGATACTCGACAAACTCTGCATAGTTTTGTCGCACCCAGTATGCCCACACCCAAGTTGGCTTCACACCTCCCCCAGGACGGAAGTCCCAACTTTTCTTCCAGCCCTTGGATTGATCCATATGAGCATTTCGGAAGATTGAAGGATGAAAATGTGGTTGCAACTCAGGCTTATGAGGTTTCATATCTGGAATACAAGGGATATGATGCATCATGTTGGCCTTCTCCACTGTTCCAGCATTTATAAATCCTCCTCCACATGAGATATTTGCTGAAGAAAAGTTGGTGTAACTCTGAAACCACAAAAATGGGAGATAGTTATTTGCTTCTGGAATAGCGACTTCTCGCAGATGACTATAACCGTACAAAGGAAGATAAGTGATTTGTGGGAAATCAAAGTGATATTTCTTCACATACTTAGCCAAATCTAGGAGAGTGCTATCACAGACGGTATAATAATCGTGGACAATGATATCCATCAGTTCTTTTTCTTGTCCATTCATCAGCCATTCCAATTCTCCTTGGAGCCATTTAATCTGAAAAAAAGTTAAATAAATTAATTCTTAAATGGGTTTATTTTTCATAAAAATTTGTGAAGGAATTCAGAAAAATGGCTAAGGCATTAAGGCACACAAGTCTAAACTTGGCGCGCAAGTATGGATGTGTCGCGTAAGTGTTAATGTGCCGCACACGTTTTTGGCGTGCAAGTATAACCGCGCAAAATCAAATACCTTGATAGCAGTGTAATAGCGAAGAAACAGTGGAAAACGAGAAACTTGCGTGGTGAAGGTGACCTGCGCGGTGAGAGCTCGAAAATCCCGAAATCAGTGCTATGCGCGACAAATGATCTCATATTTATAGGCGAGGCTGCCCACCTGCGCGCCTACAGCTAGTGTGCTCCAGCCCTGAGCGACTCGCACCTATGCGATGATGGTTATGCGGTGAACACCAGCGCGCCTCTTTCCCTTTGGTTTTTTTCTTTTCCTTATAGTCAAATCCTTATTCTGTCGGATCCAAATCTAAGGTGGGACTTTTGTTGACACTCCTTTTTCGTCACATTTTCTAAAATAATGGAAAGGGAAATGACATAGCACAAAGTGATTCATCCTTTAACGAAAATATCAAAAATTGACAAAGGAATGAATAAGAAGAAAATTTCACAGGGGTCATGCAAGATACATTACTATCACGAATGTATACTTGCACGCCGCCTAATGGTCATGAAAGTGACTTGCGCGCACCCTAAGTGATAACCACCCGAGGTCTTCTCCAGCCTATAAATACCCCCGGTGGGCCCCCCATTTGAGGAGGAATTTTTCCCGAATTCAAATACAGTGCTCTGAATGCCCAAGTCTCTTCTTCAAGTATTCAAAACACTTATAAGGTAATTATTTACCTAAAATGGAAGGTCTATACAAGAGGAATAAGGTCTATGTGTTATAAATCACTAACACTTGCATGCCTAAAGTGTTTTACCCTTATGGGAAATGAATATACTTGCACACCTCCTTATCTATTCATTAAAACTTGTGTGCCCCTCTTCTGGAAGTACCTCAGGACAATTCTAAAGGCTTTGGTCAAGGATCGGCCAAGTATTACCCTACTGGTGGGCAATCGTGCAAGTAACCATTTGCCGCGTAGGTATACCTACGCGACCAGCGACTTGCATGCCCACGCAGTACCTGCGCTCCTTCCAGGACTTGCGCGCCCCTATCTTTTTAGGTGCCTTTCCTGCCCATTTCACCCCTCTTATGCCATTCCACCTCTCCTATTCAAGATTCAGTCTTCAAGACACTCTTGAAACCCATTTATGGAATGATTTCTTTATTTGGCTTCCTTATATGAAAGGAACTTCGTGGAACATCTCTCCAAACCTAGTGATTTACACATATTTATGTCACTAATGATTTAGATTTAATTCATTCAACCTCATCCTTTAAGATGAGATAACCCCTTAACCTGGGCCTCCTTTTTTGGAATGAGCCCCATTCATAATTCCCATTAATTTTGGGAATCCTCCTTAGGATTAAGCCCAAAGTCCTCTAATCAGGGCATCATCCTTAGGATTAAACCCCAGTCTTAAAATTACCAAATATGTGCATCCTCCTTAGCATTAAGCCCCAACTATAATTCTCTTAACCTGGGCTTCCCTTTCAAGAGCAATCCCCAGTCTCAGATATGGGCCTCCTCCTTAGGAGTAAGCCCCGAGTCCCATTAATTTTCAAATCCCTTTAACATGGGCCTCCTTTTTATGAGTAAGCCCCAGTATTAATTCCTTTTTGATTTTCTCTTCCTTCTCAAGAGTAAAACCCAATCATATGTCCCCTCCTAACTTGGGCATCTTCCTTAGGAGTAAGCCCCAAGATTAGAGTATCCAAATGTCCAGGAAGCACATATACCTTTATGGACCCTATTCATAGATTTCATCCCTGAATTAAATATTAATCCTCATCTATTTGGGCAGTGATACATACATAAGCCCCACATCTTTGCATGGCACAATTTTCTGGTTTCACCAATACCTCTTGTTTCTCACACCGATCATGACTCACGTGAGCTTAGAGTTTAAAAGTATTCATGACATATTTCTTTGAGCCATCATTCATGCATAAACATCATACTCCCTTATTTGAACTATGTGGGTTCTGATTCTTTTTCCAAAACAAAGGATTTGTAGGTAGCCCATCAGCGGGTACGATCCCAACTCTGAAATAATCCATGTCCTCCTGAATGAAAATAAACTTCAAGTGACCCACTAAGTGGATTTAAAACCAACATGGTCATCATAATGACCAAGAGACTTTTATGTATTGAGGGATACCATTGGCTAAGAATCTCTAAGAAAATACAGATGATTCTCTATTGATGAAGAACCTCCAATACATATAAAAGATTCTCTAAATTTCCTACATATCAACCATTGATTGTCATATCTAAAGGAAAGCTCATTTTATAATGGGTAATGTATTAAGGATTCCCGAACATAACTTAAATATATAAAGAGAGTCCTAGAGTAGAAAATAATTCCCCTAAAAAATGTGTGATGAGTCTGACCACCCATCCTCTCGACTAATGAAAATTAATATGCCTCATCAGTCCCCAACTATTGAGCACCTACCTTTGGAATGTAGGTTCAAATGGATATGGAATCATTGGATGTTTCCGGTTCTACGAACAAACCCGTTAGAAACCTCTTGGAATATTTGTAATCTTAAATCAATGAGATCATCCCCAATTCTAGAGGGAACACCAGCGTTGCATGGCCATGTCTGTGTACTGATGATTTGTACATGTACCAGTCCGTGTATGCCAATTTGTTTCCATGTTGGAGTACACGACATGTCTATGCCTGTGTACACCAACCCATGTATGTGTACTCTTCAAATTATAAATTGAGTCATCCAAGGAGGGTCACATGACATGTGATCCTTATATTCCTCCCAAAACCCTATCCACCATTGATGGGGGTGGACACACCATGTAATCCAAGATTACACTCTATGTTTGGTGGGATTTTACAAAATCCAAGAACTGGTTCTAGGAATCCCCTTCATCACTCTGACCTATAATTCTGGCCCTGAAATTCTAGAAAAATGTTGATCGAGACTCATTGAACCTAGCCTTCATCAAATAAACATTATTTGGACCTTTGATCCGCTTGAAAATCAGAACTTGTTTGTCTAAATCATCTTCTAAGAATCTCAGTTGATGAATGTGGGTTCCCAAACTGATCTGATATGTTCATTTCCACCTCTGTTGCACCTATGTTGCACCATAACAAGTCTGGATATACAATCTCAGATTGTTGCGACCATAATCATATGTGAAACAATCGATTCATCAGAGTTTGTCGAACCGCAGACCAAGGGGTTTCCTACAAGGAATGAGAAAGTAGGGGGAAAATCACAAAGAATAACCATGAGGAACGAACCTCAACTATCAATCATGTTGGACTCGATTCTTTTCTATTATTAGGATAAATTAAGAGGAATAAAAAATCTTAAGAAATCTCCCAAATAAAACCAACAATTATAACCCGTCTTACAAGGTGATCAATCCACAAATCAAACCGTTCGTCAATTAGTTTGTGTTTATCATAGAATTTATGAACGGGTAAGAATCCACATAAAAAACTTTATAACTAAATTTTGTTGGATCACTGATGAATAATGATGCATCATTGCCATCATTATAATGATATATCGAATCAGTTGTATGTCAATCACTGATCCAAAATATATTTTTATTTGTAAGAGATAATTCTCCAGAGATATCTCTCTCCAAACATCCTCTAACATATCCCGGGTTATGCGGCTAACCCTGAATCTCCAACATAACAATATATTTGAATATTGTAAATTCACTAAATTAGGGAAACAAAATAAAATATTTTTATTGAGTTATTTTATCTATTTCTATGCTGGTGATGACTTTTCTAAAAAATTCACACGTTGATTAATGATAAGTCACGCCTAGGGTAAAACTATCATTATAAACTAGACCATTCCCTTATAAAACTGATCCAGGAACCTTTTTAGGAGTTATTCTACTTTTCCATGAAAATTATGCACACATGATAATAAATATATTTAATATATTTCAAAAATTTATTACAGGAACACCAGGTCTTGGAATCGCAGGTTGTCTGAGAGCCTAGCCTTTGAAATAATCCATATAATAAACTCAAATAATAAATGTAAAATCCACGATGTTAAAATTTATTTTTTCATGTTTAATAGAAAAAATGGAAACCAGATTTCTTGTTGACAACCCGTCATATCTAGTAATGTTGTGGGGCTTTAACCCACAACTAAAGTTATATAAGGGTATAATACCTTCCACTATCCTACATGATTTCTTGGTTAGTATGATATTTTTTCTAGTAAATTTTATTTTTATTTTGGAACCATATGGTATTTTATTATAGGAATAACTATTGATTTATCTTGGAAGAATATATGATCAAATCCATCTAATCATTTATTTCAAACTTATTTAAGAATATTTGAATAATTTTAAGTATGGTTACTTATATAAAGATTTGGTTTGAACTCTGTGTGTTACTATTTAAATTTTGAGATTAATGTATGAAGGTTTATTTTGTAAATTATACTACAATGTCATAACCATTTTTGATTTATTTTATCTCTAAAGGTATGATGAATATATTTTTATGATTTTGGATATTATGTGGTCCTTTAAAAGTTTATTTTAGTGATTCAAGAATTAAAAATTCATCTTGAATTCACATCACTTAGAGAAAAATATAATATTGTTGTGGAAATTGATTAAAAGATGAAATTATATTAATCAAGTTATTATATTTCCATAATCTATTTGACTAGATGGTATGAGAATCCCCCAACTCTTAGAAAATGATCTTGGCACAAAAACATTATCCTTGTAACCTCATTTTTGATAAACCTATGGTCTTTTAAATCATCCTAGGTATATGGTTTTAAAGCCCTTTACATCCCATTGATCACTCACATTCTTGGGATCAATGACCTCAATCACTCTCTATTATTATTTAAGTTTTTCTTCCATCCCCGCCTATGTTCTCTTATTTGGAAACCTAATTATGTTTTATTTCATAGATCCTTTGTACTTCCCATTATCTCTTATTAATGGGATATTTTATTAACCATTTTTTATGATTTAGTATTTCATTAAAAGTATTTTCAAATGTCCATAATTTTATTACAATGATAATGTTCAAATTTTAATGACACAATTTATTAATTAGGGAGTGGTGTAATAACCACAAATTTTAATAAAAAAGTATTATCTTTGATATAATAGAACACTAAAAATATATTAAAATTTAACTCCCCGATACTTTATGATATATTTATTTTTATATAAATTTAACCGATTGAATATATTTTTATATACACAACTCAGTGAATTTTTTCCACGATAAAATATTCAACACACAACACTGATCTTAAATGACCCATTATATATATAACCACTATAACCTAGATTCTAAATTAGTGTGTATGAATAATATTACATACTTTAGGATATATATATATATCTCATACTTAATATAAATTATTGATAAAAATTTAGCAAATAATTAATCAATGTTTAGTAAATTGAGTTTGTTTTACAAAAAAATGTTTCCTCCAATTTTTTTATTAAATTCAATGAAAAAGTATTGTAATAATTTTTTGTAAATTTTAGAAAATTTAATTGATAAAATTAACTTCACTTTTTGAATATAAATAGCAAAATTTTATTTTGGTGAATGTTTGGAATTTTTCTGAAAATATAGATTTTTCAGTGAAGAGAATACTGTTTTTTTGTAAAACTATCATTTATTTTCAATTAATTAATAAATTTAAAAGACACATTATGAAAGTTAAAGATTTAATATTATATATATTTTTAAATAAATTTATTTTCTTTGATAGCCTTGTTTTCATAGTACACTAAGCTGAAACAAACTCCAAAATACTTTTTTTTAACACAGTCGTTATAAACAAGATGTTAAATCGGAGGGAATCAATAGTGTTAACAACATTATGAAAAATATAATTTTCTAACTCAATTTTATTTTATAAATTAATTCTTTTTTAATATTCACAAAATATTTAGTAAATTAATTTTATTCTTCAAATATATATTCTCATTAAAAATTGATTTTTATTTCTTTTTATGAGAAAATAAATATAATTATTTTTTGATAATTTTAGAAAATTTATTTGATTCAATGAAAATAATTTTAAATTAATAATTTCAAAATTATCTCTGGATGAATTTTTGTGAATTTTATAAAATTTTTAATTATTCTGTGAATAGTAAAAAATATTGATTTTTATAAAACCCTCAATTTTTTACATTTAAAAGTAATTTTATGATTTTAAATTAATGTAAAATTAATTTAATTTAATTTTTGTTATATATAATGTAATTAATTAAATTTATATGATAGTTATATATTATTTTTGTATAAGTACATTTTTAGGCTGAAAAACACATTTTTCTAAAAAAAACTATTTTTCATTGTGTTTTGATGGTTTAATTTTAAATGTTAATTTGAATATTATTTGTTTTGATTTTTTAAAAAAAGAGATTGTATATTTTTAATACAGAGGACTAAATTATATATTATAAGGTCATTTTAATTTTTATTCATTAAAAATATATCATGGTAAAAAAGGATTTATCGCAGTATAAGTAAAATAATATAGCTGGTTAAAGTTAAAAGGTAAAAGCTTAAAATACCTAAAAATTACAACATTAAATGAGTGGGTGGTTATTTTCTTGATATTAACTAGACTTTAAAACATTAATTATCAAAAAAAATTCATTGTAATTAAAACCAACCAAATGTGGTTGGATTTAAATATAATATAATTATTATTTAATCACTTAAAACAACTTCTCCTCAAGTATAAATACAACTCCTCACCAACACTTTCTCCTAAAAAGCCTTGAATATTTTAAAATCTATGAAAAAACCCTCCATGCCACTCATACCCACATCAATTTGCTATTGGTATCACCCAAATACCAATTCCATGTTCCTTAAGGGGTCTTTTAAGGAGTATAAATTAAAGAGTAGGTTAAATTACACAAAACTAAATGAAAAAATAGGATAAGAGTTTGTCAAATCACTTGTAGTTCTGTGATATATAGGCCTCATTATCCAATTATTATTTTGTGTGGTTTATATAATTACCTTTGATATATTTTATCATGAATCATGTTATAATCATGGTATTCAATGTTTCATTTGATAATTATTACTTTTATGGGGTATACAATTCAACTGATTACAATGTGGGAAGACATTTCTTAACTCAATTTCCATTCATTTGGTAAAGCATCTACTTTATTGATTATCTCATGATAATATTATTTGTGAAATGAGTTTTTATTATCTTATATTTTATTTCCATTTATTTTTTGAGGATTTATAGCTCATACACATAATCGATTCATTTTATTAATGGTAACTTTGATGATTTGATAATTATAAGGGAACATATTTTAAAAATTCTATTTTCCCTGAAAATACATTTTTATTCCATGTATATTTTTTCTAAAAAAACTACAAAAAATGTTTTTAATATTCTCTTATTATTTATTAATGTCATTTTTACTGATGTCTAAATTTTTACAAAATGGATTTAAAGAATTTTTTTTCTTTTTCTAAATGAGGTTCTTTGGGAATTTTTTGAGAAAAATGCAGAAGGAATGTTTTTAACTTATATAGAATGCGATAAGTTTTCTGGTATCATGGTTTTTTAATAATTTTATGGTTCCTTTAAAAGGTTAAATTGTTATTTTAAAAGAAAATATTTTCCTTAATAAATGTGAGGCTTTGTAAATGGAAATGATTTGAAAATGGAATGTAATTTTTTGCAAGAATTATTTCAAGTGATATTTTGAAATTATTTTTCATCTAAGATAACATTAGTTTATGTTAATTTTGTTTTACTTGGTATATAATTGAAGGATACTATCCTTATTCTTTATCGGAATTTATTATGTTTATGATTTCACAATTCTTAGGGATCTCGTTACTTTTTAATGAGTTGCGCTACGATGAATTGTTTTTGGAACCCATTTATTTTCCATGTGTTATAAAATAATGAAATGTTTATGAAACCCATTTATTTTCCTGGATTTTGATATGATGAATTATTTATGATCCCATTGATTACATTAGTATTGTTTTTATTATGTGTTAGGTGGGACTTGTATCTCCTTCCACTGCATTGAGTAAAGCTGTATATCTCATTAGATAACAATGGGAAACAAGTCAAGGGGTCTATTCCACTATGGGAAACAGACGTGTCCTAACCCACAATGAGATATAGGTGTGTCTTGATCCACATTTCTGATGGTCATGGTAGTTAACCATGACATTTGATATGGTTTTCTATATTTATAATGGAGCCACACTTTTACGACATGATCTTATGGATCATGATTTAGTTTTGATGTTTTATCACTCTTAAAATCCTTGTTTTTTTAAATTATAATTTTTTTTTCTAAGAATCATGTTTATTATCCATAATAGGTTATAAATAATATTTCTATGTTATGATCATGATCACATAAACTTATTATTGTCATATCATTTCACATAATCAAGGATTTATATCTCATATGTTTATCTTTACTGAGAATATGAGATCAAGCTTTCTTATGTTTCATTACTCAAGTGATGAAGAAATGTTTTAAGAAGGACATGTCTTAAAAGGTTGCAAGACATGATGAAAATTTGAGATATGATATAGATTATTATGACCCGTTTATTTATATTTCCATGTTTTCAAAGACACTAAACCAAAATGGTTCTGGTGTTGTTTTTATATGTCATGAAATGAATATTCATCTATTTAGATGTAATATCTATGTAGGATAATTATGGGTCATTATAGTTGATATCACATGAAGGTTTAGTTAATCTTTGGAAACTAGTATGAGAAAATCATAGTAAAAACCCAAAGGGTACGTCTATGCTACAATCCTATAGTTTTGTTAATGATCATGAATAACCTAGGATTCAACCTAATTCTCCATATATTGAAATTTTATATTCAATTAATCATGATTATGTTATTTCTCACTATGATTATTATTTCCCACACTATGATTTCTGGGTTTTAGATAATGTCTAGAACGAGGAAGATTAATGTTAATAGTGAATGTGATGGATAATGGAATAATATTACTTGTGAGCAACCAAATAAAATGAGAGTTGGAAGGCAAGACCTTTTTATTAATCCTAATCATAAATCTCATAATATAATCAATAATCTCAACTTTTTTGAGTTTCCTAAACCATATAATAGGAGAAAAATGAAGTTTCATGGTGACCATAGGGGAAGTATTGTTCAATTTTCTTCATGTAAAGTATTGGGAAGAGGAATCAAGGAGATTGTTTCAAAAGAACTGGATGATGCTTAGGGTCTCGAAAAGAAGGACATGAAGACCATAATAGTAATATAAAAGTGAAAATTTTAGTTATTGGAATAGATGAGAATATTTCATTCATAAGGCATCATCAATAGTTAATTTTTTTAAATGTGTAATGTAAGGTAATTATGAAAATATATGACCTATGTTGAAATCTTGTGAATAGATTCAACAAGGTTTTATGATTAATGGTTATATTACAGATGATTAGGAGACTAAAAATGACATATGAGATATAAGAAGTGTTAAGGATAAAAATGAAAAATCCCAGATAATGGTTTAATAAGGATGTAGATTTATTGAGGTCGTAAAGTGATATTTTTGGAGAAAACATGATTAATAGATATATAACATTTAATAAGTGCGTGATTTTGGATAAAAATGAGATAATGAGATGTTTTATTGTGATTAAATAAATGGAATAGTATTTATAACCTTATAACTGATTAGTAATATGATGAAAAGGTGGTCTATGGACTAATTTAATAGATTATTTTGGATTTATGGTATGATGAATGAGTTAGTTTTTTAAAGAAATCTTATTTTTACTAAGGTTTTATTATAATTCAAGTTAGTACTATGTTTCAATAGAATACATGATAATGATATTCACATGTTTGGTTTTTGAAAATTATGATATAAATCATGTAATTTGGGTGATTAGTGATAAGTTGATTTTAATAATTTAGCAACCTTATTTCAATTTTTTTGGATTTGAATCTATTGGGAAGTTCGTATGGGTAACCATTTCATAAATTTTCTATATTTAACATTGGTTGAGTTTTTATAGAATAATGTATTACTTAACCATACAAATATTTATGCATATCAAATAACTTTTTCTAACCATTTTTTTATGATAACTAGAGATTGAAGGAATTACTTTTCATCCCATTAGGGATCTTTTGATCCACTACTTCTTTTGGAATTAAAATTTCAACTTCATTAATTGGAGTAAGAGATGAATAAGAAATTGTTCAAGGAACAACCAAAGTGTGATATTGTACTTATGAGATGATATCAAGTCGTTATATATTTTAAAAGGATTTTCAAAAAAATATATCATATTATCATCATTTCTTATGATATCGATAACCATTTTTAGACCTATTTCACCCATGGTTTTGTGGTCATTAACCCTCTAATGACCAAGTTCTCTATCATTCTACATTAGGACTTGATACCTAGAATTATCTTTCATTACCATATTTTAACTTTCCAGTAATATTTTTATAATTTGAATCTTATTTTTTCATGATCTTTGCCTTTTACTTTCCCTCTTTTTAGGAGGACATTTTATTAACCCTTTTTACGATGTTGGTTTCCAAAAAAATAATTTTCATACATCAAAATTTTATTTTCGAAGTGAAATTTCAACTATCAAGGACACATTTTTGGATATTATTAATTGTATCAAGATGGTAGCTTATCTATTGGTGCATCCACCAAATCTCTATCAAGTTCATAATGTGTTCTATGTATCTCACCTAAAGATGTACATAATCGATCCTACACATGTACTAAACTCTGTGGTTGTACCACTGGAGAAAGATATTATTTGGAAGAATAATAAATTTAGATTTTGAATCTTAGATACAATGTTCTAAAAACAAGTCCTCTCACCTAGTTAATGTTTTGTAGTGAAACCATCAATTTAAGGAACCTATCTGCGAACTTGAGGGTGTGATGAGGTAGATGTGTTCTCATACAATTGTATTAGAGTAACCAATTTCAAGGGAAAAATTCATTTTAATGTGGGTATATTGTGAAACCCTAATATTTTTTTAGTTCTATTTTTAAATAAATTTATTCATTTTGATATTCTACTTTTCACAGAATGCTGAGATTAAATGAACTCAAAAATATTTTTTTAACACAACCATTAAAAACTAGCTCTTCATTTGGTGGGAATGAATATTATTTAACAAATTATAAAATATCTAATTTTTCAAACACTTTTTAAATGTATTAATTAATTATTTTTGAATATGCACATAATTTTTTGTAAAGTCAATTCATTCTTCAAATATATGTTTTCTTCAAAAAAGTGCTTTTATTGCTTTCAAAGTGAAAATTACTATAATTAATAATTGAAACTTTGAGAATATTTATTTTATAATATGAACATAATTTTTGGATTCATCGTGTAAAAATTATCTAAGGATGAGTTTTGGAGAGTTTTCTGCAAATTTTATTTTCTTAGTGAATAGTAAACAAATATCGATTTTCATAAAACCCTCATTTTCCTTATTTTCAAAAGTAATTTTATGATTTAAAATTGATATAAATGTAACTTAAGTACTTTTTAATTATTAATCGTCTAATTAATTTCATTTAAAAAATATTTATACCTTATTTTGGAGTATGTACATTTTTGGGCTTAAAACACAATTTTCAAAAAAAAAACTATTTTTCATTGCATTTTAATGGTTTAATTTTAACTATAATTTTAAAACTTATGTGTTCTCAATTTTGAAAAATGGATTCCATATTTATAATTAGGATTTCCAAATTAGATTATAATTTTATTTTGATTTTTAGGAATTAAAAAATGTATCGTGGTAAGGAAAATATTTACTAAACTATAGGTAAAATAATGCGGCGGGTTAAATTAAAAAGGTAAAAGATTAAAATACCTAAAAATAAAAGTTTAAATGGGAGTTTCATGTGTTCCTAAACCTTAAATAGAATTTTCAAAATTAATTATCATGAAAATTCATTGGAATTAATGTCAACCAAATGTTTTTGACTTCAAATTTAAAATAATTAGTATTTAATCACTTAAAACCACCCTTCCTCAAGTATAAGTACCACTCATCACCACCCCATTTCTCATAAAAGGCATTATAGATTTTCAAATATCTACCCAAACCCTCTCTTCCACAATATTCCACCCATCCCAGTATCTATTATATCACTAAAATATCATTTCCATGTTCCTTATAAGGTGTATTTATAGGATGTGATATTCAAGAGGAAGTTAAAGTAGCCAAAACTAAAGGGAAGTGTGAGGTAAGGGTTTCTCATATCACTTTTACTTCTGTAAGATATATTCATGATTCCCACCACATTTATTTTTTGTGGTGTATATAATTCCATTTGATATATCATATCAAGAATTTCATGATCTTCATGATATTCAATGTTTTATATCATAATTATTACTTTTATGGGGAATAAGATTCAAGTTATTAGAAAGTGGTCTTGGATTTTTAAACTCATTTTCCATTCATTTGGTTAAACATCTACTTCATTGATTATGTCATGCTAATATTTTTTTATAAAATATCATTTGAGTATCTTATGTTATATGTCCACTTTTTAGTCTGATTTATAGTTAACACCCATAATTAGTTCAGTTGATTAATTCTCACTTCAATGATATGAAATTTATAAGTGACTTTCTTTTAAAAATTATATTTTGGCATAAAAATCTATTTTTCTTACATTTCCATGTTTTCTAAAATTGTTTCAATTTTTTTTCTATTATCTTATGATTGTTTAAAGTAATATTTACTCATGTTTTACTATTTACAAATGGTTTTAAAGGATTATTTTTTTTCATTTTATAAACGAGGTTTTTTTGTGTATTTTCTAAAAAAATACATTAGGAATATTTTTTTAACATTAATAGTATTAGATAATTTTCCCACCATATTGATACATTAATGATTTGATGATTCCTTAATAATATTATAAGGTTATTTTCAAAGAAAATGATTTACTTTATAATTTTATGACTCTATAAAAAGAAATAATTTGAAAGTGGAAATTTTATATTCTTTATGAATTATTTCAAGTGATCTTTAACGATTATTTTCCATCTAAGATAACATTATTTTATGTTACTTATTCTTTAATGGGGATATTATTCAAGGATAAAATCCTTATTCATTATTTGAAAGGTTTATATTTATGATAAAATTATGCTAATGAATCCCGTTAAAATTTCATGAGTAATGATATGTTTTTTTAAAACCCATTTATTTTCAATGGGTTATGGAATGAACAAATGTTTATGAAAATGATTTATTTTAATGAGTTTTGATATAATGAATGATTTATGATCTCGTGGAATGAATAATTATTGTTTTTTATTTTATGATGGGTGGTAACTATATCTCCCTCCAATGCATTGGGTAAATCTTTATATGTCATGAGATAAAAATGGGAAAAAAGTTTAGGGGATTGATCCACTATGTAAAATAAGTGAATCCTGATACAATATCGAAAACTAGTGTGGCCTGATCCACTGTATTGATGGTTTTTAGTTAACCTTGAAATATGATATGGTTTTATATATTTATGATGATTCCAAACTTTTATGACATGATCTTATGAACTATGTGTAAGAACCAAGATCTTCTTTTCAGGTATGTTTTTCATTTTTCTACGTTTTTTAGAAAAGAGGAGTTTCTTGAAATTTTTGAAGAACACGCCGTGTAATTTATGAGTACACGCTGTGTAGTTCCTTACCACATGATGCCATGTGCTAGCCATGTATTAGCCACACACATGGTCGTGTGGGAGTGTTTAAAGGCCACTTAAAGTAGAGTATGGAAAAGGAGAGTACATGATGTGTACATAAAAAGTACATATCGTGTATTTTTTTCATGAAATGCACCAGGGTCGCGTCTGACAGATAGAACACCCTAATTCAAGGTTTTGTTCATCCGAGAGTACCGAGAAGCCATAGATCATTGACGTGACCCTGATCCTCCATCCGTCCTCTGAATCAAACATCATTGGATGCATTGGAATCACATCGGTGAGTTCTCTCTTCTCCTAGAGCATCGCTTTCCAATTTCTCTTATTTCATGAGTTATTGTGAGTTGAATGTTTTATTCATTTTCATAGATCTATTGTGTTATAAGGTGATTCAAGCCTCGTGGTTCAAGTATATTGATCTCCCAACACCGAGGTAGGTTGTTTGTGCCTTTCTGTATAAATTCTTTGAGTTTTATGTGCAAATATTTCCAATACTCAAGAAAGGGGTATTGCGTGTTTACTATTTTAGCCCTATTGTTTTCCGGCCTTGGTTGTATGCCTGAGTAGAGGTTATTTTTTGTGAATAGGTTAATTTCTTGTGCTTTGGATGTATTGACCATGCCTCTTTTGCTTACAATGACCTTTGGGTCCAGTTTTCCTGTTAGGAAGTTGTTTACTTTCTAATGCCCAGTATTATAGGATGGTGTGACTGTTGCTCTAATATGCTGTTATGTTGTAGAATGCTAGCCAAGTAGTTATTGAGGTTCACTTTGGTCATTACACAATGCTATACATGTAGATTTTACATAGGGTTTTGAGAACCTAGTGTAGTAGACCACAGGGAGAATTGACGTAAGGGCTTCTCCAGAGTGTCTTTTATAATTTACGATGCGAGACCACATGGGGAATTGACGTTGAGTGCTTCCTCAGAGAGTCTATAGTTTCTAGACATGGGCCACAGAGGTAATGTTAAGTATGTTCTTCCCTAGAGTGCCTTTAGTACAGATACGAGACTATAAGGGGAATTGATGGTGAGTGCCTCCTCAGAGAGTCTATACTTTAGCTAAACAAAAGGGGTGAGACTGTGTGTGCTTCCCAGAGGGTTGCTTGTATTTGTTAGGTAGGACCATATGGGATAAGATATGATTACTTCTCATAGGGTTACCTGTTGTGTTTATCTTATTGATTAGCCATTGATTAATCATGGGACTGCCCAAATAATTTTTTAATTTTCATGAAAAAGCCACTTTGAGGGAAAAGTTGAAACTGCACAAAATACGCCTTACAATTTCAAAATTCAAACCATATCCCAATTCAAAATACAAAAGACAATACCATCAACATGGGATCCATCATGTCATCAAAAAATCCCGCAAATCACGCTACCACTAAGAAACATGTGTCGCCGTCATCTACAACACCATCGTCATCCCTGTAGAACCGCACTTGAGGTCACACCACGCCGGGGAGAACCTCACTCTCATCATTCCAACGACTCCTGAGTCATCATGCTGGAGATAACGTCACCGGATATCACACCCGCACCACATCCTCTATCCTCGTTAGACAACTCAGTCAAAATCATCGTTCATACCCTCGTCATCGCCACCAACGTCCTTCAGTGCAATAGTCGTCAACCACCACAGCCAGAGTCAAGTACGGAGCAACCAAAAACAGAAAATCCACAAAACCATCTCGGTCAACAAATCACCACCAAGTATGCAAACATTTCCGCAATAACATCCCCTAAAAAACTTCAATTAAACGAACCTCCGTTGAAGAGCCAGACACCCACCTGGAGATCTCAAGCTACTCGAAACCCACCTCTCAGAGCCTCGTGAGGACCCGCATGCCAGACTGACTGGGAAAGGAGCGCAGGACCAAGATGCCAGAGCAGGGTTGAGCAGATGGAGACCAGGAAAGGGACCACGCCCGAAGCCATAACTTCGAACACAGGGGAGAAGCGAACCACCATCAGAGACATCGAACCAACATCACCAGTCCAGATCTGCGCTGATGAAGAACCCAATCTATGATCGCTAATAGCCCTCCTCCGACACCATCCCAAGTAGACACAGATCCTGAATCAAGCCTGACTAAAGTGGAGTTAAACATGAAGGCAAGATAGCAAGGGCATTGGAGAGAAAGGGGCACTAGGTGCCGCCACCAATGCCGACCCAGGCCATCTAAGGCTCCAGCACCCAGACCTAGATGGTGGTCCGATGCGCCAGGATTGACGGAAAGAGGGGAGCTAAGTGTCACATGATACCCACACCAGCAAGCCGCATCAGACTAGAGGGGAGAAGAAGATAAAAACGAGAGAAATAAGAAGAAGGAAACATGCGATGCAGGGAGACCCGTCACCGTCAAGCATGCCCTCAAAACCCTAGAAGAAAGAAAGGAAGAGGCGTTAGGAGCACTGTGAGCCGGGTGAGTGCAGAGCCATAATTTTGGGACTGTGTATTGTTTCCTACTGAGTACTTCCCTGTTTACTTCTTTCTGTACTTTTACCTGCCACATATTCACTAACTGTTAGGCACAGATCTTTGGGTGGTTGCCTATTGGGATTTTGTCTCACACTCGATTTGGGCCATGATTTTAGGCTCAAACAGATTACATTTCTACAGGTATAGATAAGGGAAAGAACCATTCTACTTTAGGTACTTGACTGGTTGTGGATATGGGGAGGATGGGACCGAGCTATGGCTTGCGATGCTGAGGAGTTTATATGATTTTATTTTCACTTTGGTTTAAAGATGTTTTATTCCATCATTGTGACTTGTTTGGCTGTTTTCCTAGAAATATATGTACCATGAATCACTTTATATATATGTGCTCCAGTTTTTTATCATTTCAGTCTTTTGTTGTTTATTGTTGTTTGATATTACTTCTTCCGCTATTGTAAATTAGTTTATCATTCACTGTGTTACTCTTCCAATGAAGGAATAGTTTCCCCACTATCACACCCAAGGCCCTCATTGCTAATCAGCAGCCTCTGGCGTTCGGGTAAACGCACTTGAGGCCATGTGACCAACTAGGTACATGGCGCCTCTGGGTGGCTTCCGAAACCTGGACGTTACAAAGTGGTATCAAAGGGATTTTTTTATCTTAAATTACTTTTTAGAGCCTTTATCTAGGGATATGACAGAATAGGTACTTGGTAATAAGTTATTCCCGGGAGTAGCTAACCCATGTACAGGGAAAAGCCAATCTACCTCATTTATTGCAATTTTTTATGGTTTGAAATTTTATAGTTAATATGATTTCACCGTTTGAGGATTCATATGGTTTTTTATGTTACCGTTGATGTTATTGTGGATCTATGTCTGTCACAACCTGATGATATGAGGGTATGCCATCTCATGTATTATATAGGAACTTTCAAGAAATCATACATCATGCATTCTTGCCTTACCATCTAGGGTGCATTAGTAATTGCATGTTGTTTTGATAGATTTTGTGTAGAATATGCAAGATGTTGTGATAGATGCCTTGATAAAAATATATGCTTCTTGTTAGAGCATTGGTTGTGTATGTTTTTTCCTAAATGATTTCCAAACTTTGGTTCTTGAAGTTTTATGGGCCCTTATGGACCAAAATTTGGTGGATCATTGACTTTTTTACCTTTTTATAAATAGTATAACATGCCAAACTTTGATTCGTGGGGAGTATGGGGCTTCACATATTGGAATTTGGCACTTTCAGTGTTATTTTTAGTGTTTTTCTGGGTTCTGGAGTGGTTTCTAAGGCTTACTATCTGAAAAAACCCAGAATACACTCCATGCAGTTTTGAGTATGCGCCATGTGTTCTTCTATTAGGGAAGAAATTTTTTAAAAAAAAATACAAGCCATATGCCATATGTACATGCCGTGTAGTCTCTAACCGTGTCACATGCCATGTGGGAAGAGACACGAGATAGGGAAAATATTGTGGGAACACGCCCTGTATGGGTTGTGCATGCTGTGTAGTGTAATTCTAGGAGTCTGGCCACATAGCTAACAACACGGGTCGGTGGAGTCTCTTCTTATACACGCCGTGTCAGGTTTGGACATGCTGTGTAGTACGACCTAGGTACATATCTATGTCACTAACAACACAGGTCAGTGTTATCATTCTCGTACACTCCGTGTTCGTCTGGAACACACTGTGTAGTGTCAACCGTGTATCCAGACATGTAACTAACCACATGGTCAGTTGTTACTTCATAATAAATTTCATGTCCATCTGGAACACACCGTGTAGTATAACCTGGGTACACAATCCATTTCCCTAACAACACAGCCTAGGTGAAGCTTGTCTAGTACACGCCGTGTCTACTGAGAACACACTGTGTAGTATTTCCTTGGGAGAGCCATGTGGCTTAGCCATGTAGAAGGATACGAGCATGGGAAGAGGATTATATTACACGCCGTGTGCTAGGGAAACACTCCGTGTGTTTGGGATGTTAAACAACCAGTTTAGGAAGGAGTACACGCCCATGTGAATGACTTAAGGGAACATGTTGTGTATGGTTTATACATGTCGTGTAGTCATGTTTTTGTAAAACATGAATGCTTTATTTCTCCTATTCCCTCCCTGTACTTCTAGTTTTCAGTCCTTGATAATTTTGATCTAAGTCGTGCATTTGAACTTGTAGAATCATGCCACCGAGACGTCCTATGGTTGTCCTCCAGTTATTGGGATTTGATCAGAAGCTGGATATAGTTGATCCTAGAATTACCACAGATCATCTTATTGTGCCAGTATTGGCACCATCAGTTATACCTATTACTGGTACAGATTTATATTTCAGGGAAGGCTTCATCAGGACGTTTCATACCTTCTAGGGAGCTCTGCCTCCTGCTCTATTAATGGTAGATTTGGTACGGGTTTTCCAACAACAACATCCTTCTACCTTTACAGGAGAAGGAGGGATTCAGGCTACTGATTCATGGCTAAAATCCATACTGATGGTCTTTAAGCATCTGTAGATGCCTACAGAGAGGAGGGTGATCCTTGCCAATTTTATGCTATGGGATTCCACCAATAGATGGTGTGATGTGATCTCATAGGCGGGGCATCGACATGTTATGGATTTGTATGAGTTCTAGAACATATTCTATGACTACTTCTATTTGGAGACCCGGAGGGCCGACCGAGCCCAGAAATTCATGATTCTAGAGTAGGGTACTCTTTATGTTATGGATTATTCATCTCGTTTCACCGAGCTTTATCTCTATACACCCTTCCTAGGGGGAGATGGGTTGTTCCTGGCAAGGAAGTTCGAGGAAGGCCTCAGACAGGACATCTGCTCTCAGGTGAATATCTTCATATTGTCTTCTATCAATTCTATCATCAACCACGCACTGATCGTGTAGTGAAACTTTAGGGATTATGGAATCATGATCTAGGGTGTCTTGGCATCTTGAGTTAGCATCCCTCCTTCTGACAGTAGGAATTTGTAACACCCCGGCCCCACTAGGCTGGAGCCGGTGCATTACTTGTGTTATTGGCATGGTTAGAAGGAATGTAAAATCCTGAAGGAATGATCAGTTTAGTAGTCTTGAAGAAACTAGATACATAAACGTAACTCAAATTACATTAGAGAAGGTTACAAAATACAATACATAACAAAAACTAAAAACTGCGTCCATAGGAACTCAATAAATGATCTCCTCTTTGTCACATGTTGAAAGTAATAAATGAAAGGGGCGAGATCAAACTCTCATTAAGGGTTACAAATAGTGGAAGAATGAATAAAATAATAAGTAAATCATAATCAATATGACATAATCAATATGTCATGGTGAATAAAAGACAAACTCATGACATTAACAAACTAAGAATGAAACTGCACCCATATATTTTGACATAGTGAAAACCTCATGGATTTTAATAAATAATATTGAATAAAGAGAATTCTTATTAATTTGACATCATGTATTTGTCACGTGAAACCATAATACCATTAAAAAGGTTTAGTTATGTGGGTATAAATCCGCCTGATTTTTGGAAACAAACTTGAGGGGTTTCTCGCCACCTGATTTGTCTCATGAGACCTACCGATGCATTGATGGGATGTAGTGAGCACCACCCACAACTTAATGTCCAAATAATTATTTATACATTGATTCAATACAAGATAAATATTCCTTTTCAATATCCATATAGAGTAGAGTACATAGATTAATCCATATTTCCATAATTAAAATAACTTTCCAAATATACACCACATGTAAAATGGTATACAGTTTAGACAAAAACATACCCATGTGATGAGATAATGAATATTTAATATAAATATAATTTCCAATGAAAATTGATTTAAAATGGGCAGTAGGTACACCACATTAGGATTATTAGGTGCACAATACAAAGTTAGTCACAACAAAATATTAGTTGAGACAAAGTCTCTTACCACAATGTAATTAGTCAAATCATATGACCCGAAATTAATAACCCTAAAATTAATCATTTAAAAACATGATTATAAGTAGAATAATGTTATTATACATCAAATGGGAGTACACATAACCCATATACAAGAAATAAGTGGTGAACAATGAAAATCTCACAGAAATGAATGTGAGATGAGAAACCCCTTATAAACATTTTGGCACGGTAACGAGTGTTATTGTCAGAGCTTAATGAGAGGTATAGGGGTATTCCATTATTTAAATGTCACAAGGGAAGTATGGGGAAGGTGTGAAAACATACCCCATCATTAGGAATTAAATAAAAGAGAATAACGTAGGGGACATTATTGAACAAAAGTGAGATAGATGATCCCTTACCTTATGCTTGAAGGTGTTCTTGACTTTTTATTTAAGACTAGAAAAAATAGGCTTATTAATTCATCATTACAGAACCAATTCTATAGGTAAATGATTTATTATAACCATTTTTAGTTCATTCAAGGCTTTTTTTATTAGTTAAAAGTATCAATTTCATTTTTCGGGCTTGTTTGTTTACTTGGTTTTAAATGATGGGTTCCCTTATATTCAAGTCTGGATAAATATATAATATGGTTGTGGTTGTCAAAAAATGAAGTTATATTCAATTAGTGAACATAAAATGGATTAAATCGTTTTAATTTTGATTTGGTTACTTAGAGTGAAGTCAAATTATTATATATATAACCTTACTGACAACCGTTTTGGCTAAACTGTGGGTTTGATTACAATGAACATGTTTTTCTTTATAACATAATACCTTTTGTAAAAAAGGATTAAAGAACCAAAAATAGGATATATTACATATATAATAATCTGGTTCAACCGTAGCACAAATGGTTTCATGACCAGAATTAATGATTATAATAGAAATTGATAAACTGTTGTCCTTGAATGTGATAAATTAGCACATCTCAAATGGTGCTTTCATTTTTTTCAAATAAATTGTCGGTAAAGAAGAAAAGGTAATGAAATATACCAATATCATGAAAACAATCCAATACATTTATTTTACTGTATTTATCATACTATTATGATGAAGGGAGGTGAGGAATGAAACAAAAAAGAAAAGAACTTCAAAGAATTGAAGGAATTGGAAAGAGGAATTTAACTCTGGAGACTTCCTCCTTTGAGAACCTCTTAAGGGGAGAGGTTTTTGTATTTGGAAGATTCTAGGAGCTTTTGGACGTGGGGGAGGAACTTGGGGAGAGACTTGGGCAGAATATTATCAAGGCACAAGGCTCGAGAGGTGTGGGAGGAAGAGGGGGTGAGGGGTGCTTTATATAGTGGAGGGGAGAGAAGTTTTCTTAATATTATACTCATTAATTTATTAGTTCCTCTCAATACAAGAAATATTGAGTATTCCATGTCCAAGAATAGTAATATATACATGTGAGTTCATGATTTGGGTGCTTACATCACTCATGATGAAAGTAATAGTTAATTTAAATTATACTGTATTTATACGGTAAAATAATGTATTTTACTATTCACTAAAAATTCATGTATTTCAAAAAAATCCCGAAAATTCACCCTAACCATTTTTCGATGTGTATAATCCAAAAAATGAAATGAAATTTTCAAAAATAATTTTCTAAATATGATTAATTAAATATTTAATTAAATCATTATTTAATGAAAATATATAAACACTTAAAACATTCATCTCCATTTTTAAGGTGATTAAATTCATTTATACATTCAAGGGCATGGATACCATTCATAAGAGTCACATTACTATTCATAAGGGTAGGTTACTAATCATAAGGGTCAGTTACTATTCATCCAAAATTATGTTAATTATATTAGACTCAAATTATCATCTTGATCACAACCGTGTATGTTAGATTTTTAAAATTCATATCACAGTGCTAAAAAATTTAAGTTTTATTGCTAGGTTATGGCTATCTTATATATGTAACCATGTTTTGTTCCATAGAGGCTCAGTGATTCTTGAAATATAGGATATAACTAAAATTTATTTAAGATAAACAGACTATAAAATGTTTGAGGTGCAACATTATTCCCTCCTTCGGAAATTTCATCCTTGAAATATTATGTATGAAACTCACCAGAAAGATGTGGGTGATTATTCTTCATAACATCCTCAGGTTCCCATTTTGCTTCTTCTATATTCTAGATTCTCCAAAGAACCTTTACTAGACAAGTAGTCCTATTCCTCAATACCTACTCCCTTGGTTCAAGAATCCCAATATGCATTTCACTGTATGAAAAATCAGGTTCCAATTCAATTTCTTCATATGTGAGTACATGCGTTGGGTCTGGCATGTATTTCTTTAACAATGACATGTTTAAAAAATCAAGTTCTTTGGATAGATTTGGAAGCATCGCTAGATGGTAAGCTACATCTCTGATTCTTTCCAGAATTTCAAATGGTCTGATGTACCTGGGGATTAGTTTCCCTTTCTTATCGAACCTTATTACACCCTTCCATGGAGATACTTTATGAAATACATGATCTCCCACCTGGGATTCCAAGTCCTTCCTCTGGTTTCAATCATAACTCTTCTGCCTACTCTGGGATGCTTTAATATGGGTTTTTATTGTCTTCACCTTTGTCGTGGTCTCTTCAATAAGTTCTAGGCCTATAAGTTTCCTCTCACCAACATCATCCCAACAAGTTGGAGTTCGACATCTCTTTCCATATGATGCTTCATATGGAGCCATTTGAATACTATAATGGAAACTATTGTTGTAGGAAAATTCCACCAAAGGCAATTATTGATCCCAAATACCTTGGAAGTCAAGAGAACATGTCCTCAGCATGTCTCCTAAAGTTTGAATGTTCCTTTCAGACTATCTGTAAGTTTGTGGGTGATATGTAGTACTCATACGAATATCAGTATTCAAAGCCTTCTGGAGACTTTTCTAGAATTTTGAATTAAATCGAGGATCTCGATCAGACACAATAGAAAGAGGTGCACCATGAATTCTTACAACGTCATTAATATAAAGTCATTCCAAGCACTCAAGTGGAAAATCCTCTCTTATAGGAAGGAAATGTTCTGATTTTGTGAGACAATCAACAATCACCCATATTGCATCATTCCTTCTAGGTTTCCTTGGTAGTCTGGTGACAAAATCCATCGTAATGTTATCCCACATCCACATAGGAATATGTAGAGGTTTCATCACTCCTTTGGGATACTGTCTCTCTGCCTTCACTTGTTGAAAAACTAGACATCTTCACACGTAGTCAGCAATTTCCCGCTTCATATTATGCCACCAAAAATATTCTTTCAGATATCTATACATCGTGGTACTACCCAGGTGTATAGTGAAATTTGATCTAGGATCATCATCTAATAGTTCCCATTTTAGCTCAGGTACTGATAGAACACATGACCTCTTCCCAAATTTTAGAACTCCTTATTCATACATGATGTTATCCAGTCTCCCATCTTTGACAACAATAATTTTCTTGTGTAGGTTCTCATCATCAGATTAAGATATTTTTATCTTCTCTAATAAAGATGGTTTAGCAATCATTTGAAAGGAGAAATATGTTTCCCTTTCCAAAAAAATTACCATATCCATCTTTAGTAGATCCAAAAATATTGGATCTCTCTCAATCTTCATTTGATTCAGAAGCCCATGATCTTTCCTATTTAATGCATCTTCCAGCTTATTTTACTTTCCCATGTGGAAGTGTATTGAACAATCGTAATCTTTGAGTAACTCAAGCCATCTCATCTTCCTCATTTTAAGTTATTTTTTTTGTGAAAATGTATTTCAAACTCTTGTGGTTTGTATAAATCTCACATCTCTCTTTGTAGAGATAGTGCCTCTATATTTTCAGAGCAAAGATTACGGCTGCTAACTCATAATCATGAGTTGGATAATTTTTCTCATTATTCTTCAACCGTCTTGATGCATAAGCAATAACTTTATCGTTTTGCATAAGGACGCAACCCAGTACATTTTTTGATGCATCATGTATATTAAAAATCCACAACTTCCAGATGGAAGAGATAAAATTAGAGAGTTGAACAATCATATTTTGAATTCTTTGAAGAATTATTTAAATTAATTTGTCTACATAAATGTATCTCCTTTACGTGTGAGTTTAGTTAGTGGGTTAGCCAGTCGAGAAAATTTCTGAACGAAACACCGATAGTAACCTGCTGAGCCAATAAAACTGTGTACCTCGGTTATTTTTGTTTCCATGGGACATTATTATATTTCCTCTATCTTTTCAGGATCAACTAGGATTCCATCCTTAGAGACAATATTACCTAGAAAAGAAACTGATTGAAGCCAAAATTTGCACTTTTCTAAACTTCCCATATAATTTATTTATTTTAAGAGTTCTTAGAATAATCCATAAGTAATTCTCATGGTATTAATATCTTTTTTAGTACACGAGGATATCATCGATGAATACCACAACAAATTTATCAAGATATTCCTTGAAAACACTATTCATTAAATCCATGAAAATAGATTGTTCATTTGTCAGTCCAAAGGTATCACTGTAAACTCGTAATGCTAATACCTGGTTCAAAATGTTGTCATTGGAATATATTCCTTCCTCACATGCTGTTGATGATATCCATATCGAAGGTCAATCTTCAAAAAGTATTGAGATTCATGAAGTTGGTCAAATAAATCATCAATCTAGGGAAGAGGATACATATTCTTTATTGTAATAGCATTTATTTCGCTGTAATCAATGCAAAGCCTCATGGATCCATCCTTCTTCTTGACAAAGAGGACAGGGGCTCCCCATGGAGAAACACTAGGTCGAATAAATCCTTTTTCACTCAAATCCTCTAGTTGTTTCATCAACTCTACTAATTCACCAATGGCCCTTTTATATGGAGTCTTTGATATAGGTCTTGCATGATGAATTAAATCAATATAGAACTTAACTTTCCACTCTGGAGGATGTCTAGGTAAATCCTATGGAAATACATCAATGTACACTTTCACTATGTGCACATATTCAATTTGAATATTCCTTTCCTCTCCCATAGATATTAGTTTATCTTCCTCTCCAAGTATTTCATTCAGTAGAGCTATTGGGGGTGGTTTTAGAAAAGAATCAGGTGGCGAGTTTTCTTCCCTAAAGACAAGAAATTCTACACCATTTTCAAAAATTGTATCCTCCTTCTTCTTGTAATAAATCGTCGCATCATAATTTGACATCCAATACATATCTAGAATTATATAAAATCTTGTCATTGGTATGATGATAAGGTTAGAAACTAAAGAACTTTTTGGTGTCTGGAGGGGGACTAGTCGACATGCCTTTGTTGCAATGATACATCCCCTGGGAGTTTTGACTAACAACTCATTTATCAAATCAAATTGGAAATATCTAATTTTATGGTAAACTGAGAAGATATAAATGAATGTGATGATTCATAATCAAATAAAGTGTTGGCTAAGTTTGAGGAAACAATTAAAGTTCCTGCCACCACGTCATTAGAAATTTCAACCTCTGCAGTTGTAATCACATAAGCTCTCCCTTGTTCTCTTGGATTTTTTTGAGGAATGTTACCTTGGAACATAAGACACTCATTTTCATTGTGTCCCATCTCTCTGCAATTATAACATTGAATATCATTGAATTGTTTCTTCAACTTGCATTCATCTGATCGATGACCCTTTTCTAAACAGTTATAGTAGACTCCCATGCCTTTAAAGCATTTCCCAATTTGATTGTTACCACAGTTCTCACATAATGGAAATATCTTTGTTCCCATTATCTTCATTGGTGATTCTCTTTTATCCTTTGTTATCATATTACCGCTTCTTATCTTGGTTTCCTTTGAAAATATATGATCTAGAAAATTCCTTCTCTATTTTGATGGCACTTGATACAATTTCCTCATATGATGAAAATGATTGAGAAGCTAGTGACCTTTGAAGACTTGGCTTAAGACATTTAATGAAATGATCAATCTTGTCTGTTGATTCACGTATATAATCTACGGAATACCTGGCCAGTCTTGTGAAAGTAGTCTCATACTCTGCAACACTGTCTTATTCCATTTGTTTTAAGCTAAGGAATTTCCTCTTTATTTCAGCTTGTTGATCACGGTAGAAATATTTTTCAAATAATATTTCTTTAAAATACCTCCATTCCAATTCTTCGCTTTTTTCTTCTTCCATGGTATTCTGAATCCTAGACCACCATTGATCAGCATCACGCTTGAGACAATATACCACCACTACTACCTTTTCATTTTCATTACATCTTAATGCCATAAATATATTTTCAAGGGACTTGATCCATTTCTCAAGAACCACTGGATTAGTAGTCCCGTTAAAATATGGGGGCTTCCGCCACATAAAACGGTCCAATACAGGTGTGGAATGGTTATTCATCACAACCTGAGTATGTTGTCCCAATATATTCATGATCTGATCTGTTCCAACATTAACTGTGTTGACTTGCTCAGTGGGGAGATCCCTACATTGCCCATGAGTATTGATTCCCCTTCTTCTATTAGATCCCATTTCTAGATAATGGAAAACACTAGATTAGTGTATGAATCAAAATGTATAATCTTAAAAAAATAAATAGCATAGTTTGAGATCCTACACATGGCTAATACCATAATTAGAAAAATGGTTTCTTTGAGTAATAATTTACATTTCAATCCTTCATAAAGTCTTGTAATGAAAATATGAATTATCCTAAGTATATCCCCTGAGGGTGTTGTAACAAAGAGTTCAGAAAGGCCTGTTGTTGTGTACCAGTTCCCATTCGAGTCTAGCTCAAAGTGGTGTTTTCGGGTTTTACCACTAGATCTGTTCCAGAGCCACCTCCACCTGATCGTATCCAGAAAGGGATGTATAGCTTGACAGATCCACAAAATCTATTCAGTACCAAAATATCAGGAGGGTATTTCATGTTTATTCTCAAAGTATTATCTTAGGGACTCTTCCCTAATATATGTTTTCTAAATCTAGTTCCAAATTTTTTTACTAAACTTCCTCAGATACCAACTACAACACCCCGAACCCACTAGGCTGGGGTTGGTGCATTACATGTGTTATTATCATGGTTAGAAGAAAGGAAAAATCCCGAAGGAATGATCAGTTTAGTAATCTTGAAGAAATTGGATACATAAACGTAACTCAAATTACATTGGAGAATGTTACAAAATACAATACATAATAAAAACTAAAAAATAGGTCCACAAGAACCGAATAAATGATCTATTCTTTGTCACCTGTTGATAGTAAACAATTAAAGGGGTGAGCTAAAATTCGCATTAAGGGTTACAAATAGTAGAAGAAAGAATACAATAATAAGTGAATCATAATCAATCTGACATAATCAATATGACATGGTGAATAAATGAAAAACTCACACCATTAATAAAATTAGAATGAAACTGCATCCATAGATTTTGTCATAGTGAAAAACTAATTGATAGTAATAACTGATAAGGAATAAAGATAATGCTTATTAATTGGAAATCATGTATCTAGAATGTGAATCCATAATACCATTAAAAAGTTTTAGTTCTATTGGTAGAAACCAGCCTAATTTTTGGAAACAAACTCGAAGGGTTTGTCACCAACTGATTTGTCTCATGAGAGCTACCGATGCATGGAGGGGATGTAGCAGGCCCCACCTGCCACTGTATGTCCAAATAATTTTTTATACATTGATTCAATACAAGATAAATATGCCTTTTCAATATTCGTATAGAGTATAGTATACGAATTAATCCATATTTTCATAATTAAAATAACCTTCCAAATGTACACCTTATGTAAAATGGTATACGGTTTAGACAAAAATATACCCATGATATGAGATTATGGATATTTAATATAAATATAATTTCAAATGAAAATTGATCTCAAATGGGCAGTAGGTACACCACATAAGGATTATTAGGTGCACAATACAAAGTTAGTCACAACAAAATAGTATTTGAGACAAAGTTTCTTAGCACAATGTAATCGGTCGAATCATATGACAAGAACATAAAAACCCTAAATTGAATCATTGAATAACATTATTATAATTATAATCATGCTATTATATATCAAATGGTAGTACACATATATCACATACAATAAATAAGTGGAGAACAATGAAAATATCACAGAAATGAAAGTGAGATGAGAAACCCCTTACAGACATTTTGGCATGGTAACGAGTGTTATTGCAAGGGCATAATGAGAGTTATTGGGGTATTCCATTATTTATATGTAACAAGGGAAGTATGGATAAGGTGTGAAAACATACTCCATCATTATTTATTAAAAATAAAAGAGCACAACATAGGGGAGATTCTTGAACAAAAGTGAGATAGAGGATCCCATACCTTATGTTTGAAGGAGTTGTTGACTTGTGATTTAATACATGAATAAAAATATTAGGCTTATTAATTAATAATTACAGAACCTATTCTATATGTAAATGATTTATTATTACCCGTTTTAGTTCATTAAAGGCCTTTTTGATTAGTTATAAGGTTTAATTTCATTGTTCGGGCTCATTTGTTTACTTGGTTTTAAATGATCAGTTCACTTATATTTAAGTTCAGATAAATATATAAGATGGATGTGGTTGTACAGAAATGAAGTAATATTCTATTATTGAACATAAATAAGATTTAATGGTTTTAAATTTAATTTTTTTACTTAGAGTGAAGTCAAATTATAATATATATAACCATAGTTACAACCGTTTTGGCTAAACGGTGGGTTTGATTACAATGAACATATTTTGATTTATAACTTAATACCATTTGTACAAAAGGATTAAAGAACAAAAAATAGGATATATAACATATATAATAATATGTTTAAACCATAAAAAAAAATTTCATGAACATAATTAATGATTATAATTGAAATTGATAATCTGTTGTCTGTGAATGTGCTTAATTAGCACATCTCAAATGGTGCTTTCATTTATTTCAAATAAATGGTGGTGAAAGGAGAGAAGGTAATGAAATATAACATTAGAATGAAAAAATTACAGTACAATTTTGTTAATAGATTTATCATACTATTATGGTGAATTGATGTGAGGAAAGAAACAAAAATAAAATAACTTAAAAGAATTGAAGGAATTGGAAAGTGGAATTTACCTCTTGAGACTTCCTCCTCTGAGAACCTCTTAAGGGGAGAGGTTCTGGTATTTTGAATTGTAAAGGAGAGTTTGGACATGGGGGAGGATCTTGGGGAGATACATGGGCAGAATATTGGCAAGGCAGAAGGATTGAGTGGTCTGGGAGGATGAGGGGGTGACGAGAGCTTTATATAGTGGAGGGGAGAGGAGTTCTCTTAATATTATAATCATAAATTTATGATTTCCTCTCAAGATAAGAAATAGTGAGTATTCCATGACCAATAATAGTAATATATGCATGTGAGTTCGATATTTGGGTGCTTACATCACTCATGATGCTAGAAATAGTGAATTTAAATTATAATGTATTTATACGGTAAATTAATGTATTTTACTATTCACCAAAAATTCAAGTATTTCAAACAAATCCCTAAAATTATCCCTAATAATTTTTTGACATGTAGAATCCAAAAATAAAGTCCATTTTTCAATAATAATTCTCTAAATATGATTAGTTAAATATTTAATTAAGTCATTATTTAATCGAAATATATAAACACTTAAAATATTCATCTTCATTTTTAACGTGCCTAAATTCATTTATACATTCAAGGGCATGGATACCATTCATAAGAGTCATATTACTATACATAAGGGTAGGTTACTATTCATAAGGATAGGTTACTATTCATAAGGATAGGTTACTATTCATAAAAAATAATGTTAATTCTATCAGACTCTAATTATCATCGTGATCACAACCATGTATGTTAGATTTTTAAAATTCAAATCACAGAGCTGACAAATTTATGTTTCATAGATAGGTTTTTTCTATCTACTATATGTAACCATGTTTTGTTCCATAGAGGCTATGTGATTCTTGAAATATAGTCTAGAACTAAAATGTATTTAAGAGAAACATTCCATAAAATGTTTGAGGTACTACATTATTCCCCCCTTCGAGAAATTTTATCCTCCAAATTTTACGTATTAAACTCTCCAAAAAGATATGGGTAAATCTTTTTCATAACATCCAAAGGTTCCCATGTTGCTTCCTCCATATTCTGGTTTCTCTAGAGAAGATTTACTAGACGAGTTGTCTAATTCCTCAATACCTACTCCCCTATGTAAAGAACCCCGATAGGCTTTTCACAATATGATAAATCAGTTTCCAGTTCAATTTCTTCATATGTGAGTACAAGAGTTGGGTATGGCATGCATTTATTTAACAATGACACATGGAACACATCATGAACGTTTTAGAGATTTGGTGGCATCGCAAGATGGTAATCTACCACTCCGATTCATTCCATAATTTCAAATGGTCTGATGTACCTGGGGCTCAGTTTTACTTTCTTACTAAACCTTAAGACACCCTTCCATGGAGATACTTTAAGAAATACATGATCTCCCACTTGTAATTCCAAGTCCTTTCTCCAATTGTTAGCATAACTCTTCTACCAACTTTGGGATACTTTAATATAGGCTTTGATTGTCTTCACATTTGTCGTGGTCCCTTCAATAAGTTCTGGGCCTATAAGTTTCCTCTCACCAACTTCATCCCAACAAGTTGGAGTTCGACACCTCTTTCCATATATTGCTTCATATATATCCATTTGAATACTATAATGAAAATAATTGTTATAGGAAAATTCCACCAAAGGTAATTATTGATTCCACATATCTTGGAAGTCAAGAGAGCATGACCTCAGTATACCTTCTAAAGTTTGAATGGTCCTTTTAGACTGTCCGTCAGTTTGTGGGTGATAAGCAGTACTCATACGGAGCTCATTATTCCAAGCCTTCTCGAGACTTTTCCAGTATTTTGATGTAAACTGGGGATCTCGATCAGACACAATAGATAGAAGTGCACCATAAAGTCTTACAACTTTATTAATATAAATTATTCCCAAGCACTCAAGTGGAAAATCTTTTCTTATAGGAAGGGAATGTGCTGATTTTGTGAGATGATCAACAATCACCCATATTGCATAATTCCTTCTAGGTGTCCTTGGTAGTCCTGTGATAGAATATGTCATAATATTATCCCACTTCCACATAGGAATAGGTAGAGGTTGCATCACTCCTTTGGGATGTTGTCTCTCTGCTTTCACGTGTTGACAAACTAGACATCCTGACACTTAGTAAGCAATTTCACACTTCATATTATCCCACCAAAAATATTCATTCAGATCTCTATACATCTTGGTGCTACCCAGGTGTATAGAGAAATTTTAGCTATGAGCATCGTCTAATAGTTCCCTTTTTTAGCTCCGGTACTGATGGAACGCACAACCTCTTCCCAAATTTCAGAACTCCTTCTTCACAGATGAAGTCAGCCAGTCTCCCATCCTTGACAACATTAATTTTCTTGTGCAGGTTCTCATCATCAGATTGAGAGATTTTTATCCTCTCTAATAAATATGGTTTAGCATTCATTTTAAAGATGAAAGATGTTTCACTTTCCTTAACAATTCCCATATCCATATTTAGTAGATCAAAAAATATAGGATCTCTCTCAATCCTCATTTGAGTTAGAATTCCATGATCTTTCCTGCTTAATGCATCTTCCACCTTATTTGCATTTTCCAGGTGGTAGCGTATTGAAAAATCGTAATCTTTTAGTAACTCAAGCCATCTCCTTTGCCTCATGTTGAGTTATTTTTGTGTGAAAATGTATTTCAAATTATTGTGGTTTGTATAAATCTCACATCTCTCTCTGTAGAGATAATTCCTCTATATTTTCATAGCAAAGATTACGACTGCTAACTCATAATCATGATTTGGATAATTTTTCTCATGAGTCTTCAACTGTCTTGATGCATAAGCAATAACTTTATCATTTTGCATAATGATGCAACCCAATACTTTTTTTGATGCATCACTGTATATTACAAATCCACAAATTCCATATGGAAGAGTAAAAATTGGAGTATTGACCCATCTTCTTTTGAATTCTTCGAAGAATTCTGTACATTAATTTGTCTACATAAATGTATCTCCTTTATGTGTGAGTTTGGTCAGCGGGTTATCCAATTGAGAAAATTTCTGAACGAATCGCCGATAGTAACCTGCTAACCCAATAACACTGCATTCCTCAGTTATGTTTGTTTGCATAGGACATTCTTGGATTTCCCCTGTCTTTGCAGGATCAACTAGGATTCCATCCTTAGAGATAGTATGTCCTAGAAAAGAAACTGATTGAAGAAAAAAATTTCACTTGCTAAACTTCCCATATAATTTATTTCTTTTAAGAGTTCTTAGAATAATCCGTAAGTGATTCTCATGTTCTTCATATCATTTTGAGTACATGAGGATATCATCGATGAATACGACAACAATGTTATCAAGATATTCCTTGAAAACTCTATTAATTAAATATATGAAAATAGATGGTGCATTCGTCAGTACAAAAGGCATCACTGTAAACTCGTAATGCTCATACCTGGTTCGAAATGTTGTCTTCAGAATATCTTCCTTCCTCACACTCTGTTGATGATATCCAGATCGAAGGTCAGTCTTCGAAAAGTATTGAGCTCCATGAATTTGATCAAATAAATCATCAATCTGGGGAAGATGATACATATTATTTATTGTAATAGCATTGATTTCCATGTAATCAATGCAAAGCCTCATGGATCAATCCTTATTCTTGAGAAAGAGGACATGGGATCCCCATGGAGAAACACTAGGTTGAATAAATACTTTTCACTCAAATCCTCTAGTTGTTTCTTCAACTCTACTAATTCCCCAGTGGCCATTGTACATGGAGTCTTTGACATAGGTCTTGCATGAGGAATTAAATCAATAGATAATTCAACTTCCCTCTCTGGAGGATGTCCAGGTAAATACTATGGAAATACATCAATGTACTCTTTCACTATGTGCACATATTCAATTTGAATATTCCTTTCCTTGCCCATAGATATTGGTTTATCTTCCTCTGCAAGTATTTCATTCAGTAGAGCTACTGTGGGTGGTTATACAAAAGAATGAGGTGGCGAGTTTTCTTCCCTAAATAGAAGAGATTCTACACCATTTTCAATGATTTTAACTTCCTTCTTCTTATAATAAATCATCGCATCATAATTTGATAGCCAATCCATACCGAGAATTACATCAAATTTAGTCATTGGTATGATGATAAGGTTAGAAACTGAAGCACTTTTTGGTGTCTGGGGGGGGACTAGTCGACATGCCTTTGTTGCAATGATACATCCCCTGGGAGTTTTGACTAACAACTCCTTTATAAAATAAAATTGGACATATCTAATTTTCATGGAAAACTAAGAAGATATAAATGAATATGATGATCCAGAATCAAATAAAGTGTTGACTATGTTTGAGGAAACAATTAATGTTCCTGCCACCACGTCAATAGAAATTTCAACCTCTGTAGTTGTAATCGCATAGGCTCTCCCTTGTTATCTTGGATTTTTCCGAGTAATGTTTCCTTGGAATATATGACACTCATTTTCATTGTGTCCCATCTCTCTACAATTATAACATTTAATATCATTGAATTGTTTCTTCACCTTGCATTCATCTAATCGATGACCCTTTTCTACAGAGTTATAATAGACTCCCATGCCTTTCAAGCATTTCCCGAGATGATTCATACCACAGTTCTCACATAATAGAAATATCTTTGTTCCCTTTCTCTTCATTGGTGCTTCTATATTTCCTTTGTAATTAGATTACCACTTCTTATCTTGATTTTCTTTGAAAATATATGATCTAGAAAATTCCTTCTCTGTTTTGATGGCACTTGATATAATTTCATCATATGATGAAAATGATTGAGAAACCCGTGATCTTTGAAGACTTGGCTTAAGACATTCAATGAAATGATCAATCTTGTCTACTGATTCACGTATATAATCTACGATATACATGGCCAGTCTTGTGAAAGTAGCCTCATACTCTGCAATACTGTCTTTTTCCATTTGTTTTAAGCTAACGAATTTCCTCTTCATTTCAGGTCATTGCTCACAGGAGAAATATTTCTCAAATAATATTTCCTTAAAATTCCTCCTTTATATATCTTCTCTTTTTCTTCTTCCATGGTATTCCGAATCCAGGACCACCATTGATCATCATCACGCTTGAGACAATATACCACCCGTACTACATTTTCATTTTCATTACATCTTAATGCTATAAATATATTTTCAAGGGACTTGATCCATTACTCAGCAACCACTGGATTAGTAGTCCCGTTAAAATATGGGGGCTTCTGCCACATGAAACAGTCCAACACAAGTGTGGAATGGTTATTCGTCAGAACCTAAGTAAGTTATCCCAATATTTTCATGATCTGATATGTTCCGACATTGACATTTTTGACTTTCTTAGTGGGGAGATCCCTACATTTCCCACGATTATTGATTCCCATTCTTCCATTAGATGCCTTTTCTAGATTATGGCACACACTAGATTAGGGTTTGAATAATTTTGTATAATCTTAACAAAATACTTAGCATAGTTTAAGATCCTACGCATGGCTAATCCCATAATCATAAAAATGGTTTCTTTGAGAAATAATTTACATTTCAATCCTTCATAAAGGTTTGTAAATAAAATATGAATTATCCTAAGAATATCCACCGGGAGTGTTGTAACTAAGAGTGCATCATGGATCATTGTTGTGTAGCAGTTCCCGTTCGAGTCTAGCTCAAAGTGGTGTTTTCAGGTTTTACCCCTAGATACATTTGTGCCAGAGCCGCCTCTCCCTTCACGTATCCAAACAGGGATGTATTTTTTGAAAGATCCAAATAATCTATTCCTTACCATAATATCAGGACGTTATTGCATGTTTATCCTCAAAGGCTTATCTTAGGGACTCTTCCCTAATCTGTGTTTTCCAAATCTAGTTCCCATGTTTTCTACTAAAATTTCTCTGATACCAACTGTAACACCTTGAACCCACTAGGCTAGAGCCGGTGCATTACTTGTGTTATTTCCATAGTTAAAAGGAATGAAAAAATTATTAAGTAATGATCAGTCTAGTAGTCTTGAAGAAACTAGATACATAAACATAACTCAAATTACATTCGATAAGGTTACAAAATACAATACATAAAAAAAGTAAAAACTGCGTCCACATGAACTCAATAAATGATCTCCTCTTTGTCACCTGTTGAATGTAAAAAATGAAATGGGTGAGCTCAAACACTCAGTAAGGGTTACAAATAGTGTAAGCATGAATACAATAATAGGTTAATCATAATCAATCTAACATAATCAATATTCCATGGTGAATAAATGAAAATCTCATGCCATTAATAATCTGAGAATGAAACTGCATGCATAGATTTTGTCATAGTGAAAACCTCATGGATAGTAATAACTGATAATGAATAAAGATAATTATTATTAATTGTACTTCAAGTATCTGGCACGTGAAACCATAATACCGTTAAAATGGTTTAGTTCTGTTGGTAGAAAGCCACCTGATTTTTGGAAACAAACTTGAAGGGTTTGTCGCCAACTGATTTGTCTCATGATACCTACTAATGCATCGAGGGGATGTAGTGGGCCCCACCAGCCACTGCATGTCCAAATCATTATTTATACATTGATTCAATACAAGATCAATATGCCTTTTCAATATTTTTATAGAGTAGAGTATACGTATTAATCTATATTTCCATAATTAAAATAACTTTCCAAATATACACTGTATGAAAAATGGTATATGGTTTAGAAAAAAACATACCCATGATATTAGATTATATATATTTAATATAAATATAATTTCAAATAAAAATTGATCTCAAATGGGAAGTAGTTACACCACATATGGATTATTAGTTGCACAATACAAAGTTAGTCACAATAAAATAGTAGTTGACACAAAGTCTCTTACCACAATGTAATCTGTCAAATCATATGAAAAGTACATAATAACCATCAAATGAATCATTGAATAACATTATTATAAGTAGAATCATGTTTTTATATATCAAATGGAAGTACACATATACCACATACAAGAAAAAAGTGGTGAACAATGAAAATCTCACAGAAATGAAAATGAGATGAGAAACCCCTTATAAACATTTTGGCATGGTAACAAGTGTTATTGTTACGGCTTAATGATAGTTATAGGGGTATTAAATTATTTATATGTCATAAGGGTATTATGGTGAATGTGTGGAAACATACCCCATCATTTGGAATTAAAAATAAAAGAGCACAACATAGGGGACATTATTGAACAAAAGTGAGATAGAGGATCCCTTACCTTATGCTTGGAGGTGTTATTGACTTGTTGTTTATAAAGTGAATAAAAAAATTAGTCTTATTAATTAATAATTTCAGAACCTATTATATATTTAAATGATTTATTATTTCCATTTTTAGTTCATTCATGGCCCTTTTTATTAGTTATAAAGTTCAATTTCATTATTCAGGCTTGTTTGTTTACTTGGTTTTAAATGATCGGTTCACTTATATTCTAGTTAGGATAAATATATAAGATGGATGTGGTTGTTCAAAAATGAATTTATATTCTAATAGTTAACATCCAGAATATTACATGGTTTTAAATTTAATTTGGTTACTTATAGTGATGTCTAATTATTATAAATATGACCTTAGTGACAATCGTTTTGGTAAAACGGTGGGTTTGATTACAATGAAGATGTTTTGATTTATAACATAAAAAAATTTGTACAAAAGGATTACATAACCAAAAATATGTTATATTACATATATAATAATATGATTCAACCATAACAAAAATGGTTTCATGAATAGAATTAATGATTATAATATAAATTGATAAACTGTTGTCCTTGAATGTGCTAAATTAGCACATCTCAAACGGTGCTTTCATTTCATTCATATAAATGGTGGGGAAAGGAGAGAAGGTATTGAAATTTACCATTAGCAGGAAAAAATTATAGTAAATTTATTTTACTGGATTTATTATACTATTATGGTGAAGGGAGGTGAGGAAAGAAACAAAAAGAAAAGAACTTTAAAGAATTGAAGGAATTGAAAAGAGGAATTTACCTCCTGAGACGTCCTCCTTTGAGAACCTCTTAAGGGGAGTGGTTTTGATATTTTGAAGAGGCTAAGAGATTTTTTACGTGGGGGAGGATATTGGGGAGAGACTTGGGAAGAATATTGGCAAGGAACAAGGCTTGAGTGGTGTGGGAGGAAGAGGGGGTGAGGGGTGCTTTATATAGTTGAGGGGAGAGGAGTATTTTTATATTACAATCATTAATTTACTATCTCCTCTCAAGAAAAGAAATAGTGAGTATTACATGACCAATAATAGTAATATATGAATGTGAGTTCTAGATTTGGGTGCTTACATCACTCATGATTCTAGTAACAGTTAATTTAAATTATAATGTATTTATACGGTAAATTAATGTATTTTACTATTTACCAAAAATTCAAGTACTTCAGAAAAATCCCTAAAATTCACCCTAACCATTTTTTGACATGTAGAACCCAAAAATTAAGTCCATTTTTCAAAAATAATTTTCTAAATTTGATTAATTAAATATTTAATTAAATCATTATTTAATAGAACTATATAAACACGTAAAAATATTTATCTTCATTTTTAAGTGCCTAAATTCGTTTATACATTCAAGGGAATGGATACCATTTATAAGAGTCATATTTCTATTCATAAGGGTAAGTTACCATTCTTAAGGGTATTTTACTATTCATAAGGGTAGGTTACTATTCATCAAAAATTAAGATAATTCTTTCAGACTCTAATTATCATCTCGATCACAACAGTGTATGTTAGATTTTTAAAATTCAAATCACAGAGTAGAAAAATTTAAGTTTTATGGTTAGGTTATGGCTGTCTTCTATAAGTAACCATTTTTTATTCCATAGAGGCTCAGTGATTCTTAAAATATAGGCTATAATTAAATATATTTTAGAGAAACATACCATAAAATGTTTGAGGTGCTAAAGAAGCACCGCAGGGAGTCTTCGCACTGGGATTTGAGGAGGCGAGAGACATCCTATGGTAGCCAGGTGGTATTCTACCAGTGTGGAAAGAGTGGGCATACGAGGCCGCAGTGCCAGAGAGACCCAGCAGAGTGCTGATCTTATGGTAAGATGGGTCACCTTCAGTGTTTCTGTCAGGCCTTCGCACTAGCAGCTGGTGACAGGGGATCTTCTATGACTCTATGTTCGAAAGCAGCAACACCAAGTTCTCACCAGGTTAGGAACTAGAGTTCTTCTGGCCATTCAGGCCGAGGTGGAGGTCATGGACGTGGTGATAAGTCACCTGTCTTTCAGCAAAAATATAGTAGATTAGCTCAGAGTGGTCAGGTGGGGTCACAGGGATGTGGAGCAGGCCAGACCTTTACAGTGGAGCAGACCCAGCCGGAGCAGGATCTCGAACCTTCTACAGTTCTAGGTACAATCCTAGTTGCCTCGATTTTATCTTCATCTCTTTTCGATACAAGGGCTTCCCATATCATTATATCAATTGGTATCATAGAGAGGCTTTGGCTCTGTGTCTTATCTTATGCCGATATCTTGATGCTAGACACTCTGTTGTAAACTAGAACGGCTAGTGTATGTTAGTGTAAGGAGTGCCCTCTAGAGGTTGGTGGGTGTCACTTCTTATGGGATCTCTATATCCTAGAGATGACAGGCTATGATGTCATTCTCGGAATTGACTGGCTAGTTCCCATCCAGGCAGTCGTCGACTATTATCTCCGTAGGGTGAGTTTCTTATCACCAGAGGGTGGATGTTTTCTTCATAAGGGTGAGTGGGATGTCCAGGCGAGAAGAGCAAGTCTAGAGAGTCATGGGTTTGGAGGAGTTAGAAACCATATTTCTAGTCTATATCTGGACGATCAGGGGACTTCAAAGTTGGAATTTCCCCCGATGGTGGATCGTTTCAGGGATGTCTTTCCAGAGGACATTTCAAGTTTGCCTCCAGAGTGTGAGGTAGAATTTTCTCTTGAGCTTGTGCCAGGAGCGGCACCTATTTCCATTACTTCTTATAGGATGGCTACACCTGAGTTGCGGGAGCTCAAGAAGCAGTTGGAGGAGTTTCAGGAAAAGGGTTTCATCCAACCTAGCACTTCTCCTTGGGGTTCACTTGTCCAGTTTGTGAAGAAGGCATATGGTACTCTTAGGCTTTGCGTGGATTATTTGAAGTCGAACCAGTTGACGGTCAAGAACCGATATCCTTTGCTGAGGATTGATGATCTCTTTGATTAGCTTCGAGGAGCCCGAGTATTCTTGAAGATTTAATTGAGGTCCGATTATAATCATTTGTGTGTAATACCATCTTATATACCTCTTACAGCTTTTTAGAGTAGGTATGTTCTATTCAAGTATATGTTTATGCCGTTTGGTCCCAAGAATACACCTGCAGTTTTCATGGAACTGATGAACCGAGTGTTCCATCCTTACATGGATTCCTTCATGATGGTTTTCATGGATAATATCTTAGTGTACTCTCACACTCGACACGAACATGGTACACACCTTGATATCGTTCTGAGTACACTGAGAGAGCATCAGTGATATGCTAAGCTCTCAAAATGACACTTTTTGATGGATCATATTCACTTCAGGGGTCATGTTATCTCAGAGATAGGAGTATCAGTATACCCAGAGAAAGTTAGAGCATTAGTTTCTTGGGAGCATCCAAATAATGTATTTGAGGTGAGGAGTTTTCTATGCCTATCTGGATACTATAGACGTTTCATTCAGGACTTTTCACGCATAGAAGCACCACTGACGGGTCTGACTGAGAAGGGTGTGAGGTTCCTGTGGTCAGATTATTGTGAGTTGGACTTTCAAGAGCTGAAAGAAAGGGTGACATTAGAAACTATACTAGTATTTATAGAGCAGGGAAGGAGCTATATTGTTTATTGTTATGCTTCAGGTATCAGGCTGGGAGTTGTGCTGATGTAGGGAGATTGAGCCATTGTGTACGGGTCTCAGCAGTTGAGGCCACCTGAGAGGAATTAACCGACACACGATCTCAAGTTGGCAGCTATTGTTCACGCCTTGAACTGTTGGAGACACTATCTTTTGGGAATTAATTTTGTCATTTTAACCAACCAAATATGTATCAAGTACATCTTCACACCGTGTGATCTGAATTTGAGACAGTGAAGGTGGGTTGAGTACCTTTAGTCTTTTGACTTTGAGCTTGCCTACATGCTAGGGAAGGGAAATGCCGTTGTTGATGTGTTGAGTAGGATAACTCAGATACCGGAAGTTCATAAGGCTAGCAATGAGTGTCAGCTTATGGTTTTATTCTATGAGATGCATCTAGAGGTTCACAACAGACAAGGGTAGACATTTATATCTTCTATGTTTATTACCTCTACTCTTCTTGATCGAGTACGAATGAGGCAACTATCAGATTTTGAAGTCCTAGTCCTAAAAGAGAGTGTGTTAGGAGAGGAAACTATTCCTGGGTGGACCATAGGAGAGGATGTGATCTTTCATTTCTAAGGAAGCATATGGGTGCCAACAGATATACATGAGCAGCTAATGCAGGACTTTCATTCCTCTGTTTGGGAAGTTCATCGTCGAATCACCAAAATGTATCGTGATCTACACAATTAGTATTGGTGGCCAGGTATGAAGAGGGATGTTGTTGGTTTCGTCATGAGGTGTTCCGCCTATCAGCAGGTGAAGGTAGAGGCCAACATGGATTTTAAAGAAGTAACCCATTTTTGATTGGAATTGGAACGATGTCGTGATGGATTTCATGATATGGTTGTTGAGGTCTCCTCGAGGGAACGACGCAGTATGAGTTGTCATCGATAGAATTACGATGGTCTCTCACTTCTTGCTAATCAAAAAGACCTTCAGTGTTGATGAGCTGGGACGGTTGTAAATCCATGATATTGTAGGTCTGCATGGAGTTCCGCACTCCATCGTTTCAGATAGGGATGAACGTTTTACTTCTCGGGTCTGGCATGGGATATAGAAAGCTATTGGTATGTAGGTGCTTCTTAGTATAGCCCACCATCCTCAGATAGATGGCCAATCTGAGCATACAATTCAGGTACATGAGGACATGCTCCAAGCATACATCCTGGATTTTGGAGGATCATGGGAGAAACATATACCTATTGTGGAGTTTTCCAATAATTATAGTTTTCATCCAACTATTCAGATGGAACCTTATGAGGCTTTGTACGGTAGGCCATACCGATAACCCTTATGTTGGATAGAGGCAGGAGTGGTAGCTTTGCTGGGACCCCGTCTTGTTCAGGAGACCACAGAGAAGATCGAGTTGATTCAGAAGAGGATGGCTACTGCACAATCTCGTCAGAAGTCTTATGCTAATCAGCAGAGACGTCCTCTAGAGTTTGAGGTCGGGGATTAGGTTTTTCTAAATGTCACACCGAGGTTAGAACACAACAGGCTTCGGAGGCAGGGTAAGCTTTCAACGAGGTACGTCGGGCCATTTGAGCTGTTGGAGAGAGTTGGGAGGGTTTCCTATCGGTTGTAGTTATCTTAGAGGTAACAGGCTATGCACAACGGTTTCCACGTTTCTCAGCTCCAATATTACTTTCCGACCCGTCTCATGATTTCCAACCCAAGGAAGTCGACTTGGAGGTGGATGCATCATTAGAGGAGCTTCCTATCTAGATTTTCGATCACAGTATGATGGTTCTCCATGGCCAGTCTGTTCCTCTGGTACGAGTTCTATGGCAGCATGGGTGAGTACAGGACAACACATGGGAGAGGGAGGCTGATGTATGATCATAGTGGCCAGATTTGTTCAGGGTTTCTTTATCTACGTTGCACTGGGGAAATTATGGGATGAATTTATTTAAGGGGGGAAGTTTATAAGAACATGATTCTTCTTTTCATGTATGTTTTTCGTTTTTCTAGAGTTTTTGAGAAATGAGGAGTTTCTGGAAATTTTTGAAGTACACGTCCTGTACTTTATGAGTACACTCCATGTACTTCCTTGCCACATGAGGCTGTGTGGTGGCCGTGTAGTATCCACACACATGGTAATGTGGGAGTGTTTGGAGGCCACATAAAGCGGAGTATGGAAAAGGAGAGTACATGTTGTGTAATTTAAAAGTACACGTATTGTATTTTGTTTTTTGTTCATTAAACACACTAGGGTCGCGTCTGACGGACATAACACCTTATATCTTGGTTTTGTTCGTCCGAGAGCACTAAGTAGCCACAGATCTTTAGCGATCCCCTAAGCCTCCATCCATCCTCTGAATCAAACACTATCCATCACATTGTAATTGCATCGGTGAGTTCTCTCTTCTCCAAGTGAATAGTTTCCTAATTTCTCCTCTTTCATGAGTTATCGTGGGTGGAACATTTCATGGATTTTCATAGATCTATGGCATTGTAATGTGATAAAAGCCTTGTGGTTCAAGTATATTGATCTCCCAACACCAAGGTAGGTGGTTTGTTCCTTTTTGTAGAATTTCCTTGTTTTTTATGTTCATATTTTCCCAATACACATGAACGGGGTATTGCACGTTTACTGTTTTAGCCCTATTGTTTTCCAGGCTTGCTTGTATGCCTGAGTAGAGGTTATTGTTTGTGAATTTGGTAATTTGCTGCGATTTGGAGGTATTTACCATTATTGTTTTTCCTGCACTGACCTTTGTGTCTATTTTTTCATGTTAGGCTTCTATTTACAATCCCATGCATAGTATTTTAGGATGTGTGACTGTTGCTCTGATATGCTGTTATGTTGTAGAATTCTAGACACATAGTTCTTGAGGTTTACTTTGGCCATTACGCAATGATATACTTGCTGATTTTAGATAGGGCTGTGAGAACCTAGTGTAGTAGACCATATGGAGAATTGACGTAAGGGTTTCTCCAGAGTGTCTTTTATAATTTACGATGCGAGACCATAGGGGGAATTGACGTTGAGTTCCTCCTCAGAGAGTCTGTAGTTCCTTGATGTGGGCCACATAGAGAATGTGATGTAAGTGCTTCCCTAGAGTGCCTTTAGTACCGATACGAGACTATAGGGGGAATTGACAGTGAGTACTTCCTCAGAGAGTCTATACTTTAGCTGAACCAGAGGGGTGAGACTATGTGTGCTTCCTAGAGGGTTTCTTGTATCTATTAGGTTGGACCAGAGGGGTAGGTTGTGAGTACTTCCAATAGGGTTACCAATTGTGTTTATCTACTTGATTATCTATTACTTTATTTTTGGACTATGGATTGTTTCTTACTGATTACTTCCCTGTTTACTGCTTTCTGTACATTTACCTGCCATATATTCACTCACTGTTAGGCCCGGATCATTAGGTGGTTGCCTATTGGGATTTAGTCTCACACCTTGTTTTGGCCATGCTTTTGGGCCCAAAAATATTATATTGTTTCACATATAGATAAGGGCACATGCCCTTCTACTTCAGGTACTTGACCTGCTATAGAGCTGGGGATAATGGGACCAAGTTATGTCTTGCGATACTGAGGATTTTATCTGCTTTTTTTTGCACTTTGGTTTAGCGCTGTTTTATTTTAGCATTGTGACTTGTTTGGATATTTTCAAAGACATATATGTACCATGCATCACTTTATATATATGTCTTCCAGTTGTTTAACATTTCAGTATTCTTTTTATTTTTGTTGTATATTACTACTTCTGCTATTGTAAATTTGTTTATCTTCCGTTGTGTTACTCTGCAATTGAGGGCGTAGTTTCCCCACTATCACTCCCAATGCCCTCGCTGCTAGTCAGCAGCCTCTGGTGTTTGGGGAAATGTGCTTGAGTCCATGTGACCAACCATGTACAGGGCACCTCTAGGTGGCTTCTGGAACCGGGACGTTACACAGTTATTGATTTATGATGAATTATAACTCTTATAACCACGTTTTTTGAAATAATAATGTTTATGCTAGGAATCATGTTTATGATCTCTAGAAGGTTGGGTATGAACTTCATATGTTATGATCCTAATAACATAACCTTATTATTATCTTATTATTTCATATGATCATGGATTTATATCTCATATGTTTATCCTTATTAAGCATCTATGCTCACCCATTCTTATGTTTCCTTACCCAAATGATGAAGAAAGGTTTTAAAAAAGAAATTTCAAATAAGGGTGCTAGATGTGAAGAAATTTTGGGAGATGATATATAATTTTATGAAACAGATGTTTATGTTTCATTTTTTTCAAATACGCTAAACCCATATGGTTGTTTCAATGTTTTGATATGTTATGTAATGAATATTAATCTATTTAGATGTAATATCTATGTATGAAAATTATGGTTCATTACACACATTTACTTTTAATATGAATTAATTTAGTATAAGAATTATCTATTTATATTTAATCCACCAAATTAAATTTGAAATAACCTTATATTGGGTTTTTGTACAATTTTTTGTGTGCCTAAAAACTGATTTTTCTTTATACTTTTTTAAAATACATAATGTTTTTCCCTTATAATTAATAAAATTAATCACCAATGAGGATAATTTTAAATGAAAATTTAAGATTACATATGAGTAAAAATTAATTTAAATTCATAAAATTATTATTATGAGTCATATATTTTATATAAAATCATCCTTTTCATGAAAAATACACTTATTAAAAACTAGCTTTCTTGTCGCGCCATCGAGATTAATTTTAAATTAACATTTTCTATTTCTATGAATAAAATTTGGAAAAATAGATAACATGTTTGGATTAATAATAATTTATATTATCCAGCAAGGTGAAATTATTTTTTGAACATAATGATTAATGAAAATTGTTTAAAATTAACTACCGTGATTAAGGTTAAAACATGGGTTTTCACGTTTTATGTGCTTGTGTTAAAATTAAGTTTCCTCAAACCTAGGTTTTTTATTTAATGAATTGAATTTCATATCTATAATCAATAGTTATAAATTATCTAATAAATATTATTTTTATTTTTTATTAAATGATAATTTACCTAGATAAATAAAAATATACAAGTCACAGTGGTAAAAACTAAAATAGTGAAATGGAGAAAACATAATAACTATGGAATAAAATGATATATATATGTTTCGTTTTTTTAGTGTATGTGTTTCTTGAAACAATTAACCCTACCATTAATTTTAATCAATTTTGGATCCACGTGAGTTAATAGTGACCTCCCATTATTGAATAATTTTGAAAATTTACAAAAAAATGTAAATCTTCCCCAATTATAAAAGAAACCCCTTTACCCCATTCTTCACACATCTCAATTCATTTGGATCGTACAATACCTACCCAAATTACTTACCAAATCCACTACCATAATCATATAAGAATTATTTTGTAAATAAATCCATCCTATGAAGGATTTTGGGGAAAACCTAAGGTGGATACCCAAAGAAAATGTAACGTTATTCAAAAAACATTTTTATTTTATTCTTTTCTCCACCTCCTTAAATAATTTCTAAAACATTATCATATAATAAAAAAAGATAATAGTTCTACCACAATATAACCTAATTATCCCTTGGTGTCATTTGGAGATCAATAGACCATGTTTATATCACTACTATAGGGGATCTACTTTGGGTCCTCCGTAAACAATGATTTTAGGGAGAAAAGGGTTTTGGAAAACCAACAACATCATCGAAGAAATATCCTAATTCACAATATTCCTTCTTTCAATATATTTAAATTGATTATAAATTTAGCATGAAAAAATTACATTACATGGTTCTGAGCTTTATATGTCAATATTGGATGAAAAATATTCATTGGTCGTAATGTTTACGTCTTGCACAATTGATGATCAATCCATCAAATTCAAAAAAAAACTAGAATGGTTATCCACATAAAAATATATTCTACTATGATTATAAAATTTCATTTATATTGAAGCGGTCACATTTAAGTTTAAAATTATTTTTTTTACTTTTTATTGTATATATAAAATTTTGGTGCATTTTCATTTCTATATTATTCATTATTTAATACAACAATTAATTAACATTATTTCAACATTGCGATTTTATTTATACAAGATTCATATTTTCTTAGGGACCAAGAATTGATAAAGAATTATAAGAGATGACATTGATAGGTGACAAATATTTTGGTCGGTATATTGGGCTACATGCCATGTTGTCTAAGTACACACTCTTTACCCAAGTTCATTGCACACTTACATATAGTGGGATACATGATGTGTCGAGCAGTTAATACATGTGATGCATTTATTTTACTCTATGTTATGACTGATAAAATAGGGAACATGGTTTTTTATAATAAAATTCATGTATATTGAGTACAAATCATGTGTTCAGTACAATATAATGAAAAAATTTGCACTATCTTTGTGGTTAAATACATGGTTTTTCACCACGTGAGTGTAAGAGACTGAAAAAATATTGAAACAAATGATAGTTATCTGGTGTAAACATCATGTAAATCATTAATCCCCATATATGAAGAACATGTAGATTCATTTAGTGGATTTCATGTATAAAATACATTTAAAACACATGGTGTATATCTTTTTAGTAGATGCCATGTTGTTTGGAATTAAAAGAGCGATCGATTGTCGCATATCGACAGGTCAAAGTTCTAATGCTATGTTAATGTGTATAGCAGCACTCGAGTCGAATCCTCAGCGATGATACATTTTTAAATGTCGAATTTTTTTAGTTTATTTTATTTTTATTGGGGGGGGGGTTGTTTGCTGAGCTTAAATGAAGTGATTAATGATTCGTGTTTAATTTAACAATTTGATAAAGATTAGGGTGAGTTTATTATTAGGGAGTCAATCTTGTGATATCATTGAGTTGTGCTTTATATTGCATGTAAATTAACACCCACATCACGAGATAAAATTGATTGGAAATCCTAAGTGTTATGGCTTTAATCGAAGCCTTAACATAACATAGGTTTCTAATATCAATTAAACCTTGTTGATGGCAGTGCATTTATGGTTCCAATAATCCATTGAAACCACAAATTAAACAAAACAAGTCATTAATCCATGACATATAATGTTTAACATACAAAATGTTAATTTAATGAATATTCATCGAGAAAATTCTCTCAATAACTTAAATAACCAAATTATAACTCACCCCAATGGTAGATTTACTCAGAAATTGTTTTGGTTAATAATCTTTTTGTAATTTTTATGATTATTAATTATAAATAGAAGAAACAGAAAGGGATAATAAAAGAGTGGTGCGTCGAACACACACACACACACACACGATGATGATAATTAAAAACAAACTTTAGATCAAATGGGAAAGTGAAAGAAGGGAAGGGGATTCAAATGTATATAAACTATTTTGAGAATATTAATATTTAAATATAGACGTTGGAAGAAAATAAGAGATAATGAAGAAGAAAATTTCATTAAAACATAATTACGAAAACAACACATACGAGATTACAAATAAAGAAAAGCACAAAAGTAAAGGAAATAAAAGAGGGGAGGAAGGGTCTATCAAGTAAAAACATGAGTATGGAGGGCCCTCCCAAGACTTTGTAAAGGCTTTGGTCATCGCAATATGTGATCCACTATTCTGAAATTCGAACTCTTTGAAAGGAGAGGAGGGGGATGTATTAATAGCCCAATGTTTTGTGTTGTTTTCATTCCAAAACAACCCCTCCACTTGCATCGCCAATTTGATAACATAGACAGCCGAATCTCAAGATATAATCTTCTTACAAGTTGTACATAAATATCTCCTCTGTCGAATCGGAATTTTTGGTGGCCATTGGACGTAAGGATCCAAAGTAATATCCGGTTGATTAAAAAAGTTAATCTGTCCATTTCAATTCCAAATTTTTGAAGTCCAAAATGTGAATGGGTTTTTGAATATAAATATGCCTTCAAATATGAATTATTTCTTCAATAACGTCGGCTGCCTGTATCTCCTCTTTCACACTAAAAGATATCACCTTGATTTGATGATTACAACCTGAGATATTTCATGAATAGTGTATAGATTTTAATTCCAGCCTGAATGGTGGGATGGACTTCAATGAATTAGATGGTCCCATTGTTCTTGGATTTGGGCCCTAAAACTTTTATCCATTACGTCTTGACTTGTTATCAGAATTTTTTAGGATAATTAACGAATTTTAACTTCTGGATTGAGCCTAGTAATTCAATCTTCATGGATGGTGTAGTTTTCTCATAGATTTTGTGGGTCTTCTTGTGTTGTCCATATGAGCCATAAAATGGTAAAATTGGCTCATGATCCCTTCTGATGAAATGTTTGATATTTAATTAGGAATCCTAAAGAAGAAGAACCACACAATTTAGATTAGTAGGGTGATATTAATAATTAAAATAGTAAACTGACTCAATTGGACTACTTCTAAAAATGCTAAAAAATTATACTTAGTATCAAAACATTAATATTTCACACAAATTATGAAAATTTCATATAAAATAAGTAAAGGGAGTATAATATAAGTAATGAAAATATTAATAACATCAACTACTGCAAACTTAGTCTTGTGCATGTCCTCATGTGAAACAAATATAAAAACATGACAAAATCATTTTCACTCACCAACAAATATTAAAATTTTGTTTTGTCCAATCAGGGGAGGTTTAGAATATTTCACTCATCCATATTGGATTTCAACTCAAATTTTTATAGAAACAATATTCCAGAAAAAACATATTTTTTCATGCTTAAATCTAGAAATGGAAAATGTGGACACTCAAAACAGACACCTCTCAAGATGATAAAATTTATTTGTGGAGGTTCACACTTTCACCAACCAAAAGTGAAAATATTATATTTGAAAGAGATCTCAGCTTCCAGTACCTATCCAAAGTGAACACGAATCAAGAGGTGTTTTAAAGGGGTTTTTCTATGGATATGGGATAGTAGGAATATAATGTCCAATAGAGAGAAGAAGAGGGGTAAAACACCAACATGGAAAAACCAATGCACATTTTTTTTTGAAATGAGACATGAATGGAAATGGAAACATATATTTACAAGGGAATGAAAATGTGAAATAAGACACAAAATTGGAAGTAAATATGAAGGGAATGAGAATATGTAATATTTTCAAAACACAAAACTTCTCCCAATTACATAAGAATATAATCCAAGTGTTATTTTTTTTCCTTTTTTTCCTTTTTTTCAAATGATGAACTTGAATCAGATCTCACATTCATATCCCAACCCATGATTTATATCCTCACGACACTAATTGTAATAGTTATAATAAAATCAAAGGTTGAGGAAGAATTATTTTTAACCTAACTAAGAAACAACCCAATTTTATTTTGTTCTTCTTTTATTATATTTTAGATTTTTTCGAAAACTGGTAAATAAAATTTACAAAATTACATAAATGAATGTACATTACATTCCCCAAAACACACTGAATGACAACCTCTCCCTCATACATAAATTGATGCTTTCACTCAAGCTTTTGATATTATGGTAAAATAATCAAATTGTACCCAAAATGAAACCCATTCCCCCTCACATAAATTTCAAAAAAAAGATTATGCAATAGAAATCCATTTTGATATTGCGTGGGATAAGGAATTGGGCTTGTAATGTGGCTATCAAAGAAAAGGTTTTCAAAGGCTCTAATGGGCTTTCAAAATAAGGATTAATGTATGGTTAAATAGAGGATATTTGGCTATTTTTATTCTCATGTGGTTCAAAAAATGCCTCTGTCATATTAATGCAAACTAAAGTTGGAAATTCAGATCGAAGGTCCACAAAATCAAGATTCACAAATGGGGGTAAAAAAACACATTTTGAAAACATTTCCATAGGTGGCCTTATCATGAAAAAATTTTTGTTCCTCATGGTTGGGGAAAATCCTTCTCCAAATAAAAAATTGAGCCTTTATAATTTGTTAGTTTTGACACCATATTCAATATGAAAACTCAGGATGAAAATAAAATGTTTTTGAAATGAAAACTGGTCTTGTTGACTCACCAAAATGGTTGGAAACGTTTTGAAAATTTAGGTTGTGAGCAATTGTGAATATTTTGTTTTTCATTTTTTTGTTAATTTTTTAGTTTTTTTTTTGTGTTTTTATAGTACACACCCACACATAAGAGAAAGAGAAAAAGAAAGGATTTGATGAAGAAAGTGGTAAAAATGAAAGATAAGGAGAAGAGAGAGAGATAGAGAGAGAGAGAGAGAAATAGTTAAAGGGAAAGAGTGTGTAAGAACCTGGTTTTTGAACCTATAAGTCGTTGTGTATTTCGTGATGTTATTACAAAGTAGGATGTTCAGACAACGTGTGATTCCGAGCCCTGGTGCGGCTGAAATTAAATTTTAAGTGCGTTCACATTTGACACGCCAAATAAACAGAATAACTCTTAAATGGTTTCTTAGATGGGAAAACGGAGGGCACTGTTGATTCCGGAACGTGTCGTTTACCTTAGGAGAGGTGAAATTTTCGCAGGCACGGGCCAACTATGAAAAACGCCCCTAGGGGAATTTTCGTAATTTAGCAGCCTTGAACGTTGAATTTATATGTTTTTAATGGTGGATCAGATTAGATTCTTGAGACCACCGTTTCACTCCGAAGGTGTTTTTTACCTTAGGGGCGGCTTAACCCCGACCTCGCTGAATGTTTGGGTACGGGGTCTATGGGCGGGGGGTTTAAGTGTTTTTCTATTTAAACACCACACCTAACCTCTTATTTCCCAACTTGATTCTCTTCTTGGTGTTTTACCCTAAATGAGCTCCCCTCCCCTCCTCCACCTATCCAGCGAGGCGTGGCAACTCCAGAAGACAGTTGGTGAATCGTTAGGCTATGCCCATCGAGGTAGGATCTTCTCGTATCCATTTCAATTTCCAGCATCATCTTCGCTCTAAATTAATGATGTCGAACCAATTTTTAAATTTAAATATATTTCTATATTTTTGTATTTTATATATTGATCTTTCCTCTACACTTTTTGTATTTGAAATCTGAGTTCTGAGGTGACCGCAATTGTCCGGCGAAGTTTCGGGAGTTTTGGGTGTTTTTCCGGCGGTTTGATGAGGCTCAGTAGTGGCGCAGTGAGTCCCAACGACAGCACGGTGGGGTTCTAGGATGAGGTGCGGTTGGCCGGGTGTTCTTAGGAAGCTCGTCAGCAGGGCGTCCATGTGGTTTCTCTAGGGGGCGAGCGAGCACGCCGAGGCGCGACGAGGGCGGGGTCGCGCGCCGCGACCCCGTGTGGGGACAGAGACCCTCATACGATGGGTCTCCGCGCAAGACCACGACTATCCACAAGGGTCAGTCGGCACTAGGTGGACCGAGGGTCCACGTTCAGACCACGCAGCCAGGCCACAGGCCGGGCAGACCGGCCGACCCAGGCCGGTCCAGCCCAAGCAGTTCGTCCCCTCTGACTTCAGACACCCGTTGCTTTCACTACGGAAGTCTGTTTTGCGTGCCGTCTACAACAGTGCAATCCTCGGTTCGATACGATGCTTCTGAGATGGTTTTGCGGGTTTTAATTCCCGAGACAGGGGTGGGGAGCTTGGTGGAGTTACACGCCCATTTAGTGGATTGGCATTTTTCTAGGGGTTATTTTTTCGGATAGCACAGAGACATCCGTTGTCAGATTTAAGCGTCGTTAGTGGCATTGCAACCCTGGAATCAAGGCAGAGATTTCCATTACAGTTTCGGGCACTTATGTTAGAGTTGATATGTGGGCCCTACGGGGCATATTTAAACGACGTGCAACATTTGGCGACGTTTTTTTCCAGCGTCCGTCCGGGGCAGATTAATAGTCGATTTGATGTGTTTTTTCCAGACCCATCACAATGACGCAGTCCGCCCTAACTCTTTCGAGAGCGAGAGTGGACCCCACGAGACAATTTGTGAGCCTGAAGCAGTGGAGAGAAACTTTTTCGTTGGGGGTCCGTCCCCAGTGAATGAGTAGTCCATCTCATATGGTTTTCTGCGAGGATTGCAGTGGTATGATCTGTTGGGAAATGTAGAGCCTCATTAGAGATCTTATTAAATATGGAAGCATGGAAGGGTGTTGGACTGATGTTTCCTTGATGCACACCGAACTATCATGTTGTAGCGATGTTGGTGACCCCCAATGATAGCATGGGCAGTGCAGATCTATCGGCCCAGTTCTAGGTTTAACCTCCAGCTGGGATGGGCAGTAGGCTACCCAAAAATGTATTAGGGTTTACCCTCCTGTGGGGCTGGGCAGTGGGTTACTCATCGATATTTAGGGTTAACCCTCTAGAGGGGCTATGTAGTGGGTTACTCGTTCACTTACTAGGGTTTCCCTCTAGTGGGGTTGGGAAGTGGCTTACTCGACAACTTTTAGGGGTTTACCCTCCAGCGGGGCTGGGAATTGGGTTACCCGATGACCTCTATGGGTTTACCCTCCAGCTGGGCTGGGCGGTGGGTTACCCAGTGGCTTTTTTAGGCTCATACATTTCTAAGGGGCTAGTCAGTGCCTTTTTATCTATGACTACCGGAGATGGATCCTTGGTTGTACGGATCAACTATGTGATAGCTTTGACATGACCTTAGGACATACAAGGACAAGGGGAATTTTTCCCACCGAGACGCGTCCTTACGACGGGACCTAATTGTTGTGCGGGCGAGTCAGTGCCACCCAAATTGGATAGTATCGATGTGCGATGATTGAGCCCCATTGACTTGTACCTCCTAGGTTGACTTGAGAGAAGTTTGGGTTCAGTATTGGATATCCCAAGAACTGTTGGTGAATATTCATGGGCTGAACTCAGAGATTGAGATCCCCTTGCACACTCGTTCGGGTTCCTTGTTGAGCATATATACATATACACTTGACTTTGGTTCCCACTCCTTGGGTTCAATTACTCTCTTTCTTGTATGGGCGATGATTCATGGTGTATGCCACGTTCTTTCCAAGTTTAGATCCTCATTGTTCGATGAGTCCACTCTCCTACTATAGGTAGTGAAGGCTCGACAAGAAGTTCATCTTCTCACAGTTCCTAGCTCCTTGTGTTTGGATGAGTTTACTTCCTTCCTATTGTTGGGTTGTGCTACACTCTCTTTACTGTAATCTTTTACTATTCTGGTTCTGTATCCTTCTCACCTCTTTAGTGCCTCTTTTTTTTATCCCTCGAGCTTTCGGGGAATCCTACTGAGTATCTTTATAGTCACCCCTTCTTGGGCTTTGCCCGCACCTGGTGTGACTTTGCAGACGACAAACAAGTTGATCATGACTACGGAGGAGCATAGAGGTCACAGGATCACGAACAACGTGTCATGTTCGTGCCATAGTTTTCAGGTGGGGATCTATCCAGTTGTTTCCTTTTGTTACCTATTGCCGGGTTGTGGAACCTTTGTGGTTGGGCAAGTTTTTTTCCCTTTTTACTATTCAGTTTACTTATTAGTACATTCAACACTTTATTTTCCCTATTTAGTGGTTGATTCATGACTATGGTTGGGTTATATCTATTTTTCCTGTGGTTTTCTTTATTACTTTGCACTTCTGCATCGAGTGGGTTCTGTGTGCGTGTGTACATGTACTTAGGTGAAGGCCTCCCCAAGATTGGTACTCCTTCGACGCTGGTCGCCAGGCTCTAGCCTATGGAGGTGGGCTTGAGGAAGTTACGGCTCGGGACCGGTAGGGTTGGTTCATGACAAAGTGGTATCAGAGGTGGTTCATTCTTTGGGGTGTTGTTCGGACATCCTTAAAAAGGAATTAGTTGAGATTTAGGGAAATAGTGTCGACGGGTATCGAGAGCGGCTCTATGGCCAGGGAGTCCAGTGATGGTATGGGCAGCCGATGTATCCATTCACCAGGACCCTAATAACCCTCTTGTCGACTTGGCACGCTAAGACACTTGTTGTAGGGAACTCTGGAACATTCATTCGATAGGATTGAGTCATTGACTGTCCTTGTTGAGTCAGCTCCACTTTGTGATTACTATTATAAATATATGCTCATCCGATCAGGGTAATCCTTGATAACTTTCAGAAAGCCCTCATGACAGCATCAAGTCAGGCTACCTACTCCAGTTCGTGACGTTGATCTGGTGAGTGATAAGGCGTCAGTCCAGGGACCCTCATGTGATCCCCTTCCACCCAGTGCTTTAGCAGTAGCCCCTCCGCTTGTAGAGAAATAGTTAGTACTAGCATATCATGACGAGGTTGCGTGCAGACTGAGAATCCTACGAGACTTCCAGTGTCCGAGGCCGCCAAGTTCCCGCGGGGACCCAGATCCCCAGGTGGCGGAGGACTGGCTTGAGTCAGTGGTACGACTCTTCAGGCTGGTACAAACCCCAGAATATGAGATGGTGGACCTGGCTGCCTGCCTGTTCATTGGGACAGCCGTGATATGGTGGGGTTTGGTGACACATACCCATGACGAGTCATCCCTCACATGGGATGACTTTAGCAGCTTTTCCGAGAGGAGTAATCCCCCCCGTATTTACGCTCCGTTCGGATCCTGGAGCTTCTGGATATGAAGTTGGGGGGATGTATGTGTCCCAATACTCATCCTGGTTCACTGATCTTACACTCTACTCGTAGGAAATGATCCACGACAGCTACTTCCGGGCGCGGAAGTTCAAGCAAGGTCTTCATAGGGAGATCTATGCTAGTGTGTTACCCTTGTGCATCCCCACTTACACCGAGGTGCTATAATGGGAACTTTTGACAGAGAGCTTCCTAGACGAGGGGTTTCAGATGGCAGGACCTAGCGGTGGCCACTTTAGAGCGGAGTCATCAGCAGGCAGACAACAGAGAGCAGAGCCTTGATTGGGGAGGCCCCTCTTTGAGAAGATGCAGGGGCAGGGTCATACACCACAGTGGCTCCATGGAGAACCAGGGCCACCTAGCACGGGATTTCCCGACCAGGCGTACCGATCAGCCGTGGCAGGCAGGGGGCATACCGCAGTGGCAGAGGCAGCGCCGTGACCAGTGATCCCTCAAGAGAGGACAGGGTGGTCCCCAGGGAGGCGGTGTAGGTAGAGAGGTAAGGCCTGGAGGTTCGGGACGATGTTTTGAGGTCCTTATAAGTCCACCACTGGGCGGCCCATGCCAAGATCAGGGAGCTGGCGGTAGGGGTCGTGGGGTGCTTCAAGCTATGGGTGTTCGTGACCCCCTAACACACGAGATGGTTCGAGGTATGCTTTGTGTTTACTCCACAATTGCTTCCATACTAGTAGACACATGCGCCAGCCATTATTTTATATCACTGATTTTGGTACGGGAATTGGAGCTCCCTGTTGAGGCGCATGGGCATGTGCTTAGTCTCTAGATTCATACGGGAAGTGCCTCACGGGTGACCTTTATCTACAAACAGTGCGAAATGTCATTCAAAGGAGGGAATTTCACGTGGGACTTGCTCGTCATCACGATGGAAACATGCGACTTCATCCTGGGCATGAATTGGCTTTCGATGGTTCACTCCTATATCGAATGTCATCACAAATGAGTCAGAGGCGTGTTTTCATATAGGATGGGGTTCACCATTCTTGGTGAACGAGACCTCATGGCATAGCATATGGGTACTCTGAGGAGGATACCCCGACCTTTTTCGCACCAGTTAGTGAGCATGGATCTCGGATAAATAGATGCTACAGGCACTTGGATCCCTACCATTGTAGAGGACTACATGGACGTCTTTACTGAGGATGTTACGGGACTACCTCTGAGGCGAGAGAAGTAGTTCTGCATTTACTTACAGGCGGGGACTACCCTGATATCATGTACGGCTTGTTGAATGGTCCCCACAGAGCGCTGGGAGATACAAGTTCAGCTAGATGACCTTCATGAGAAGGGATTCATTAGGCCCAGTGTGTCCTCCCGGGTAGCTCCAGTTTTGTTTCTGAAAAAACGTATATGGGAGTCTGCTGCTTTGTGTCGATTATCATCACATGAATCAGGCCACGATAAAGAACAAGTACCCTATGCCAAGGATCAAAGACCTCTTTGACCAGTTGGTAGGCGAGAAGTGGTTCTAGATGATCGATCATCGATCTGGCTACCACTAATTGCGGGTTCGTGAGGCTAATATCTCAAAGCTGGACATCCGTTTTCGATATGGGCACTACGAGTTTCTGGTGATTCCCTTTGGTGTGACGAATGCCCCTTCGGTCGTCATGGCTTTAATAAACTAGATTTTACATCCATACTTGTCACGTTTTCTGGTTGTCTTTATTGACGACATACTCATTTACTCGATGACAGAGGAGGAGCATGCAGAGCATTTGAGGATGGAACTAGACTTACTTTGAGAGAACAAACTATATGGTAAGATCTTGAAGTGCCAGTTATAGATTCATGAGATTCAATTTTTGGTGAATTTCATTACGGAACATGGATTGGATTTGGATCCCGCAAATATAGAGGCAATGCTTACTTGGGAGCCACCCAAGAATGCGTCTGTGGTGCAGAGTTTCCTTGGCTTGGTAGGGTACTACAAGAGGTTCATGGAGGACTTCTCTGGGATTGATGTCCCTTTGACCGCATTGACACAGAAGGGACGACCGTTCACCAGGACTGATTAGTGCCATAAGGCCTTCGAGGAGTTGAGACATAGGCTAACTAGAGCTCCAGTATAGAGGCTTCTAGAGGATGGTGTTGAGTTCATAGTATACTGCGATGCTTTGGGAGCAGGGATCGGGTGCATGATGATGAGGCAGCGAGCAGTGATTGCATATGGGTCGAGGCAGTTGAGGCCCCATGAGTAGAATTATGCGACTCAAGATTTGGTGCTGGCAGCAGTGGTGTTCGCCTTGAGGTTTTGGAGACACTACCTTATAGGTGAGCATTTTGTGGTCTACTCAGACCATCAGAGCCTCAAGTACGTATTTACTCAGAGGGATTTGAATCTGAGGTAGAGGCGCTGGCTGAAGTTTCTAAAGGACTATTATTTCGAGATAGTCTGCACTTTGGGGAAGGGATACGTAGTAGCATATTCCTTTAGTAGGAAGTCCCAGGCTCATCACGTGTGGGATGCTTCAGAGCAGTTGGTTTCCTTGTAGCTGACCATGGTGGAGCAGGAGGGTATGGCTTTTCTGCAGTCGATGACACCGACTCCTTCGCTCCTTGAGAATGTGAGAGAGTCGCAGTTGGGGGACATCGATAGAGAGATACTACATGATTATATATACACGGGCGATGCACCCAATGGGTATTCTGATGTATGGAATCACGAGATCCTATTCTATGGACGAGCTGTAGTGCCGGTGGCGATGTGGGAGGAGGTGATGTGGGAATTTCACACTTCTCCCATGGCCGTACATCCCAGTGTGGGGAAGATGTATGTAGAGACCCGACGCTTGACGTACATGTACATTACATTACTTTTGCGGAATACTTAGTACATAACAAAAACACACACACAAGGACCGTAATAGTTTAGTGTCTTTGGAAACTCGGAATATAATCTTCTAATCATGGTGAAATATCTTCAATATCTCCCATAAAGATCTTCCCTTTTTTTCTTACCTAAAACCTTTCTTTATATCCTGGGGAAAATAAAACATACAAAGGGTGATCTCAAATGGTCAGTAAGGGTAAGCATGGATAAAATAAAACATACCATATAAATTTAAACTTAAAAACATGAGCATAATGCTTAAACATCAAAATCATGATAAATGACACAAAACATGGAAGTACGTAAGGCATAGGTCATAAAGAATCATTAATAATGATAAAATAGAAAGGGAATAAAACATGTAATTGTGGAAACCATTAATAACATGATATGATTTCCATAGTAGCCAAGGCATTGCTGCCAAGACCATCTTAGTGGACAATGTCCCTTTCTGAATCGAGTTCACTCCTCGTTCCAGTCCTGTATTACTGAACCAGTTTAACTTTCCGTTCCATCCATGTCTATCTCATGAGATATAAATCTTTACCCAATGCATTGGAGGGAGAAATAGGTCCCACCCATCTCATAATGATACCATTCTTATGTGTGCCACAAATCATAAATCATATATCATTGCATAACCCATGTAATAAAAATGGGAATCTTAAACATCGTGACACCATAAAACAATTCATATAAGATAAAGTAATTCATTAATATAATTCCATCACAACATAATAAAATCAATGTAATAATAGGGATAGAAACAGAACCCTTTATAATCTTAGATGGAAGATAATTTTGATAAAACACTTGAACTCCATTCTTGAGGAAAATATCCTTTCTCCTTCAAAAACATTTTTCCTTTCTTAACATGTCATACAATTTTAAACTAAAAGAAGTTGATTAAAAATAAACATGAAATCATGTAAAGGAAGATTATTGGAAATATTTTTTTAAAAATCCATTCATGCCGTATTAGTTAAAAAAACATTCATCTCATACTTTTGTCCGAAAAGTCAAAAGGGTACCTCGTACGAAAAAAGACAAAAGATTCCTTTCATATCTTTTACTAAAAACTCACCTAAGGGTAAAATTGGATTTAAACAATTGTAGTTGGATGGAAATAATATTAAATATTTTGGAAACATGGATTTGGATGATAAAATACACCCCAGTAAATACCAAGGCATAAAAAATCTCGGATAAAAATGAGATTGTGATATTTCCCTTACCTTAGGTCTGATTTGCTTCGTAAGTGTCCGAACCTCATGTATAATGATTTAAATAATGTTATTGACTTATTAAAGAATCATAATTATTTTTATGATATCATATATGGTCATATTCTTAGCTTCTTATTTGTAAAATTTCATTATTACTTGTTTATTCGGGTGTTTATTACCTTTTGTTCTTATGCGTGTTTTGTCGAATAAATTCTTATACTTATTTTTAGGTTATAGATACCTAATTTCCAGAATTTTATTAGTGTAATATATATCATATTTATTCACTCAATTAAGTTATATAATCATTATGCAATGAAGATCATGTAGAACGAGTCGCATCACATCGTGGAAACGGTATTCCGTACGTACGCACGAGCGATGATATCGTTCCCATGATCGTGGAATTGTATTGGAGTGTATGTATTCTATTTCAGAATAAATATCACTTTATAATAGTCATATATAGTCATTATTTCCACCATTATACCCATCCAAGTAAGGTGGTGGTGGAAAATAGATTACACCACGGCGTGGAGACGGTGTTCCGTACGTACGCACGCGTGGTGATTTTTGTTTTCTATAGGATGGTTAGATGGTGAAATAGGGTTGTTTCATAATTATAATAACATATTAGTGTACGAGTGATACTGATGTTATTAATTCATAATGAAACAACTAAATAAGAAGAAGTGGAAGAAGAAATAATGTTGAAAGAATCGGTAACAGACATTACCTCTTATTTGAAGCGCCTCTTTGAGATCTCCTTTTAGGGAACTAAAATAGGTCTTTGAAGAAGACCATAAACTCTAGGATATTTCTAGGGAAGTTTATAAGAGAATTTGGCAGGGGTTGGCCGAGCATAAAGGCTCAAAGTGGTGTGAGGAAGAGAGGGAGGAGGTGCCCTTCTATAAGGGAGGAGAGGGGCACCTATGGAAAAACTAAAAATATTATTTTATTATAAAGTAAAGTTCGGTTTTAAATAGCTCCAAATTGATATATTTCGAAGCTAAGGTGGGGATGTGTCAACATAATCTCATCCAATAGAATTTAGACAAGATTAGGTTCATATTTTACCCTTATCATTTAGATTTATCATTAAGGTAAATAATTTTACTTTTACCGTGTCTTCTTGTGTTCTTATACTATAAGGTTAATAAACATACTATAACAAGCCAAAAGAACCCCAAGTTGTTTTTTATTAATATATATAACCTTATCTATTTCATTTTTAAGAACCGTATATTTTTAAGAATAAAATAACAATTAATAATATAATCATTATTTTAAAAGCTATTTTATGTCAATTTTGACACTATTTAGTAATTGATTTTTGTGAAACTCATAAAAGAATTATTAGTTCTAAAAAAGTTACTTAAATCAATACTAACATGTCATTTTAACCTATAAAATTAGTTTAATTCATAAAATGTCTCAAATTACATTTATTTGGGTATTTATAACATCAATTATGTCAATATTTCATTAATAAGATAATTACTGCATCATCATTCTGTCATAAATAAATTAATTTATTTATAATTTAAAAATTACAAATAAAATATAATTATGTAGGAACTTTTTTTAGATTTCTAATGAATATTTATAGTCTAATTTATATTATGTATAACCCTATATTAAAAATTATTTTCTTATTAAACTTTGATTTTAACTATTTTAACCCTTCTTTAAATAAATTAATAATAAATGTCCTAATCTAATCCAAGTGGGCATAAATGGTCATATTTTATTCCTAAGGTTGTTTTTGGTTCAATTTCAGTTATCCAATAGAATTAGGACATGTGTTAGGGTAATAATAATATCATTTTTACCCTTAATTACCATATTTACTTTTAACCATGGTAAATAAAATAAAAATTTACTATTTTCCAAAAATTATTTTCATCTCATTCAACCACATTTTACTTACTGACATCAACCGTGTCTCTAGTATTTTTGAAATTCCACTCACAGAAGCGGTAAAATTATGTTTTATGAAAAATTCAGTTTTTTAACTACCACTTAGTGGTTTCACTATTCATCAAAAATTGAAAGTTTTCTGAAAAATACCAAAATTTCACCCTAGGCTAATTTTGATATTCTGAATCCAAAAATGAAGTCAATTTTGAAAAATAAAATTTACAAAACTTCAAAAAGTGGTTATTACTATTCATAACGGCTAGTTTTAATAATATTTTAATAGCATACCACTGTTTAGTGAAACTCGGTATCGCATACGACGCAAGCTATCGAGGAAGGTCGCGATTTCGTGTAAATAAATCCAAGCAAGTGAAAGTTTCTTTTGATGATTTATATAACATAAAAAAAATATTTCTCATAAAATTCTCGGGTGTTACATTCTACCCCACTTAAAATGAATTTCGCCCTCAAAATTCGTCGGGGTTATAAATGGTTTACTACTCGAAAGTTTGTTTAATAGAAACCCACATCGTAAAAAGAATTACCAAAACATGGCTTTAAAAACTAAAATATGAAATGTAACAGTTACCCAAATTAACTCATCACTGGGTTTCCACGTAGGAGAACATAGGTGAAAATATGGATATGGAAGAAAAATCTAACCATCAAGTTCTGATGGAGAGTGGTAGAGAACATGGCTATAAAAGAGCCAACAATCACAAAGCCATAAATTTGTGACGATCTATGGTACCATCTGATTCATCAGATACAAGAGCACTAGGACAACATTTTTGGTTTTCAAGATCATTTCCCTAAAGTTGATGAATTAAAAAAAATACTTACATGATTTTGGTACAATCTCACTGTTGTTCGTGGATTGGACAATTTCCACTTCATCCCTTAAAGAAATGAAGTTGAATTTGTTATTTGTGATGTGTTAACAGATTATGTCATAGAATGATGGGTCATTCCATCTATTTCAAACAAAAGGTTTCCAAAAGTTATAAGTCCATCATATGGTTAGATTAATCGTATATGGTTCCAAAAATGAACTTATACTTCATATATCATACCACGTAATTAAATAAATCTATTTTCTACTAACCAGGGACTTTCTGTAGGCCAGTGGTAGGCGATAAAGGCCAGTCGTACTTCGGTTTTGGGTTCGATTCCCACAGCCTTGTCTGACACAATGGGGTGTCGCCCGTCCTGTAGGTTGTCCTTTTTCTAAAACTACATTACTATAACATCACATAAATAATATCAAAAAAAGTTATATCCTTAGACAATACTAACATATGGTTAAAATAATCCATTCTAATCTTTAGGATTATCTAAAATCCTTTGGTCCAAGATCATAGTATAAAGAAAACGATTACTTGAAATTTCATCAACCAAGCATGTGAATACCATCATTTATCCCCCATATATCTTGTTGGTCACATTCCAATCATGTGAATACCTTAATCATGTATTCTCTTAAAAAATGAATACCCATTAAACCTGAGTGAAAACATAAATGCTGTCAAAAGTTAACTCTTTCCACATACCAAAATCCAAAAATTCTATATACTCAATCCATGATATAACGTTCTACTTATATCAGTCATGAGCTCATGAATACTATCAAACATTTAATTTTCTCCTTATCCCTTCATTATGCGCATATCATCTATATTCCAAAAATATCTGAATAACCTTTCATGGATACTGGTACCATTAATCATACACTTTCAAAACTCAAGGAAAGACAACAGTGTAACAATCCTTAGATGTCTCTTTATTCCATACTACCATGAGATTACTTATACAACATTACACATGATAAACATGTAATCATTCCACTACATTCTTAAACCATTGACCTAGCTTCAACAATTCTTCCATCTCATATATCATTTATAGTCTCTTCATCATCCTCAACATAAATACTACCCATATGACCATACTGATTCTCTTCATGAGACTTTCCCTTAAGGAATTGGTTTGAATAATGCCCGTACATTCTACATTTAAAACATTTAACCATTGTTGATGTCGTAGAAATACCATTATCCACATCCCTAGTGTTAACTGAACCTTTTCATTTGCACTTAATGGATTTGTGTCCTTCTTTTCCACACCCAAAGCATCTTCTAGTTCCTTTGAAACATTCTCCTTGATGCCTGTTCCCACATGATTTACATAGAAGAAATTGAACTTTCTTTCCTCTATGATCATCATGAAACTCCACCTTTCTCTTATTATCCGTTTCAGGAAACTTACCAGATTTTACTTTATTGATCATATTATGAGATTGTTGATTCGGCATAATAATGATGTTTGGACTTCCAAATCCCATTTCATTTGGTTTCTCATGAATAATATCATTCCATTGTCCATCATATCCTCCATTATCCTGAATCATCTTGATTCCAGCCATTTTCTAAAACCCAAAAGGATTAGTGTGAGAGGAAAAAATCATAATAAAGGGGGAGTAACTTCAATATCTAACATCTTTGGTTTAATCTATTATTGTTACCATAGTTCTAGGACTATATCCTAAACGTATACTTATCCTTAGGGATATCCCTAGACATACCATAGAAATATCTCTAGGGATCTCACTAACGTTCTTGCATCCTAGTTTCCAAAGGTTGACTAAACCTTCCTCTGATACCAACTGTAGAGACCCGAAGCTTGATGTACATGGACATTACATTACTTTTGCGGAATACATAGTACATAACAAAAACACACACAAAAAGACCATAATAGGTTAGTGTCTTTGGAAACTCAGAATATAATCTTCTAATCGTGGTGAAAGATCTTCAATATCTCCCATAAAGATCTTCCCTTTTTTTCTTACCTAAAACCTTTCTTTATATCCAAGGGAAAAGAAAACATAAAAAGGGTGATCTCAAATGCTCAGTAAGGGTAAGCATGGATAAAATAAAAAATACCATATACATTTAAACTTAAAAACATGAACATAATATTTAAACCTCAAAAGCTTGATAAATGACACAAAACTTGGAAGTACGTAAGGAATAAGTCATAAAGAAACATTAAGAATGATAATATAGCATGGGAATAAAACATGTAATTGTGGAAACCATTAAGCACATGATATGATTTCCATAGTAGCCAAGGCATTGCTACCAAGACCATCTTAGTGGACAAAGTCCCTTTCTGAATCGAGTTCACTCCTCATTCCAGTCCTGTATTACTGTACCGGTTTAACTTTCCGTTCCAGCCATGTCTATCTCATGAGATATAAATCTTTTCCCAATGCATTGGAGAAAGATATATGTCCCACCCATCTCATAATGATACCATTCTTATGTGTGCCACAAAATCATAAATCAGACATCATTTCATAACCCATGTAATAAAAATAGGAATCTTAAACATCGTGACATCATAAAACAATTCATATAAGATAAATAAATTCATAAATATAATTCCATCACGACATAATCAAATCGATGTAATAATAGGGATAGAAACAGAACCCTTTATTATCTTAGATGGAAAATAATTTTGATAAAACACTTGAACTCCATTCATGAGTAAAATATCCTTTCTACTTAAAAAACATTTTTCCTTTCTGAACATGTCATAAAATATTTAACTAAAAGGAGTTGATTAAAAATAAACTTGAAAACATGTAAAGGAATATTCTTCAAAATATTGTTTTAAAAATCCATTCATGCCGTATAAGTTAAAAAAAATTCTTCAAATACTTTTGTCGGAAAAGTCAAAAGGGTACCTCATACGAAAAATGACAAAAGATTCATTTCATATCTTTTAATCAAAACTCACCTAAGGGTAAAATTGGATTTCAAAAATCGTAGGTGGATTGAAATAATATTACATATTGAGTAAACATGGATGTGGATGATAAAATACACCCCAGTAAATACCAAAGCATAAACAATCTCGGATAAAAATGAGATTGTGATATTTCCCTTACCTTAGGTTCAATTTTCTTCGTAAGTGTCCGAACCTCCTGTATAATGATTTAAATAATGTTATTGACTTATTCCAGAATCATAATTATTTTTATGATATCATACATGGTCATATTATTAGCTTCTTATTAGTAATATTTCATTATTACTTGTTTATTCGGGTGTTTATTACCTTTTGTTCTTATGCGTGTTTTATCGAATAAATTCTTATACTTCTTTTTAGGTTATAGATACCTCATTTCAAGAATGGTATTATTGTAATATATATCATATTTATTCACTCAATTCATTTATATAATCATTAATGAATGAAGATCATGTAGAATGAGTCGCATCACATCGTGGAGACGGTATTCTGTACGTACGCACGAGCGATGATATCATTCCAATGATCGTGGAATTCTATTAGAGTGTATGTATACTATTTCAGAATCAATATCACTTTATAATAGTCATATATAGTCATTATTTACACCATTATACCCATCCATGTAGCTGTTGGTGGAAAATAGATTACACCACGGCGTGGAGACGGTATTCCGTACGTATGCACACATGGTGATTTTTGTTTTCCATAGGATTGATAGATGGTGAAATAGGGTTGTTTCATAATTATAATAACATATCAGTATATGAGTGATACTGATGTTATTACTTCATAATGAAATAACTAAAGAAGAAGAAGTGGAAGAAGAAATAAAGTTGAAAGAATCGGTAATGGACATTACCTCTTCTTTGAAGCGCCTCTTTGAGATCTCCTTTTAGGGAACTAAAATTGGTCTTTGAAGAAGACAATAACCTCTAGGATGTTTCTAGGGAAGTGGAGAAGAGAATTGGGTAGGGGTTGGCCGATCTTGAAGGCTCAAAGTTGTGTGAGGAAGAGAGGGAGAGGTTCCCTTTTATAAGGGAGGAGAGGGGCATCTCTGGAAAAACTAAATATATTATTTTATTATAAAGTCAATTTCGGTTTTAAATATCTCCAAATTGCTTTATTTCGAAGCTAAGGTGGGGATGTGTCGCAATACTCTCATCCAATAGAATTTAGACAAGTTTAGGTTCATATTTTAACCTTATCATTTAGATTTATCATTAAGTTAAATAATTTTACTTTTACTATGTCTTCTTGTGTTCTTATACTATAAGGTTAATAAACTTACAATAACAAGCCAAACGAACCCCAAGTTGTTTATTATTAATATATATAACCTTATCTATGTCAGTTGGCCGAACCTTAGATTTTTAGGAATAAAATAACAATTAATAATCTAATATTTGTTTTAAAAACTATTTTATGTCAATTTTGAAACTATTTAATAGTTGATTTTTGTGAAAATCATAACAGAATGATTAGTTCTAAAAAAGTTAATTAAATCAATAATAACATGTCTTATTAACCTAAAAAATTAGTGGAATTCATAAAAAGTCTCAAATTTCATTTATTTGGGTATTTATAACATCAATTATGTCAATATTTCATTAATAAGATAATTACTGCATCATCTTTGTGTCATAAATAAATTAACTTATTTAAAATCTAAAAATTACAAATAAAATATCATTATGTATGAAATCATTTTTTATTTCTAGTGAATATTTATAGTTGAATTTATCTTATGTATAACCCTATATTAAAAATGAGTTTCTTATTAAACATTGATTTTAACTATTTTAACCCTTCTTTAAATAAATTAATAATAAATGTCCTAATCTAATCCAAGTGGGCCTAAATGGTCATATTTTATTCCTAAGGTTGTTTTTGGTCGAATTACACTTATCCAATAGAATTATGACATGTGTTAGGTTAATAATAATATCATTTTAAACCTTAATTACCCTATTTACTTTTAACCGTGGTAAATAAAAGTAATAAGTTATTGTTCACCAAAAATTATTTTCATCTCATTGAACCACATTTTACTTTCTGACATCAACCGTGTCTCTCGGATTTTTGAAATTCCACTCACAGAAGTGGTAAAATTATGTTTTATGAAAAATTCAGTTTTTTAACTACCACTTAGTGGTTTCACTATTCATCAAAAATAGAATTTTTTCAGAAAAATACCAAAATTTCACCCTAGGCTAATTTCGATATTCCGAATCCAAAAATGAAGACAATTTTGAAAAATAAAATTTACAAAATTTCAAAAAGTGGTTATTACTATTCATAACGGCTAGTTTTAATAATATTTTAATAGCATATCACTGTTTAGTGAAACTCGGTATTGCATACGACGCAAGCTATCGAGGAAGGTCGCGATTTCGTGTAAATAAAGCCAAGCAAGTGAAATATTCTTTTGATTATTTATATAACATAAAAACAAAATATTTCTCATAAAAGTCTCGGGTGTTACAATGTACATAGACCTTCAGCAGCAGTTTTGGTTGTCTGGCATGAAGCGGAGTGTAGCCGAGTTCATTTCTTGGTGTCTTACCAGTCAGCAGGTGAAGGCAGAGCACCAGGTTTTGGTAGGGGTTTTGCAGCACCTTGATATCCCGAAGTGGAAGTGGGATGACATATCTATGGACTTCGTCACAGGGCTTCCGCACACAGCGAAGTGCCAAGACTCCATTTGGGTGAAAGTGGACCGACTCACGATGTCGGCACATTTCCTATTTATCAAGAAGTAGAGCTCGGTGGAGAGTCTTCGGTAGTTATATAGTCGGGAGATCATCCGCCTTCATAGAGTACCCTCGATGATCATATCCAACAGTGACGCGCGGTTTAGGTCGCGATTATGGCGAGGCCTGTAAGAGGCATTCGGGACATAGTTGTAGATGAGTTCAAATATTCACCCCTAGACTGACGGGAAGACTAAGAGCACTATCCATGTGTTGAAGGATATGCTCAGGGCATGCGTGTTAGACTTTGGCCAGAGCTGGGAGGATCGCCTTCCCTTGGTAGAGTTTTTGGATAACAATAATTACCACTCTACTATTGGCATGGAACCTTTTGAGGCCCTCTATGGAAGATCCTGTAGGTTACCGTTGTGCTGGATGGAGGTTGCGGAGACCCCCCTCGTGGGCCCAGAGTTTGTTCAGGCGACAACGGAGAAGGTTTAAGTCATTCGTGAGCGGATGAGGACGGCTCAGAGCAGACAGAAGTCCTACACAGATCGTTTTCATAGGCCTTTGGAGTTTGAGCAGGGGGACCATGTGTTTTTAAGGGTCTCCCTGCAGCATGGCACTCAGAGGATTGGTCGGGGAGGCAAGCTATCCCCGAATTTCATCGGGCCCTTTGAGATCGTCCGAAAGGTCGGTGAGGTGGCCTACCATCTTTCCCAACCCCCTCAACTGGAGAGGGTGCATGACATCTTCCACGTGTCCCAGCTGAAGAAATATGTGAAAGAACCCACGCACGTTATCGAATTGGGAGAGATTGACATTGAGGATAGAGCCACCTTTGCAGAGCACCCGATGGTGATTGAGGACCGACATGAGTGGACACTGCGTGGACGGACAATTCCTCCGGTTTGTGTGTTGTGGCATCACGAGAGGGTATAAGAGAGCACCTGGGAGAGGGAGAGCCTGATGCCGGCTCAGTATCCTGAGTTGTTTTTGCAGTTTTGTTTTTTGGGGACAAAAAACGCGAACGATGGAATGATGTAAGAACCTGGTGTTTGAACCTATAAGACTTTGCGTATTTTTTGATGTTATTCCAAAGAAGGACGTTCTGACGGCATGTGATTCCCAGCCCTAGTGCGACTGAAATTAAATTGTATGTTTTCTCACACTAGACACACCAAATAAACATAATAAATCCTAAAAGGTTGATCTTATGGGAAAACCGAGGGCACCGTTTAGTCCGGAACATGCCGTTTACCCTATGAGAGGTGAAATTTTCGCAGGCACGAGCCAACTGTGAAAAATGTCCCCAGGGGAATTTTAGTAATTTGGCAGCCTTGGGCGTTGAATTTATAACTTTTGAAAGGAGGATCAGATTATTATTCAGAGACCGTCGTTGCACTCAGAACGTGGTTTTTACCCTAGGGGCGGCTTAACCCCGAACCCGCCGAACGTTTGGGTACGAGGTCTATGGGCAGGGGGTTTATGTGTTTTTCTATTTAAACACCACCCACTCCCTCTTCTTTCCACCCTTTCTTCTCTCTTTTGGGTTTTCCCCTCAATGAGATCCCCTCCTCTCCTCCACCTCCCCAGTGAGGCGCGACAACTCCGGCGGACCATTGGTGAATCGTCAGGCTACGCCCATCGAGGTAGGTTCATCTGGTTTCCATGTCTATTTACCACATCATCATAGATGTAAATTAATTATTTCTAATCTATATTTAAATTTCAATAGAATCCCATATTGTCATATTTTATATCTTCAGCTTTCCACTGCACTTTTCGGATTTGAAATCTGAGTTATGGGGTGACCACAATCGTCCGGCAAAGTTTCGGGAGTTTTGGGTGTTTTTTCGGTGGTCTGGGGAGGCTCAGCAGCGGTTTAGTGAGGTCTAGCAGTAGCGCGACTGGGGTCCAGGGGGAGGCATGGTCGGACATCTAGCCTTCGGTGGTTCGGCAGCAGGGCGTCCGGATCATGGCTCCAGGTGGCGGGCGAGCACGCCTGGGTGCGACGAGGGCGGGGTTGCGGCACGCATCCCCTAGCGGGGACAGAGACCCGCATACGGTGGGTCTCCACCTGAGATCACGACCGGCCACGAGGTCCAATCGGAACTAGGTGGACCGGGGGTCCATGCAGCGCTGCGAGCCGGGCTGGCCGGTGCGGGCCGACACAAGGGGTTCGTCCCCTCTGACTTCAGACACCCGTAACTTTCACTACAGTGGTCCATTTTGTGTTCAGTCTGTGGCAGTGAAATCCTTGACTTGAGAAGAAGATTATGAGATGTTTTGGGGGGTTTTAATTTCCATGTGGGGGGGGGGGGGGCTCAGTGGTGCAACACACCCATTAAGTGGATTGGAATTTTTCTGGGGGTTCTTGTTTCGAAAAGCGCAGACACATCTGATATTCGATTTGAGTGTCGTGAGTGGCGTTGCGACCCTGGCGTCAAGGAGGATATTTTCAGTATGGTTTTGTGCGTTGAATTTGGAGTTGTTACATGGGCCCTACGGAACATCATTTAAGCGACACACAACGTTTTTTTGACATTTTCTTCAAGTGTCTGTTCGGGGTGAATGAATAGTCAATTTGACGTGTTTTTTCAACGCCATCTCAATGGTGCATTCCACCCAAAATTTTTAGGGATCGAGAGTTATCTCCATAAGACATCGTGTGGGCCTAAAGCTGTGAAGAGCATATTTTCCATTGGGGGTCTGTTCCAGGAGAATGAGTAATCTATCTCACGTAGTTTTCCACGAGGATTGTAGTGGTTTGATTGGTTTGTTCATGTGGAGACTCATTTGAGATCTTATTAAATGTGGAAGAATATAAGGGTGTTGGAAGGGTGTTTCCTCAACGCACTCCAAACCATCACGTAGTAGCGATGTTGGTGACCCCCAGTGGTAGCACGGGCAGTGAAAATCTGTCAGACTAGTTCTGGTTTTACCCTCCAGTTGGGCTGGGCAGTGGGTTACCCAATGACGTATTAGGGTATACCCTATAGTGGGATTGGGCAGTGGTTTACCCATCGAACTATCAGGTTTTACCCTACAGTCAGGCTGGGCAGTGGGTTACCCATTCACTTACAAGGGTTTACCCTCCAGTGGGGCTGGGCAGTAGGTTACCCGATGAATTTTAGGGTTTACCCTCCAGCGGGGCTGGGCGGTGGGTTACATGATGACTTCAAGGGTTTTACCCTTCAGCGCGGCTAGGTAGTGGGATACCCGATGACATCTAGGGGTTTACCCTCCAGCTAGCCTGGGTAGTGGGTTACCCAGCGACATCTTTTAGACTCATACCTTTCTACAGGGCTAGTGAGTTCCTTTTTCTCTGTGACTACCCGATCGGGATCCTTGGTTGTACGGATCGTTGATGTGATAGCTTTGACATGACCTTAGGACATACGAGGACAAGGGGTGCTTTTCCCACCAAGACGCGTCCTTGTGAGGCGACATAAAATGCATGCGGGCGAGTCAGTTCTTACCAAAGCAGATAGTATCGATGTGCAGTGATAGATCCCCTTTGACTCCTACCTCCTAGTTTGACGTGCGGGATGTTTGGGTTCAGTGTTGGATATCCCTAGAACTATTGGCGACTCTTCATGGTCTAATCTTGGAGATAGAGATCCCCTTACACACTCGTTCGGGTTCCTTGTTGAGCATATATACATATACACCTGACTTTGGTTCCCACTCCTTGGGTTCACTTACTCTCCTTCTAGGAGGGGCAAAGACGCACAAGGTATGCCACATGATTTCCGTGTTTAGCTCCTCTTGGTTGGATGAGTCCACTATACTACTATAGGTAGTGAAGGATTGGGGGGAATTTCTTCTTCAACCATTCCAAGCTATTTACATTTGGACGAGTTTACTTCCTTCCTCTTGTTGGGTTGAGCTGCACTCTCTTTATTGTACTCTTTTACTGTTCTGGTTATGTCTTCTGCTCACCTCTTTAGTGCCTCTTTTATTTCTCCCTTGAGCATTAGGTAAATCTTAATGAGTTTATTTATACTCACCCCTACTCGGGATTTGCAGGCACCTGGTGTGCCCTTACACATGACTGACAGGTCGATCGCGACTATGGAGGAGCGTAGAGGTCACAGGAGCTTGGACAGCGTGTCGTGGTCGTGCCAGAGTTTTCAGGTGGGGATCTATCTAGTTGTTTCCTTTTGTTACCTATTTCTGGGTTTTGGAACCTTTGTGGTTGGGAACGTGTTTTTCCCATTTTACTGATCAGTTTACTTATCAGTACTTTTGGTACTATACATGCTCTATTTAGTGGTTGATGCACGACTGTGGTTAGGTTATAGCTGTTTGTCCTGTGGATTTCATTTATACTCTGCACTTCTATATCGAATGGGTTGTGTGTGCGGGTGTATAGGTACTTAGGTGAAGGCCTCCCTGAGATTTTTACACCTTTGGAACTGGTCGCTAGCCTATGACCTATAGAGGCAGTCATAAGGTAGTTGCATCTCGAGACCGGTAGGGTCGTGTCGTGATAGATGTGCCCCATGGTTGGGATTTGCTGGGTTTCCATTTCTATCTAGTATTGGGTAAACTATAAAAGTTGGGGATCCAATGGAAGTCGAGGTGGTTCATGGGATGTGCATCCTCTCATGGTGATGCTTTAACCGATGTCCATTAACTGTGAATGTCCTTTTGGAAGAGGGGTCTTGGACTTTAACTACACCAAATGGGTAAAAATTAGTAACAACAAAAGGAACTTGAAAATGAGAATTAAGCATACTTGGGTGAAGCATAAATTGGGAATTAAATAGCATTACCTTTTCACCTTCATGGAATACCTTTCTTAGGATGTGTTTGTCATGGAGTACCTTGGATTTTTCTTTGTAGAGATTAGAATTCTCGTAAGAATCAAGTCGAAGCTCGTTCAGTTCATCCAATTGCAAAAATATTTCTTCACTAGATTTTTCAAAATCAAAATTATAGGTTTTCAAAATCCAAAAAGACTTGTGTTGTATTTCAACTGGTAGATGACATGCTTTACCAAAAACTATCCTAATTGGAGACATCCCAATGGGTGTTTTATAGGAAGTTCAATATGCCCAAAGTGCTTCACCAAGTCATTCCGGACAATCTTTTCTGGTTGGCTTTACAATTCTCTCAATCACTCTATTCAATTATCTATAAGAAAGTTCAACCATTCCATTTGTTTGGGGGTGATATGAAGTTGATGTTTTATGTACAACCCCATTTTTTCAAAATAGATTCCATTGTTTTATTATGAAGATGGGTTCCTATATCACTTATCAAGGCACGTGGTGTGCCAATTCGGTGGAAGATATGTGTCTTTAGTAACTCACTAATAGTATGTGAATCATCCATTCTAGTAGGTTTTCCCTCGACCCACCTAGAAACATAATCAATCACGAGAAGAATGATTGAGAGTCCATTGGAAGGGGGAATGGTCCCCTGAAATCGATACCCAAAACATCGAGGATCTCATAGATAATTAAAGGATTTTGGGTCATTTCTTTTCCCTTTGAAATTGTGCCAAAATTTTGGCCACTGGGACATGATTGACAGAACTCATGTGAGTCCTTGAAGTGTGAAGGCCAGAAGAATCCAGTGTTTAAGACCTTTCAGGAGGTCCTTTTTGGTCCAAAGTGGCCACCACCAGTCATTGAGTGATAGAATTCTAAGATGTAAGATTGCTCATTTTCATAGACACATCTCTTTATTACCACATCAGCCCTAGTTTTCCAAAGTTTATTTTCTTCCCAAAAATATTATTTTTAATCACTTTCAACTTCATTTTTTGTTATTTTGAAAACATTTCAGGAAAATCACCAGAAACCAAGTAATTTACAATCCGGTCATACAATGGTATTTTTAGAGTGAGAGATAAATGGTGCTCAGTGGGGAATTCAGGATCAATGGTTTTAGACTGAGAAGAATTTGAAATTCTACTAAATTGATTAGCCACAATGCTTTCTTTTCGTGGTATATATTTGATTTAAAGGTCAAACTCTTGGAGAATTAGGATCCACCTTATTAGCCTTGGTTTGGAATCACTTTTCATTAATAAAAACTTTATAGTAGAATGGTCTGTGAAGATAATGATTTTGTAACCTAAGAGATAGGGTCAGAATTTATCTAGGGCAAAAACAAATGCTAATTTTTTAGTGACAGTGTAGTGAGATTGAGTTTCATCCAATGTTTTCGAGGCATAATAGGTGAAATGAGGAATTTTTTCTCTTCTTTGACCCAGAACAACCCCAACGGATCTATCATAAGCATCACACATCAACTCAAAGGGTAAGGACCAATTTGAGGGTTGGATTATCAGGGCAGATGTAAGAGCAGTTTTAAGTTCAACAAAGGATCTCTTATAAACCTCATTGAAATGGAATGTGACATCATTTTAGAGTAACCGAGTGAGTGGGAGGGAAATTTTACTGATGTTATGGATGAATCGCCGATAAAAACCAGCATGACTGAGGAATGAACGGATGTCTCAAATAGAGTTGGGTTTAAGAAGTGATTGGATCACTTCAATGTTGGCAAGGTCAACTTCAATACCCTCTTTTTAAACTGTGTTCCATAGAACAATCCCATTTGCCACCATAAAGTGAAATTTTTCAAAATTTAACACAAGGTTACACTTGACACACTTTTGAAGGACTAGAGGGTGTTAATTCAAGAAATATTCAAATGAATCACAATAAATGGTAAAGTGATCCACGAAGACTTCCATGCAGTGTTCAACGAATTCAGAAAAGATACTCATCATACACCTATGGAATTTTGTAGGAGCATTGAAAACGCCAAAAGGCATTCTCTAATATGCATATGTTCCAAAGGGGCATGTGAAAGTAGTATTTTCTTGGTCCCTGAGGTGCGATTGGGATATAGAAGTATCCAGTTTATCCATCAAAAAAGCAATAATGTGGCTTTCTGGATAATAATTCAAGCATTTGATCAATGAATGGAAGAGGGTAGTGATCTTTTCATGTTTCAAAATTCAAATTTCGGTAGTCGATGCACATATGCCATTTGTTTTTCACTCGAGTTATGACTACCTCACCATGTTCATTGGTGACAATAGTTATCCCACCTTTCTTATGTAAAACATGAATTGGACTGTCCAATTCACTATCAGAAATTAGGAAGATAATACCAGCTTGAAGAAGCATGGTGATATCTTCCCTAACTACATCAATTATGAGTGGATTGATTCTTCTATGCTGTTTTATAATTATTTGGGTTGATTCCTCAAGATGGATGTGATGAATGCAAAGAGCAGGGTTGATTCCTAGTATGTCATCTAGGGTCCAACCTAAGGCCTTTTTGTTTTCCTCTAACACTTGAACAAGTTTGGAATCCATAGTTTCGGTAAGTGAAGCATATATAATGACAGGATAAGAGTGATCATGGAAAAGGAATGCATATTTTAGGTGTTCATGAAGAGGTTTCAGATCAATCTCATCTTTCATTTTTGGGTTAGACAACGCAATAATGGAGGAAGGAACTTCAGTTGCTTCAGAATCATTTTCCTTAATACTGTCCAAGGTGGAGCAGTAGATATCTGGGTTGATGCGGGATTCAACAGAGTTTTCAAGATCATCTAGATAGATATAGTCTATGAATGAAAGGTCCACATCAACATCACCATTTATGAATTGGTTAATCAGGGTGCATATTTCACAAGATCCTTTCTCATTAGAAAATGATGAACATGATGGAATGGGGTTCCATTGACTCTCATAAGTGTCCTCAGAAGCATGGATTGAAAATGAATATTGATCCTCAGATGGGTATTACAGGGCTTGGAAAATGTTGAACTTGACTAGTGGGTCACCAAATTCCATGGATAAGATGCCTGAATAGACATCAATCTTGGTTCTCGTTGTCATTATGAATGGCCTTCCAAGAATTAAGGGAGATCAAGAATAGTATGTCTCACCTTCCATGTCAAGGACATTGAAATCAGCTGGGAATATAAGATCATTAACACGAACATGGAAATCATCTATTATTCCCCTAGGACTGGCTATGATTTTATTGTCTAATTGAATGAAAACCCCAATTGGGTGCAAGGGACCTAGACCAAGGTTGGAGAATATGGATATGGTAATGAAATTAATTGAGGCTCTAGGGTCTATGAGTGTATCATTGAAGTTATACCATCCAATTTGGCATAGAACTATAAAGTTCCCGGGATCTTTTCAATTTAAGATAATAGACTTCTGGGTGGAAACATTTTCAAAGGTCCTCTGTTTCCTCTTATGGGTGCACAATTCTTTAAGAAACCCGGCGTACATAGGAATTTGTTTAATGGAATCTAATTTTGGAATTTTGACCTAAACACGTCTAAACATGTCGAGAATTTTAGGATCGGGTTCGAAAGAAGTCTTTTTCTTAGAAACGGCTTGAGGAAAAGGAATTGGGTTCCTATGAGGAGTTAAAGGAAGTGAGGGAATGGTTTCATATTCCTTTTCAAGTTTATTTTTATTTTCATTTTCCTGGTCAACATTTAAAAGGGGGTTGAAGGACTTATCATGAGGCATAGAAATTTGCTTCTGAAGTGCCCAGATCAGTGTGAATCACTGAGAGGGGGAGGGGGTGAATCAGTGATCCTTTAAAACTTTTTTACTAATTGATTCTTAATCAATTAAACCTCTATGGCTGGTTAAAGCCTCGATCCACTCTTCTTGTATCTCTCACCTTTCCTCGAATGATGCAGTAACTGTAAAGGCACTGGACACAAGGATTTACAAGGTTCGGCACCAAAGGCCTACGTCCTTGCCATGTTGGTTATACACCCCAACATGGTTTCTCCATTATAATCGGTTAATATTACAATGGTCGATATAGAGTCCCACTGTATCTCTCCTGAGTCCCATAGGAGGGTCTTTATACTGCGTCCCACAGTGTTACCAGAGTCCCACTGGCCTGCTCCAGAATCCCACTGAAGATTTCTTCCACCCTGAGTCTCACAGGGGGCTTCTCCTGGATCCTCAAGTCACACGAGTAGCTCTTCTTCACTTTAAGCTTCTTCAAGTATCTTCAGCAGTCTGGGATAAAGACTGCTGGACTTCCTCTTCTTCTGATCACTTGTGGTGAACAGGTCTTCTTGTCTTGCTTAGGATTTATCTCTTTCTTCTAAGGATGACCTGGCCTCTCTCTTCAAGAGTCTTCAACAGCCTCTGATAAGGTCTGTTGGTCTTGCTCAAAACTTCTGATCACTTCTGTTGATCAGGCTCTTCTCAATTACTGAAAACTCAGACAGCTGATATCTCTAACTTCAGTCTGGCTTCAGTCTGACTTTAGAACAACTTCATGCACTGAGTGCATGGAATCTCTTCATCCTCATGCACTGACAGCATGGATTCTCAATAATCTTCAAGAACTCTTGGTCTTGGATAACTCAAATGCACACAAGCAGATTTGACTTGTGTACGTGTGCATGTGCATGCATTCAAGCATTCACTCCCCTTCTTCTCTTCTTGGTGCAGTAAACCCTCAGAGGGTGTAATTCCTTTTAATCACACACCTTCTCCACAATCTTCACACACTATATTCAAATTGTTCACACACTTAGAAGTGTGTTTTACTTTAGTGTGGAACTTCTTCTTCTTCTTCTAATGTGTATACACTTTTAGTGCACACACTAGGCTTCGGCCTTCTTGTTTTGTTTGCACACACATTTCGCTTTGTTCAATTTGAAAACACAAGAGACTTTGCCTCTCCTTCTTGCACACCCCCAAGGGCTACAACCTCTTCTTCAATTTGCACATACAAGTGCCAAAGGGTGTCTTCCTTGTTGCACACACACACACAATGGTGGGCTCTTCACTTCACCCACTTGAACATACCCAAGCCAAGGTCTCCAGTTCTTCCTCTTGTCTTGACCACACAACCTGAACTCCTCCTTCAAAGAGATGGCGCGCAAGGTGTGTTTGAGCCGCATCCACTTCTCTACTCCACTGTCGCGCAAGGTGTCAAGGGTGAAAGGACAACCGCTCAAGGTGGAAGAGCACAAGCAGCGCGCAAGGGCCTACTGCCACGCAAGACTCCTCCAACCGCGGCGCGCGCAAGTGCCTTGGTGCACAAAGGCTATCAGGTGCTACTCCTGCGGGGCGCGCCAGTGCAACCAACCGCGGGCTTCAACCATGGGCGCGCAAGATGCTGCGGCCCCGGGGGCTTCCTGTCACGCAAGTGAGGCGCACAGGGGTCTTCCCCTTTCTTCTTTCGTGCAAGGGGTGCGCGAAAGCGACTCAGCCACGCAAATACCTTGTGCGAGGATTCTTTCTTCGTGAGGCATAGAGCTTCACGGTTCTCAAAAGTTTCAGCAAGCAAATTCAAGAGCAAGGCCTCTCTTTATATAGGCAGAGGCGTCTTCTTCAATCTGCGTGGATATAAATTCAAACTCCCGAATATCTCGGGTTTTCAAGATTTCCAAAATCTTGTTTCTACTCTGTTTCAATGTGGGTTCTTTATTTTTTATCTTTGTTTTTCTCGTCCACGTGCATGCGACTTAGAACGCATGCACGGCCTTCGTCTAAGGGCGATCCATGCAAAATATAAACCTCATAGCCTCGGCAACGTTGTTTGCCTCGGCCACGTCCGAATTTCCTCACTACTGTGCATGCATGCATCTTTCTTGCATGGATGAGTTCGTTAGGGCCAGACGAACTCAATGATCACCTTATCTCGATCTATGGTGGCCGAGAGCTCGACTTCAATGCTCGGAGGGCCACTGGTTCAGGCGGTGTCGCGGGAATGCGCGGGGAGGCCTCAGCCGAGCTCGGGGAAGAAGATAAGCTCAGCACCGTTGGATCCGTGCGTTGAATGAACTTGGACGGCCGAGATAAGATCTCGGGCGGCGAGATGCGATGAGCGGCGGAGATCGGGCGCGCGATGAGACGGATGGCCAGGATTCGCTCCGCGGAAAAATCCCGCGTCCCACGTCAAAACGAAGTGCGGTTTTTCCGTGGCTTATCAACCTAGTGCTGCCATCCATTCCTCAATTGAACTTCTCCCCTCCCGGTGCCGCCCCGCACCGGGTTCTCTCTGTGGGCGCGCTCTGCGCCCACCTCTGCTCCCTGCGGGCGCGCAACTGGCACCTACTATGCACCTTCGGGCGCACACTCTGGTGCCCATGCTGCGCAGGACCTGATCCCCTGCGTGGCCCCGGCTTACACACGGCCCGGCCTTTGTGCCTCATGGAGTGCCCTAGCCTCGAGGGTTCCCCATGGGCGTGGCGACCTTGAGTCCCACATGTGCCTTGGGTGATGACCCTCGGCTGGCCTCCTTGGTGGCCTATTTTTTGGAAATGGAAATGAATAAGGACTTTGTTAAGAAACAAAGTAATCCCAATATAAAATGCCAAATGCCACTTAAGCCATCCTTCCTCTTCATTTCTTCTCATCTTCTTCTTCATATGAATTCCTCAATCCTTCTCAACAAATAATCTTCACATAGGAGGGAAATGTAGAAGGTTCTTCCTTTAACCGAAGCTCCGGAATCAATCATATTCATCAAAGTTCTTTATTGATCTAATTAGAGATCAAGTTGGATCTTCTTCATATTCACATGCACTAAGTGATAGTGCATGGACTTCTTTAGCTCACTTCATCCACTTAGAAGTTGTGGATGGATCTCTTCATCTCCTCATGCATTGTCAGTACAATGCATGGTCTTCAAACAATGTTGTGACATTGTATCTACTTGATACATGTTCTTGGAACTAAAAGAGCAGCTCAACAATCGTCTGATACACATAGAGAATGTTTCAACCACAACATCCTATGTCACTTAGTGAATCTCCTAAGTGACATGCATCTTAGTACCATGGCCATTCTACTTTCCTCACCAACACCATAACATCCTTTGTCATTCACATCATGACATTCCTTGACATCCATTCATCTTATGACAACATCATGTCTCATTGACAACAAATGCAACACAGTGCACTTCAATCTCCCCCTTTGGATTTGTTGTCAATACACTTCGTCAGCACATATGAATGGGTCAATATGTGTGCCAATATTTTCTCCCCCTTATTGGCAATCAAATGCAAAGGTGTGGTGTGGTTCGCTTCAAAATATTTCTTCCTCCCTTTGAATAGCATCTTCTTGAAAATCACTACGAGAGGGATGATGTCACATGTACACTTTAGCAAAGAACCTTTAGTAAATCATCTCTAAGTCTACTTGGGCTAACCCAGTGTAGAAAACAAGAGTGATGTAACCAAGATTTTTCAATGCTGTCCACATTTTACTATGCATGTGAGATCATTCTTAGCTTCCAGGGGTTTGAAATTTTTCAGATATAACAATAAATTGCTAAATCCTGCACATGCTTCACAAAACTCATTAGAAAGTTCAGGTGCAAAGATAACGCTTCCCCTTTCATCCATTTGACTTCAATCAATACTCCCCCTTAATTGTCATGATGAATACAATTAAGAAACAAGGGATGAAAGTATTATTGGAATACCTTCACTTTTCTCAAGATGGTATTAATCTAAGAATCCCATCTTCTTCAGATTGGCTCCCCCTCAAGGGGTGCACTCCATTCTGTCCAAACCATCCTCCAGTTGAGAATGATCATCATCTTAAATTCCCTGTAATGTTACCACATGTAAATACAAGTGATTAGGGAATAAGATGGAACCTCCTTGGTTCATCAATGTGAACAACAAGGTTGAGAAGATTCTCTCAACCGAGATATCCCATTTTCACCATTCTTCACACTTGCACATTTGATCTTCAATGATGTTTGTGCTGGTGTGGATCTCAATACATCTTCATGTCAAATCTTCTTCTTCCCTTTTGCCTTAGCAATTTCTAGAACTTCATCATCAGCTCTTTGTAGATCTTTGGAAAGTTGCAACTGATTAGGCCATAAGACTAACAAGTCATTTGGAAGTGAGGCCTCAGTTCTGGAAATTCCACATGGTTCCTTTGATGCTTTCAAGCTACCTTTCTTAGGCAACTTGTTTTCAATCAACCCCTTCTGCTTCTTCTGGATTGATTGTCTTTTCGAGTCCAGTCTGCTTCTATTCAATTCCATGGCTTGTTCACAAAGATCCATGGTGTGTCCTTTATTTACATAGTAGAAGAATGTTTTCTTGGTGGTCCTTCTAGATGCATCACCCTTCATTGATTTAGACTCCAAGGACTTCTTTTCCTTTTTCAAAATCTTCTTGGGAGCATCTTCCACTTTCTTATGCTTGCTTCCCAAGGATTCTTTCTGTGCCAGGTTCTGTGATCTTTTCTTCTTTTTAGCTCTGGATACAGTTGGAGATTGACATGTATCTTTTTGACCACTTTTGAAATCATCCCAGATGTTGTCAAGTAATCCAAATCTACTTGCAGTAAACAGATGTCTCTCGACCTGTGGATGCTTCTTCTTTTCCTCTGGCTTGCTCCCCCTTGGCATGGGCTTCCTTTGTGCTTTTACATTCAGTGGATTGTGCCAACAATATTTTTCACAGTGCCCATACTTGTTACAACACCAACACTGACCCACAAATCTTGACCTCTTGAGTCCTTCTGATTGTAGGGTACTTTTCTTGACTTGTTGTGCTGTTTCAGGAGAGCTCTCTTTCTTCATCTTCTTCATCCATACTTGATCAGTGTTATTCTTCCATCCTGTACTTTTTGTGGAATCACATTTAGAAACATGAGTACAAGATGGGATGGATGGTACCTTCTTTTTAGAAGTTGTTACCCTTTTATTAGAGTATGTCTTTCTTTTAGAATCATCCTTCTCAATGCATACTTGAGTAGCAACATTTCTCCTTTCAGCTGACTGGGAGTCTTTGTCTTTGGGTGATTGCTGATTTTCCAATATCACCTCTAGTTCTATGCATTTCATGTTAAGGGATTTCTTCTCATCCTCAACAGTTCTTAGCCTTCCTTCCCATTTCTCTTCCAGCTGCTTTATCTGGTCTTCATGCACCTTCTTCAATTCTAGCAATGAATTGTCAAGCTCCTTCACCATTTTGACTTTTTCTTCGAGTTGAGCATCTCTGACATTCATTGACACTCTGTGCTATTTTTCCAGTGCATGGAAAACTTCTTTGACCATTATGATAAAGAATTATTTCTCAGAAAGGCTTCTTTGCAATTCTTCAGCAGTGTCTTCATATCTTTCATTGCAAAGAGAAACAGTTTCATCTTTAGCCTTCACCAGCTTTCTGAGAGTGTTGGTTATGCCAACCCTTTTTGCCAATTGATCTTCCATTGCATTGGCTTCTTCTTGTAACTGTGATTTTTCTTCTTGAAGATCAAGGATGCATGTAGCTATACACATTGCCACTTACTTGGGGACTGTCTTCTGAAGATATTCGACTGCACTTTGAAGATCTTTCATTGTTCCAACTTCATCACAACTAGGACAGGCTTTCTTCATCTTCTTGGACTGTTTCTTCTTTCTATTTTTCTGAGTCTTGGCAGATATCTCCATTTTAGGCTGGTCGCTCATTTCCTCAAATCTGGACTTCATAAAGGCTCCCTTGGATCTTTTAGAGGTAACCTTCCCTATGATACCAATTGAAGTGCCCAGATCAGTGTGAATCACTGAGAGGGGGAGGGGGTGAATCAGTGATCCTTTAAAACTTTTTTACTAATTGATTCTTAATCAATTAAACCTCTATGGCGGGTTAAAGCCTCGATCCACTCTTCTTGTATCTCTCACCTTTCTTCGAATGATGCAGTAAATGTAAAGGCACTGGACACAAGGATTTACAAGGTTCAGCACCAAAGGCCTACGTCCTTGCCATGTTGGTTATACACCCCAACATGGTTTCTCCATTATAATCGGTTAGTGTTACAATGGTCGATACAGAGTCCCACTGTATCTCTCCTGAGTCCCACAGGAGGGTCTTTATACTGCGTCCCACAGTGTTACCAGAGTCCCACTGGCCTGCTCCAGAATCCCACTGAAGACTTCTTCCACCATGAGTCTCACAGGGGGCTTCTCCTGGCTCCTCGAGTCACACGAGTAGCTCTTCTTCACTTTAAGCTTTTTCAAGTATCTTCAGCAGTCTGGGATAAAGACTGCTGGCCTTTCTCTTCTTCTGATCACTTGTGGTGAACAGGTCTTCTCGTCTTGCTTAGGATTTATCTCCTTCTTCTAAGGATGACCTGGCCTCTCTCTTCAAGAGACTTCAACAGCCTCTGATAAGGTCTGTTGGTCTTGCTCAAAACTTCTGATCACTTCTGTTGATCAGGCTCTTCTCAATTACGGAAAACTCAGACAACTGATATCTCTAACTTCAGTCTGGCTTCAGTCTGACTTCAGAACAACTTCATGCACTGAGTGCATGGCATCCCTTCATCCTCATGCGCTGAGAGCATGGCTTCTCAATAATCTTCAAGAACTCTTGGTCTTGGACAACTCAAATGCACACAAGCATATTTGACTTGTTTACGTGTGCACGTGCATGCATGCAAGCATGCACTCCCCTTCTTCTCTTCTTGGTGCAGTAAACCCTCAGAGGGTGTAATTCCTTTTAAGCACACACCTTCTCCACAATCTTCACACACTATATTCAAATTGTTCACACACTTAGAAGTGTGTTTTACTTTAGTGTGGAACTTATTCTTCTTCTTCTAATCTGTATACACTTTTAGTGCACACACTAGGCTTCGGCCTTCTTGTTTTGTTTGCACACACATTTTCTTTGTTCAATTTGAAAACACAAGAGACTTGGCCTCTCCTTCTTGCACACACCCAAGGGCTATGGCCTCTTCTTCAATTTGAACATACAAGTGCCAAAGGGTGTCTTCCTTGTTGCACACACACACACAATGGTGGGCTCTTCACTTCACCCACTTGAACATACCCAAGCCAAGGTCTCGGGTTCTTCCTCTTGTCTTGAACACACAACCCGAACTCCTCCTTCAAAGAGATGGCGCGCAAGGTGTGTTTGAGCCACAACCACTTCTCTACTCCACTGTCACGCAAGGTGTCAAGGGTGCAAGGATAGCCGCTCAAGGTGCAAGAGCAGAAGCAGCGCCGAAGGGCCTACTGCCACGCAAGACTCCTCCAACCACGGGGCGCACAAGTGCCTTGGTGCACAAAGGCTATCAGGTGCTACTCCTGCAGGGCGCGCAAGTGCAACCAACCGTGGGCTTCAACCATGGGCGCGCAAGATGCTGCGGCCCCGGGGACTTCCTGTCGCGCAAGTGAGGCGCACAGGGGTCTTCCCCTTTCTTCTTTCGCGCAAGGGGTGCGCGAAAGGGACTCAGCCGCGCAAATACCTTGCGTGGGGCTTCTTTCTTCGTGAGGCAGAGAGCTTCACGGTTCTCAAAAGTTTCAGCAAGCAAATTCAAGAGCATGGCCTCTCTTTATATAGGCAGAGGCGTCTCGTTCAATCCGCGTGGATATAAATTCAAACTCCCGAATATCTCGGGTTTTCAAGATTTCCAAAAGCTTGTTTCTCCTCTGTTTCAATGAGGGTTCTTTATTTTTTATCTTTGTTTTTCTCCTCCACGTGCATGCGACTTAGAACGCATGCACGGACCTCGTCTAAGGGCGATCCATGCAAAATATAAACCTCATAGCCTCGGCAACGTTGTTTGCCTCGGCCACGTCCGAATTTCCTCACTACTGTGCATGCATGCATCTTTCTTGCATGGATGAGTTCTTTAGGTCTAGAGGAACTCAATGATCACCTTATCTCGATCTATGGTGGCCGGGAGCTCGACATCAGTGCTCGGAGGGCCACTGGTTCAGGCGGTGTCGCGGGAATGCGTGGGGAGGCCTTATCCAAGCTCGGGGAAGAAGATAAGCTCAGCATCGTTGGATCCGTGCGTTGAATGAACTTGGACGTCCGTGATAAGATCTCGAGCGGCGAGATGCGATGAGTGGCGGAGATCGGGCGCGCGATGAGACGGATGACCAGGATTCGCTCCGCGGCAAAATCCCGTGTCCCACATCGAAACGAAGCGCGGTTTTTCCGCGGCTTATCAACCTAGCGCTGCCATCCATTCCTCAATTGAACTTCTCCCCTCCCGGTGACGCCCCGCACCGGGTTCTCTCTGTGGGCGCGCTCTGCGCCCACCTCTGCTCCCTGCGGGCGCGCAATTGGCGCCTACTATGCACCTTCGGGCGAGCACTCTGGTGCCCATGCTGCGCAGGACCTGATCCCCTGCGTGGCCCCGGCTTACACACGGCCCGACCTTTGTGCCTCATGGAGTTCCCTAGCCTCGAGGGTTCCCCATGGGCGTGGCGACCTTGATTCCCACATGTGCCTTGGGTGATGACCCTCGGCTGGCCTCCTTGGTGGCCAATTTTTTGGCAAAGGAAATGAATAAGGACTTTGTTAAGAAACAAAGTACTCCCAATATAAAATGCCAAATGCCACTTAAGCCATCCTTCCTCTTCATTTCTTCTCATCTTCTTCTTCATATAATTCCTCAATCCTTCTCAACAAAAAATCTTCACTTAGGAGGGAAATGTAGAAGGTTCTTCCTTCAACCGAAGCTCTGGAATCAAACATATTCATCAAAGTTCTTTATTGATCTAATTAGAGACCAAGTTGGATCTTAATCATATTCACATGCACTAAGTGATAGTGCATAGACTTCTTTAGCTCACTTCATCCACTTAGAAGTTGTGGATGGATCTCTTCATCTCTTCATGCATTGTCAGTACAATGCATGGTCTTCAAACAATGTTGTGACATTGTATCTACTTGATAAAAGTTCTTGGAACTAAAAGAGCAGCTCAACAATCGTTTGATACACATACAGAATGTTTCAACCACAACATCCTATGTCACTTAGTGAATCTCTTAAGTGACATGCATCTTAGTACCATGTCCATTCTCCTTTCCTCACCAACACAATAACATCCTTTTTCATTCACATCTTGACATTCCTTGACATCCATTCATCTTATGAGAACAACATGTCTCATTGACAACAAATGCAACACAGTGCACTTCAGCTTCCCCAATCTATGTGCAATTGTACTTACATTACCCTTGGGGTTCGGTAACGGTTGAGTTGGGAGTTGGGAAGAACTAGATGGTTGTTTCTGACTATGGTGGGATGCAAGTTGACCGATTTGGGTTTCAATATTTTTGAGGCTAGAATGGGTGAAGGTGGAAAGATCTTAACTACACTTTAACATGGTTTTTTGGAAGAAGAGGCTTGTCCCAGATTGGGATTACCTAGATTTTGGTTCTTGGGAAAGTGATTGTATTGGTTTGGAATTGGGAAGGCCCACTAGGATAATGGAATCTAGGAGGAGGATTGTTCATTTGAGGTTGAGGAATAAATGGATAAGGTTGTTGGAAGTTACTAACACCTTGACCATATTGAAACTGGTTTGGGTTTTGAGAAGGGAATCGAGGGGGATGAGAGATGGGATTACCATACCTTAGTCGTTGGTTATATGAAGAAGAGAAGGGATCAGTGTGAGGTTGGTTGATGTTTCTAACAAACTGACATGATAGTTGAGCTTTAGTGTTCCACTGAGCATATGTTGCATTGAGCTCCATTGGTCCAGATGAATCAGATTGATCCTCTTGAAGTTGTTGAGATGTGCCTGTTGGATGAGATGAAGAGTTGCAGATTCCATAGTTTTTTACAGGTCGAGGAAACATTGATTATGGAGAATATGAAGATGGGGATTTGGTAGCCACAACTAGTTGTCGCACAAGACCTGTATGTTCACTCATCCACTCTGTCATCTTATTCGGCTCTATCAGCAGACTTTCTTGGGATTTTTTGACTTGAGCATGCCCTCGAGTATGGAATTGTTGTGTGTTTATAGCCATGTTACTTATCAGATCTCTTGCAGCTGTAGGATTTTTATCAACAAAAGCACCACCACTTGCAGCATCAATGGGAGTTCTCTCCATTGCCAATAACCACTCATGGATGTATTGGATCAAGAGTTGATCAGGGATTTGGTTGTGCGGGCAGGTTGCAAACATCTTTTTAACCTCTCCCAGTACTCATGGAGTGATTCACATATGAACTGATCGATACCACTTATTTCCTTTCGGATAGAAGCAGTACGAGAAGCAGGAAAGAATTTCTATTAAAATAGTTGCTTCATGTCATTCCATGTATTTATGGAACCAGGAGGAAGGTAGTAAAGCCATTACATGGCAGTGTTAGCCAGGGATAAAGGTAATGATCTAAGTTTTATTTGTTCCTCATAAACCCCTTGAGGGTTCATGGTATAACACACCACATGGAACTCTTTAAGATGGATATGTGGATCCTCACATGCTAGCCTTTGGAAATGAGGGAGAAGATGAATCAAACCTGATTTGAGTTCTAAGTCAGCCTATTTTTTTGGATATTGATTACTAAGAGGTTGGTAATTCATATCAGGTGCATCAATTTCTTTAAGTGTTTGTTCCCTAGGATTGACCATATCTAATTAAATTGTTTGTACAAGGACTGGTTTGTGAATTATTTTATTATCTATTATGTTCCTCCTATGTTGGTGAAGTGTTCATATAATTTCAGGGTCAAAAAAATCTGAGCCATTTTTTGGGAGGATATGGGTCATTAAGAAATATTTTGGAAGAAAGTGGAAGATGGGTTTTTCTTTGTGTTTTTTTCGTTTATGATTTTTATGAGAATGAAGGTTTTACTTTGTGTTTTGTTTTTCAATTTTGTTTTGTTTTTATCTTTTTTTACAATAAATAGAATCTAATGACTACAAAAAGCACCATCCCTTGCAACAGAACCATTTGAAAGAATGGATGATTATCACTTATCGACTGGTCAATGTTCTGATGCTCTGCTAATGTGTATAGCAGCACTAGGGTTGAATCCTTGGTGATGATACTTTTTTAATAGTCGAATGTTTTTCATTGATTCTACTTTGATTGGGGGGGGGGTTGTTTTAAATGAAGTGATTAATGATTGGTGTTTAATTTAAAAATTTGAAAAATATCAGGGTGATTTTATTATTAAGGAGTTAATCTTGTGATATCCTTGATTTGTGCTTTATATTGCATTTAAATTAACACCTACTTCACAAGATAACGTTGATTGGAATTCCTAAGTGTTAAGGCTTTAACTCAAGCCTTAACTTATCATAGGGTTTTAATATCAATTATATCTTGTTTATGGCTGTGTATTTATGTTTCCAATAATTCATGTAAACCACACATTAAGAAAAACATGTCATTAATCCATGACATATAAAGTTTAACAAACACAATGTTAATTTAAAGAATATCCATCAAGAAAATGCTCTCAATCACTTAACATACCCAAATTATAACTCACCCCAATTGTAGATTTACTTAGACATTGTATTCTATAATAATATATTTGTATTGTTTATGATTATTAATTATAAATAGAAGAAAAATAAAGGGATAATAAAGAGTGGTGCGTCGAACACACACACAAACGATGATGATAATTAAAAACAAACTTTAGATTGAATGAGAATGTGAAAGAAGGGATGGGGAATCAACTGTATTTAAACTATTTTAAGAAAATTAATATTAAACTATAGATGTTGGATGAGAATAAGAGATACTGAATAAGAAACATGCATTAAAATAGAATTACAAAAACAACACTTACGAGATTACAAATAAAGAAAAGCACAAAAGTAAAGGAAGTCAAAGAGAGGAGGAAGGGTCCCTCAAGTGAAAACATGTGTATGGAAGGTCCTACAATGAATTTTTAAAGGCTTTGGTAATGCCAATATTTCCTCCACATTTCTGAAAGGGAAACACTTTGCAATGAGAGGACGGGGATGTATTTATATCCCTATGATGTGGGATGTTTTCATTCCAAACCTGCCCCTCCACTTGCATCGCCAATTTGATAACATAGACAACCGAATATCGAGATTTAATCTTATTATAAGTTGTATATAAATATCTCCTCTGTCGACTCTAAATGTTTGGCGGCCATTGGTCTTAAGGAGCCAAAGTTATGGTTGATTGATTAAACAAAGTTAATATGTCCATTTCAATCCAAACTTTTTGAATTCCAAAATGTGAATGGGATTTTGAATAGGAAGATGCCTTCAAATCCAAATGATTTATTCAAGAAAGTCAGCCAAATATATATCCTCTTTCACACTGCATATTATCAAATTGATTAGATGATTACATCATGAGATATGTCACACATTGTGTCTAGATATTAATTCCCGACCAGAATGGTGGGATGGAATTCAAAGAATTCGTTGGGCCCTTTTTTCATTGATTTGGGCCCTGAAATTTTTATCCATTACTCTTTGCATTGTTATACAAATTTTGGAGAAGAATTAACTAATTTTAACTTCTGGATTGATCCCAGTAATTCAATATTCATGGATGGTCCAGTTTCCTCACAGATTCTGTGGGCCTTCTTATGTGGACCATATGACCCATAAAATGGCAGAATTGGCTCATGATCCCTTCTAATGAAATGTTGGATATTTAGTTAGGAATCCTAAAAAATAATAAACACACAATTTAGATCAGTAGGGTGATAGTTATAAATATAATTGTAAACTGAATCAATTGGACTACTTCTAAAAATGCTCAAAATATATACTTAGTATTAAAACATTAATATTTCACACAAATTATGAACATTTCATATGAAATAAGTAAAGGGGGTATATAATAAGTCATGAAAATATTAATAAAATCAGGAATAGATACATGTTTATCACCCCAATGTTTATCACAAACACATGAAAACTATACCACATGGTGTGTAGCTCCTTAGTGCATGATGTATAATCTGGAAAATTTACACATCAAATCACTATGTGTTTATCCTGATTACACGATGATCAAGGAACACGACATGCAACTCATTTTTACATAATGTGTATTATCCCAACACATGACATAATTAAATTACATTAAAATATTAATACCATAAAAAAAGAATAATTACACAATTGGTAGTGGATATCTTTGACTATATTAAAGGTATTGAAGAATTAATAAATGATCAATTAATTCGTTGTAATTATTTTTAATTTTTGGTCATGCTATTTATTTTTCCTAAATTTCATTATGATGGGTATCTATATGATACATTATATGATAATTATAATAAAAGAAATTATTTGATTGATTAATTAATTAATTAAAACAAGATTTTTTTGTTAATAACAAAGAATGAATTACTGTGAATTCTAGACAATGTATTTTTTTTTTTTATTCATTGCATTTGTATTAAAAATCAGGATATTTAACCTAACTTATGTATGAGTTTTTATATTTATTTAAATTTTATTACATGGGTTTTCAATTATTTGTTATTAAATTAAATATTATGGTCTATGTATCATCTCTCCCTCTTTTATTATATTGGACATGCATGTCCATGGTTGTTTATATAATTCTCTTAATCTAATCATTTGGTTCCCCTCACCTATTTGGGGGTTATAAATATATGTAATAAACTTATTACCCCAAGGATAATGGAGGTAGTTCAAGATGGAACTAAGAAAAAAACCAACTCAGGTAATATATAGGTGGATATGTGTTCTGTTGTAGCTCATTCTAAGACTTGCATACTGATTTTCTCCCTAGGTTCGTAGGGTGATTTGATTTCATCCCAATAAAGAAACCATTAGATAAGCTCATGATCAGGTCATTTATTTATTTCTATCACAAGAATGATTTTATTTTATATAATATAGACTATGATCACATATGTAAGACCCCAAGATTTCATAGAATTTTATCTCATTAAAGTAATTCAATAGCTTGTGCTACACGCAACACTGAGTTCGTGCGCACCACAAGTTTTTAAACTAGCAATTCAAAAATAAATTATGAATAGTATTAACTGAATTTTGATTCTTATACACTCTATATAATTTTAACATCCATATTATGTATTTCTTAGACATAATATAAGAACAAACTTATTTTTTCAAACAAAAGAAGTATTTTTCAAAAAATGCAATTTTAAATGTCTTTAATGGAGAACCCTTTTTAAAAACAATGTTGAAACTTTTATATATTCAATTTAATTAAATTAAAATCTTAATTTGAAGCATGAAATAAAAATTTAGTTTCGATAATTTTTTTGTGCTTTTCTGATAACATTAATATTTTGATGAATAGTGAAAAATACTGTGTTTCAATTGAAAACAACTTTTTTAATTGAAATAATTTATAGTGTTAAATTATGAATTATAATTGTTTTTAAGTATAATTAGATTATATTTTTTATCATTTAATATAATTTAGGTCATTATAAGTAATTTCACATTTAAATTTGACATAAACACATGTTAATCTTTAGATAGTTTTTACTTTTTAAAAACACGTTTTTTGGTTTTAACAACATGAATTAATTTTAAATTAATTAGTGAAACTTATATGTTTTGAATTTGGTAAAATAGAATTCAATTTTTAATTTTTAATATCAGAAATATATTTGGGTGAATTTTTGGTATTTTTCTGAAAACATTGATTTTTGTTGAATAGTTAAAAACACAGCGTTATTGTTTAAAATAGACTTTTTATTTGAATAATTATTTATTTTATTTAAATTTATTTTATGAAAAAATAAATATATAATACCTATATAAGTTCAATGTAATTCAATTGAGTAATTTTATAATTAAATTAGACGTATAAAGTTTTATTGAACTTTTTACCGTCTTTTACCCACCTTTTAGGAGCATTTGAGAATTTTCATAAAAGATAATTTCACCGTATCTATGAGTTGATTTTCAAAAATCCAAGAGATACCGTTGATATCAGTAAATAAAATTTGGTTCAATAAGTTGAAAATAATTTTTGGTGAATAGTAACTTTTGACTTTTATTTACCACGGTTAAAAGTAAATAGGGTAATTAAAGGTAAAAATGATATTATAATTACCCTAACACATGTACTAATTCTATTGGATAAGTTATTTTTAGACTAATAAAAAACTTAGGAATAAATTATGATCCTTTAGGTCCACTTGGATTATATTAGGACATTTACTATTATTTTATTTAAAAAATAGTTAAAAGTGTTAAATTCAATGTTTAATAACTAAACCATTTTTAATAAAGGGGTACAGAAAATAAAAATTAGTCTATAAATATTCATTAAAAATATAAAAATATTTAATACATAATGGTATTTTATTTATATTTTTTAGACATTAAGTAATTTAATTTATTCATGACACAATGATAATGCAGTAATTACCTTATTAATGAAATATTAAAATAATTGATATTATTAATATCCAAATAAATATAAATTGAGAATTATGATTAATTCCACTAATTATATAGGTTAATAAATCATGTTGGGGTTGATTAGATAAATCTTTTTTATGTGATAAGGTTTTTACAACTTTCACAAAAACAAAATAGCAAATAGTGTCAAAATTGACATAAATTAGTTTTTGAAACAAATACTAAGTTATTGGTTGATATAATATTCCTAAAGATATATCTTTCAGGAAAACGGATTAAATAATATTATATATTTCATTAATGAACTACTTTAGGTTCTCTCGGATGTTTAGAGTAAGTTAATTAACCATATAGTTTAAAAATACAAGAAGACACGGTAAAAGTTAAACTATATAACTAAAAGGTAAATCTAAAAGATACGGTTAAATTATTAACCTAAACTTTTATAAAATCTATTTGTTGTGATTATTTCGACCCATAAACACCTAATACTTGAAATAAATTCATTTGGATCAATTATAAACCGAATATGATTGTACATTAAATTAATATTTTAATCTTTTCTTAAAGTGAACCTCACCCCTCTTAAAAAAGGGAACTTCCCCTCCTCTCAAAATCACACCTCCAAAGCCATTTGGCTCTACCAAAACCTTCCATAATATCCTGAAAATGTCCCTCAAATAATCCTATAGTCCTTAATTTGATCATAAATCCAACCAAAGGAGCCCTCTTGATCAACTCAAAAGGAAACACCCGAAGAAGAGGTAATAATTTCACCACCCGCTTTCAAGTTCTTTTCTTCTAGCACTTCCTCTTAATTTGTTGTTTCTATACCAAAATAATAACTCCAGTACCTCCTAAATACTTTGATGTTATCATAAATATGGTACAACCATATTCTTTTTTATATCCATCCTATAAATGACAAAGTCACCATACGTGCATATGTACGACTTACAGTCTCCACATCGTGGTGTATTTTGTTATTAAAAAAATTAATTATTTTGTTGGGTATAATAATGATTATAATTGATGTAAACAATAATTATAACATGTTAATGATTCTTTATATATGATATACCATCCAATTACATACTATTTCACCATCAATATAATGATATTGTTGCTCGTGCGTACGTATGGATTACCGTCTCCACGACGCGATGAGATTCATTTCAAAGTTCACCATTCAATGATGATTAGAAAAATATATATTATTAATAAGTATGTAATATATGACATAATAATTATACTGGAGATATATATATATACTTAAATTTATCTTATTTACTTACTTCCATTCAATATGATATGAAAACAGAAACAACGTTTATGTGTACATACGACCTACCATCTCCATAAACTGTGTTTTCCATTTCATATATATATATATATTATACATATTTATATTATATATATATATATGATATATAAATCATGTTTTATATTCGGTATGTATTTAAATCATGATCTAAGTGATACGATCAAGAATAACAAGTTAAAACACGTACGATAAAGGAATCGATTATTACCCGAAATGTTAATTTAACATGAAAGTCATTATTAAATGGATAGTAAAAATTCATAAATGAATCATGTATGATATAATAAATAATAATATGGTTCTGGAATAATTTAATAACATACTATGGTCATTATACAGGAGGTTAAATGTACCCTCTACCAAAGGAAAGTCCAAGGTAAGGGTTAATTCTACAATCTCTTCATTATCTGAGGTTGTTTTTACGTAAGTATCTAATGGGAAATATTTATCATCCACACCCGTGTTTCATAAAAAAAACCTCAAAAGGAATATTTTAAGGTTTTATGGGAGAGACTCTTTAACTATATCATCATTTTAAATGGTTTAAATATCTATACTTCTAAATCATTATCATTAATGTCTATGTTTTCAAAATGGGTTTTAGGGATTTATTTATATGGACATAAATGTTATTAAAATGTTAATTACATTAAAAAGTTTCATATTGGTATGGAACACATTGACTAAAAAGTTTCTTTAAATGTCTTCCTTTCTAAATTGTGTGACTTTTAAACGCTTTCATGAAAAAGGGATATTTCTCTCAAAGAGTTTTACAAATCATTTTCATCTATGTCAAAATCCTTGGATGGATTTTAAACTTGTTTTAGGTTGATTTATTATGATACAAATCTTTCATATTTTATTGATGGTTTTGTGATATGTTCGACTGTGGATGTGTTATTTTTATAGCATTCATGGTTTATGGATAAAGTATTGATATTTCGTATTTTAGTTTTAATACGAATGTTTATGTTATGTTTAAACATTTTCATATGATGAATTCATTGGACATAGTATGTGACGGGTGGAGCTCACTATAGCGCATTGATGCATCAGTAGGTCTCATGAAACAAACTAGTGTCTTGGCATAAGGCCTTTACAAAATATTAGTTGTTGTCTTGGCACAAGGCCTTGACAATGTTGTTATTAAGTATGGAATTATGCATTCCATCATTATGAAATTGGTTGTCTGAAATTTCATGTGATTATTCAACTCGTAGAATATCCATGTGAATAATTAAATGGAATCATTTGATATATCTTTGGCATATTATGATGAAGTTTAAGTTTAAAAGGCTTGTCTTTTAGTCTTATGAATTTCTTTAAATGTTTATGCTTATTTGTGAAAGTTTCTGCTATATTCTTATCCTTACTGAGCATCTAATCTCACCCATTTCTATGTTTTATTTTTCCCAGGATGCGAATAAGTATATTATGACTGACTTGCATAGATAGTCTATGTGATATTAATGTTGTAAATAAAGATAATTTTATTGTTATTTTTCATTTTATAGTGTAATGTAACGTTCATGTATGTAATCTATTTTCCATGATAGCTAAACTGATCAGTCATACGAGACTTGATTCCTTGAAGTCATGCCAATGAATTAAAATAATGCACCGACTCTGGGATTCTGGGGTTGGGGCGTTACAACGTAAATAAATGTACTAATATGAAAATGTGGAATTTATTTAAATTAACTATAAGTAAATGTTTTCTCAAAATGTAGTTCATCACTTAAGTAAACTCCTCTTAATATTACAAATACATATAAAGGTTAAAATAAGAAAGTTTGTACACATAATGAAACAAAATCCATCAATTTAATATTAACTCATTAAGCCTTCTATTACGTGGTCAGAAATTTAGACATAGAAATATGTGTTCGACCAACCCTCGACAGGGAATGTACGTTTAACTAGGAGTTCTTATGATTGTGTTTGGGTTGACACTACAAATTTTCATCAAGAGAAGTATCCCTCTATACACATGATGTAATTTGGAGGCAAGTGTTGAGGAGTCCCGAGTTAGGGATTCTTGATTGGACGGTCTAATCAATAGATCAAAGAGTTGTATTTCCTTGTTTGACAATAATTTCCGGGCTAAATAACTACGAGTAATTGATTAATCCCTCACTTGGGGTGTGATAAGGGAAGCATGGGTCATTACCACTATAATTTCATAATTGATGGTACATTCTGGGTTCAATGGTGAGGGATGTTGATGTAATGACTTTGGTATTTTTATATTATTCCTTTGAATATTTCTTTGCATATATCAAGAATTTTCCTCAGAGTTAGCACGGGTTTTGGGTGTCTCATGGACCTAGAATAAATATATTAAATATGTTAATATATTTTAATGAAATCACACACATAATTTTTATATAAATGGTTTTCTTGTTGTTTGGGACCTCATATGGGAAATCTGAGATTACTATTGATTCCAGTCTGTGGGGTTAGCATAGTAATGACCTAATGTTAGTCGATGATAGAAATTCAATTGAGGAAGGCATTAGAGGTTACATTAAGTGAATTAATTAATTTATTTGATTACCATAAACCTATAAATTCTCTATAAATACATCATTATGATGTTTTAATATGGTAATCCACATAACCATGGGAGGATTTGAGAGGGGGATCATTTTTCATTGATGTTGGAAAACTTGAAGACAGGGTTTGATAAACGGATCAAGGTGGACCATGGTAGGGATGAAGAATGTTGCAGATCTTATTTTTCATCACCATAGAATATACTCTTCACCAATGATCAATCCATAATCATGTATGGACTCATTATTTTCTTATTCCACTCATTCTGTGTAAATTTTTAAATAATGTATTTTATTTTCTCAATTCAATTTATGTTTTTTGCATGTGCCCATTGCTTTTGGTGTTCTTTAAACCAATAATTTTAATCAAATTGGACACATGATTAACATAATAATTATTTAAAAAATCCTTTTTCATTGGATGGTATCACATCATAATATGTTTGTATTACTTTGTTTGTGTTCTTTTCCCCCATTATTCATTATGTTCTTTACCATTGGCCTGCAGGGTTGTAGTTTGACATTGTTGGGGTAGGTTTCAGTGCAATATAACCCCCAAATTCATGGTGGCTGAAAACAATAAGGAAGGATTGATGGTTTTTGGATGGATCATGATGGATTAATAGGTTTTGAGTGATAGATAGAGACATAGGGACCCCCAAATAGTGGTAGAAACACGACGAACTTTAACACATGTGATCAGATTCACTACTTACGTCCACCAATGATCTGGAATAAAAAGCTAAAGGTGTTTTACTTCATTTTTTGAAGACATAGAAAGTTTATTAGGCACAATTGGTGAAAATGAAGGAGAATTTGGAATCCACATGAAGGATGGCAGCTTCTACAAATTTACCAACTACACACTATGTATCCTGGATGAATGAAAGCCATGTTGCCTGGGTTCACATAGAAGATAGGTTTTCAATTTATTTATAGATCACACACCATGTTGAAAAGTCCACATGACATGTGACCCTTCCCATGTATATGAGCTGTGTTCAAGCTATACGTGCTCCAAGATCCAAGGTGGTGAGACATGCCATGTCACCTTGGGGACACGCCGTGAGGTAGTACATGGATAGTTGAGTCGTGTGTTAGGTGTACACGCCTAAGTCCATAGGTATACATATATTTCATGTGCCAAATTTGGGAACCCCATGTAGTATTAAATGGATTCCAAATCCTTATTCAGGGCAGAAAACTCCCATGAGATGATGCAAGGTCACACACCATGTGTCCCCATGCACACACCATGTACTCCTCCATGGAAATTTTCCCTTATATATCTCATTATTTAGGACTCAATTTTTTTCCATGAGTATCCTATACTCATTTTTTTCATGTATTATGTGGAGGTAGCCTTTGTTATGGCATAAGAGATACAATGTGAGGTGTTCTGAGCATGATGCATCTTTATGTGATTCTTGACCGATGATAGTGTTCGGGAAGGATCATCTGGGAGATTTGGTGGTTGATACAACCCTTTAATACCAGGTAATGGGTCATACATACTCTTTACATAGGTAGATTCAGTAATCCACCCACTAAATTATGGTGTAGGCCATCTATCCATGGAGTTGTACTCCCTCATGTTTGAGCTCTAGAGGGGAGTGGGTACTCCACTGGAATTGTGGATCCATTAGTTGTGGAATGAAATGGAAAGTTGTGGGACCATCCACATATATTCTTATGAAGTTGTGCATGATGATGGTATTCAAATATGGACCATTGGAGTTACAGTTAGGATCATTGAACGTAGCGAGGATATAAAGATGGAGATCCTATTTTTCTATCTTTTGGGTTTCTTTGTGAGCATGTATGTTGGTTTTTCATTTATACCATGCTATGGGTTATCTTTATTTCTATTTTAGCTTTCTATTCCCCCCTTTATGGTTTTGGGGGATTCCTACTGGGTATGTATATACTCACTCCTGCATGGGTTTCTCCAACACATTTCATATGTTACAGATAAAATAGATAGACCAGTGGTGACATCAGTGGAGCTTAGTGCTACTTGGGTTAATCGACCAAATTAAGTGGTCAAACATGGAGATCATGATCCAATCTCTCTTCATCATTCCTTTTTCCAAATTTTTTAGGTTGGGAAATTTTTTATGGATGGACATGTATTTTCCCCTTTATACTTTATCTTTATATTTTCATACTCTGATGTTTTCCCTCGTAGTTATTTCATGCACGGTTATACTCCGGATGTTGCATTCCATTATTATTACTCAGTAAGTTTTCATAAATATGGTTGTGTATGTGTATATAGGTATATTAGGCTAAAAACACCCATTTCAATTTATTCCTTCTCAGCACTTATCAAAAATGCATAGAAAATTATAAGTGGGATTGGGGTGTTGCACTCAATTTTCCCCAGCCTTGGCAGGCCTCGATAGGTCAGGTCATGATAGATTAGTATGTCCTTATGATGGTTTTTGTAACACCACGCCCCATCCCACTGGCTTGAGTGGGCGGAGGAGTGCTACTCGGCCTTAAGCGATGTTCCCAAGATGCCAAAGGCCGGAAATAAATTCTAAGGGCTTTAAGAATAGTTGGGGAATGATTTTCCTTTTGAAAAAAAAACCAGTCAAACTCGTCATTACCAACAATACCATATGATGTATGTCGACATAGAAACCCAGTATGTATTACCAAAAAGACCACAAATCTCTTCCACAATACATCCCAGAACCAGAACAACCAAACATACCAAAACAAACCAACACAAAAATATATTACCATGTGTAAGACTAAAAAAGAGCCCCAAAATAAAACCAAAACCCACTCCACAGCTCAACACCAACCTCAATGCTCCAAGCCCCATGACATCGCCCATGCATCACCGCGAACCACTAGAAATGAGATTCCTTACCTTTACCAGTGTCTTGAAAAACCACACCTACAAGAGCACAAAAGTGACAAAGCAAGGGTGAGTACTAATACTTAGTATAATTTCCCCAAATGACTTCCCTACACATGCCACTAGGATAAAACTGTTAGAAAATTTATAATAAGTAGTTTATATAAACTAGTCAAAAGTGAAACTATTACAACCAACCAAACATACCCTTACCAAGACATATCCAACAATGGAATAGAAACAGTAAGCCACACGCCATATCACTATCATAGATTACCACAACTAAAGAACATCTTATATATCAAAAAAACAACAAAACAACCATGATGGATCTTCCCATCCAAACTTGTGCATCTTATTCCCAAACTAGTGGTACTTCTTGACCACTATCCATATGGTGGTTCTTCTGACCACTATCCATCACCTTTTATAGTGAGACTTCCCACCCACTTTCGCGGAACATCTCAACAAACAATCTCCATGCATAGAACACCGAATCCACAACAATATGTAATTAACCACTTCCATCTCATTTCAATCCACTTCAATAAATCAACCGTTTGTTGAAAAAACCCCTTTTATAAATTTCCATTCCAAACCACATTTCACTAAACAATAAATTAATTGAAAACCATTTCATCAACAATTTTATCAAAACATGCCAAGAAACCCATTTAAAAATCTACATTTAAAAATCACACAACAAAACCCTCTTTCAGAAATATCCCTTTTTACCCAAAATCCCCAAATGGTCTCAATTTTGATTTTCAACACAATTTTCACATCATATTCACACTTACTTTTCTGAAAACAATTTAATTGAAACCAAGATTCATGTTCTACAAAAGTTGAGTCGGTAGATAAGCCACCAACCTCTATGGTTCTGGAGAATTTGACCTACAAGCAACCCGACCCCAAAATCCGGCGAACACACCATCGAAACCGATCTAGATCCCCTTACCTAACATTCACAAGCCTTAAAATAAACATCCAAGGAAACCAAAACCCTAGATATACATGAAACCAATGTAGACCAAGTAAACTATGGAATTTAGAAGAGTGGATCTTGAGAATAACCAAAAGGAAACATGAGAGAAGAGTTATATGGGATGAATTACCTTGAAACCACCATGAAACCCCTTCAATTTACTTCCAAAATGTGTGGGAGAACCCCTCCAACCATTGAGAATAGAAAATACTGAGTGAGACTTTTGTGGGAGAAATCTTGAAGCTAAATGAGTCATTCTCATGTGAACCTGAGTTTTAAAACCCTATTTTTAAGTGGTCGCACAGTTAGTCCACGTGGTTTTAAAAATAGTGCGCTAACCCTGTGCATGCCACTTTTTCGAGAGAGGAGGTTTGCATGGTTTCCTGGAGAACCCGAATGGTTTCTCTTAACTCTGATCAAACCGTGTGCCCTAAGAAAAGCCTAAAATCTTATTAAAAACCATTCCAAACTCACCGTACCTCTTCCCAACTCATCCACAGCACTTTAAACACATAAAAAAGAAAAAAAAAGACTACATAACTCAAACTAGGAAATCTACACTCTCCCTGCCATTGTAATTTCCATCCCCGGAAAGTAGAAGACCCTCGCTTTTCTAACAGAGCTCAGGCTATTGCTCGACCATCTCTTTCTCCCGCTCCCAAGTATACTCCTGGACCTGACCATGCCATCACAAAACTCGAACAAAACCAGTTCATTTACCCCACTAGACTCTCTATTTCTTATCCACAATCTGCACTATCACGTGAAACAACAAAGCATCTAGATATGCCTCAACATGATCCCAAAAAATCACATCATCATGATCTGGATGATACATTTTCATTTGTGATACATGAAACACATTGTGCCCTGCAATAAACTGGGGTGGAAAGGACAATCGATAAGCCACCTCTCCAATCCGCTCAAGTATCTCAAAAGGCCCAATATAACTTGGAGATAACTTACCCTGGTTTCCAAAACAATGTTTCCCATGTCTAGGAGAGATTCTAAAAAACACATGATCACCCACCTCGAATGACAACGACTGTCAATGATGGTCTTCATATATCCTTTGAAGACTCTGCGCCGTCTCTATCCTTTTCCTGATCAACTTAATCTTTTCCGTAGTCCCTGGGAGCAGGCTAGGTCCAATTATCAAATATTCACATGTTTTTACCCTATATAGTGGATAACAACATGGATTCCCATATAATTCCTCAAACGGAGCCATATATATCGATGCTTGATAGTTTTTGTTATAGGAGAACTCCACCAACGGTAAGTTATCCTCCCATGAACCACCAAAATCCATCACACAAACCCTTAACATATCCTCCAAAGTTTGTATCGTCCTCCCAGATTTCCCATCCTTATAAGGATGATATGTCATTCTCATAGTCATAAGGGTCCCAAGGGATTTCTGCAATGATTTCCTGAAACAAGATGTAAACCATGGATCTCTATCTGATACAACTGAAACCGACACCCAATGCATCTTTACCACCTCCCAGATATAGATTTTGGAAAGATAGTCCACCGTATGAGTTTCACAAATAGGAATTAAATGGGCCAACATTGTGAGCTGATCCAATATCACCCATATAGAATCATGATTCCTGACCATCCTTGGGAGACCAATCAAAAAATACATTATTATATTCCCCAATTTCCACACTGGGATTGGTAAAGACTACAACATGCCCAAAGATGCTTTTCCTTGACTAGATGAAAAGCGAGCATATCAAAATGAACTTTGCGACATTAATTTTCATACCTTCCCACCAAAATTTGGCTTTTAATTCCTTATATATTTTCTGAATTCCAGGGTGAACAGCCCACTTGGAATGATGATAATCCCTAAGAATGTTTTGTTGACAAGCCACTGGAACAAATATTTGATTCCAAAAACACAACACTGAATGACCATTCAGTTCCCAACCATCAATGGTCTCCACACTATTAACTTTCGACTTCATTGCCGAATATTCCGAGTCAAATATTTGTTCCTCTTTGACCTAAACAACCAATTAAAGAACCAATGAAACCTCAAATAATTTCACCCTATCACCGAGGTCCTAACATTCCAACTACATATCATCTATGACTAACATCAACTGCCACTGATCTGAAGCCAGTTTCACCACCTAAGCATATGATTTTCTACATAATTCATCTGCCACTGAATTTACCTTACATGGTATGTAAATTAAGTCATAATAAAACATCTAAGGATACTCCATCCATCTTCATTTCCTCATGTTCAAATCTATTTCTGAGAAAATATGCATTAAACCCTTATAGTCGGTAAACACTGTGAATTTCTCACCAAAGAGATAATGACCCCACATCTTCAAAGCATGAACCATCACCACCAACTCTAATTCATGTGTTTGGTAGTTCTTATCATGCACCCTCAACTATCATGATCCATATGCAACACATGATCCCATTGCATGAGAACACACCCAAACCCAAATTAAGATGTGTCACAATACACCACATACCCATTCTCTGGTTCTAGAAAAACCATGACTGGTGATGATGTAAGGAAACCCTTTAACTCATCAAAAAAATTATAACACTACTCATTCCCTTAAAATGGAACATTCTTCCTTGTTAATGCTGTCATCGGTGAAACCAATTGTATGAAATCATGAAAAAATGTGGATAATACCCAAAAAGACCCAAGAAACTCCACATCTCAAAGATATTCTTTGGTTCTTTCAAGGAAATAACAGGGTATATCTTTTCTAAATTAAAAAAAACACCCATCTCAGAAATAAGATGGCTGATGAAACAAACTTCTTGTATCAAAAAGTCACACTAATACAATTTGGAATACAACCGATGATCTCTCAAGATCGCCAACACTATTTCCAAGTGTTGTTCATACTCCACCCTTGTATTCAAATACACCAATATATCATCCTCAAAACCCACCCCAAAAGAATCTAGATATCTCTAAAATATCTCATTCATAAACTCCATAAATACTTCTGGTGCATTCTTTAGGCCAAAGGGAATAACCACATACTCGTAGTGGCCATATATACTTCTAAAATCTGTTTTTGGAATATCCTTCTTCTGCACCCACAACGGAATATACGTTGATCGCAAGTCAATCTTGGAGAACCACTGAGCTCCCCTAAAATTCTTAAACAAATCGTCAATGTGTGGAAGAGGATATCAGTTCTATATCGTAACCAGATTTAGTCTATGATAGTCGATGCATAACTGCAATGTTTCATCTATCTTCTTAGCAAAAAACACACACGTTTCCCATGGAGAGATACAAGGCCGGATGAACCCTTTGTTCTCTAACTCTTCCAAATGAACTTTTAGTCCTCGCAATTCTACTAGTTCCATCTGATAAGATGGAAATGAGATATCACTGGTCCCCAGAAGGAGATCAATCATAAACTCCTCTTCTCTCAGGGGTGGAAACCCTGAGAATTCCTTAGCCAAAACATCTATAAACTGCTCCAAGACTACTTAAAAACAAATTACTCAACACCTTCAATTGCTTCCTTTGAAAAAGGCACTAACTGGTATGATATAGTGCCAACCACTAGTGCAACATATCCTATTTCACCCTACATCTCATTCTTCTCCCCTCTAAAGAGATGTCTAATCACATCCTTCTTCACAAAACTAACCATTAATGCATAACAAATAATGTGGTCTTTATACATTGTCAATCAATCCATTATTAGGATTATATAATACACTTCCATATCAAACACTGAGAATTCCCAAGTAAACTCAACCTCATCTAGCACTACACGACATGCTCTGCACAGGAAGGCTTGACACTATTTTTCATCCAGAGGAGTTTGAAGTTTGATAACCATATGCATCATTTCTACCATTAAACCCAAAAATATATACAATGAGAGAAGAAGTAAAATAATGTGAAGAAGGTGTATAAAACAATACTTTAATCAATGTGGAATTTAAAACAACAGTACCTCACACCGTGGATGGTCTTGACTGATCACCCATCACAACCTATTCAGCTCCAAACAACTACTTTTTTGTGACACTTTGTTCCTTGATTCCCTAATGAGACGTTCTGGCCCGAGGAGTCGTTATGTTCCCAGAATCACAATGACTAACTCGACTCTGCTGAAGAGGCGTATACTTCTACCCTCGTCCCATCAAGGCATATTACCCCTGCGACCCCTGAGGAGTGTCACAAACACCCGAACATAGAGAATTCCGACAATACCACTGAAGGTACCACATCTGCTTACAATTATGACATTTTTGAGGCTATTCCATACAATCCCATATGATGCGGCTCGTAGAACCACACTGAAGAAATCTAGGTTTACTATGAGGATTTAGAGGAGGAGTTACTAATCTAGTAGTTGGATTCTAGGACATACTCTCACCCTGGAAATACGTGTCCCTCTTCCTCTTGAACCCAGCGTTCAAGTTCACAATATTCCCCATAGGTACTAATACACTTCCTTAACTTGCTCCCCCAAGAGATCCCTCTTTTCCAATGAGGATCTATTCACCATCTCCGTATAATCATCTACACATAGTACCACTATCTTGGACCAAATATCTTTCCTCAAACCAGCTTCAAAGATACGAGATTTCAATGATGCACAACCCACTACCTTAGGTGCCAACCTCACTAAGTTAAGAAGAAAAGATGCATATTCAATTACTGAAAGGTTCTCTTGTTTCAATCAAAATAAATCCATTGTGTGCTTAATTTTGAATTTATGAGGGTAGAATTATTTATTAAATAATTCCTCAAATTTGTCCCATGTAATGGCTTGGTCCATTCCATCTTGGACCACCAACTCCTACCACTGAAGGGAAGTATCTTCCATCATATATGTGGATAACATCACTTTCAACTCTACTGGTGTTCCCAAGAACTTGAAGAACTTGTTTATTATATTCAACCATGATTCTGCCCTTTCAAGATTCAAATCACCCCTGATGAAGGGTGGATTCTTCTTTTGAAACATAACTTCATGATCCAAATTCCTTGGTTCATTTTCATTATTTCCACTTTCCATAGCTTGGAAAGCTTTTACTATACTTTGCACTATATTCTAGTTCACCTAAGGCTCAAGTGAAACCACATTTTTAGTAGCCTCCTCCATTTGGACTCTACGATGCCTACTCGGTACCATTTCGATTCATACAACAACAACCATGAGTCTTTCTATTTCAACACGACATGACTTACAAGTTCAAGTTCAATTACATAACAACTATCACAACTTGTCTTTCCACAGGTTTATATTTCTCATGTTTCACTATTGTTTTTGTAAAATACTCTATGTTTTGAAAATCGAACCATTTTCAAAATTCCAAAAATTTCCATGATTCAAATCCTTCCGTTTTGAATCCCAGTCCAGATTTTCCAAAATTACCACATTCATATAACAAAATAAATCATTATACCCCAATGAAATATGCATCCTAGAGGGATGTTATTTCTACCATGCATTCCATTCTCATCTCATTGGCTAGACCCGCGACAATGAGATTTCCAATGCCAATAAGTTTCTTCAAACACTTATGTACCCAAATCCATGGTAACATGAAGTTCACAATAAAAGGGTTAGCTACGTCCTTTTATTCTATACATTCCAAGTTCCGACAATCCTACTCCTTGATACCATCCCAAGTCGAGGAATAACCCATGAATGAATTTAAACCCCAAGACCAACAATCAATGACAAAGTATCTAACAACATCTTTCACTTGAAAGAGAAGGACCGAACAAGCTAATACCACTTGTAACACCCCACCCAATCCCACTGTCTTGAGAGGGTGGAGGAGTGATAATCGGCCTTAAGTGATGTTCCCAAGATGCCAAAGGATGGAAATAAATGGTGAGGGATTCAAGAACAGACGAGGAATGATTTTCCCTTTGAAAAAACCTAAACAACCCGTCAAACCCATCATTACCTACAATACCATATGATGCATGTCGACATAGAAACCCAATATGTATTACCAAAAGTCCACCAAGTTGTTCCACAATACAACCTATAACCAAAACAACAAAACATACCAAGACCAACCAAAACAACATCATATTACCATGAGAAAGACTAAAAAAGAGCCCCAAAATAAAACAAAAACACACTCCATAGCTCCACACCAAGCTCCATACTCCAAGCCCCATGACATCTCCTACGAATCACCACAAACCCCTAGAAATGAGATGCCTTACCTTTAACTATGTCCATGAAAACCATATACGCAAAAGCACCAATGTTCCAAAGAAGAGGATGAGAACTAGTACTCATTAGGTTTTTCCTAAATGAGTTCACTACACATGCCACTATGATAAAAACCTTAGAACATTTATAATAAGAAGATTATATAAAATAGTAAATAGTGCACCCATTACAAGAATCCAAACATACCCTTACAAAGCCATATCTAATAATTGAAAAGCCTCACTAAGACACAAGTCATATCACCATCACTAATCATCATAATCAAAGACCATATTTCATAGCAACCAAACAACAAAACCACCACAGTGGAACATCCCATCCAAACATGTGCACCTCATTCCCATACTAGTGGTACTTCCAAACAACTATCCATATGGTGGTTCTTCCAACCACTATCCATCACATTCAATAGTGAGACTTCCTTCCCACTTTCACACAACATCTCAACAAACCATATCCACGCATAGCACACAAAAGCCACAACACTATGTAATTAACCACTTCTATCTCATGTCAATCCACTTCAATAAATCACTCATTTACTGAAAACATCATTTTATGAATTTTCCTACAAAACCTCATTTCACTAAACAAAAAATTTATTGAAAAACATTTCATCAACCAATTTCCCAAAACATGCCAAGAAAACCATTTTAAAATCTATATTTAAAAATCACACAACAAAACACTCTTTCACCAATATCCCATTTTACCCAAAATCCCCAAATCATCACAATTAGGATTTTCATCAAAATTTTCATGTCATATTCCCACATAATTTCAAGAAAAGAATTTAATTGCAACCAAACATCATGTTCTAAAAAAATTGAGTCAAGAGAGAAGCCACCTACCTATAGGGTTCCAGTGAATTAGACCTACAAGTAATCGCACCCCAAAATCCGGTGAACACACTACTGAAACCACTCTAGATCCTCTCCCATAACATTAAAAATCCTTAAAATACACATCCAAGGAAACCAAAACCCTAGATCTACAGGCAAAGAATGTAGATCTAGAAAACTAAGGAAGGGAGAAGAGTGGATCTAGAGAAAAACCAAAAGGAATCCCAAGAGAAGACTTACCCAGTAGTAATTACCATCAAACCACAAAGAAACTCCTTTTATTTTCTTCCAACATGTTTGGGAGAGCCCCTCAAACATTTGAGATGAGAAAATATCAATTGAGGATCGGGTGGTAGGATGATTGTAGAGAAATGAGGCAATCCTGAGTAAACCTAGGTTTTAAAACCCACTTTTTAAGTGGCTACACGGTTAGTCCACACAGTTTGGAAAATCGTGTGCTAACTGTGAAAAAGCCACTATCTCGAGAGAGGAGGTCTGCACGGTTTCCTAGATAACCTGCATTGTTTCCTTTAACGGTGCTCAAACCATACACCCTATTAAATTCCATTAAGCTTATTCAAAACCATTCCACACTCTCCCTACCTCTTCCCAACTCATCCCCACCACTTTAAACACATAAAAAGTCATAAAAAAGGATACATAACTCTAACTGGGGGTACTACAGTTTTATAGTGGGTCCCATATCAAGGATTGATTTATGAACATAGGGCAATTATGAAAGTGTGTCTCGAGTGCTGCTTCCCAGTCAAGGAATCAAATGTTGGTGTAGTGTCCAACATATTCATTCACATGGATATGGATACCTATTTGTTGACTCGAAATACTGAGACATTTATTTTAGGGAACTATTGGCATGTGCGTCATAAATATTGAGTCATTTGACTTTGCTTCTTTAGAAAACTCCCTATATATTTTGTAAGATCCCATACATCTTTGAGGTAAGTCCTTATTAAAGTTATTATTTAAATACCTTTAAGATGATTAATGATATGTTTCCTAAGTCTATGTATGGGATCGGGGGTGTTCCAGGGGTTGGGGACATGAAATAAGGGAGAACATGGCCATCCAGTGCATGTTGCACAGTTGGTGCACGGTTAGTAGTAACCATGCCCATTAACCATGCTTGCCTAGGGGAAGGGTGAATGGTTTAAAGAAACCATGCAAGGGGGAAGCATAAATCATGCAATGTTAGAGAGATCCTTCCCAAAAATTTATTTCTTGGGTTTTAAAACCATGTGGAATCCCCAGCTAAGAGTGCGGCCTATCCCCCCTCTTGGATAGAGGGTGGTGCATTGTTGGCACAGGTTTTGGCCAATAGTGCGCCACAAAAATTGTGGGATTTTTCAATTTTTCCTCTAGGTTCTTAAGAGTTCCAACTTGGTTTTTTTCTCCATTCACCCTCATATAACACTAGGGATAGACCAAATCACCCAAGACTCTACAAGGATCAATCTCCCTCACTATGAGGCCATTTAGAGGGACTTTGGGTGTTAATCGAAGCCTTGGGTGAGTCTAACACTTTTCTTCCTCCTTATTTTCATATTACATAATCTGGGATTGTTAATCTTTTACTAATCCCTAAAAATATCTTTTTCATGTGGATCGTAGGTTGGGGATTTCAAGTTTGTTCAAATAAAAACTTAAGCCTAGGGTTAAGTGAGCATTTATCTTCAGAATTGAAGTAGGTGGTGTACAAATTATATCCCATAGTCATGATGTTGGTTTATGAAAATTTTATTTTTCTATTCATTATTTTTGTTTTATTTTGATTTCTATAGTGAAAAATTGATAAATTGATTGGTTAAAAAACTAATTGAATCCCTCATGATCCTCTTAGGATGCATTGAGGAAGACTAGACTGGGATATGGGCTACCCATGGGGTGTTCCATATTCATAAACATAGTTCTGAGTTATTAAATATGAGATTGGAAGGATTAGGTGGTTCAACCTATGATTATTATTTTTATCACATCAACATGGGTTAATGAGTGTAAATTGATGAGAATTTTATATATTTGGTTAACATGGATTGTAAATTAAATTGATGTTAATTGTGTTTAATTGATAACATGGCATAAGGGGTTGTTTTGGATATTGTGAATGGTTTAAATGAATTAATTATAATATTCTGAATGACATATGGGTCAATATGAAAATACTTAATTGAGTTAATACATGTGAATGGGAAAGTGTTAATGGGTTATGACATAAAGATGAATTATGTTTTGAGATAACAAAGAATTTTTAATGTTATGTGTATTAACATGATATTGGTTTATGATATGATATATGTGGTATATGTATAAGGAATAATGTTCAAATGTATTAGTGGTTTTTTTGGGTATTTACATGAGTTTCTACACCAATGGGTCGGGTTGTATTGAGGCTCTAAACCCTACCCCTATAATGCATGGGTTAGGGAGTGAGACTCAAGATCTAGGCCTCTAACATTTTCATTGGACGAGACTACATAGACTGAGGCGCAGAGGTATGTGTGGTGTAATTGTTTGTGAAATGGTTTCCCAAGTGAGATAAGTAAATTGACAAATTCCATTAAGAATTATAGTTGATCGATATAGGCCTAGAGTAAATGATGAAAATGCCTAACCTATTGAAGAAACGATGAAAATTTTTAAATGAATATTGTTACCTAATGGAACCCTATTTTTATCATGTTTACTTTATTATTCATTTTGAACATACACACACTATCTTTTTAGATTTTATATCATGTAGACACCATTGGAATTGGTCTACTGATTTATACTCACACTATGCTTACGTAAGAACCTGGATCTTTTTTTCAGGTATGTTTTCCCTTTTCTGGTCATTTTTGAGAAAAAGAGGAAAATATGGAAAGTTTCAAAGTACACGCCATGTACTTCAATTCCATGTAAGGGCATGTGCTGGCTGTGTCCGGGCCACACACACAGTGTGTAGGGGCGATGTCGAGGCTGATTAAAGCAGAGTACGGAAAATCCTAGTACACGCCCTATACTCCATAAGTACACGCCGTGTAATTTATTTTTTTTCATTAAACGGACCAGGGTCGCGCCTAATCGACAGAATCATCTTCTTCTCTTGGTTCTTCGACCAAGAGCGTCCCGTACGGCTGCAAGCATCCTCTGATCCCCTAAGCCTCCATCTGTTTTCCAAATTGACTACCTTCAATTGTGTTGGAACTGCATCGGTGATCTCTTCCTTCTTCTTAAGTTTCATTCCATGATTTTCCCTCTTTCTCCAGATATTGTGGGTTGAATGTTTTGTTCTTTTTCATAGATCTACGACTTTCTATGGAAAATAAAGCCTTGTAATTCAAGTATACTAATATCATATCATCAAGGTACGTGGTTTGTGCCTTACCATTCTAAGTCTTTGAGTTTTATGTGAAAATTCCACCAATACCCATGAATGGGGTATGTCGTGTTTACCATTTTTCCCCTATTGTTTTCCTACCTTTCTTGTAAGCTTGTGTAGAGGTAAGTTTATCATGGTTGAGGATAATTGCAGTGCTTGGATTTATTTCCCATGCCTTGTTCTGTTTACAAACTTTTGGTCTTGTTATCCTTTGGCCATTATACAAGTTTTCCATGCCTTGTGACCATACTATGGAATTATATTCTTGACATGCTTGTTATGTTGTAGACTAGTTAGCCAAGTAGCTCTATAGGTGTGCTTCGGCCTTATAGCATTATTATGAACTGACGGGCACGAGACCGTGATAACCTGGTGCTATAGAATATAAGGGATAGACTGAGTGAGCTTCCCAGAGAGTCTTGGATATTATAGGCTATATAGGGATAGACCGAGTGAGATTCCTCAAAGAGTCTTGGACATTATATACTACAGGGGATGGACCAAGTGAGCTTCCCAGAGAGTCTTGGGTATTATAGACTATAGTAGGGTAGACCGAGTGAGTTTCCTCAGAGATTCTTTACTTGTTTGAATTTCCTTAAACCATTCCTGACTAGAGGTGGAATTGTCCGAGTGAGCTTTCTCAGAGAGTCTGTGATAGACCTGACACTATAGGAGGATTGACCGAGTGAGCTTCCTCAGAGAGTTTCTAGACCTTGGGACTATAAGAGGGTTAGACTGCATAATCTTCCTCAGAGAGTCCCTAACTACCCTAGACTATAAGGGGAATTGACCATGTGAGATTCCCCAGAGAGTATTATAATTTTGTATGACCAAAATAGAGGGCTTAGTCTGAGTGTACTACGTAGAGGGTTGTTGGTACTTCTTAGATAGAACTAGTGGGGTTGGCTGTAAGGACTTCCCAGAGGGGTTCCTGTTGTGGTTAGCTTTTTTTCTTCACTGCTTCTTGTTGTTCTGTGGATTGATTATTGTTGCATATCATCCTCTTACTGCTTACTGATTACTGCCTACTGTTTACTATTACTATTTACTGCTTACTGTACTATTACCCTCCAGATGCTCACTGACTGTGAGGCATAGATCTTTGGGTGGTTGCTTACTGGGATTTAGTCTCACACCCTATTTGGCACATGATTTTGGGCCCAAACAGACTATGTTGTTGCAGGTATAGACAAGGGAAAGCACCCTTTGACATAGGATACTTGATTACTTTGGAGTAGGAGAGCTTGGGACCAAGCTTAGGCTTGCGGTTCTACGGAGCTGTTTATCTTTTATTTTGTACTTGTTTTGGTACTGTTTGTATTTCAAGCATTGTGACCTGTTTGGTTGCTTTCCTAGATATGTATCATCCATCATTTCATATATTCATATGTGCTCCAATTTCTTATTGTTTTAGTCTTCTGTTGTTTATTATTGTTTGATATTTACATCATCCGCTATTGCATCTTTTGTTTACATCTACTGTGTACTCTACCAATGAGGGCATAATTTCCCACTTTCACACCCAAGTCCCTCCCATCTAGACAGAAGCCTCTAGCATTTGGGGAAATGCGCTTGATGCCATGTTTCTAACTGGGAACAGGGTGTCTCTAGGTGGCTTCCAGAACCAGGACGTTACAAAGTGGTTTCAAAGGAATTCTTTTGTCTCGATTTATTGTTTCGAGCCTTTATATAAGGATATGACAGATTTGGTATTTGGTAATAAGCTGTGCCCAGGAGTAGCTAACCCGTGTACACGGAAAATCCAATCTACCTCATTCATTGCAGTTTTCTGGTCTTGATATTTTACGGTTGATATGATTTCCCCTAGAGTGATTCACATGCCTTGTGTTGTTGTTGTTGTGCTATTGCGATTCTATTTCTGTCGCAACCCAATGAGATGAGGGTATTCCATCTCATGCATCATATAGATACTTGTTATAAATCACATCCCATTCATTCTTTCCATGACATATAAGGTGCATTAGAGATTTCATGTTGTTGTGATATATGTTGGGTAGATTATTCATGTTGTTGTGATAGATGATTTAATAGAATCCCTGCAGTTTGATGGAGAATTTGTTTGTATTGTACCTTGCTTATATGAACACCAAATTTTGGTTCTTGAGGTGTTATGGGCCCTCATTAATCGAAAATGGTGGATTGTTGATTTGTTTCTCAAGTATTTGACTTGTATAAGACACCATGCTTTGATTCATGGGGAGTATGGTCCCTCACAGATCGGAATTTTGCACCTACATGTTTATTTTTCAGTGATTTCTGGGCTTTAGTGTAGTTTCTAAGATACTGCCCAAAAAAACCCAGAATACACAGCATGTACTTTATGACTACACACCATGTAGTTTTAAACCACGTCACTGACTGTGTGAGCAGAAACATGGGGTTGTGAAAAGTCTTCAATAACATGCCGTGTACGGTAGGTACACGTTGTGTAGTAGTGAGCCATGTACCCAGCCGTTTCACTAACAACACAGGTCGGGGAAGCTCGTGTAGTACACACCGTGTTTGGTATGAATGCACTGTGTAACCTTGTTCTAAGTTCCCGACCATGTCACAAACAACACGGGTCGGTGTTATCTTCTCATATACACACCGTGTTTGTTCAGAACACGCCATGTAAGGGTTATCCATGTAGCCGGCCATGTATCTAACAACACGGGTCGCTGAAACCTTGTCTAGTGCATTTCGTGTCCATAAAGAAAATGATGTGTAGTCTAGGGTTAAGAGGACCATGTGAGTTAGCCATGTAAGGAGACTTGGGAAGGGGAATGGAGTTCAAGTACACGCCTTGTGTGGGGATAACACGCCGTGTAGTCTTGGGTGTTACATGAACAGAGGTGGAAGAAGTACACGCCCATGTGAATGGATTAAGAGAACACATCGTGTAGTTTGTATACATTCCGTGTAGTCATTCTTTGAAAATCTTGAATGTTTCTCTCTCCTATTCTTGTATTTTACTCTTTAGTTCTCAGTCTTTGATAATCCTGATCTAAGGTGTGCTTTTGATCTTTCAGAGCTATACCTACGAGACATCCTCCGGTTGTACGTCAGCTTCTAGATGGGGATCAGGCTCCGGATATAGTCAATTAGGGACATCCTATAGATCCTTTTGATGTTCCATACTTGGCATAAGAAGTTATACCTGTTGCAGGCGCTGATGCGCAGTTCAGGGAGGACTTCATGAGGATGATCCCAACCTTTCAGGTAGTGCCACCTCCTGCCCCGTCGATGGCAGAGTTGATGCGGGTTTTCCCGCAGCAGGATCCTCCTACATTCTCAGGGGATGGAGGACCCTAGGCTACAAAGTTGTGGATAGAGTCCATGCTTATGATCTTTGATCATCTAGAGATACCTCCAGATAAAAGCGTAAATCTGGCTACTTATATGCTCCGAGACACAGCCAAGAGGTGGTGGGAGGTGATATCACAGTTAGGGCACCAGCAGAGTATGAATTGGGATGAGTTCCAATGCATCTTCTATGATTTCTTCTACCTGGAGTCCTTGAGGGTGGACCGAGACCGTGAGTTTATGAGTATCGAGCAGGGTACTCTTTCTGTTATGGATTACTCGTCTCATTTTACCGAGCTATAGTGCTTCATGCTGATTCTAGTAGGTGATGAGCTGTTCCTTGCTAGGAATTTTGAGGAAGGTCTCAGGGAGGGGATCCATTCCTAGGTGAATATCTTCAGGTTGACTTCGATATCCTCTATCATCAACCAGGGACTGATCATTGAACGCAATATGAGAGATTCTGGAGCAGTGGGCTAGGGCGGTTCGACATCCAGAGTCAGTGTTCCTCCTACTGATAGCAGGAAGCATCGTAGGGAGTCTGCTTGAGGAGATCAGGATAGGTGGAATGTATCTTCAGGCAACCATGTAGTATGCTGCCAATGCGGGAGGAGTGGGCATACTAGGCCTCAGTGCTAGAGAGAACCAATGGACAACTGATCTTGTTGCAAGATGGGCCATCTTCAGCGTTTCTGTCAGATATTCTCACCTACAGCTGGTGGTAGGGGTTCTTCTATGACCTCGTGTATAGGAGATATATCGCCAGTTTCTAACTAGTCTGGGAACTGGAGTTCTTATGGCCATTCGGGCCAAGGTGGAGGTCATGGCCATGGTGTTCAGTCACCAGGTTACCAATGACAGTAGAGTTGATCAGCTCAGAGTGGTCAACTAGGGGCGTAGGGCTGTGGTACATGCCAGAATTTCACCGTGGAGCAGACCTATCCGAAGCAGGATCCTGGCCATTCTACAGTTTGAGGTATGATTTTAGTAGCCTCAGTTTTATCTTCAGTCCTTTTTGATAATGGTGCTTCACATAGTTTTATCTCTATTGCTATTTTGGATAGCCTTGGGATCTGTATCTTTTCGTCTGCCGACATGTTGTCTCTTGATACACCGTTAGGGATGAGGACATCTAGCATACGTTAGTGCAGAGAGTTCCATCTTGAGGTTTCAGGGTGTCATTTCTTATGGGACCTCTATGTCCTATAGATTACATGATATGATGTCATTATCGGTATGGACTGGTTAGATCCATTCCGGGAAGTCGTCGAATGCTATCTCCATAGGGTTAGTTTCGTATCACCAGAGGGAAGATCTTTTCTTCATAGAGGTGTGTGGGATGTCCAGGCGGGTAGAGCTGGACTAGAGCATCATGGGATAGAAGGAGTTACAACCCATATTGTCAGTCTTTATCTGGATGACAATGGGAATTTGCTGTTAGACTTTCCTTCACTAGTGGATCGCTTCAGGGATGTCTTTCTAGAGGACTTTTTAGGTTTTCCTCCAGAGCCTGAGGTAGACTACTCAATTGAGCTTTTTCCAAGAGTGGCACAGGTTTCCATTCCTCCGTATAGGATGGATACACCTGAGTTGTAGTAGCTTAAGAAGTAGTTGGAGGAGTTGCAGGTAAAGGGTTTCATCCAACCCAGTACTTCTCCTTCGGGTTCTCCTTTCCTGTTTGTGAAAAAGCTAGACAACACCCTTAGGCTTTGTGTTGACTATCGGAAGCTAAACTGGTTGACGGTCAAGAACTTATATCCCTTGCCGAGGATCGATAACATCTTTGATTAGCTTCTAGCATCCCGGGTGTTCTCTATGATTGATTTGAGGTCCGGTTATCATTAGTTACACGTTAGAACATCATATATACCTCTTACAGCCTTCGAGAGCAAGTTTGGTCTATACGTGTATACGGTCATGCCATTCGGTCCCACGAATGTGCCACCAGCTTTTATGGAACTGATGAACCTAGTGTCCCTTCCATACTTGGATTCCTTCGTGGTGGTTTTCGTGGATGACATCTTGGTGTACTCTTACACTCGACACGACCATGATACCGATCTTGAGATCATTCCAAGTACACTAAGGGAGCATCAGTTATATGATAATCTCTCTAAATGCCACATTTGGATGGATAAGATTCACTTCTTGGGTCACATTATCTCAGAGATAGGAGTATCAGTAGACCCAGATAAAGTGAAAGAATTAGTTTCCTAGGAGCAGCCGATGAATGTATTTGAGGTGCAGAGTTTTATAGGGCTGTATGGATACTACAAGCATTTATTATAGGAATTTTCACACCTTGAAGCACCACTGACAGGTATGACCAAGAAAGGGGGAATGTTCTTATGATTAGATTCCTGTGAGTCATCCTTTCTGGAGCTGAAAGGGAGGTTGATATCAGCACTGATACTAGTCTTTTCAAAGCTGGGAAAGAGCGATACATTCTATTATGATGCTTCAGGTGTCGGACTGGGAGCTGTGCTTATGAAGGGAGATGGAGTCGTTGCGTACAGGTCTCGGCAGTTGAAGACACATGAGAGAAACTACCAGACGCATGATATGAAGTTGGCAGCTGTTGTTCATGCCTTACTTTGTTGGAGACATTACCTTCTGTGAGAGAACGTTGTGGTTTTCACCGACCACAAGAGTCTCAAGTACATCTTCACTCAGCATGATCTGAATCTGAGACAGCGTAGGTGGGTCAAGAATCTTTATTCCTTAAACTTTTTGCATGCCTATATGCCTGGAAAGGGAAACACAATGGCTAATGCGTTGAGTAGGAGAACTATGATTCTGGCAGTTCAGGAGGCCAACAGTGAGTGGTGGCTTATGGATCTATTCTCTGAGATGCATTTGGAGGTGCACGGAAGATAGGGAAATACTTTTCTATCTACTATAGCTATTACCGCTACTGTTCTTGATCGGGTACGGATGAGGCATCTATCAGACTCAGAAAGGCCTAGTCTTGTGGGAGAGTGTGTCAGGAGAGGACCCTCTTCTTGGATGGACAGTGGGCGAGGATGGTATCTTGTGTTTCTAGGGACGCGTATGGGTTCCAGTAGACATACGTGAAGAACTGATGTGGGATTTTCATTCTTCGGTTTGGGTAGTTCATCCTGGCGTCACCAAGATGTATCGTGAGCTACACCGCTAGTACTGGTGTCCAGGTATGAAGAGAGATGTTGTTGGGTTCGTCATGATATGTTCTACTTGTCAGCAGGTGGAAGCATAGCATCATCCACTTGTAGGGATTTTATAATAGTTACCCATTCCCGAGTGGAAGTGGAATGATGTCGCGATGGAGTTCATGGCCGGGTTACCGAGGTCACCTCGAGGGAGTGATGCTCTTTGGGTTGTCATCGACAGGCTTACAAAGGTTGCTCAATTCTTGCCGATCAAGGAGACCTTCAGTGTTGATGAGCTGGGGTGGTTGTACATCCGAGAGATTATACGTCTTCATGGAGTTCCACACTCCATTGTTTCAGATATGGATGTGCATTTTACTTCTCGGTTCTTACAGGGGCTTTAGATGGCTTTGGGTACATAAGTACTTTTGAGTACAGTATACCATCCCCAGACAGATGGCCAGTCCGCGCATGCGATCTAGGTGCTTGAGGATATTTTCTGAGCTTGCATTATAGACTTTGGTGATTCTTGTGAGAAGCATATTCCTCTTGAAGATTTTTTCTATAACAACAGTATTCTGGTGACTATTCAGATGGCACCTAACGAGGCTTTGTACAAATGGCCATGCCGATCACCTTTGTGCTAGATGGAGGCAGGAGAGGCAGCTTTGCTGGGACCTCGTCTTGTTCAGGAGACCTCAGATCAGATATAGTTGATTCGGAAGAGGATGTCTATAGAATAGTCTTGACAGAAGTCTTATGTTGATCAGCAGAGATGACCTCTAGACTTTGAGGTCGGGGATCATACTTTCCTGCGTGTCACAGTGAGGTTGGGACACAAGAGGATTCAGAGATAGGGTAATATTTCACCATGGTACGTCAGGCTGTTTGAGGTGTTGGAGAGTTGGGCTAGTTTCCTATTGGTTACAGTTACCTCAGAGGTACGAGGCTATTCATGATGGCTTCCACGTCTCTTAGCTTCGACATTACTTTTCAGACCCGTCTCATGTCTTTCATCCCGAGGAAGTTGAGCTTGAAGCGGATGCATCGTTTGAGGAGCATCCTATTCAGATTTTCGATCACAATACAAAGGTTCTCCATGGCCAATATATTCCTCTGGTACGGGTGCTATGGTAGCACGGGTGAGTACAGGACGAGACCTGGGAAAGGGAGACCGATGTATGATCGTAGTGGCCGGAGGTGTTTGGGGTTCCTTCTTGTATGCCTCGCTAAGGAAATTCAGCGCCGAATTTCTATATGGGGGGAAGTTTGTAAGAACTCGGATCTTTGTTTCATGGATGTTTTTCTTTTTCTGGTTCTTTTTTGAGAAAAAGAGGAAAATTTTCAAATTTTCAAATTACACATCATGTACATTATAAGTACACACTGTGTACTTCGATGCCACACAAGGCTGTGTGCTGTCCATGTCTGGGCCACACACATGGTGTGTAGGGGAGATGTGGAGGACTTTTAAAGTGAAGTACAAAAAATCCTACTACACGTCGTGTACTCCTGATGTATGTTCTGTGTACATTCTTTTTTTCATTAAACGGACCTGGGTGGAGCCAAATCAATATAATCGTCTTCTTCTCCATGTTCTTCGACCTAGAGCATCCTGTACAACCGTGAAAATCCAGTGAGCCCCTGAGCCTCCATCTGTTTGCCGAATCCACCGCCGTCGATTGTGTTGGAACCACAATGGCGAGCTCTTCATTCTTCTTGAGTTTCATTCCATTTTTTCCCTCTTTCTCATGATATCGTGGGTTGAAGGTTTTGTGCATTTTCGTAGATCTACAATGTTATAAAGAGAATCAAGCCTTGTGGTTCAAGTATATTGATCTCCTAGCATCAAGGTAGGTGGTTTGTGCCTTACTATTCAAAGTCTTTGAGTTTTATGTGAAAGTTACACCAATACCCGTGAACGGGGTATTGCATGTTTAAAATTTTTTCCCAGTTGTTTTCCTGGCTTTCTTGTATGCTTGTATAGAGGTATGTTGATCAAGTTTGAGGATAATTGCTTTGATGGGATGTTTTTCATGTGGCTTGTTCTGTTTACGACCTTTGGATCTTGTTAGGCTTTGGCTGTTATACCTATTTTCTATGCCTTGTGACCGTAGGATGGAATGATATTCTTGACATGCTTGTTTTGTTGTAGACTGGTTATCTAAGTAGCTCTATAGGTGTGCTTTGGCCTTATAGCATTATTATGCACTGACTGGAACGAGACCGTGAGAACCTGGTGCTATAGACTATAAGGGATAGACCGAGTGAGCTTCTCATAGAGTCTTGGATATTATAGGATATAAGAGGATAGACCGAGTGAGCTTCCTAAGAGATTCTTGGAAATTATAGACTGCAGGGGATAGACTGAGTGATCTTCCTAGAGAGTCTTGGATATTATTGACTATAGGAGGGTAGAACAAGTGAACTTCCTCAGAGAGTCTTTACTTGTTTAAACTTCCTTAAACCATTCCAGGCTAGAGGAGGAATTGATCAAGCGAGGTTCCTCAGAGAGTCTGTGATAGATCTGAGACTATAAGAGGATTGACCAAGGGAGGTTCCTCGGAGAGTTTCTATACCTTGGGGATATAAGAGGGTTTGACCGCATGATCTTCCTCAGAGAGTCCATGACTACCCTAGACTATAAGGGGAATTGACTGAGTGAGCTTACACATAGAGTCTTATAATATAGTATGACCAAACTAGAGGGGTTTGGTTGAGTGCACTGCCGAGAGGGTTTTTGGTACTTCTGGGATAGGACCAAAGGGGTCGGCTGCGAGTACATCCCAAAGGGGTTTCTATTGTGGTTAGCTGTTTGCTTCACTGCTGCTTTTTGTTTTTTGGATTTCTTACTGTTGCATATCATCTTGTTACTACTTACTGATTACTGCATGCTGTTTACTGTTAATGTTTACTGCTTACTATACTATTACCTGCCATATGCTCACTGACTATGAGACACAGATATTTGGGTGGTTGCCTACTAGGATTTAGTCTCACACCCTATTTGGGTCATGCTTTTGGGCCCAAACAGACTATGTTGTTGCAGGTATAGTCAAGTGAAAGCACCCTTCGACTTCGGGTACTTGATTGCTTTGGATTAGTAGAGCATGTGACCAAGCTTAGGCTTGCGATGTTGCAGAGCTATTTATCTTTTCTTTTGTACTTGTTTTGGTATAGTTTGTATTTCCAGCATTGTGACCTGGTTGGCTGCTTTCCTAGATATGTATCATGCATCATTTCATATATACATATGTGCTCTAGTTGCTTATTATTTTATTCTTCCATTGTTTATTATTGTTGGATATCTACTGTATCTGCTATTTTATGTTTTTCTTACTTCCGTTGTGTACTCTTCAATGAGGGAATAGTTTCCCCACTGTCACACCCAAGGCCCTCGCTACTAGTCGGCAGCCTCCGACATTTGGGGAAATGCGCTTGAGGCCATGTGACCAACTGGGTACGGGGCACCTCTAGGTGGCTTCCGGAGCCGGGACGTTACAGCTTAGGCCAATATTGGGTACTCGAGAAGACATCATGATTACAGGTCATGATAAGGGAAAATGCACTCTGATATAATCATGATTTGTCCATGGTATGTGCATGGTGGAGGGATCCATACAAAGAGTTAGGACCCATTTTGGGGATTTTATTTGTTTTCTTTATTTTGGGGTTCTCTTACACTTGTCGTTGTAGGAAATGACATAACATATTTACTTTTTGTTCGTGGTATTGAACCCAATTTTGGGAAATGGTTTGTAATTCAAGCTATTGTTTATTTTTTATTTATGTTTCCTTTGTTTCACATTTTATCTTATATGAATTACTCTGATAAAGTGGGTATAGTCTCCCCACATGATTTGATAAACCCTCACTACTAGATGATAGTCTATGGAATATATGGAGGCACACTTGAGGTCATGTAGCTACCCAGTTATGGGCGGCAATTTTGTGGAACCTGAGTTGGAGATGTTATAATGTTTAATCATTGGCTGTTATTTTTTATTTTATTACTATTTGGGGATGTTAGACAAGAGACTAGGATGTGCCAGGCCATGGAAATAAGCTCATGAATGGGAGTAGATAACCCATGTGTGGGAGATAACCAAAGTACCTAGGGTGGGATATCTATTATTGACGTGTGTGGATATAGTTTAATTATATTTCACCATTAGGTGATTCCTTGGTTATGTGATGTGAATATATTATGATATTTTTCTCATGGCTAAAATGGTACAAGTTTGTGCATTCATCAGTTATTTTAGTCATCTAGGGATATAGTTTTCATGCATCATGGTAGGAAATATCTGTGAGACATGAGAGATAAAATGAATTTTAATTTCCTTGAAAATTTTAAATAAATGGTATTTAATAATTGTAATACATGTGGGTAAATGAGAATAATTTAATGTAATGGTTAAATAAAAGTTACAAATAAATGATTAAAATATATGAAAATTTAAGTTCAAATAAGTTGAATAGACGGAAAGGTTCCTAAAAGTGAAAAAATTATATTTTGTAAGTGAAAATAGTTAAATGGGTGTTAATGAAAGGATTTGTGGTTGTGGAGTTGGTTTTCCCCTTGTTGTATGTGGCCATGGTAGGGATATATAAGGATGGTGGTATAAATGTGACTATGTTATTTGTGAAATTGTATGCAAAATCGGTGGCATATGTCTAGTGGAGAGCCTTATTTTGTGAAAAATATCGATGTTTTATGTTATGTTTTATATTATGTGTGTTTGGAATTATCGAGAAATGTCACCACAACAGTGTGTTTCAGTTGGGTGAAAATAGTATATCATTAAGAATGCTTCCCCAGAAGTAGAGTACGAAACCCCTAATATATAGAGTAAAAGATAGGATTAGTGGTTGTGTGATAAATATTATCATTTTATAAAGACGATATAATGAGGGACATAGTGGGTTGTGTAGAGTATTCTTGATTTGTCTAGGGAGTTTCAGCTAAAAAACATCCGAATTTTTCTCAAGAGGGTGTATCTAAGGAAATTGAGTTTTGGATAGACTCCATAAAGAAGATACTTGATCAAATAGAAACTCCTCTAGATAAGTGAGTCATGTTGGTGGATTATATGTTGGAAGGGTAGGAAAAGCGTTGGTGGGAAATCATGGTTCTAACTAAACAGACATGGGTTATGGTATGGAAGGGTTTATAGGAATGGTGTCAGGATTATTTCTACTCGAAGACCCTAAGGTAGTGGAAGGATGTAGATTTTATGAGTCTGGATCAAGGTACTATGACAGTGATGTATTATCTTGGCCACTTTACCAATTTTCAATGCTTCGTTCCTGTGTTGGCTAGAGATGTGGAAACTATGATGATACATTAATATGAAGGACTTAAATATGTGATTAAGTATCGGGTGAATATATTTTGTTTAAATTGGTTTTATAAAGTGGTTGATCAAGATATTATTTCAGAATTTAATCTCAAGGAGGCTTCTGGTGGTGGCCACATTGTTCTAGTTGGGAATTCCAATAGTGTGGCTTCCGATGATAGAAAGAAAATTTAGAGAGTTTCCTCTAGGGTGGTGGTGGAAAGAGTATTTATAAAAGATAACCAGTCCCTCATGGTAGTGATCAGGTTTTATGCTATCAGTGTGGTAGGTTGGTAGACATGTGAGATCAATGTCCTATACACCCAGTTGAGTGTTGAGCATGTGGCAAGATGGGGCATGTCAAGAGGTTATGTAGGAAATCTCAATAGTTTGACAATGACAGAGGGATAAGGCTAGTGTAGAGTGTAGTAAAGGGATTGGTTACCCTGTATCAAGTAGGTAATTGGAGCTCTACTGGCCATACGAGTCAAGGTAGTAGACGCGGTGCTCTAGGGCATGGGATTCTTCACATAAAGGGTAGTGTAACACCCATAACTTAGAGAGAAGCCTAGGGAAGAGGTATATGTCAGATTTATACAGTCCAACCCACATCTAGAGTTGGTGAGGCTGGCCCTTCTATAGTTCGAGGTTTGTTTTTTATATATTATGCACTTTCTAGTGCTTTGTTTGATAATGGTTCCCTACATTCTTTTATATATTCTTAGTTTTTGAGTGTGTTGGTCCTAGTGATGGAATGTACTTGTGTGATTATGTCAAATTATACACAATTAGTGGTGTGAGAAGAAATCATCCGGTAATTTAAGGGGTGTGATCTTGAGGTTGATGGGTACCGATTCTTATGGGACTTATTTTTTTCTCAAGATGTTATGTATTGATTTGATTTTGAGAATGGATTTCCCAGTGTTATACCAAGACCACATTCACTATTACTTATATATGGAAATTATCACATCCTCAAAAGGTAATATAAATGTTTAACATGGAGAATGGGATATTTAAGATGGTTGTGTAGGTTTAATCACTATACAGTTGAGTGAAATCAAAAAACAAGTGCCTTATCTTGTGTTTGATGAATAGGGAGTAGAGTACATTGTCATTCCTCATATGGTGGATTAGTTTTAGGATGTGTTTCCTAAATACTTCTCAGGGATGACACCCAAGATAGATGTTGATTTCACAATAGAGTTGATATCTAGAGAAGAACCGGGTTCTATTCCACCCTATATAATAACATTAGTAAAACTCCAAGAACATAAAACATAGTCAGAATAATTAGAGAAAAATGGGTTTATTCATCAGATCATGTCACCTTGGGGATCTCTAGTTCTATTTTCCATGAAGTATAATGGGTCTTTGTGTTTGTGCATCGATTACTAAATATTGAACTAGATGATGGTTATGAAATGATACCCACTTCCTTGCATTTATGATATTTTTAACCAATTGAGTGGTGCATCAGTTTTCTCCAAAATTGATTTGAGATCAAGGTATCATCAGTTGAGGGTTAGAGATTTTGATATAAAGAAGAATTCTTTCAGGAGCCGATATGCATTGTATGAGTTTGTTGTGATGTCGTTCAGGTTGGCCAATTCTCCAACAGTGTTTATGGTCCGAATGAACCTAATATTTCTCCCGTACATAGACAACTTTATAGTTGTTTTGCAGATGATATCTTTTTGTAATGGAAAACTCATGATGATCATGCCAAACATCATAACATCATACTGAGTATACTTATAGAGAATAAGATTTATTCCAAGCTATCATAATGTTTTTTTGATATTGGTAAGGTACATTTTTTGGGTAATATTATCTACGAGGAAGGTGTTTTTGTGGACCCCAAAAAAGTTAAAGATGTAGTATATCGGTAGTAGCCCAAGAATATTTTTGATGTTTGATGTTTTTTGGGTTTAATGGGCTATTATATATGTTTTATCAAGGACTTATCCAATTTTGAAAGAAAAATTTTAGGTTTAACCAAGAAGGGAATCATGTTTTAATTGTCTCAGGCATGCGTGAATTCTTTCCAAGAGTTGAAGAATAGGGTGATCACAATACCAATATTGATTTTACACGAACCGGGTAAGGAGTATACCTTGGTTTGTGTTGATTCTGGTGTTATAATTAGGTAAGTGTTGATACAGGATGATCAAGTTGTGGTATATGGGTCATGAAATTTGAAGACTTGTTAATGGAAATACACTATACATGATCTCGAGCTAGATGTAGTGGTTTGTGCCCCAATGTTTTGGTGATATTACTTCTGGGGAGAATTTTTTACTATGTTTACCAACTATAGAAGCCTTAGTTATATATTCCCTCAACATGATTTAAATTTTGCAAATGAGGGTTCATTGAGTATATAATGTCCTTAAATTTTGATCTTGATTATATACTAGGATAATAAAATAACATTATAGATTATTCGAAAAAAAACTCATAACTAGGCAATTACGGAATACCATTACGAGTAGGGGATGATAGCCTTTTTTTCTGGGCTTCACCTAGAGGTTCATAATGGGAAAGGGAAGATGACCCATGCCTTCATGGATGTTGTGACTAACCTTTTAGGCTGGATCAAGGAGGGGAAATATGATTATCTGGAGTGTTTTTCTCTCAAGGAGAGTCTTGAATGAGGGGAGTCACCTTCTGATTGGGCTGTTGGTGATAATGAGGTCGTTTATGTTCGTGGATGATTTTTTTATGCTTACTTGTATGAGAGAAGAGTTAATGCATGTGTTCCATGCCTCGAAGTGGTCAGAGCATCCTAATTTTACCAAAAATATATCGTGATATTTGAATGAAATATCGGTGGTCAGGGATAAAGTATGAGGTTAAAAGATTTGTGATATGATGTTATACCTATTATTAGGTGAAGGCCGAACATCAACAACCAGGTTGTTTGTTACAACTTTTTCCCATTCCAGAATGGAAATGTAATTATGTGAAAATGGATTTTGGGGTGGGTCTTTTGAGGATTCCTCAGAATAATGATTCAATCTGGGCATTTGTGGATCAACTGTCCAAGGTGGCACACTTCTTATCGATTCAAGAGACCTTCACCATTGAAAAATCCGGTGAGCTTTATGTTCGAGATATAGTGTGGCTTCACTGGGTTCACAATAATATATCTTTGGATTTTGATCCATGATTCAATTTCAACTTCCTAGTAGGCTTTACCAAACTAAATTTTTATATAATTGTTTTTTAGTAAGGATTTCTAGCCGCAGATGGACAGGAAATCAGAATGTACTATTCAGGTTTTAGAGGACATGTTGAAGGCATGTGTTTGAGATTTTGGTGGATATTTGAAAAAACACTTGGATACTATTGATTTATCCTATAAAATAGTTATTATTTGGTATATAATGTTTTTATATAGGTGTATCCAATGTTAGGTCACCTTTAGATTCAGAAACGAGAAAAATCGGCACCAAGGTACATGTATCCATTTGAGATTGTCAAGAGGACTAGATCAGTGGTATGAAAATTGTCTCTTCCAAAATGATAAAATTCTATCTATGATGTTTTTCATATGTCACAGCTTCAAAATTGTCACCCTTCTCTATCTCATGTGACTAATGTTGATGTTTTTGAGATTTAGGTTGATGCATCCTTTGAGGAACATTCGGTTCATATTGTGGATCATAGTGAGAAAGTCTTACAGGGAAAGATTGTGCATTTGGAACAATTTTTGGGTATTCATGATAATTTCCAAGAAGATACTTGGTAGAGGTAGACATATATTATAGGACAGTGTCTCAATTTCTTTACCTCATAACTCAATGATGCTTGGGAAAGAAGCTCAAGGATGACCCATTATAAGAAGGGGAGGTTGTGAGATCCCAAAAATCATTGAGATATGTCCTTATTAAAATTTTGGTTTAAATATCTTTCATATTACTGATGAAATATTTCATTATTCTATTTGAAGTATTGAGGGTGTTCCGGGGGTTCGGGGCATGAATGAAGGGAGAATGGGTCCATCCAGTGCATGTTTTTTTGTTGGAAAATGGTTAGTAGTAACCATGCACCCTAACCATAGTTTTTGATGGAAAGGGTGAATGGTTTGAAGAAAACATGCAAGGGGGAAGTAAAAACAACGTGGACATTGATAGAGCCATCCAGCATAATCATCACACAAGTTGTCAAACTACGTGGGATCCTCATGTAACTGTACAGCCTAGCCCCCCTCTTATAAAGAGGGTGGTGCATGGTTTTTCCAACCAGGCAGCCAAACCATGCACCCATTTAAAAGTGGTATTTCGTCAATTTTCTTTCATAGGACATAAGTTTTAAAACATAGGTTTTTTCTCCATTCACCCTCCAACAACCCTAGGGATGAACCAAATCAACCAAGACTTCCCAAGGATCGATCTCACTCGTTTAAAGAACATTTGGAGCACCTTTGGGTGAGAATCGAAGCCCTAGGTGAGTCTAACATTCATCTTCCTCCTATTTTCAGGATTATGGATTGTGGTATTGTTCTTTTTCCTATGAAACCCTAAAACTCGCTTTTTCTAGTGGATCTTAGGTTGGATATTTTATGGGTGTCTAATCCCAAATCAATGGCTAGGGTTAACTAAGTGTCTTTCCTTGGAATCGAGGTAGGTGGTATACAAATTATATCCCATATTCATGATGTTGGTTTATGAAAATGGTCTTGAAATATTGGGTTTTTTACTTTTCTTTTGATTCCCATAAAGATAAATTATTAATTGATTGGTTAAGTGATGAATTGAACCCCTCTTGATCCTTATGTGATGCATTGATGATGAACAAATTGGGAAAAGGGATACAAATGTGGTGTATCGTATTCATAAACATGGGGTTGGGTTTGTTAAATATTAAATTGGAAGGATTAGGGGGTCAAATATATGAATTTTATGTTTATAATTTCAAAATGGGTTGATGAGAAGAAATTTATGAGAATTTTTCTTAGATGGTTAACATGGATTGTAAATGAAATTGATGTTAATTAGGTTTACTTGATAACATTCCATAAGGGGTTGTTTGGAATAATTTAATGGGATAAATGAATTAAATATAATTTGTTTACTGAATTATGGGTTGAAATGGGAATAAGTAAATGAGTTAATACATGTTAATGGGAATGTGTTAATGTATCTAGGCATGAAAATGAATTATTTTTTTAGAAAACAATGAATTGTGAATGTTATGTGTATAATCTTGAGATTGGTTTATGATATGATATTTGTGGTATATGTATAAAGATGAATGTACTCATGTCTTGGTGATTTTTGGGGTGTTTAATTGAGGTTTTATTCCCATGGGTCTAGTTGGACTGAGGCTCTAATCCCCACCCCTAGAATGTACAAGTTAGAGAGCTAGACTGGGGCTCTATGCCCCTAATGGTTGCATTGGATGAGAATGCCCAAATCAAGGCTTGGAGGTTTGTGCGATGTAATTGATTTTGAAATGGTTTCCCTAGTGATATTTTTCACTAGACATATTCCATTATACATAATATTTGATTTGAATATGTTGTATATTAATTGATGAAATACCTAACCCATGGAACACATGTTGGAATGATTTATATGAATATTGTTACCTAACGACACCTGATCTCTCTCATGTTTAATTTATTAATCATTTAGTACATGCATACACTATCTTATTATACTATATATTTTGTAGACACCATTGGTGTTGGACTACAGAGTTATACTCACTCATTTCTTATGCGTCCATTGGGCACCCAAAAAGAATTCATGCTTACAGGTCAGGGCAAGGGAAAAGACACTATACTAGACAATTAATTTAGGCACCAAATGTGAATAATTTAGGGATCCAAACTTGGATTCAAGACCCATTTTTGAGATTTAAATTATTGTATTTATTTTGGGTTTCTGTTACACTTGGAACTGTATGAAATGGTATAGCATATTTATTGTTTTGGTGTGTGCTTACCCAGTTTAGAGAAATGGTTGATAATTGTTGTTATTTTATTTATTTCTATTTATTTATTTTACATTTTATCTGCATTGTATTACTCTGATAAAGAAATTATGGTCTCCCCACATCATTTTTAGACACTCACTACTAGTCGGCAACCTCTAGTATATGGGGAGGTGAACCTGAGGTCATGTGGAAACCCATCTCGAAGAACCTGTTTAGTGGAACCTCGGTTGGGGGTGTCACATATATGCTCAAATGACTATGGTGCATCTTAATCACTTTCAGGATTCCTCCACAAATATATCCATCCAGGTAACTGATAAAATATTGTGATGTTGATTAGTTGGGTGATGAGTCCTTAGTTTAGAGTCCATCTCATAAGGTTTTTCCTCAAGGTAGTTAGGGAGCACCACCACCACCTATCGAGTAGCAGATAGTTCTTGCTGGTTAGAATGGAGATGTGCAAAAACCTAGTGAACTACATGAGTTCTATAGACAGTGACCACTATGGTCTTGCAGTGATCCATAAGCATAGGTAATGATGGATTGGAATGAGTTGATGATATAAGACTTCATGCATATTCAAATCACAATAGATCAGATAGTTGTGTCTGCATCCAACCTTCTTCAAGGGGTAATAGGGAACTTGGGGGTTTGATGATGCAGAACAATGATGACATGATACTCTCATGGATCCAATATTTATTTCACCATTATTATCACCCTTAGTGATTATTCTATCTTGGGGATTATGATGATGTATACCCCTGATGAGATGATTCTCTCATGGCCAGAATTCCAATCCCTATTTTACAATGAGCATTACCCTTCATGCTTATTCTCTGTATAGATATTTGAGGGTGATATGACAATTGCTGAGTACGCTGTGAGATTCACTATCTTCATGAATTACTCCATCGATATGGTGAATGTTGGATTCTTCCGAGAATAGAAGTTTGAGAAGGGCCTTCACAAATACAATCTTTCTAGCATATCATCCTCATGCCTTTCTACTTATACTAGTGTTATGGAGCAAGTCCTAGTTACCGAGAGTTTCTTTGTAGAGGGATTTCGAGAAACTGGCTATAGTGTTGAACATCATATGGATGATTTGTTTGAAGTATCTATTAGATATCACCCGTTTTTATCTCAAAACAAATGGAATACTCATAACTAGACTTAGACACATTGATATGGGACTCAAGGTTTGTGGAGGTAATCCAATCAGGCAGGAGAGGGAAGATGATATGATTATGATGGGATCGGTCACATGGAACATGAATGAAGGAACCATCATGTTGAGATAGATATGTAGATAGTAGATATAGAACTACAATATAGGAAACACTTTTTTTAGGGATCTTGCAGGAAGGGTTAAGAAAAGTATCAGGGGGGAGGTTCTAGAACATGATTATGTGGAGCTATGGAGGGAGGAGATGGTGGTGGAGGTAGATTCTATGAGCTACATAATCCTACAGAACCAAGTGGTTGATTCTGGGATCAAAGAGCTATAATTCGAGGATGCGTGAAACTATAGACTATGTAGGGCTATAACTAGGCTGCACACATGATTATTCAAGGTACGATCTATGTATTTTATAATCTTTCCCAAGTATTTTTGGACATGGGAATGACTCATTATTTTGTCTCTGTATCCCTATTGATAGATCTACAGATTAATTTTGAGACTTTAGTCAAATATCAATATCTAGAGGTTCCTACTAGGAGATATTCGTTGATATTACACATCTTCAGGGAGTGTGAGATGGTGCTCGGTGGAGATACATTATCCTCAGACCTGTTGGTGTCCACAATGACACCTTATAACATCATCTGGGGTACGAGCTAGTTGTTTTCGGTTCACATCTAGACTCAATGTCATCGTAGGTGAGTTAGATTCCCCTATACACTTGAGATGATATTCTTATTTATGGATGTGAGAGATCTCATGGTATGGAAAGTGGGCCTTGTGAGAAATAATTTATAACCCATCACCAATTAGTTGTTGAGATTATCCCTTGTTTCAATAGGATATTTGAATGAGCCATGTTAGTGTATTTGTATCACTGAGAGGGGGATGGCGGTGAATCATTGATACTATTTTCTTTTATGTTTCACTGAAACAACCTTCGCCACCAGTTAAAGATTTAATTCCCTACCAAATAAATAATTCAAACACACATACATCAGAAAACAAGTATTTATAGGGTTCACTATTAATTAAGAACGGTTATGTCCTTGGTATGGTTTGGAAATAATACAATACCACACAATCCATTAAAAAAATACATGAATTAAAACAAGTAAGAAATACCCTTTCAGTCATGTAGCACTATGTAAACAATCAAATAGTGTGTATCCACACTCTTAACAAAAATAGGGTAAATCAATATTTGTGTAACAATGCTTGTTACATTTGATTGTTTTAAAATTTTCAAATGTATTCATTTTAAAAACAATTCTTCATTTTTTTAAACCATAATATGGTAAGAACATAGAGGTTTTTGATATAGAATTCAAATCTTATTTTACTATATGATCTTCTCACTCTGATTCTCCATATTCGATCCCCCAATATGATACTCCTACATAAATCATAAAATCCAATTACCCAATATGATAGATATAGCTCTGACAGAATATGATTAAGAAAAATCCGAACACATCCTTCCTAAATTCAAAAATCCCAATATGGAAATACCAGATCTGATTAATTCAGCCCAATACGATGATCAACTAAATATGATGACAAGCATAATATGATAGAAAACTGAATATAGTAATCACTGATTATGATGATTAGCTAAATACAATGTTGTGATATTTTCATTATCTTTCAATTATCTTCAACAAAAATTCTTCAACAAATGAACAATTCAATTACCTCTATCTCTTCCTTGAAAGTCGACTCTTCTCTCTCTTTTGCAGTGAACTATACATTAGTCAAAAAAAGTCTAATGTTCACTCAACTTTTATAGGTGACCCATAATATATTTTTCTGGGAATCCAAGAATCTTTCTTGATTACATAAATTATCCCAAATCTAGTATAAAGACATGTCCTTAAAACAATTCATAATCTTGAATGAAATGAATAATTGACATTGAAGATCTTTTCAGGTTTAGTGTTTTAGATAATTAGGCCATATCAATTACATATCAACTTGAAAATTACAAATTAGACACTATTACTATATGTGATTTTTCACAACAATAAAAATCATTAAATAAAACAAGAGTTATTTTCATGGTACAAATCTTCTTAAATACTTCCTTTCTCTTACCCTTCCTTATTACCTTTGAAAAACATTTCAGAAACATGGGATGAGCATAAAAATATCAGTAAGGCTTATAACATAAGGAAAGGAAACATAAACCTATCAATAAATAAAATCAATGAAACCATAATTTTCTATCATAACATACCTTCTGAAATCATAATATTTATGAATACCACATAGTAATCACAAATCATAAAGGTAACTTGTGGTATCCACACCATATTTACATTGTAGCTATCAAAACTATGTATAGAGTTACATTTGGAATACCCATCACATTATATTCCATAAATTTCTTAGGAGAATCATTCAAGTTTACCTCTGTCACGTTACCCAATTCATTGGAGAGCTATCTCAAACTCACCCACCCTAGGTTTATCACAGAACCGCCTATATATGTAACAATTCCCAAGAACCATAACATGTTCATAACACATAAAAAACATAAAGGAAAGATAAAATTTTCACACTTCTATCACAATATATCATTAAAATATATTGACATAACAAATCCATTATCAAAACCCTTTTCAATACCAAATTATGTAAGAGAGTATATGGTATTTATTTTCCTTTTACAAATATTATGACTTGTTATGGAATCCAAAGATCAAATAATTCTTGTGGCAGTGGAAAGGTTATTGTCAGCGTATACATCAAAAGAAACATTATTTTTTGTCATTTAGTAAAATGGATCATAGAAAAATATTCCCTTTGAATGAAATGAAAAGTAAAAGGTGTTTATACACCATATAAAATTAAATCGTTTATTAAAATAAAATATTCCTCAATGAAAGGAGATTGAGACGAAGTCCCTTACAACGACGATATCCTTAGATTAAGGATAAATAAATTATGTAATTATGTGTGAAAAATATAACTACAGCCAATATAAGTGGATATTAAGTGTAAAAAAATCATAGGCCATACACATATATTCATATCATGACATAATCAATAAGTATAGGTTAAACCCAAATAATTGAAATTGGGTAAGAAGTTCCCTTACATAAATTCAACAGCCTAACGACGTCACTTTAAAATTAAGAAAATGAGTTTATGAGAGATAATAGGGTATATCATCAGTTGGACATAAAATTTACAGCAATAGGTATATAGAAGAACATATCCCAATATAAGAATATGTAAATTAAAATACATAACAAAAATATGACTTTTTAAAAAGAGGAGGGTGAAAGTTTCCCTTACCAATTTCAGTATCATTTGAAACGTACACCCCATTAAAGAAGGATAATACAATGAAGATGTAAGCACCCATAAATTAAAGTATATTAAAAAAAAGAATTCAATGATGGGTAGTACATACAACACACAAAAGGAAATAGTGGCAAATTTAATATGAATATCATAGGAATAAAAGTGAAATTAAAACCCCTTACCTCATTGTAATCAATCGATTCGTATAACCAAAAGATAATAACCACGAACTTAATTACAGAATACCACGAATATAAAGGTAATAATTATAATATATATCAAATGGAATTACATAATACACCAAATGCAATATATAAGCCGTGACCTATGGAAATCTCACAGAATTAAAAGTGAGATAAGAAACCCCTTATCTCGTTGTCCGACTTGACTCGCTCGTATGTTACTTGTTCTTCCCAAATAATAAATGTAAGTTACTTTATAACTTATTAGGAATATTTTTCATGTTTATTATTTATTTTATATTAGTTATTACCTTGCTATAACAATTAGTTAATTATTTGAGCTCATATCGGACATTTTGTCAATGTTTGGAACTTGAGTCAAAAATGAAATTGTTATAATTATAAATTGTCCATGTGGTGAAAAGTCCATTATCTCCAGAATGATATTCATCATTTGGATTTCATATATATATATCATATATATATATATATATCAAATATATATATATATATATATATATGTATTTATAAAAGTACATAACATTTGGAGATAAGAAATGAAATGCACCGTTCATGGAGACGGTAAGCCGTACGTACGCATGAATGCTACTTTCATTTATATTTCCTATTTTAATTAAATGAAAACATAGTGGTTTATAGGTATATTATAATTTATGTTTAATATTTATGTCATATATGTTACATAAGTTCATAAATTATATCTTTTATACATTCCACGTATGGCATGAACAAGTCATATAACTTTGAGGGGGCGGTAGTCCGCACTTCCTCTAATGAAATTACCGTGTTTACCCATTATAGGAACAATGAAAGTATACTATAAAAAGAAAATATAGAAGTATAAAGAAAACATAAATATAATATATATCATATATAGATACAATTCCATCCTAATGGCCACCATGTGAGGTAGTAGTAGATAATTGAACAATCATCATTTCATGAGGCAGTAGTTCATCGTGCACTAAAACAGTATGTTCTTTAACAATTATATGGTGGTGTTTTTAAGTTTATCTAGAATCCTTATCAAAAAAAGATACATGTATATTTATGATACTGGTGTTATTAGAAAATAAATGAATAAAAATAGTTTAGGGGGTTGGAGAAGTAAAATAAAACAAAAGAACTTAGGAGAAGTCGTTACCTTTAAATCGGGTAACTCCCTTTGTTTTGAACCAAAAGGGTTTCTTGATGTGATTTATACCTAAGGTAACGATTCTAAGATTAATAGAGGGATCTTGGGAGCTTATTTGAGTATAGTTTTTATGAGACAAGGGCTTGAGATGTGTGATAAATGGGTAATAAGTGAGGGCTTTTTATAAGGGAGATGAGGGTCTCTTTTGGAATGTTTGAAAATATTATTTTTTTATATAATGATTTTCGATTTATAAATGACCAAAAAAATTAAACTAGAATATAAGGTGGAACATGTTAAAAATAAAATCATCCAATAATAATTGGACATGTTTTGTATATTTTTTTAATTCTTATCTTCTTATTTATTTAAATCATTCACTAATGACGTAAACACTACATCATCTTTGTGTCATAAATAATTTTTTTATTTCATGTCTAAAAATTATAAAAAAATTACCATGATGTTGTAAATATTTTTGTATTTCCAATTATTATTTATAGTCTAAAGGATAACTTATATAACCCCATGTAAAAATTATTTTAGTAAAATAATACATGTTTATGGCATTTTTATTTTTACATTAAATAAAAAGTTATTAATGTCATTATCTTACCCAAGTGGATCCATGGGGTCCCAAAATTGACCCATGGATTGACTTGGTTGTACATGACTCATAAAATGAGGTTATTACAAGTTTAATGATAATTTTATATTATTTTCACATTATTTTTACCTTAAATTACATTAATTACCATTAATCGCAGTTACTAAAAGTAAAACATTGGTATTCACCAAAAATTATTTTCATCCCATAGAACCACATTTTACATAATAATGACAACCATTAATTTTGTATTTTCAAAATTCAATTCACCGAAGCGATAAAATTTCATTTAAATGAAAAATTCAGTTCTTTTAACTACTACTTAGTGGTTTCACTATTCATCAAAAATTTAAGGTTTTAAGAAAAATTCCAAAAATTCACTCTTTGATAAATTTGATATTCCAAATTTAAAAATGATTTATATTTTAACAAATTAAAAACATAAATGTTTCACTAGTTAATTTTATAATTAATTCCCATTGTCAAAACAAAAAGCTTGTTTTTATGAAATAATAACCATCAAAAGATTGATACTTGTTAATGTCTTATTTCAAAGTGAAATTACTTCCAATGAACAAAAATGGGTTAAAGAGTAAAAATATAATCTATTTACACATTAAAACCAATTAGAAAGTTAATATAACCATATAAATAAATTTTATTAAAAAGAAGATTTGAGTTAAAAGACAATATTTTTCACTAATCATTAAAAAAGGAACTTTATCGGAAAAATTCCAAATATTTACACAAAGTGAATTTTGATTTCCCGATTATAAATATGGATTTTATTTGTTCAAATATATTGTATGAAAGTGACCAAAACTATATTTAAATAGGGATCTCCATCAAAAGGCGGTAAATCTACCCTTTATAGAATATTAGTGTATTTATGCTTAAATTCGAATTCTTTTCTTATTTTAACTGTCTAACTTTCACTGGATAAATGTAAATAAATTTAGAAAACATTTATAATGATATTTTAGTTTGTTCTTTATATTCCCACCAATACAATGTCTAGGCGTTAACTACCATTTCAAATAATAATATTATATTATTAGTGTGCAACGTAAGATTTCAAACAAACCTATTGTTGAGTATCGAGTACGCTATCGAACATTGCAACCCATTTAAAGTAAAATTAATATTTAATTCACAAATATTAATAAATATGAAAATTTAATATTCTTTATTTATCCGAGATTTTACATCCTTCGCCCCTTTTTGGAAATGCGTCCTCACAATTTTAAAATTGGGCTTGGAAACTTCTTCGAAAGCCCCACATCAGAAAAAGAGTCAATAAAACCATCACATTAAAATAAAGGAAGAGAAGTACAATGGTTACCTGAGTTAACCCATACATGGATTCCATGTATGAAAACATGTATATGGAAGAAAAAATGAATGATCAAGTTCTGTTGGAGAGTGATATAAAACATTATTAGGAGAATGTTAACCACAAGATAACACAAACTTGTGATTGGTTAAATAGTCTTTGATTCCCCCATATGAAAAGTTAACAGACAAAATTTTTATTTTATGTTACTTTTCATTGAGGAATTTATTTTTTAGCTTAACTAAAAACATAACGAAACATACTTACTTGTCAGGTAGACTTTCATCTTTTACTAGATTTCTAACAGAAACTCATATTTTCTCCAAATGAAGAGTATTCAGGTTGACGTTTTCACATTAAGAGTTCTATAATCAACTTCAATAGAATGACATAATCCACAAAAGATGGAATATATATTTCACATGTCTTTAGTCCTTAACCAAAACCAAAATAGTTAGTACAAGATCAGATAATCCCCAAAAAGGATAATCTTTTACAAAAATAAAAACTACTCTTAATCTCCAAAATTTTTCAGAAAAAACCCAACGTTGACAAAGACCATTCGATAAATAGATGTCCCTAAAATTCATCAATTTAATCAAATATATGATTGATACCCAATCTCAGAAGGATTAAATCACATAGTCTTCCAAGATAAATCTTAATATATCTCCAAATAACATCAGTTACTCTTAAAGTCTCATATTGAAAAGTAATTAACCTAATCACATATCCTCCATGATAGGATAATCATTTCAATATTTAACCCAAAATAAACTTATTCTTGATTCATAAGATCATATAACTAAAAATAATTATTCATACTAACCAGGGACTTCACATAGTCAAGTGGTAGGCGATAAATACCAGTCTCACTTCGGTTATGGGTTCAATTCATACAGCTTTGTCCGACGCAATGGGATGTTACACGGTCCACGTGTTGTCCTTTTTCAAAAACTATATAATTTTATAACATTATCAAAAAGAGATAAATTCATCAAAAATAACCATAACAAATTTTAACCACGATTGTTATCTAATAAATTTCATTTTTCAACCCAAAATGTATTAACCTGTAATTGCCTCAAATTCAAGGATCATATAAACCCAAATGGTTCTTTATTACTATATCCATAAAAGGAAAGATAATTATTCCTTGGATAAAAATTTCATATATCAAACTTTAGGGTTACACATACTATAAAATTTTTTCTAATGTAATCATATCATCAAAAGAGCCTTAATACTTTTTAAGCATTTCACCATCCTAAAATCTACCATAGCTTTTGAATCCCTTATTTGTTGACTTATTACTCATTCAAAATTATTCGTGATCCATTAACCATTCCTTTCCAAATTATTCTTAAATACATCCTTCCTACAAAAAAAATCATGAATCCTATCCTAAGAATCAATAATATCAAAACATATGTTAAGAAATAATCCATACCTTTAATTGGTCATTTTCAGTTTCTTCATCCTCAATAGGAATGGAATTAGGTATTGGATACAAAATATTTTTATGATCCTGGTGATCACATATTTGATACTTCTTCGTAGGATGTGTGTTTGTATAATAACAATGCACACCACATTTAAAACCTTCAATTGATCACTCAGAAAGAACTTTTTTGACTTTCCTAGAGTCACCTGGATGATTCCTTTTTCATTGGAAGGTTTTTTCATTATGAACTTCATTTACAAATCTATAGCATCTTCATGTACATTTGAAACATTTTCCTAGGTGTTTCTTTCCACATCCTTGACACATAGGTTTTTTAACATACATACCATTATGATTATTACATAAACTTTCATAGGGATTTGTTTCCCGTATATATGTTGCCTTATATAAATCACCATGGTTCAGGTGGTCAATCATGACTCTAGATAGTTGGTTGAGAATAACCACAAGGGTTCTCATTGTAGCTCAGATTTCATTAGATTTCTCAATCTGAAAACCATCACATTTTTCTTCACATCCACTATTACTTTGGGGCATGCTAGATCCCTCCATTTACTAAAACAAAAAATGTAAGTGTGAGTATATTAGTAAAATCATTATATAATATCTTATGAGGATGGTAAATACTAATATATAATTATTCATGTTATCTTAAACTCATTCACTTTATCCAAAAAAACAATGACTCTTTCTGAAATCCTAACCATTATGGTAATGTCACTTATGCTAAAAGAATACCCTAACCTCTAAAGTTATCTAAACCGACCTCTGATACCAACTATAATAAATTGGCCTTAAAACATTTCATAATATTGAGTTAAATGAGTAATTCACATTGAGGATCTTTTCATGTTTAGAGTTTCAGAGAATTATACATAACTATTACATGTCAACTTGAGTATTACAATGTAGACACTTCTACTATAACCGATTTTTCACAGCAATAAAAATCCTTAAATAAGAAAAGAGTTCTTTTCTTGATAGAAATCATCTTGAATACTTCCTTTCTCTTACCCTTCCTTATAACATGTGAAAAACATTTCAAAAACGTGGAATTAGCATAAATATCACAGTAAGTGTTATAACATATGTAAAGGAAACATTAACCCATCAATAAATAAAAGTCAATGAAAACATAATTTTCAATCATAACATACCTTTTTAACTCATAATATTTTTGAATAACACTTAGTAATCAAAAATTATAAAGGTAACTTGTGGAATCCATACCATACTTACATTGTATCTATCACAGCTACGTAGGGAGTTACATTTGAAATACCAATCATAGTATATTACCTAAATCTATTAGGAGAAACATTCACGTTTACCTCCATCACATTACCCAATGCATTGGAGAGATATCTCGGGCTCACCTTCCCTAGGTTTATCATGGAACCACCCATTTATGTAACAATTCCCAAGAACCATAACATGTTCGTAAAACATAAAACAAACATAAATGAAAGATAATATTTCCACATTTCAATCAAAATATATCATTTAAATATATTGACATAAAAAATAAATTATCAAAACCATTTTCAATACCAAAATACATAAAATAGTATATGGTATTTATTTTCCTTTTAAAAACATTACGACTTATTAGGGAATCCAAAGATCAAATAATACATGCGGTGGCTGAATGGTCATTGTCACTGTGTACATTAAAAGAAAAATTATTATTTTTCATTTTTTAAAATACCTTGTTGAAGAAGATTCCATTTCAATGAAATGAAAAGTAAAAGGTATTTTTAAATAATATACAAGAAAACTGTGTATTAAAACAAAATAAGTCTCAACGAAAGGAGATTGAGACGAAGTCCCTTACAAAGATGGTATTCTTAGATTAAGGATAAATCAATTACGTAATTATGCGTGACAAATATAAATACACCAAATATAAGTGTATCTTAATTTTAAACAATTATATGCCATCCACACATATTAATATAATTACATAATCAAGAATTATAGTTTTAACTCAAAGAATTGAAATTGGGTAAAGAAGTTCCCTTACAGAAATTCGACAGCCTAACAACGTCACTTTATATTTCAGAAAATTAGTTGATGAGAGATAAAAGTGTATATCATCACTTTGAAATATAATTTACAACAATAAGGATATATAAGAACAAATCCCAACAAAAGAATATGTAAATTAAAAGACATAACAAAAAGAAGTCTTTTTAAAAAGAGGAGGGTCAAAGGTTCCCTTACCTATTTGGTTAACTTTCGAAACGTACACCCCATGAAAGAAGGATCATACAATGAAGATGTAAATACCCATAAATTAAATTATATTAAAAAAAATACAATCATGGTAAGTACATAAACCACACTAAAAAATAGTGGAAAATTTAGCATGAATCTCAGGGGAATAAAAGTGAGATGAAAACCCCTTACGTCGTTTTAATCAATCAAGTCATATGACCAAGATATAATAACCACCAAATTAATTACAGAATACCATGAATATAAAGGTAATAGTGATAATATATATCAAATGTGAGTATATAATACACCACATTCAATAAATAAGTGGCGAACAATGGAAATATCATGGAATTAAAAGTGAGATAAGAATCCCCTTGCCTCGTTGTCCGACTTGACTCGACGTATGTTACTTTTTCTTCCTAAATAATTAATTTAATTTACTTTATACATTATTAAGAATATTTTTCATGTTTATTATTCCTTTTATATTACTTATAACCTTGCTATAACAATTAGTTAATTATTTGAGCTCATATCAGACAATTTGTCAATGATCAGAACTTGAGTCAAAAATGACCTTGTTATAATTATAAATTGTCCATGTGGTCAAAAGTCCATTATCTATAGAATAATATTCATAATTTAGATGTCATATATATATATCACATATATATCCATTATATATATATATTTATTTATAATAGTACATAACATTTGGAGATAATAAATGAAATGCACCGTTCCTGGAGATGGTAAGTCGTACGTACGCATGAACGCTACATTCATTTCTATTTCATATTTTAATGAAATGAAAACACAATGATTCATAGGTATATTATAATTTAAGTATAATATTTATGTCATATATGTTACATATGTTCATAAATTATATCTTTTATATGTTCCGCATATGGCATGAACGAGTCATATCACTTTGAGGGGGCGGTAGTCCGCACTTCCTCTAATGAAATTATCGCGTTTACCTATTAATGAAATGATAATGGTATGATATAAAAAGAAAATACAGAAGCATAATGAAAACAAAAATATAATATATATCATATATAGATAGTGTTCCATCATAATGGCCACTATGAGAGGTGGTAGGAGATAATTGAACAATCATCGTTTCGTGAGGCAGTAGTTCACCGTCCACTGAAATAGAATGTTCTTTACCCATTAGATGGAGTTGTGTGTAAGTGTAGCTCAAATAATTCTCATAAAAACATCATTTTATATTGATTATACTGGTTTTGTTATAAAATAATGGAATAAAAATATTTTAGGGGGTTGGAGAAGTAAAATAAAACAAAAGAACTTAAGAGAAGACATTACCTTTAAATCAGGTAATTCCCTTTGGTTTGAACCAAAAGGGTTTCTTGAAGTGATTTCTGCCTAAGGTAAGGATTCTAAGATGAATATAGGGATCATGGGAGATTATTGGATCAGAGGTTTGACGAGACAAGGGCATGAGAAGTTAGGGAAAAAGGTATTAAATGAGGGATTCTATAAGGGAGAGGAGGGGCTCTTTTGGAATGTTTGAAAATATTATATTATTATATAATGATTTTCAATTTCTAAAGGTCCAAAAAAACATTAAAGTAGAATATAAGGTGAAAAATGATCTAAATAAGATCATACAATAATAATTGGATTTTTTTTGGATATTTTGTTTTGATTCTTATCTTCTTATTTATTTAAATCCTTCATTATTGACATAAACACTACATCATCATTGTGTCATAAATAATTTTATTTATTTGATGTCTAAAAATTAAATAAAAATTATCATGATGTAGGAAATATTTTTAGATTTCCAATTAATATTTATATTCTAAATGATAACTTATATAACCCCATGTAATGATTTTTTTAGTAAAAAAAATATGTTTATGATATTTTTATTTTTACTTATTAATGTCATTATCTTACCCAAGTGGCTCCATGTGGTCCCAAAATTGTCCCATGGATTGTCTTGGTCGGCCATGAATAATCCAATGAGGTTAGGACAATTTTAAAGGTAATTTTATATTATTATAACAATATTTTTACCTTAAATTACCCTAATTACCTTTAATTGCGGTTTATAAAAGTAAAAATTACTATTCACCAAAAATTATTTTCATCCCATTGAACCAAATTTTACTTACTGATGACAACCATGAATATCTGATTTTTGAAATTCAATTCACAAAAGTGGTAAAATTTCATTTAAATGAAAAATTCATTTTTTTAACTACTACTTAATGGTTTTACTATTCATCAATAATTGAAGGTTTTTAGAAAAATTCCAAAAATTTAGTCCAAGCTAAATTTGATATCCCGAATTCAAAAAATGATGTCTATTTTACCAAATTGAAAATATATAAGTTTCATTAATTAATTTTATATTTAATTCCCATTGTCAAAATAAAAAGCGTGTTTTTAAGAAATAATAACCATCAAAATATTGATACTTGTTAATGTCAAATTGAAAAGTGAAATTACATCCAATGGACATAATTGGGTTAAATGGTAAAAATATAATCTATTTACATATTAAATCCAATTAAAAAGTTTATCTAACCATATAAATAAATTATATTAAAAAGGAGATTTGAATTAAAATACAATATTTTTCACAATTCATATAAAAAACATTATTGGAAAAATTCCAAAAATTTACACAAAGTACATTTTGATGTCCCAATTCTAAAGAAGGATTTTATTTGGTCAAATAGAATATATTAATGTGAACAAAACTAATTTAAAGAGGGTTTCCCATCAAAAGGCTGTAAATTGACATTTTAAAGAATATTTGAGTATTTATGGTTATAATAGAATTATTTTCTTATTTTAAGCCTCTAAATTTTATTGGATAAATGTAAAAACATTTATAAAACATTTATAATCATATTTTAGTTAGTTCTTTCTATTCCCTCCAATAAAAAGTTTAGTCATTAACTACCATTAAAATAATAATATTATATAGTTAGTGTGTAATGTAATATTTCAAAGAAATCATGTTGTTGTGTATCAGGTACGTTATCGAACATATCAAACCCTTTAAAGTAAAATTAATATTTAATTCACAAATATTAATAAATATGAAAGTGTCATATTCTTTATTTATCTGGGATGTTACATCTAGATTTCGCATGAAGTTAGGGTGAATCTTTACTTCATCAAATATTCTCAAATCTTCTAGAAGCTTCTCCAAACATAATATATTCTTTAAATATTATTTTTCAATTTCTAGACCAAATCCAATAGATTAGTTTGATTCTATTTATCCATTCTGATTTCTAAATATGATCAGCGGGATAATCAGTATAGGCTTAGATATGATGTCTCAAAACCCATTTGGAGATGAAAATCATCTTCTTTGAATTTCATGCTCCCCCTTAACAACATTCAACAATATCCTTCACCTCTCTTATATTACATTGCTTCTTCTCTTGACCCACTTGATATATAAACAAATCAATTCATCTGAAAGGTTGACTAAATTGTTGATCACATAATTTTCTCTTCATTTCATTCATTAGTCTCAGAATATTCCTCTTCTAAATACAATTTCATCCCGAGTCTGATTATCAGGTTCTTTTTCTCCCAAATATGATATCAATTTTAAGCTTATTTCTCTTCCATCAACAACTTCATTCCTTAGAAATATTCATCTTGTATCATGAATTATTTCATGAATTTTAACATAGTGAAAACCATCTTTAGAATCATAATATTTTCATTAGATATTATTATAACTTCCCTTACATTCAACATCACCTACCTTTCCTTCTTAGCCTGATTACAATTTCCATGAAATCAATTGGTCTGAATACGATCCTAGATGAATAAAATCTCCAACACCCTTTTTCTTTCTATCAATGATATGATCAATATGAATATAATCTATTTCATTTATTATTTCTTCCATCTATATTGAATAATAATTTTCAAAACTTTCTTTTTATTTAAGATTACTTCTAGATTAGAAAATGATCATCACATGTGATTTATCATAGTCTTGAAGAATTTGATCATGAAGACTCTAATTATTCATCAATCAGATTCATAGTGAATTCAATGAACATTTACTTCTAGTTAGATGTATTCTCAATATGACCAATCCTTTTATTCTTGATTCAGTGTGATTCTGATGAGTTCTTCCAGCTAGGTTTTCTTAAATTTGATGGAACTTCTTCGACATTGTGAGTTTGATTCTCTAAATATGATGGTCTGTCTGAATTTCACCAAATAAAAAGTGAGTTAATTTTCCATGTCATCTTAAACTTATTTTAAACCAAAAATACAATACCAGAATACAATCACCTTCCTCATAAGCAAGTACCTAACAATATCCACCATAGATTTTTTTAACCAAGATCCATAAAACACTGAACATTATATTCTGATGAAATGGATTATATATGAATAATTGTATGCCTACGTGATCTAACTCTTCATAGGAAACCAGATCATTGACGGAAAATACTTTTTGTCCAAAACTAGTGATTATGAAAAAATTCTTCGTATTCCTCAGCTTTTTTTCCAATGTCCTTCAACTTTCCTGGAATACAAAAAAAAATTTAACTACAACCACTGTAACAAATAGTAAGAACAGTTCACACACAAGACAATGTTGAAATGAAAACATACCAACAACTCACTATTTTTTAATGCGTACAAAAGGATATATTTATGAATAAATACAGTTCTTATTCCCCTTGACAATAAAATCCAAAGTTAAGATGAGATAGGGGATGTAAAAATATACCTCAACCTTGATGAGAAAGATGTTGGATTCCCATGTTCGACCTCAATTTGGAAAAAATTCCCTCGGTAAAGGTTTTAGGAGAATGTTAACAACTTGTTCCAATGTTAGAATATACTCCAACATCAATTCATTTTTCTATACATGCTACATGATGAAATTATATTTGATATCAATATTTTATAAATGAGAATATTGAACTATAGTTATGTTGAGATTTATTTTACAATGATTATCACAACCCAATAGAAAGGGTAACTTTACATCACCAAGTAAATATTCCAATTGAGTTTTCATCCACTGAAGATGAGTAGTGGATTGAGTGGAAAAAACATACTCAGCTTCAGTTGTACCAAAAGTTACAATTTTTTTTATTTTATTTCAAAATGAAATAATTCATTCCAAGATAGAATACTACACCAAATGTGGATCTTCTATCATCAACATTTCATACACAATCAACATATGAATATCTAAACAATTCAATACTTTCTGAGCTTCCATAACTGATTATGAATTCTGTATTTCATTTTTAATTCTTTTTCCAGTATGTAAATGTGATTCTTTTGATGTACTCTGAAATATTTCACATAAGGTAACAATATAAACAATGTCGGGTATTTTGGCCATCCAATACAATAGACATCCATTCAGCTTCTAAAATTCTTTCTGATGCACTTCTTTTTCTTCTCCGTCTTTACTCATATTTGTTCCCTCCTCAATTTATGTGAAAATTAGTTTTTATTTTTACATGTTGTACCTATTGAGAAGTTCTTTTGAATACTTCTGTTGAGAATGAAAAATTTATTTCTCCTTCAAAACAATTTATAGCCCAAGAAAGTAGTTCATTTCCCCCCAGCTTGGACATTTCAAATACCTTTTATATTTATTTAGAAAATATTTCACAACATAATTCATCATTCCCACCAAAGATATTGTCATCAACATAAAAACTTACAATGATGGAATACTCTTGAATTTATATGATATAAAGATTTTTATCAACTCTTGATTTCTTGAACCTCATCTTCTTTAATAAAGCATATTATTTGGAATACTATTCCCCCCAGAGATTATTTTAGCCCATACAAGGGATATTTCAATTTTCATACATTGATTTTATCTATCCCAATAACAAATCCACAATGTTATCCAATATAAACTTCCTCTTCAAAATCCCCATTCAGGAATGAAAATTTAACATCCATTTGAAATATCTTGTAACCTCATTATGTAGTAATAGCAAGAATGATTTGAATTGTTTCTAATCTTTCCACTAGAGCAAAGGATTCATCAAAATCAATTACTTAAATTTGTGAATACCCTTTAAAAACAAAAATTTCCTTATTTATTATCACTTCACCTTATTCATTCATCTTATTCTTGAAGGCCCATTTTGTACCAAAGATTTTTTTGTTTTCTACATTGGGTATGAGTTCCCATATATCATTATTTTCATCCTAATACAATTCTTCATTCACGGCCAAAAACCATTTCAGATACTCAAAAGATTATTTCTCATCATTTGGATCCACTTTTCGATACAAATAAGTATGTTTAATATCATTTTTTGTTCTTATTGTTTGAAACTTATGATGTTGATACCCAAAGATATTCTGAGCTTCCACTTCCTTTCTCATCTTAGGATGTTATTTTTTAATATCATCACCATCAATGGAAATAGCTGAGTCTGATTCTTCTTCTTGAGTAGGATTAAAATTATCTATATCCTTATGAGAGTTATTTTCATTATCTTGGTCAACTTCCTTTTCTACCTGAGTGTGGTTGTATCTCTCAGCACTTTTAATAACATTTACATCAAAAAAATAAATAATTATTATTTTACATTATTGAAGAATATATATCCTATTCCTTCCAAATCATACTTAAGAATGATTCGATCTTCAAAATTTTTTCTCAAACTTTCCATAGTTTCCACCTTTCTTTTTTAAAATACATGGACTCTAGAAAAATAAAAAGTGTTTCAAACTTAGAGGTTTCCATGAAACAATTTATATGGAGTAATATTTGAATGAGTCTTGTAAAAACAATGATTTTTTATATAAACAGTAGTACTCAAGGATTAACTCTAATAGTACTAAGAAAGTACCTGTTCAATTAACATGGTTCTTCCCATTTCCACCAAACTTCTATTATTTCTCTCAGAAATCCATTTTTATTTATGAGTATATGGAGAACCATACTCATGATGAATTCCATGATTCTCTATATTACATTCAAATTATTCACTTCTATATTCACTACCATTTTCAAATTTTAACTTCTTCATAGAATAATGACATTCCTTTTCAGCTTTCCTTATGAAAATTTTAAAAAATTTCTGTGAATATGATTTATGATTCATATAAAAAACACAAGTAATGTGAGAAAAATAATAATTGATGGTGATTAATTACTTATCTCAATTTTTTGATTTTTATAATTGTCTCACATATATCAGAATGAACCATATCCCTGGGTTGTTTTGAACAAATCTGAACCATCTTATGCACATAATTTTAATCATTCCTTTCTAATAAATACCAAAACCCCAATCTAGTATTCTTGGTAAATCAGGAATTTATCAATCACTATCTATTTTAGATAACTTACTCATATTTCTTTGACACATGTTTCCCAACATTTTATGCCACAATTGGTTATCTTCTACTATACTAATTTAACAAGAGTTTTTTATTTCACCAACCTTAAACAAGTTATATTTTGTATGCCGGTCTCTTAAAAAAATATTCCCATATTATTCAATTTTCACAAAAAAATAAATATTTTCTGAAAATAAATTTGTTACCCTGATCACACAGTTGTGAAACATTTGTAAAATCATGTTTTATCCCATCAACATACATGGTTTTCATAGATTTCAACTTTTCCTCCCAATGATGCCTAATCCAACACCATTTATTTTCAAGGAATCATCATTTCCAAATTTCCCCATTCCTTATTTAAAATCATTCACATTTTTAAAAACATTAAAATATCATATCATATGAGAAGAACACCCACTATCAATAATCCAATGACTTTATCCTTTTGTATATTTCAATGTTGTTTCAACAACAACCGATTATTTTTCTTTTTTCTCTTTCTTCACCATCAACATCATAGAATTGTTGTGAATCGTTTGATATGACAGTAACAAAACAAGACATCCTTTTCAAAGGTGTCTAGGTTGTTAACTATTTCATTAATAGTGTCCAATTTTGGGAACCTATTTTCAATCTTTACTTCAACCTTTTTAGGTTTATTTAAAACAACCATTCCTGAATTCTTTCCTTGAGGAGATTGAATCCCCCTCAACATTTTCCTTACATGACTTATGGGGTAATAGAATCATTGTTGGATGAACCAAAAAATATTTATCATGTTTCCAAATCCACTAGAATACTATTAATATATATAATATTAGTATTTTCCTTTGAAACATCCATACATAGTGGAATTGTGAATAAAGTTCTCTGAAGATTACTTTTCATTCTTTTTGAACCATAAAACATTATGGTATCAATCCGATTATTCTTCTTATTATCAACTTTATTGAATTTAGATGTATCTGAAACTCTTATGGATCCAAATAGAAAAAAGTTCAGACATAGGATTCTTTGAATCTCTTAATATCTTATATTTTTCAATATGATCCACATACATAATATTCCAAACTTTATTATTCTTAGAAAAATTCCATATTTCTTTTCCCCCTTCGAAGGTAACTTTATTTGAACCTTATGAGGTTTCTCATTTTGAGTACTTTTTCCAAATTCAGTAATAGATTTCATGAAACTTTTATTTCTCATCTTGGCTTTAGATAGCTTTTGATGGAAAATTTATAACTCATATTCTTTTTATTTCTGCTTCACTTCCAGATTCTCATTATGATTTCTTCTTCCTCAAGTGATTTATTTAAATCATCAATTTATTTTACCAAATTTACCTTCTCATCAACAAAACATTCATAATTACTTATTTAGGAATATTCATATTATAACTTTTGTTTTTTTTAAATAATTCTGATCATTCTCAAAAATTCTTTCAATACATCTTTAAAATGAAATTGAATTTTAGTTTCTTATTCCCCAAAACTTCTTCTTCTGAATTATTCATCATTAACTATTGTAATAAATTATTTTAAATACCATTATCAATTTATTTTTTTGATCCCTCATCAATATATTCTTCTTATTCATAATCTTTAGATAGAAAAATTCTTCTTTTGGATTTCAATAATTTTCTTACTTTCCCAATGGAATTCAATTTTCTTTTATCTTTATATTTCTTCAATAATATTTTTAGCTTTTTTTATTCTTCATACCTCCACCCTTCTTTCTTTATTCACTGAAAATTAACCACAAAGTGTCCAATGCATCCAAATTTAAAAAATTTAAAGGGATGTTTCCCTTTGTATTTCCCTATAAATCATTTAACATTTTTAGAAAACAAGGATAAAATTACATCATTATTTTTACATAAATAATTTTCAGATTCAATATCACCAAATTCATCTTCAATAATATTCTTATTTGACTTTTCCTTCTTTGCTGACTTGAAATAAATTTCTCTTTAAACTTTTGTTTTTGTTTTCATAGTTATCTCTCTTCTCAATTCATAGGTAATGAGAGGGATATACAAATCATCTAGAGATAATGTTTCCAGATATCTATATTCTAGTAATGGAAATTTTTCATAAAACTTTTCAGGAAGGATTGTTAAGATATTCTCAGAAACTCTATAATCATCTAAATTTTCACCAATACATATGATAGTGATGAGAATGTCATTTATCATAATAAATAAGTGCCCAAGAGATTCATATTCACCAATATTAAAATCTTCATACTTCAATATCCATATTTTTAGCTTTTCCTTCATTAATTTTATATTTCTTTCTAATATTTTTTTCAATGTATCCTATATACCTTTAGTTGAATCTACACCTTTCACCCTTAGGAATTCACTTTTACTAAGTGATGATAGTTTTGAATTCTTGGGTATTCCAACATCCTCAAGATTATTCTTATCAAAATTGGTTAGGGGAACTTTATCATAAATATAAGAAAAACCAACTATTAATGATTCAAGAACATCATAACTACTATAAATAATATAGGGATGTATTTTTTTCATTCCAAATATGATAATTCTTACTATCAAATATCAGAATATCTTTACTGTTCAGTCAATTGAAATTCTCCATCAATTGAGATTAAGAGAAGGGAACCTACACTTTGATACCAGTTTAAAGTTCTCAGTTAGTTTATTCGTATCATTGAGAGGATTATGAGGTTGATTAATGATACTATTTTATTTTATGTTTCCTTGAAATGAACTTCACCTCCTGTAAATGATTAACTACCTCATGAAGAAAAAATTAAAATACACATCGACAGGAAGAGATGTTTTTACAAGGTTCACTATTCAATAAGAATAACTATGGCCATGGTATAATTTAGAAATAATCCAGTACAAAAAATACACTATAAAAAAATTCATTGGATTAAAATGAGTAGGTAATACCCTTTCAACCATGTAGAACTATGTAAAAATCCAATATTGTGAGTGCACCCTCTTAGAAAAAATATGGTTGTCAAATATTTGTGTAACAATACATGTTACCTGTGTCTCTTTTCATCTTTACCAATTTATGAATTTTAATATAATTGTCCACTTTATTACCCCAAAAGTTGGTAAGAACTTCAAGGAATTTGATATAAAATTATAATCCAATTTTCCATTCCAATCTTCTCACTCCAATTCTCTAGATCTGATCGCCCAATACGATATACCTACTCTAGTATTCAAATATGATTTCCCAATATGATATATATAGATATATCAGAATACAATAAAAAAACTCAACATAATCCCATCCTTAGTCCAGAAATCCCAAAATAGAAATCCAAGATCCGATTAATTCAACTCGATTTGTTGATCATCCATATATGATGACAAGAAGAATATGATAGACAGCTGAATAAGATAATCACTAAATATATTGATTAGGTGAATACAACATTGCAATATTACCTCTTCTATTTCACTTCTCTTCTTCAAAACAACTTCAACAAATGGTCAATATGAAAAATTATTTCTCTCACAAGATATTCTTAGCTTCTCTCTCTTCTGTAGTGAACAATATATCAGTCATAAAAAGTGTAAAGTACACTTTAATTTTATAGGTGAACCATAATATATTTTGGAGGTAATAAGAAAATATTTCCCACTCACACAAGTTCTATCAAATATCAAATTCACTTGAATTTGAGGTGAATCTTTACTTTGTTAACTCTACTCGAATCATCTCAAAGCTTCCCCAAACATCATCTCTTCTTTATAATTTATTTTTCAATTTCCTATCCAGATATTATTACTAAATATGATAGATCATTCTGATTCTATTTCACAATTCTGACTACTGAATATTATCAATCAGATGAATTGGTATCATCTTAGATATGATGTCTCTTGACTGAATTGGAGAGGAAAAATATGTTCTTTGAAATTCTTGCTCCCCTTGATAAAAATTTTGAAATATCCTCCATCTCTCTTGTACTTATTCACCTCTTCTCTTTACCCACATTATTTATAAACAAATAAATTAAACTTATTTCAAATGGTCGACTATATTTTTGATCACATTATTTTCTCTTCATTTCAATCATTTGTCTCAAACAATTCCTTTTCCGAATATGATTGCATCCCGAGTTTGATCAGGGGGTCCCTTTTCTTCTAAATATGATATCACTTGTCGGCTTCTTTATCTTTTCTAAAAAACATCATTCTTTCACAATATTCATCTTGAATCATGATTTATTTCATAGATTTTAACATATTGAGGATAAAATTTAGTACCGTCAAAATTTAATTGAAAATTATTATAACTTCCCTTTCATTCAACAACACCTATATTTCCTAATTTTCCTGAATATGATTCCCATGAATCCGTTTGGTTTGAATACGATCCTGGATGAATACGATATTAAACATGCTTTTTCTTTCCATCTAGATCCAATAAATATGAATATTAACTATTTTATTCAGTCTTTCTTCCATTAAACATTCATCATAAGTTTCACAACTTTATTATGATTTATGAGAAATCCATGATCAGAAATGTATCGTCAGATTTTATTTATCATAGTCATACAGAATCTGATCATGTAGAATCATATTTTTCATTAACCAGATTCATAGTAAATCTAATGACCATTTACTTTCAGCAAGGTGCATTCTCAATATGATTGAAACTTTCATTCCATATTTAGAGTGATTCATATGATTTCTTCCATCCATATTCTCCTAAATATGATGGACCATCTTAGGCGTTGTGATTCTGATTCTCTAAATCTGATGGTTTGTCCGAATTTCACCAAATACAAAGTGAGGCGATTTTCCATTTCTTCTTAAATTTCTTTGACAACAATAGACATTATTTGAATACAACCATATTCATCATAATTTAGGTCCAAAAACTCATAAGGTATCTTGATACCATCAATTTCAGATGGATATATGGGTGTCTTCCTTGAGAATGTTCCAAGAGTAACTTTGAGGTGTGAGATAGACATTTTCATTAACTTTCACCTTGGGAATACACTGATATATTTCGATAGAATATCAGATGCCCCCTCTGTAGCTCTGAGATATAAGGGTGCAGTTGAGGACATTTGAGAGAAAGGTTTAATTAGACCCAGTGTGTCCCACTTAGAAGATATATTTTTTGTGTTTTAGAAAGGTAGACAAGATCTTGATGAATTACATTGATTATGGTCACATGAATCAGGTAACAAGAAAGAACAAGTACCATTTTATTAGAATTTATGTCATCCCAAGTTAGTTGAGAGGTGAAATTTGGTTTTCAAAGATCGATCTCAGGACTGGCTGCCACCAATTGAGGGTTTATTAGGAATTTGTTGTGAAGATTGTTTTTAGATATTTCTAGGGACACAATAATTTCATGGTGAAGCCTTTTAGTGTGATGAATGTCCCCAAAGCATTCATTTTTCTTATGAACCGGATCTTCTAGAGATATATGGATTGATTTTTAGTTTTCTTAATCTATGAAATTATCGTTTACTATGAATCTAAGGAGTAACATGAAGTGTATCTGAGGATTATCTTGTACTTACCACAGTAGAACCAACATTATAATAAGATCACAAAGTCTAAATTTTGTATATATATGGTTTAATTTATTGGAAATGTTATCTCTAGGAATGGTATATTTATGGAACTAGTGAATATTGATGTAGTTCATACATGGGATCCTGCTAAGAGTTCATCATATGTGCAATATTTTCATAGATTGATGGGGTAATATATGAGGTTAGTGGAATACTTCTTTTGTATTTCATCCCCTTTGTCCAAATTGATATATAAAGGGGATCCATTTAGCTACACTTAGTAGTGTTATGGAGCCTTTGATGATTTGAGGATGATGTTGAATGATTCTATTGTGTTGAGACTACTAGAGGTGGGAATTGAGTGCACATTGTTTTGTTATTCTTATGGAGATGGGATTAGTTGTGTGTTGATACAGATATAGGTAATGATTTATTTTGAGTTGAGGTAGTGGATACCCCATGAGAATAAATAAATGACTCATAAAATTGATTTTTTAGTGGATTTATTCACTCAAATGTTGTGGATGAATTATCATCTAGGAAAAAATTATGTTTCTTACTTATACTACTAGAGTCTCAAGTATATATTTACTTAGAGATTCCTTAACCTTATATAGAACCATTTGTGGTAGTTACTATAGGACTATGATTTAGAAATATTCTACAATCCTGGGAAGTGAAACATGGTGGTAGATTAACTTAGAATGATGTCTTATTCTTTCCCAGTAGAGGAGGTGTCTGACCATTTAGATTCACTAAAACTGACCATATTTGAGAAGGGTGAAATTCTCCTCTATTAGATGCTGATGACTCATAAACTCCTTTATCATATGAGATATTCTTAGTTTTGATAGATCAACTTCGGGGTTCTATATAAAAATATATCCTAATTAACTATATGTATTTTCAAAAGGAGGGGAGCACGTTATCCTTTTCCAAGGACTAATGGTGGTTCCAGTTACATTACGAGAGGAGGTGATGAGGGAGTTTCTTAAAACCTCTTTATATGTACATCCTAGTGTGAAAAGGATGTACAAGGACCTAAATCGGTAGTTTTTGTGGGCCGGTATGAGGCAAAGTGTCACCGAGATCATCTCTTAGTGTCTGACATGTCTGCAGGTAAAGGCTGACCATCTGGTTTTGATAGGTTTTAAAAAACCTCTTGTGATCCTGGAGAGGAAATGAGATGGAATATACATGGTCCTAGTTACAGGGTTTCCATAGATAGTGAGAGTACATTATACTATCTGGGTGATTTTTGACAGACTTACCAAGTTATTACAATTTCATTCCATTAGGGAGTAGGGTTTGGTTGAGAATTTGGGGTAGGTGTATGCTCTGTATATATTCTGGAATCATTGGGGTTCCCACAACGATCATCTCCAAACATGATTATCAGTTCATGAAACAGTTGTGGAGAGGCCCGCAAGAGGCTTTTGGGACCCAATTATGGATGGGCACTATGTTTCACCCCCATATGGTTAGGAAGACTAAGATGCCTATCAATGTGATAGAGGATATGTTGATAGATTATATATTGGACTTCAACTGACACTTAGAGAATCACATTCCAACAATATAATTTTCATATAATAATAGCCATCACATTACTTTAAACATGGATCATTTTGAAGCCTTATTGGGAGAATCTAAAGGTCATCATTATTCTAGACTAATATTGGGGGGACATCTATTTTTGGGCAAGAGATGGTTCACGTGATTATGGAGAAGGATTTGGGGATCCAAGAGAATATGATTATATCCTAGAGAAGTAGAAAATCCAATAAAAATCGATTCCATAGGCCATTGGAGTTCAAGGAGGGAGACCATGGTTTCCTAAGTGTCTCCCCATTATTATAACTATAGATGTTTGGGGAGGGAGACAAGATATCCATGTTTTTCATCAGGATTTTTGAGATCTTACGGAGCGTTTGTGTAGTTTCATTAAACTTAGGATTTCCCCCCATAGTTGGATTGATTGGATGATGTCTTCTATGTTTTGTACCTGATGAGATAAATTCATGAATATAAGAACATTATTTACTAGGGAGAGCTAGAAATCGAGGATATATCCACCTTAATGGAGTACCTATTTATTATTGAGGATCAATAGGAGAGGATCCTATTGGAAAGATAATTACCATGGATTTTGTGCTCTGGCAGTGCGAGGTCATACAGGAGAGATCATGGGAGTGTGAAAGATTGGTACAGGATTAGTACCCCAATATCTTTACATTTCCTAATTTTTTTAGGGAGAAATTCCATGAAGGAGGATAGAATGTAATGACTTTGGTTTTGTGGGATCAGTCCATCCAATATTTCTATGTATATATCATGATTTTTCCATGGAGTCGGTACAAGGTTTGGGTGTGTCTAAAACCCTAAATAAATATATTAAAAATATTAATATATTTTGAAGCACAAACATGCATATTTTTTACATAATTGATTTTGACTTTATTTGGGACCTCAGATGGGAAATCAGATACCATTATTGATTCCTAGACATGGTGTGTAGCCTTGGTGTGACCTAAAGCTGGTTGGCACTAGATGTTAAGTTTAGGCATCCAGTGGTGGGTACATTACGTGAATTAAGTAATTTATATAATTACCTTATACATAAAATTATTCTATGAATACATCATTATGATGTTTCTCTAGGGTTATCCATATAACCATGAAAGGATTTTAATGGAGAAGGAACATTCTTCATTGGAATTGGAAAACTCGAGGTTACATATTAATGAACAGATCAAGATGAATTATGATATGGATGGAGAACATATAAGATACTCTTATTCATCATTGGAGAATGTGTTTTTCACAAAATATCAATCCATAATCAATGTATGAGTCGTTATTTTGGTTTTTCCCATTTCGATTAAATTTGTAAATAATGTATTTTAACTTCTTTGTTGGATTTATGTTTTTCACATGTACCCATTGTCTTTAGTGTTATTTAAACTGATAATTGTTATCATGTTCCTGAAATAATTTCCACCCTAGTTATTTACATGATTCATGGTCATTGGATGGGAGCACATCTGCCAATAATGGTATTATTTTTTTAATATGATTTCCCATATTATTCTATGCATTCATCACCATTAGACAACATGGTTTCAATTCAACATTTCCTGGACGTATTCAAGTGTAATTGAACTACTAGGTTTGTGGTGGTTTCAAAGAATATAAAAGTATTGATGATTTTTGAATCAATCTTGGGAGATTCATGGGAGGTGGGTGATAGCTATGGACTATAGGACCCATGAATGGTGACAAATGTGTGATGGACTTCCGTACGGGAAATTTGATTAATGATTTTTGGAAAAAAAAACTATTAATCAATGATTGGATATTTTTTAATTAATTAATTATGGACTTGGGAGGTTGATTAGGAATGATTGCTGATAGAGAAGGAATATCACGAAACGACTTAAAGGACCTTGGCTTCTTCAAATTTTCCAACTACAAACCTTGCATCCCAGAGGAACACACATAGTGTAGTCTGGGATCTCACGATCACTAGAGTTTCAGCTAAGTTATGGATTGCACACCATATGGGAGGACCACACATCATCTTTCCCGACCTAAGATGATGATATGTGTGTCATCTGTGCATGCCCTAAGACCCTGTGTGGTCAGACCCACCATGTATCCTTGGGGACACACCGTGTGGCTATACATTTATAGATAAGGCTTGTTCCAAGTGTAAATTCCAAGGACCCCGTGTATATATACAATATGTGTTCCCATATAGAAACTCCATGTAGTTTGACATGGTTTCCTAAATTTGGTCTAGGGGAGAACATTCCCATGAAATGAGGTGAAGTAATATGCCCTATGACCCTATGTACACACTCTGTACTCCTCCCAAGAACTTCAACATTCCACATCTCCTTTGTTGAGACTCTGATTTTAGCTATAATTATCCTGTCTTGAGTGCTTTTTCACATAAAATGTGTTGGTATATTTTTTGTGGAATATAAGATATGATGTGAGGTTTTATGATCATGACGAATCTTTAGGTGATGCCTGACTGATGATATTGATTTGGAATGATCATCAGAGAGATATCTGTGTTGATACTCCCTTGTGACACCTGATCACGGGTACTCCATAATCATTACTCAGGTAGATTCGGTACTCCCCCATGCTATAACAGGGGGTGGTTCCTCTGTCTATGGAGTGGTATTTTCACATATTTGAGTTCCATAGAGGAGTAGGTTCTCTACTAGAGTTGTGGATCACTAGGATGTGGACCGTAGTGGCATGGTTCAGCCCCCTCAACATTGATTCATATGAGCTTTCATGCGATATTGGGAATTAATGACAGACCCATGGAGCTACATGCTGACTCATTGTAATTAGTTGGTATGTAGAGATAGAGATCCCCTTCCTCTCTCCTTTGGGATTCCGTATAAATATATATGTTGGGTTTTATTTTCCCTCTTTATATGGGTTGATCTTATATATTTGTATATTTATATTAAACCCTATATGGTTTTTTTGGTTATCCTACGGTGCATGTATATACTCATCCTTACATGGGATTTTCCTGAATATTTTATTTATTTTGGAAATGAAATATATATTATCAGTGTCATCAGAGGGGCTTAGTGATACTTGGGTACATTCATCACATTTGGTGGTCTGGCATAGAGATCAAGAGCCGATCTCTCATCATCTTTACTTTTTCTAGTTGTTGTTAGGTTGGGACTTCACTTATGTTTGGGAATGTATTTACCCCTTTATACTGTGGATTTATATTTTCATACTCTAATACATTCCATAGAGGTTATTTTTTCATGTTTATACTGTACATCTTGTAGTCCTTTATTATTCTTATACAATTTCTCATGTAGATGGTTTTGTGTGTGTTCACTTCATGAGTTCCACTGACAAGGACCACTAATGTTATGATGAAACCTGAAACCTACAGTTTCAAATGATTATCTATTGGTAGTGACTTATGTATTATACATGGACCGAGAACATTATGATTATATGGTTGTAATGGAATCTAATATTCTCAACGGTATAGAAAGTAACTTATAGAACATAGTTATTTTGAACCGTAATGAGAAAAATATTCCATGTTTATAGTTTTATCACCCATTTCATAAGGAGTATTATGCGTATACATTGAGTATGGTGTGTTTTCAAAAGTTATAATACCTGTATCATGGTAGCATGTTTGTCATAAGGTATGTATTTAAGTTCACCAAACTCATTAGGTACACTATTGATATGATTTGTGATAGAGTCCCTCATGTGTGGAATATCATGTGTTGCCTTCATAATGACATCTGAGTCGGTGTTATTCACCTCTATATCCCAAATAATGATGGAGTTATTGAGAGGTATATTTTAACTAAGAGACTAATGGTGAATGTATTGTCAATGATATGATCTCGTGAATGTTTTCCATGAATAGATTCATCAGCTACAACTAGTTTATTGTAGCTGTTAGTTTCACATTGTTTGAGACATACACATGCATGATCCTGGTCCTAGGAATCAGTAGAAGGAGAGTCACATAGAGGTTCCATTTATCTTATGGATATTATTTTCTATTCCTATAGGGTATGAGGTCATATGGACTAAGATAGCATAACCAGATATAAAATAGAGGGAATTCAAGGAATCATATTGTATAGACCCCATGATATAGGTTTTGGGATGATTAGGGGCCTCCCAAAATCATATAGGCTTTCATTAAGGGAGAATTATTTAGTAGAGGAGAAAAGAACCACCAGAGTAACTCAGTGTGGATGACAATACAATATAGTACCATCACTACCACCTCTAGGTAGTCCATTCTATGATCAGGGAGCTATTGGCCAGTGATGTGGTCAGATGCAGGTGATGGGGGGATATGAGTATGTTGTTCATAACTTAGTTTGAGGTATAATTCATGCCCTCTACACACTGGAACCTACTCATATAAATACTAGAATGAGCCATTATTTTGTTATTTCATCCCATATTTGGGAGTTAGAATCATAGTACATCCCCTATCCTGACTTATGGAGATAGAGACTCTTATTTAAAGTGATTACATTCTCACCAACATGTACCGATAATCTGAACACCACTTAATAGAGAGGGGGTTTTGTCACAAAACTACATGGTTCACCCATGAATTGGGAACTCCATCTAATCCATGTAATGTCCTGAGGAAAATTAATAATAATTTTGAGATGGAAACCAGTTCTATGGTATCATAAATACACAATTGGGAAAAATTTTACCATTAGAACAATGATTAGTATATGAATGATTCCTCTTAAAAAACTGACCTGACAAATTCATATATCTAATGACATGAGACAAATAATAGGTTTCCATAATAATAAATCATCTAAATAATGTATTTAAAAGGGTAAATAAAAAAATATCATATACTGAATATTAATAAAACAAACATCACGATACAAATGAGATCAAAATAAAATCCCAAGCTGATATGGCTAAAATAGGACCATAAAAAAATAGAATCCAACGAGATCAAATAACATCAATGTACCCCACAACCACAGAGCACATCCCATACTGACCATGACCAAACTACCCAGACACCAAAAACGTAAATCAAATCAAGTCCATGTCACTTGAAGGAAAACCATAATAGCTGCATACACCTAATGACGTATGTAGGGTGTAAAAAAACCAAGCCTAGAAGGATCAGATGAAAGAGTTTGTGCAAGTCCCTTCAACATAATTTTAATTTGTTCCAGTTTGAAATAAAATTATAAAATAGTTTTTTATATGTATGTACATATAAAAACATCTCATCCAAGACAATTTTATAATTTCATCCACTTTGAAAATATAATTTTAAAATATTTACATTCCATTGAAAGCATCGCTTAAAATTTTACTTATAATATCATTTTTTATTTTTAATTTTTAATTTTTTTTGAAATAATATTCCTAAAATAGGTTTAATATAAGATATAATAAAACAAAACACCAACTAACCACATAACCAATAAGGTAAGAGTAAACAAGAAATAAGAATAAGTTATAGTGGTATGTGTTCCCATCGAACTAGGGGACACAATGAATGAGAGAACCCTATGGAAGTAATTTACTACCATGAGAAACACACTAGTACTTAATGTAATATGGAACTATAATTTACTAAATACAAATGAACAACTTTTATTATAAGTTGTGTCCAAACCCTCAAAAGCCACTCGATTCAGTGCACACCAACTTCCTTAGGAAAACTCCCATGGTATTGTCCTCATTACTATAATGGACATAAGAAAATGTGTTGAATGGAATATTATAACATAATATTATAGGTCCTAATGAGTTCTATGTGATCCCCTAAAATTCAAGAAATAGTATGTGAGAACCCTAGGAATCCAACAATTAGAATTTTCAAAATAAATATAATTCTCACCTCACCTTCAATTCCATCATAAGAAAAAACCTTAACCATGTAATTCGTATCAGAATAATAAATAATATCCTTATCATGGGTCATAATCCATATAAAAAAAATCCAAATAGGGGCATACAGACCCACAAAATTTTAAAAATATTTAATATTACAAACATGCCTTATCCAAGAACCAACCAAATTAGGATGCCAATCCATTTCTCTTTTAAAATAACAATTAAAATAATTATTTAAAATCAACCATTTCAAATCCATGTTCAATGATATTTTAATACCAACCTCTTCTATTTGAAATTATAGTATAAAAATAATCATTTTAAAAAACATTAAAAATCATTTAAAATAAACACCGTTCCATTCAAAACCATTAGATAATAAAATTCCTTCTTCTTAAACAATTTTATAATGTATACATTTTCATTAAATTTTCAACAAAAAAGGGTTAAATACCTTTTAAATATCAAATTAATTTATAAAAAATCATTTTAACTTTTTTTTTTCAATCAATTGATCCCCAATATACTATTCATAAATAAAACCCCTTAAAAAATATTATAGAAAATGGACAACCAATCTAAACCATTATAAAATATATTTTAACTAAAATATATAGCCATGATTTAACAAAAAAAACAATCATAGAAACATCAAGAACAAAATTTTATGTGAGATAAAGGAAACACACAAATGATCCTACCTAAAATGAAGTATAATCAGATCCAAAAGAGTGTCCACTGAAGGAGAGATAAAAACCAACCAAATAGAATCCCTACATGAGCCAAAAATATAAAAAAACTCTTCATTAGTCCCATCATGAAACCTAAATTTCCCCCCATGATTGTTAGGGTTTTATGGAGAAGGGAAACCCAAGGAGAATGGGAGAAAGAGGAGGGAAGGAATATAAACCTAGAAGATAGAGGTATTTATCTTGATAAATAATTTGTAATCATTAGAGGATAATCCAAAATCCAAAGGAGGAGGTGGGGAATCTTTCAATGTGTTCCTCAATTTAATCAAACAAGAGGTTAAAATGGGTTGTTGAAACGCTAAAACATTTGAGGGAACAAATTGTAAAATCTAGAGAAGTTAAAAACGCAATAGACCCATTACCAGCATGAGACACTACTTCAAAAAGTAAATGGTCCTTATAAACAAGCTTTATGGTGTGAAATACCAAGATTCCATGAAAAAATACCTATACCAAAAATAGTAATTCTTTCCAAAGATGCTCTGTGACAAGAAACATCATTTCATGGTATGATCTACATAGAAAAAGCATCGAGGTGGATTAAGAGGGTAGTTTATGAGGTTAACACCTTATCACACCATAAATTGATGCTATTTTAGATGCGTAACTTATAGGAACCTCCATAACCTCCTATAAATCCAAGTAAATCTTGAAAATTAAAAAAATACAAAAAATAAAATAAAATACCTAACTAGTAACTTATGGGTGTAAAAATTATCCCCACCATGCTTCCCCTTTAAAATAATGATAAAAGAAGAATAAATTAGAATTAAATACCTTTAAACCTAACAACCCAAGGTGAGTGGGTGGGTAAATAAACAAATATGATCATAACGAAGGAAAATAGTGAAAACAATTCATGTAAACCAATAGATCTTGTCCAAAAAACCAAGAAATGTCTCTAAGAGAAACTCTACAATGTCATTAGAATGAGACCTAAGGAGATGGAGATTGATAATAGGTCTCTACAAAATTTATAATTAATCTAAAATGGTGAAATGAGGAAAAATACACACTAGAATAAAACTAAACCAAAAAAACACCTCAAAAATACCCAATAATCAACACAATTCCATCAACCACAGCCATCCACTAAGTAACTTATTCAATCCCATCCCAAAGGCAAAGAAAAACCAAGTACGAATGAGATTAAAACCATCACCAAACCTAAAAAATTCCCCCATTAATAATCTCATGTAGAAAAATCCTCAAACAGAACTTTTTAAAAATAAAATGTGTTTTAGACCCCAATTTATTGTACTCTAGTGGGTAAATTATGAACTCAAACTCAAAACAGTGTCTCACAATAAGCCCAATGAAATCAAGACCCAAAAATATCAAGTTCTCATCCACCCAAGGGAAACACCTATCCTAGTTATCCATGTATTTTCTTAGAGGTTTCACCTGTTTGAACTACTAAAGATACATCGTTAAGATGTCTATAACACAAAAAAAAATAACATGTAAATTTTACCTGAATAATGTGGAACACAAAAATCCATGATTCACCCCCATCTGAAATGGAAAAATACTAAAATATTTGATATATATTAGATTATAATAACTAAAACAACAATCACCCAAACTAGATTACACTTGAGACTTTCACTATTGGAATCTTTCCATATACCCACGGTTTGAAACCATGAGTATAGTCTAGACCTATGGTTTCAAGGAACCGTGGGAAACTGAGGCGTTGGTATAACCTCGAGCTATACCCAAAGTTTTTTAAACTGTGGTTATAGGCCCAATCCACCCTATCATTAACCTATACCCATGTTTTGTAAAACCATGTGTATAACATTGAAAAAATACGTGGCCGTGAGATTTGATACATGGACTATCCCTTTACTGTTCTTGTGCCTTAACACTACTATATTTCAATTATATTTATATAAATATATATTTAATTATATTTATTTATATAAACCATGTCTATAATTAGAAAACCGTGGAAATATGTGTTCCTGTTATTTTATTGTGTCCCATGAAATTGTTTTTCCTCACCATAACTTGGGAAATTTATACCCACAATGTTGGAAAACCATGTGTATTTCTCCTAAAAACAACCATGTTCCCACTCCATTACAAACACCAAGGGTATAGGTAGCGAAAAACAACCCTATACTCATGTTTTAGGCAAAACCGTGGGCATAGGGGGCCCTATACCCATAGTTTTCCGAAAATGTGGGTATAGGATTCCATATTATACTTATACCCATGGTTTTGGGAAAACCATAGGTATATGGACATTTTACAATAGTGTTCCCATTATGGAAATTCAACCTAAAAAACTTCTAATGGTGGAACAAAAAACTAGATAGATTAAAATCCACAATAGGTTTCATGAAAAAATGGGTTTGATTACCCAGGATAACCAGAATGCAAGCGCTCTATAGATATATTCTTCTTAGTCCTCCTTGTCATAATATTCTTATACTTACTTAACTAATCCTCATGAATTGTATTTTTATACTTAGGTTTAACCAATTATTGTACACCAATGGATGGTATATCCTCAATAAAATAAACCAAAATCGAAGAATCAACAACCAATGGTTACCTTTTTTGATCTGGTTCTATAAAAAAATATCTCAAAAATTATTTTTTTGAGGATTCTAATATCAGATCAAATGAAACTTCTCCATGATGAGGACTAATAAAAATATAATTCTACAATTCTTACATAAGTCTAAGGGTTTAGAAGAATTTGGAACCATTACTTGGTCTTTAGTCCAGTTTGATCCAAAGTGAGAAAAAACCAATCATACTAAATTTGAGGAAAGATCTAAAAGATTGGCTCAATGAATAGTTTTTAGAGACTTCCCTGAATACTCATTAGGAGGTAAGATCTAATTTCACAATATAATTACCTTAATTATTACATGTTCTATAAATCAAATTACACAATTCCGTCATAAATCAAAAAATAATCTCGAAATAAAATTCAACCAACTATTAACATAATCACTATTTCTCTTGAAAATCCATTCCTCCACATTATAATTTCAAAAATAAATTTTTAATAAAAATTCACATTATATAAAAATAATCCACTCTATAATAAAATTCCTTTAAATTTTAAATTCATCTTAAAGCCTAATTTTTTCAAACACTTTAATCATTTTATTATGAAATCACTTACCCTTTACATTTTATTAATAATTAAATCAATTATATATTTAATTCAGAAATATATAATCTTAATACAAAAACAACCATTTAAATTTATACATCAAGTTAAAACAGCCATTGAAATTCACTATAAAACCAAAACCATTTATTAAGATAACTTTATACCCTAAAAAATTCCAATTAAATTTTAAAACAAATTAATTTAATAACATTTAAATGGAATTGAAATCCTTTAAAAACAAAAAAATGATTTTCCAAAAAAACACTCCCTGATGTTATCCTTTTTCTACACCAAATAACTATTTTCCACACATAAAACAATACCCTCAAAAGAAATGATCAACAAAAAAACACCATATGAAATTTATATATAATGAAATAAAATATCATATTAAAACTCCATAAATTACAATATCAACAATCATACACACAATTGGGATCATTTTAGAATGAAATGGATACATAATAAAAAAATTATGGAAATTTGTTTTGAACAATTTGGGCACATAGTTTGGTAAACTGTGCATCAACCATATAACCAGTTCGGATATGGTTTAATTAACATTATATATAGGATCTATATGATTTTACAGACAATTTAAGACAACTATATATCACTTTTTATTCACTACATTCACTTCCAAAACTCAATACAACCCTCAAAATTAGTTACATTCCAAATAGTAATCCTAACACCATCAATACATATCAATTCCAACAAAGACAGTAAAAAAATTAACATAGAAGAAAAAAAAAGAATCAAATCCCAAAAATTATAATGAAACTCAAGGTTTATTTAAAATCCAACATATCAAATCACTTCCCTACACCCTTCACTTGAGTCTTGACAACAATTATAGTATTCATTAAACAGTGATGTCCCCCATGTAGAAAGAGGGAACTATAATACCATTTTTTCTTGAACCACCCTTGGTCACCAAAAAATTGGGAACTCAAGCTAGTCTGAAACATGGCTAGATATGTGTTTTAAATCACTCTAGGATTGGAACTAGTTACAGGGTATCAATCATAAACAATTTGGAATTATTTCACCTTTCGAACAATGATAAGTACCTAAAAAATTCCTCCTAGAAATATGGTATGACTCATTCATATGTTTTATTCCCATGAGAAAAATAAAAAATATCAATAGTAATAAAATATCAAAATATAGTATGAAAAAAAGAAAAAAAGATATTGCATAAACTAAGCAATTATAAAAATAATATTTTCTATACGGGTGAGATAAAAATAAAGTCACAAGATGATAAGGCTGATATAAGAGCATTTCAAAATGAAAAATAGAACCCAAACAGATCTACCATCATCCATGTGACCCATTTCCATACTCAATATCCCATCCCGACCATCACTTAACAAAATGGACACCCAAAACCAAAAGGAAACCAAATTCATAAAACACTACAAAACTATAAGAGTTGTATACACCGAATTATGTATACAGGGCGTGAGGGAAACCAATCTTAGTAGGATCGAAACAAGGTGTTCATGAGAGAACATTAAAAAAATTATTTATTATAAATTTCAATAAAATTAGAAAATATATTTTCATATGTATGTATATAAAAACTAATATTTCATCCTATACATATTTTATAATTTCATCCACTTTGAAAACATAATTTTTAAACCGCTACTTTTCTTTTAAAGAAACCATTTGTGGCTTCACTTCTAAATCACATTAGAAATAATTTTTTAAAAAATAATTTATAGTTTTTGTAATATAATAGGTAAAAGATGTTATATAATAAAACAAAACATTAATGTACCACATCACTAATAAGGTAAGAGTAAATAATAAATTAGAACAATACATGGTTCCTTGATTTCCAATTAAACAAAGGGACAAAAAGAATGACAGTCAACTATTTAGGTAATTTAATATAATGGAAAACATAGTACTTCTTAAGGAATGATAGTCTTATACATTAACAGATATAAGAAAACATCTATGGGTGTTTTTTTTGTGTCGAAACATTCATAAGACACCCGATTCCGCTAACACTAGGTTCCTTGGGGTCACACACCAAGCATGAACATTATCACTTTAGGGAAAAATAGTGAGTGTATGGATATAAATAGTGAAAAATAAATCTAGAAATATCACACATAGGATAGTGATCACATGAAATTCATCTAATAATAGGTGATCAGCCAAGGAATCCAACAATAATATTTTTTTGACAAAAATATAAATCTCATCATATCACCAATTCCCCCAAAAGAAACAACCCCAACAATGTCATCCATATCACAATACTAAATAATATCACCCTAAATGGCCACAATCCATATTAGAAAAACGGATCAAGACGGCCATACACACCCACATAATTTGAAAAACATTTATGTACCATATGAGGCTTATCCCAGAACCAACCATCTAAGGGATGCAATTTATTTATCTTTTGAAAGACCATTTCGAATCATTTAAAATTAAATCATTTAGAAATCAAATTCAAATCCATTTTAACCCAAACCCCTTCCATTTAAAATATTTCTCAGAAATTTATTTTAAATTCATTTAAAACATACACCCTTTTCTTTCAATATCTTTTAAGAACCAAACATTCACATCCTTTTAACAAATTAGATAAAGACTACACACATTCCATTTTTTGACCCAAAAGGAGTCAAATGCCTTTTAAGTCAACAGATGCATTGAAAAATACATTAAAACTTTTTTTAAACCCTTGTCACTTATAAGTCATTTTTGAAATCAAAACACCTTGAATACAGTTTATTCCAAATGGAGAACCAATCCAAAACATTATAAAATCTATTTTAAATTACACATATATAAATAATTTAAAAAATAAAGAATCATAAAAAAATCAAGAACAAAATGTTATTAAATATAAAGAAATGAAAAAAAATCGACTCATGTCAAGGATAATGAAGTTTCAATAGGTTTACTCTAATGGTGAAAGAAAAAAAAGTAAGGTAGGATCCCTCTATAAGACGTAGACATAAAAATAACATTGGATAGTCCCATCCTGATCCCCAAATTCTTATCCCCCTGACTATTAGGGTTTCAAGTATTATATAAAATCAAATATAATGGGATAGTGCGTAGAAGTATAATATTAACCAAGAACATAAAGGGATTTTACTTTATATATCACTTGAAATAATTTGAGGAGAAGACAAAACCAAAGGATGTGAGGAGGGGGAACTCCTCCTATATATACCACAACTATATAGAACAAGAGGTGAAAAGGGGGTAGACAAACCCATAATAATGAACAAAAATAAAATAATAAAACATAATAAATAAAAAACTAGATAGATCCACCCATGATATAAATAACCACTTCGTGGTATGAAGGGGTTTTCTTAGAAATATTCATAAACTAAACTCCTATTTCATGGAATAATGGAGCTACCCTAATTCCCAAACATTCCCATTGTTGTGAAAACATAGTTAATACTATGAACTACCACATGTAGAACACCCAGGTAGCATATGAGGGTTGTTTATGGTGTGACCACCCCAGTCACAACCTGAACTGATGTAGGATCAGAACTATAGTTTCCCATAATCTTTAAAACTACTTTAAAATAATGTAAATACCCAAAATTTTAAAACAATCCAAGAATAAAATAAAATATCTCCATAGTAACTTGTCTATGTGATAGTTTATATTGTACCTCATAGTGGCTAAAATGAGGCCCTATGATGTCATATTTGGCATGAAATGGCTATCCTCATTCCATTCCATCATAGACTATTACCACCATAGGGTGATGTGTTATTGATCATATAAATTATGGTTTTCCTTCATGGTTGTATAGGTATTTCAACTGAGATTTGTGGGGAGTATTCATAGGAATTTTCAGTCAAGCATCATTCACATAGAGAGATTAGATTTTCATGAAATAGATTATTTAGATGATTACCTTCTAAACATTGAGGAGGAGTATATAGATGTATTAATTAAGGATTTTTTAATATTTTATCCTCATTAATATATTAACTTCTATATTGATCAATAATTATATAGAAAACTAATATCTCATACCACATATCAGATGCCCTAAATGTGCCCATGGAGTTGAATGTTTTATCAGAGGACATTATGATGAAAGGTTTCATCAGACCCAATGTATCCCCTTGGTAAAATCCAATTTTGTTCCCCAAGAAGATGGATGGGAACTTAAGGCTTTATATTTAATATTTTCACCTAAATCAAATGATACTCAAGAAAAATACCACTATTAATGAATAATGATCTATTCAACTAGCTTAAGGGGGATAAGTGGTTCTCAAGGATCTTTCTAAGATCATATAATCACCTGCTTCAGGTTCGTGAGGAGGATATCCCAAATACAACTTTTAGGTGTATGTAAAGGCATTATGAGTTTTTGTTGATGATGTTAACCAAGATAAATTCCCTATATATGTCAATTGGCCATATGTACTACCTATTTTAGCCTTTATTAGTTTAGTTCATGGTAGTTTTCATTAAAAATATCCTTTTTTATTAATTATTAGAGTAAAAGCACTCTATGTATATCAGGTTTATCCTAGACTTTCTTTGAGATAATCATCTCTACATGTGCTCTCAAAGTGTATTTTTTGGATTTGGGATATCTGTAAATTAAGATATATCATCTAATTGGGTGGGTTAGCTCTGGACCTAGTGAAGACTGAGGAAATTACCTCTTAGTACCCAACAAAGAATATGTTTGAGGTATGGAGTTTCCTTAGGATGGTGGTTTATTACCAAAGTTTTATAGAAAACATCCCTATGATCAAAACTCCCATGACTACCCTTACTCAAGAAGGACAACCTTTCTTTTAGTCTTATAAATGTTAGAGATATTTTTGGAAAATTAAGTGTATTCGGACTAGGTATCATATTTTGAGGTTACATGAGGAATAAGTTGAATACATGGTGTTCAAAATGCATCTAAAGCAAGGATAGGTTGTGTGGTAATGCATAGGTGGGATGTTATTGCTTATGGATCCAAGAAGTTGATACCTCATGAGTATAACTATATGAACCATGCTTTTTTGTTTTCAACTATGGTGTTCTCTATGAATACCTAGAGTCATTTTCATTTTGATCAGCAGTTCATAGTCTATGTAAACAAAAAGAGTCTCATGCAAAAATTTTCATTGAGATAGATTGACCTAAGGTGAAGAAATTTTTTAGAGTTCCTTATGGTCCATGACTTTTATATTGTCTATACTTCATTAAAGGTAAATATAGTCGTTAATTCCATTAATTGTAAATCCCATGATCAATTAATAGATTAAAATTCTACATATTTAACCTTGATGCAGTTGTACTTAGTGGATGTAGGATATGCATCTTATCATTATTCTATGGTGGTGGAAACTTTACTTATCCTATATATGAGGGTGTATTAACTGGGAGATATAGATTATGACATGCTTCATGAGAAGATATCGACAAGCGATGCACTTGACGTATTCTATGAAGGCGATTAGCATGTGATCCTATTTACATAAAAGGTAGTGGTTTGAGTAATGATATGTGAGGAGGTACTTAGGGAGTTCCACAAATTGTACTTATCGATACATCAATGTTTGGTGAAGATATACCATGATCTTAGAAATCAGTATTGGGGGACAATTACGATGTAGAGTGTTGATAATCTAAAATATTGGTTCATATTTTTCTATAGGTGAATGAAGAACACTATGTTATAGAAGGCTTGGACCAAACCATTAACAATTTAGAGTATAAGTGAGATCGTATTATTTAATCGGATACCGTAAAAAATTATTTTCATCCAAGATTTTGAGTTCTTGTCTCAATAGTATAAAAGTTCACTGGTGGAATTAAAACTATGTTTCAGTTGAGTACAACATTCTACCCTCAGGTGGATGGATAGAATGAGATAACCAATTAGGTTTTTAATGATATTTTGAACATACACGTTCTTTATTATATTCATACATGGGAGTATCGCATACCATGTGTGGGATTTATATTCAATAGAAAATACCACTCCAACATTGGCATGAAACCTTTGTGCCCCTGAAGAAAACATCCTTCATCTCACTCATATGTTATATAGAGATTGATGGGCCATTACTTATTGTGATAGAGTTGGTGCTATTGAGGATGAATAAGGTTGAGTGATATAAGAGAATAAGAGGACAACTCAGAGACATCAAAATTCCTACATGTATGGATTATGGTGGCCTTTGGGGTTTGATGAGGTGGGTAATGTGTTCTTGAATGTAAAAAATATGATGTGGGTTTAGAATATTTATTCAAGGATGCAATATATCCTCAAGGTTTATCCGGACATTCAAAATATTTTTTAGGGTAGGTGAGGTTTCATATCTCCCAATGCTACCCCCATATTCTAACTAGGCGAACAACATCTTCTATATGTCCAAATTGTGGGGTATGTGTCCAGCCCATCAAATCTCATCAATTTAGGAGAGTTGGACTTTGTGGATTTCACTAAATTTATAGAGTACCTAATGATGACTGGGTACTAATAGGATAAGAACCTTTAGGGATAGAAAGTACAGTTGGTGTATGTTTTGTGGAATTATATAAACCTTCAAGAGAGTTAATTGGATTGAACGAGTCATATATGAGATCAATACCCTAAATTTTTGAGTTGGTTTTGATTTATAGAATAAAAATCATTAAAGGAGGAAGGATGCTGTGACCCAGATTTTTTGAATTTAATCCTTTAAAATATTTTAAATAATATTTTGAGTTATTCACTGAACATTTTGGTGAAATTTTTGGTTGGAAAGATCAAATATATTATATTAAATATAATATATTATTTATATTCCATGACAATTCATGTTTATATGTAAATGAATTTTCCCTTATAAAGGATCCTTATATAAAAATGATTCACAATGGTTTAACTCAAAATAGGGATTTAACCCCGGGCTGACATAAACTAGGTTCACATTCTAGGCCCTGGGCTAGGCCTATCATGGACATGTTATAAAAATTAAAATAAATATTAATTAATTAAATATAATATATTTGAAGTCAATATTTTCCCCTATTTAATCACAACTTAACAACTTGATTAGGGTTGTACATCATTGATATAGACCCTAATCGAGAGGGAGGAGGATAATCAAAGATTAAAGGTGAGAATTCTTGGAGGAATAAATGGTTGAACCTCGTGTATACATGATCTTCATTAATTAATAAGGTTGGAATCATTAATTTAAATCTTAAGTTTAATATGTATGTTTTTAAATAATAAAATATTTATTATTGATTTATAATTTTCAATAACATTCCCCTGTATATTTTTTTCTATGATTTTTCTCAAATTTTATGTTTATTATCGAGTACTTAAGTATTATTGAATTCATGAAAAAATAATTGTGTCCTGATTACTCATACCAACCACCAAGCCCTTGTTAAATTCACCTCTTTCCAAAATCAAATTACACACACTCATCGCCAGTCATATCCATTGCTAATGGTTTGATGATAATGGTATGAGATGATGGAGAGGAGACAATTAGACTTATGAGGCACTATTTTTTTATATAGATGTGGGTTGAGGTGTGATGTGTAACTAGGGTGTGGGATGGGTGATGTAATATCATCAGAAAGAATTGTGGTGTAATTTATCTTGGGAAGTGTCAAGGTAAGGTGTTAATGGAATGAATTTATGAATTATACAATGAATGATGGCCAGTGAGGCCTCACTAAAGGGTATTAAGAGTCACTTGATGCGTGTTATTGATGGTGGAGGTCTTATAAAACCATTAGAGAACCACGTACTTCCCTTCTATAGTGGATTTTTTTTCATGAAAAATATCCCATGATGTGTACTCTAGTTACACATGCCATGCAGTTCCAGTTCACATGGATCAACATGTATAGGAGTACATGCCTATGGTAACCACCTAGACACACATTCCCTTTGGGCTAGAGGGCACACTATCAACCTTTCCCACCACATGACTCAGGATTTCAGTGGAATTCACTAAGTGAGATATAAGATCATACAATCCAGGGACCTCCCTTTTCATACACTATGTATTTATACCTTCACAAAACATAGGTTTCAGGTAGTACATGTTGAGTACCACATGGGTCCCCCATGCCATGCACTCTATCTAACATGTTGTATAGGTTAAACACCACATGGTAGGGAAGAATGTACACAACCTAACTAATACCTAGGTGAAACATGTCATGTACCTTATAACACATTAAATGTTCTATCCAACAGATACACTTTACTTAGGTATGAAAAATTCTAAATAAAAAATTTGGTAATCATAAATATAGTATAGTGGTAACCTATGGTTATCTCTAGAGGGGTTAGAAAAATCATTTATCACAATTTGTTTAAAGGGGTTTAATTTGATTGAATTTTATTTTTTAGAGAACTTGAAATCAAATTAAAAAAGATATTTAAATAAAGAAAATAAAAAGTAATGTGATCTAGGTTATACTTTCAATTATTATTCTATCATTGTCTTAAAAAAATTCTATCTTCTTATTATTAATTAATTAATGATATAATCCAAACTCATTTAATGAATAATTATAGGTTGAAATATATGGATAAGACTAATCTAGAGGTAATCACTATCTAATCGATTCTATTTCCAATGTAAATGGAAAGGATTCAATGACACAAAAGAAATAAATCATCCTTAACTACTTAGGCAATATCCAATCTGGTTTTGGAGATCCAAAGAAATTAAAAATAAATTTGATTCCCTCACACATATACAAGTAGTTACAAGACATTCACCACTTATCCTAGTATATTAAGTCATTTAAAAAACAATAATCAGTTGAAGGATAATTTTTGTTCATAATTTGAGGTAGTAAAAATGAAAAAATAAAAAAAAAAAAAATAAAATTTATTTTAATGTCAGAAACTAAGATTGAATTTTGAAATCAATCAATAGAAAATATTATTTATTTATTTAAGTGAATAATCAACCATTACATGTAGATCTCCCCAGCATCCCCAATCAATATATGTTTCTCAATGTTACATTGAAGGGATGACTTTAGTGAGAGGAGAAGGAATAGAGAATTTGAGTAATAAAAGAAAGTATAAATTTATTCTTAGAAAACTGCAGTAGTAGTAGTATAGGTTGAACTAAAATCCCTTCCTATTCAGCCTCTTTCTCCTTATATAGATTTATTTTCCCATAATTTTCAACTTCATAATATTATTTCCCTTTGAATTAAAATATCTTCCCATGATTATAGATTCCTTATTAATATATATCTAAAATTATTTTCCCTTGAACATCAGTAAACATAGGATTTTGAAAAAAAATTAAATTCATAAAAGTATTCATATTTACTCCACTATATAGTGTAAATCTCCATAGTGTGTGAGCCTAAAAAATTTAAGTGGAAGTGGGATTATCCCAAGAATATTTATGGTGTATCAAATCAGCTCATAAAAAACAAATGATTTCTATAATTACAAATATTATAAAAAAATTATATATATTATTCTGAATAGAAATGAAAACATAAGATGATTGATTATTATGACTTTCCCCTTTGAAAACTTATATGTTGTGGTCATAGGTAAGATTTTATTTTCAATTCATCAGATGTTATTTCACTCAAAATAGTGTGTAAGTTGTTTTAAATTAAAAATATTCTTATTTTTATGGATATATAAGATTTTTATTCAAAGAATATGATGATTGACATTTCCAATTTTCACAGTTTCATTCTATGTATAATAATTTATATCCAATGTGAAAGATATTTAATTAGAAATATTTTAATTTTTGATCAACATCATAAATATCAACATTCCTCATGAAACATTTAATATGATTACATCAAAATAAGTTATGAATTAAAAAAAATATTATATATTAAAATTTATTAGTCATGGTCTTAAAATATATTTTTCATTAATAAAATGTTACACATGGACATAAAATAGGTTATGTATTAGTTTTAACATAAAATAGTGTGCTAGACATCATCTTTTTCCTTTGAAAATATAATATTCAGGCTCCCATTTTTAATTTTTCAATCATACTAAGCATAAAATGTTTTGTATCATGCTCATAAACCATATGCATTCAGTACATAACAAAAATAATTCAGAAATACCTAATACAAGATTATAAATCATCCTAATTCTATGATATATTTCTTCAGATCCATTAAAAAATAAAATTCAAATGTATGGATTTTATAATAAATTATATAAATGAATAAAAACAATTTAAACCTATGGATTAATACAATTTGAAAATAAAAACCAATTTATTCCTAAAACATAAAAATGATATAATTTCCCTCAAAATGAAACAGTTGAGGGAATTAATTTAATGAAATAAAAATTAAATCTGATGAAAATATGGACAATGTCAATTCCCGCTCACTTAAAACATAGACACCTAAAAGGCTAATAAATTTTTTTTGCCAATGAAGTATTCAAAAAACTATCCAATGTGAGTCCAATTTTCTAAACCAGGGCACTCAATCTTATATTTCCTTTTCAATTTCTAAATTTAATTTCCTCTATGACGTAAATTCTATTAATTTCCACAATTTCTATCATATTTATCTAATTTATACCTACCCTCCTAGAATTATTTCACCCATCCTTAAAATTATGAATTTAAGTAAATTTTTTATTATCACAAGATCATATATGTTTCAACATAGTCTTGTTGAATTTATATATTAGAAAATGATGAGGTAATTATTTGTGTATATCAGGAGGATATGTTAGGGTTATTCTATGGATAATGGTTGGTCAGTTCTAATGTGAGAGGTCTATAAGGTATAATAGGAGGTTTTGATCTATTTTTCTATATATTTAATGATTTAATGTCTTCCCCTAAGAATGATATACTTATTAATGTTACCATATAGTGACTCATTTTATAAACTCATGATGTTTTTAGAAGAATCAAATTTTTAACATTTAAAATGTATTAAATATCCATTTTATATGTTTCCTTTAGTTAATTTTTTTTCTCTCTCTTTAGTTCTACATAGTTTTGAGTTCTGAAGGAAGATATTAACTTTTTTTTTCATAAAACTATTTGAAATTCACTTCCCCATATTGGAAGATAATTTCCTTCAATTTATTCCTATACTGATGATTTATGGCGGATTTCTCAAAAAAATATTTGAAAATATTCCAAGAAACTCCTCTATACCAATGCACAAGTAGTAGCTTTTAGTGTTTTAAAATTCTAACTCAAATAAGTCATCTACCTCCCCCACACTCGAGTTCAACTTTGATTCCTAAAATAACTTATAAAGATAGGTAGTTATAGATTTTGGGCATCTAATGTGTCTATTTAACATATTTATTCATGGTTTATACATACTATAAGGGTTAAATATCCTTGTAAGATAAAGTAGAGGTTCACTGGAAATAAGGATTTCCATTCAAAAGAATTCCCTAATGGTTTGTAACTAAAGTCCTCAATTATACAATGTTTTTAATAAATTACCTAGTTTTTTATGGTTATTCAATAATATCTTGGTTCTACTATGAAATGAGGGAATTATAAGAAGAGGTAAAGATTAGTTTATAAGTATCTTTGATAAGTGATTTTAATGTTGGGTAGTATTTCATGAAATGATATTCAAAAATCAGTGGTGTTTTCATGAATTTCCATCACATTGAATTTGAAAACAAGATACTTTTTTCATTCTTATAATTTGAGTTCATGGATCAAATCAATTTCTCATCATCAATATAGGTTCAAATATTACAAAGGCATTTATATTGAGATGAATATGTTTCAAAACATGAAAAAAATTAAAAATGAAGACAATATATTTAAAAAACCTCAAATGTCCCCCTCCACACTTGAATGATGCAATGTAATCAATGCATTCTACAAGATATAATAGTTTCAAATAGATTTAATCTGGGAATAGTAATCAATCAATTGTTAAAAAAAATAACCATGTGGATCTATTTGTAGGTTGTTGGAGGACTATGATCTCCACCACTAGTTCTTGAGGTACATGGCAATGGTACGTCATTAGTTAATGACCATTGATAATAAATGTACCAGTTTATCGCACATTAATGATCTCAACATCACAGAATGTTTATTATTTAGCAAAAATAAAAGTTCCTTCACATCTGGTATCATGTTTACCCAGAATCAGCTTGATGCAGGAGTTGTAAAGCTACGATTTTTCTCCCTGAGGAAATTATTATTTCTAAACCATCATATCATGTGACACTAAATTTCATTCTATGTAAATTCTTAAGTTAAAAAAGTCTTCCATTATAATATTCCCATGCACTTAAAGTTACTGTTTTATTTTATTCTGAGCTATTTTCATATCTAGATATATCTCCATAACTACCCATCAGGCCTTGTGATCCAACTCAAAAGGTAATTGAATATTCTTTTCATAAATCAACTAATATATACTCATTCCAATATGAGTTTTATTGGAAATCATTTTAAGACCATAAGGTTTATTTTAACCTTTAGATCCAATCTTTTCTATTATACTTGATAGTTTTATCTAGGACTATCTAAACTTTTTCTTTTTTTAACTTTATATTTTCAATTAGACTCCAGATGGTAGGGTCTTAATATCTTATGATCAACTCTAGACTTCCCCATCAAATAATTTATGCATTTTATTATAAGTTGGAGTGCATTGGTCACCAATGATAGATCTCAGTAATCCAAAACTACAAAAAAATGCCAGTAATCACAAAATATCAAACAATATAAACATCACAAGTTTTTGTGGCTCTGGTTTCAACACATTTTGAAACATAGTCCACATCCAATATAATGTATGAGTTTCCAAAGGAAATGGTAAAATTCCCCATGTTGTTTTTTCCCTAAATGTCTAAAATTTCATAAAAGATTATAATTTTTTGAGAAATATCATATCTTCAAGAGATGTTACTTGTGAACTATAATTGATCACACATTTAACTAACTTCATGGGAATCTTTAATTAATATAGTCTCTCAGATTCCTGATAACAAAAATTTTTTGATAGTCATTTTAGATCCAAAGTTGTCTCTATAAAATAGAGCACCAAAGAAATCAAAGGCCTAATAAATCTCACACACTATAAAACCCCTATTGATTTTTTCAAAATTATAACTTTTTTAATGATATGGGTCATCCAAAATATGAAAATTTTATTTATATTTGAGTATACTATTTTTTGGGTTAAAGTGAGATGGAAATTGAGAAGTTACAATGACTTTTACCATTTTTTCATGCCTAGGTACCTCTCCTTCAACCAAATACACCCTCTCACATAGAATAAATTTATTAAATCACTCTTGATCTGAAATTTACACTTATATATTTTTGGAAATGTAACACCCCAATATTTTATAATAACAATATGTTTGATAGCACATTGAACATGTAACACTATGTTTAAATGAACTGAAATATAATATTTAAATTTTATTATTTAAACCTGACTGATATATCCTAGCCATTAAATAGGTGGGTATGGATAATATTAAATAATTTATAAAATACTTATAAAGGCCCTTTTTAATATAAAATTTTTACAAATTTTTATATAATAAGCACTCAACTATAATAAATATATTTAATTCTATAAAAAATATGACTCCATCAAAAATAATTTTTATTTATTTTGTGGAAAATATTATAATTAATTTTTAGAATTTCAAAAATTTTATTTTAAAAAATTAAAATTAGATTTTTATGTCATCATATCAATTTTAACATTGTTTGAAATTTTGGGATTTTTTGAAAAATATTGATTATTTATTGAATAGAGAAAAATATCAATTTTTGGTAAAAATATAATTTTTTTAAATAATTTTTTTTAATTATTATTACTATTATTATTTAATATTATTTGAAAGTAGAATAAATATTCATTATTTGTATTTCATCTAATTTATTACATTTGAATGATCTTTGTATCACCCTCCTGATTTAACGTCAGTAACCCTTTATTTATGTATTTTAACTATACAAAGTGCTTTTGTGATGTTTGGGGGGGGGGGGTTGGAGACCTTTTGAAATGTTTTTTGGGGTTTTAAATAGGTTAATGTTTGTTTAACGGTTTTGGGGAAACTGTGAAACTCCTACAGAAAACTGTTAAAAATGAGAAAGAGGCTAAGGGGAATGCACACATGCAAGAAGAGAATTTGTCCAAACCATGCTGCAACCTAGGGGTAATCATGCAAAGATGGATATAGATATATTTCATGGTTGGAGTACAATATTCTAACTGTAAAATCCAACCATTTGGGGATCCGCTTCAAGGTGGTGGATGGAACATGGTTAGCACACAGTTTTCTTAACCATGCGTCAAACTAAGAAATTTTTCAAAAAAAGATCCCCAATTTGTGGATCTAGGTCGAGATTAAGAATTGACCCCTTGTTTTTCCTAAGATAGACATTATATGAGATTTTATCCTCCCAAAGGTAGTAAGGCATCTCTAATCGAAATGGAGGTGATTATAAGTCTTCTATTTGTGCGTTAAATCCATATTCTCATAGTAAGTTATCGTTTTTGGTAGTTTTTATTGGGTTTCCTTAGAGATAACTCTTTCTATCTCTCGGTATATATCTATCTATAAATCTCTTTCAGTTTCTTATATCTACTTATGTTGTGGATATATCTATGGGTTTTTAATCAAAATATGATTTTATTTGTCCCTAATGATGATAAGGTAATAGATTTAAGAATGGTTTTTCGAGTTTCAACCCGGTTTCAGGGATGTTTTTGTGTCGTTCTTTATTTTTTCCATAAATCGTGAGGTAGATAGATTCACTATTGACTCCTATATTTATAACCTAAAGTCATGATTTCAAATTGGTTTTTTTGTGTGAAATTGAGTATGAAATTGTTTAGAAATGATTGTTGGGAATCTTATTTGGTGTTGGTTTATGGAAATGTGCTAAATTGGGTCTTTTGGATAAAGCATAATTTGGTAACATGATTTTAAAAGGGTTATTTTAAAATGGTGAATTATTTTTCATGCATTGTAAATGTTTTTAGATTTTTTTGATGTAATTGAATTGGTTTCTGGTTATGGTTTCAATAAAAGTGTAGTTTTATTTAATGATTGAATTATGTGGAAATGGTTGTATAGGTAAGTGATATGGATTTAATGGTTTAGAATGTGTGGAAGGGATAGATATTCACTGTGAAGTACCACCATTAATGGGTATGGGTTTTAGATGTGAAGTTCTATCATAATGGAAACAACAAGATTGTGTGTAGGTGTGAATGGGTGTGTGTGGCTATGTGATATGGAAAAGGTAATGAAAATGAAATTAATTAAATTGTTAGAATAACAAGTTTGGTTTCTTTCCTTGGAAGTTATTTTATTTGAGAAAAATGATTTTTTATAGAATTTGTTTTCTTTATGATAAATTATTGATATTTTTCCCAAGGGTTTTTTATAAATTATTTTATATAAATGTGCTAACTTGTTCTATTATAGTGGAGTTAGTAGGGAATTCCTTTATAGAAAACGTAATGAGGTTTAGTACTCAATGCTACATTGGAACATTGGTGGTTTTTAGATATTTTTTATCAAGACAAATGAAAAGGTAATGTACCACACTTCGCTAGTGGTTCATATAGATACTTGTTCTATTTTTTTTTAATGGAGCATGTATCATGTTAGATCTTGTGGTTAAGTAGTTGAAATTGATTTTTGTTGCTCCTCATCCACTATGTACTTTGATGTTATGTAGTCTTCTATTGTGTCACTATTTGGTAGTTTTTTTATATAAATTGTATTGTTCTCTTTCGTTTATATCATTCATCATGCAGTGGTTTATTTGTTTATGGAATGCTTTGTTGGTTGTTTTATGTAAAAAAGGGAAAACCCTCCACACACTATTAATGAATAACTTTTCATTTATATACAGCCTTTGGAATTTTGGGGATTTCACTTAATTCCACGTAATGTTCCACAACTTCTCAATCCATTGAAGAGGGGTAGGATGTTAAAAGATTTATCATCCATGGCCCTTCCAATTATTCTTGTGGAACAAGTAATATCACCTTTCTTGGTCCTTTCCTAACAAGTGGTTATCAGCTCTATCAGTCTTGAAATTGAATTTCAATATGGTTTATTCCAAATGTTGGGATGGTAAAAAGGAGAAGGATTTATGAGACATGAAATGTTATGAATAAAAAGTCATAGATATACTTTTTTATGTTGAACTTCAAGATTCTCGGGAGTTGGGAAAATAAGTTTTTTGGATACACTTATAAATGTATAGTATCATTTTCATGGATTACTCAATTAGATGAGCATGAAATTCATTATAGAATTGAATTCCCACTATGATTCTATATATAATTTTGATTAATGATTTATGATTTGATGCAAAACTGTTGCATTTTGAAAATTGATAACGTTATTTTCAAATGTGATATTTTGAAAAGGCATGAAGTGGTTATTTTGAATATAGTTCTCTTTTGAAAAGTTTGGTTGAGTTTTTAAAAATGGTTAAACATATCAATGTTGATTTTTAGAAAGAAATGTTGTGATATTGTGATGTAATAGAAATTAAAATTTTAGGACTTCAATTGATAGAGAGTGAGACTTATGTCAATTGTTGTCTGTATTGAAAATGGAACCTTTTAGGTGTCACATAAACCAACCAGAGGAAGCTTTTGAGAATTTGTTTTCACCTTAACCATAGGTGAACCATCATTTGGTTCATATTATAGCACAATATTTTTATGATGTAGATATAGGTAACAGAATGGGTGAACCAAATTAAGTGGATCATTCTGTTTAGTTCCATAAGTGGAATCCACCCATCTTTTGAGGTGATTTGGAACTAGAGAAGGAAGAGGTGTGGCTAAAATGGATGGATCAAATCTTTGACTTACTTATCACATTAGCAGAGTTAAATTTCAATATGACAACATATATTCTAGAGGATACTGTAGGATAATGGTGGGGTTTAGTAGTTCAGGGTAAATTAGAACAAGGCCTTTCATGAAAGGATTTTAAATAATTATTCAAAAAATAATTCTATCGTCATACATTAAGGATCACTAGAATGATGGACTTCTTCATCTCAAAATAAGAGAGCCTCATTGCGAAAGATTATGTGGATAAATTCAGGATTATTCACCCTTAGTTGTTGCTAGTGCATCCTTGAAGGAACACATATTGGAATCAAGGTTGAGGTAGGAAATTCACCTAAAGATTTTTGTGCTCTGTATAACAGAAAATAATGTGATTCTCAATAGAGATATGGTGGCATGGGAAATATTAGGAGCTATGGGTGGAGGGATTATGTTGATACCTACATGAAATGATGTGAACTCTAATAATGGGAGAAAGTGAAAGAGGGTGACCTATTTCCAAGTTGGTATTATGAATCCAAATCAGATGGAAGGATAAGTGAATATTCCTCCATTACCTAAGATAAATCTTGGATTCTTTCAATGAAATTCTATTAGTCACATGAAGAGATAATTTACAATACAACCTAGAGCATTCCATAATTGTAGTCAGATGGACAATCCTCCACACTATTATCATAGTACTCTGAGGTCAGGTGTTTGGGACACTTATCAGGTGTCGAAGGTGTCATATGCTCTAATATAATGAGGGATGAAAAACATCTCTCATTAGCAGAACATAGATAGGCATGGTGATTCCATGAATACCATGACTCCTCAAAAAGGGAAATCTTATTTGGGAAATGAGGAACAAAGTGTCGCATGAAAGAAATTATATAGAGCTAAGAAGGTTATTATGGATGATTAATCTAGTCCATCTACCATGAGAGGTATGAGTTAATTTAATTCTACACTTATGAAATCTTTTTTTTATTTGAGTGAATATTATTCATTTATTTCTTCTTGTAAAATTTATTTGATGTGTTTAAGTGTTGAAATGATTCTTTGTGGGTTGAAACTATAAATTTCTCTTGGTCAAAGAGAATGTCAAGACATTCTGTGTATTTCATTCCCTATAAACTTTGATGAATCCAAGATGACATTGGACTTCTATGTGCTTAAGAAGCATCTATATGACATAATACTAGGTGTGGATTTGTTTACAAATGCTTACATCAATTGTTCTACATGGAGGGATAGTTTTATAACTGATGATGTTATTGAAAATCTCCTTATTGTAGATAATAATATAATGGTTTGTGCAATGGGCTTTTTGGAACTAGCATTTTGAATGATCAAATACTTGTTTGCAACATTGAACTTTCCATCAATTGAAGCGAGTGAGAATAACTGTTTTAGTACTGTTTTTCATAAGATTCTAGATATTTTATGAGATAATTTTCAAGGGTTTCCACCTATAAGGGAAGTTTAATTTATGATTGATCTCATCTTAGGGTCCATCCATATCTCACATCCCCCTTATCAAATGGAACCAGCTGAATTAATGGAATTTAATGTGTATTTGGAAGTGATAAAAATCAAAGGGTTCATTCATCCTAGCATGTCTCTATGGAAATCAACATTCTTGTTTGTGATAAAGGAAGATAAAACTCTTTGGATATGTGTGTATTATCTTAATCTTAACCATTTTATGATAAGGAATCTATATCCACATCCCCGCATTGATGATCTTTTCAATAAATTGAGGGGATATAAGTGGTTCTCTAAGATTGACCTACAACCATGATATCACCAATTGCGAGTTCAGAAGGAGGATATTCAAAATATATATTTTAGAAGTACATATGGTTATTATGAATATTTGGTAATGCCTTTTGGTCTTACAAATTCACCAATGGTCTTATTGGAATTGATAAATTGGATATTCTATAGATATTTGGATTCTTTTGTGGTGGTGTTTGAGGGAGAAATATTAGTGTATTCAATGACAAGGGTTGTGGCTGAGAAACAATTGGAGAGAATGTTTGGAATACTAAGAGACAATTCTTTGTATGCCAAACTATCATAGTGTGATTTTTGGATACTGTAGGTATGCTTTCTTGGCCATGTAATTTTTTAAATAGGTGTTTCTATGGATCTAAAAGAGACAGAGGCTATTATCTATTATAAGCCACCAAATAATATCTTTAAGATATATAGTTTCCTTGGTCTTATTGATTATTATCGATGCTTTTTTCAGGACTTCTATTGACTGGCTTCACCAATGGAAACTTTGACAATGAAGAATGTTCCATTCTAATGGAATAAAGAATATAATAAGTCTTTTTAAGAGCTGAATGTTTACCTTACATAAGAACCAATATTATATTTGGAAGAATTAGGATGAGGGTACATGATTTATTTTCATATTTTGGGACTAGGTTCGGGATGTATTATCATGTAGTAATATCATGTTTTACTCATTTCTCAAGATAGTGATGGTTTCATGAGAAGAAATATCCAATGCATGATTTGGAGTCATCTATCATAGTCCACACATTGACGACTTTGTGTTATCATATCTTGGGTGAGAAGTATACTATTTTTAGGGATTATAAGATCTTGAAACATATTTTCCAACAATGAGAATTGAAATTAAGATAAATAATATGGATAGAGTATCTCAAAAATGTTAGACTTTGACTTTATGTATACACCAGGTAAAGGATACATGGTGGTAGATGAATTAAGTAGATAGTCATATGCATAGTTGGAAAAAATATTTTTTCAATGAATGGTATCTAATGTCAGTCCTAGCTTACATGAACTTGGAATGTAAAGAGAAAGGCGAGGTTTAATTTTTCTTTCCAGTTTCATTCTTTCATGATTTATTTTAAATAGTTAACGAGGAAAAAATGTCTAATTCAAAATGTGTTTTGATGAGTTAAAAATTAAATGGGGGGCGGACCATTGCGGGATGGATTCTGGATGATAGTTTAGTTTTATTATTTATAAATATGATGGTTGTACCTATGGATTTTCAAGATAAAACTCTTCATTATTACCACAATTTGAGATTGACTATTCATCTTCGAATACAGAAGATGTATATGGCATTGAAAGTATAGTTTTTGTGGGATGGTGTGGAAATGAAGGTAGGTGAGTTTGTTTTGAGATACCTAACTTGTTAGTAAGCTAAGTCAAATTATCAGCAACCATAAGGTATATTGGAGTCTTTAACTATTCCTATTTACAAATGGAATCTAATATCTGTGGATTTTATAATAAGTCTATAATGAACGATTCAGAAACACGATTCCATATGGGTGATAGTAGATCGGCTCACATATGTATCCCATTACATCAATATTTGTGAATCTCATATGATGGAGGAATTGTTAATAATATATACCCAATAAGTGTTAAATAGGAATGGCGTACTTGTTTCAATAGGTTCAGACAGAGATTTGAGGTTTACATGTCATTTCTATAAATCCTTATAGAAATCCCTTGAGACTCAATTATCTACAAGTACGACATATCATCATAAAATGGAAGGTAAATCTAAAATGATGATATAAATTTTGGAACACATGTTGTGGTCTTTAGTAATGTATTTTGGTTGCTCATGGGAATAGAACGTACTATTAGTGGAGTTCTTTTATAACAACAGTTATCATGCCTAGATACACATGGATACTTTTGAATAATTGTATGATATTACTATTAATTATCTTCTTTTTTGGGTGGAAACAGGTGAGAATTCATTGGTTGGGTCAATCCTTGTCCCAGAGACAAAAAAGAATATTCAATTGATCGAGAAATAGATGGAGATGATAGAGAGTCATTAGAAATATTATGTGGATCATCTTCGATGGCCATTTTCATTCATGGTGAGTGATCATGTGTTTGAGAATATGTCTCCAAGGTTTTTACATCATTGTTTTGGTAATTAGTTAAAGGTATCTTCTCGATACAGAATCCATGTTAAGATACATGAATGGGTTGATGTGGTGGCATATAAGTAGGAGTTTCTACCATAGTTCAGTGTTGTGTGTAATGTGATTCATTTATCTTAATTGAAATAGTATCTTCCTGATCCTAATCATCTGATTCGAAGGGATCATGTTGACCTAGAGATATATTCTTTGTTGGATCACATTCCAGTGAAAACATTTTATAGGCAATAGAAACAGCTTTGTGGGAAAAGTGTTGGTCTGGTGCGGGTTTTGTGGCAACATCATCAGATTTAGGAAGAGTCTTAGGAATGTGAGAAGGAAATGATCAAGAAATTTCCCAAAACTCTTTCAAGGAAATAATGGTTTTCTACTTTCTAGGGATATAAAGGCTAATGGTGAGGAAAATGTAGCACACCCAGTTTCATGTAAGTAACCATGGATTTATATATTTTATGTATTAAAAGTGTTTGGGTAATTTTTTTGGAGGGTTTGGACACATTGTTTTAATGATTTTAGAGTTTTTATATAGTCTCATGGTAGAATAATGGTTTGTAGAATCTATAAAACTCCTACATTAAATATTTCATAATGTCATAGAGGCTATAGGGAAAGTTTATGGGAGGGCTTATGGTTTTTGCAAACCATACGGAAGCCTAGGAGGTACCATGAAAAGTGGTATGCAGATCTTTTTAATGTTTAAGGAACTGTTTTATAAAAATTCAAGCCAACCATGTGAGGATCCTCCTTGGGAGAGTAGCTAGCACATAGTTTACTCATGGTTTTCTTAAATATGTGACAAACCATGAAAAACATAAAAACAAGACCCACAAATTGTGGATCTCGGTTGGGATTAAGAATTTAACCCTATTTCCCCCCAAAATAGCCCTAACTTGAGATTTTATCCTCCTAATGATAGATGAGGCTTCTCCCACTAATATGGAGGTGATCTGAAGGCTTCTCTTTGTGCATTGAGAACAGATTCTCACGGTAAGATATCATTTTCGGAATATTTTATTGGTTTTCCATAGATATACCTTTACCTCCCTCAGTTTCGTTGATCTACTTACACTATGAATATATCTAATGGTTTTGATGCTAAATAGGATTATATTTATCTTATTGATGATAGTAGAAGATGTATAAGGTGGGATTTGGAGTTTCAACGGGGTTTCCTAGACATTTTAGTGCCATTCTCCATTTCCCCATAAATCTCGAGGTAGGTGGATTCACTCTCAAAAACTCTATTTAGAACATGAAATTTTGATTTCAAATTGGTTGTTTCTGGTAAAAATTATTGCGATTTTTTTAAAATTGTTATAAAACTTTGTTGGTGAAAAATTATGGAATTCTGATAAATTGTGTGGTTTTGACAAAGTTAAAGTTGTTAACATGGTTTTAAAGCGATGGTTTTAAAATTTTGAGCTACTGTTGATTCACATTAAGTCTTATTTAATAAAATGTTGGTCTTATTGGATTTGTTTTTTGAAAAAAATATTTTCAATAAAATGTTGGTTTTATTGAATTGGGTTGTGGTTGCGGTTTTCAATAAAAGTTCGGTTTTATTGAATTGATTGAATTGTGTGGGAATGGTTGTATTGGTATGTGATATGGATAAAATGGTTAATAATGTGAGGAATGGATGGATATTAGTTGTCATTTTCCACCATAAATGTGTAAAGGTTACGAACATGAAGTTCCACCATAATGGTAACACCAGGCATGCGTGTGTGTGTGAATGGGTGTGTGTTTCTATGTGATATGGAGTGGGTAATTCCAATAAAATTAATTAAATCCTTAGAATAAAATGTTTTGTTTCTTTCTTTGTAAATTGGTATATTTGAGAAAATTACTTTGGAATGGAAATTTTTAGATTTGCGACAAATTGGTGAAATCTTTTACAATAGTTTTATATAATTTATTTATATAAATGTTCCATTTTGTTCTATCCTAGTGGTATATGTATAGATGTTATTTAGGGAACACATACTGAGTTTTAGTACTCAACCCTCCTTTGGAACATTAGTGATTTTTCTTATATTTATTATCAAGACATGGGAAAAGGTAAAGTATCACACTTATCATGTGGTTCATAGTGATACTTGGGTTGTTTTGTGGAGTGGGGCACAAAGCATGTTGGAGATTGGTGTTATGTAGTTTTCATTTATTTTTTTTTGGTTTTCATTCTCTATGTATTTTTTATGTTTCGTAGTATTTCAGTATGGAAAAATTTCTTAGTTTGGGTTTGATATAAATAGAATTGTTATCTTCCATTTACATCATGAATCATGATGTTTTCTTGTTTGGTTATGGCATGTTTGGTATGTTGTTTTATGTTCACAGGGAAAATTTCCCCCATCTGTTAATAAAGCCCTTAGAATTTATTTATAGCCATTGGCATCATAGGGATCTCACTTAAGGAAAATTAATGTTCTACTAAATTCTAAATCCAAAGGGGATGGGTGGGATGATATATTTTTTCTACATGATTTTAGTATATGTCTATTTTTTGGTTTAAAACACATTTTCTGGAAATCTATTTTAATGTGAATAATGCTTCTCCATTTTAACTAATTAAAATAACCAATAATGAGAAATTATTTCACTGATATGTATATGTTATATATATATTAATAGGAATTGAAATTTATTTAATTATTATGATTTTTCATATGGTTATTATTAAATCATATTATTCTTGAATGATGCATTTCTTGAAAAACCATTTTTCAACACATTTATAGGTTTAATTTTAAATTAAATTCTACCAATTATATAAATTAAATTTGATAAATTATATTCAATATTTATAATCATAATAATATATATTATATAATATTTTCCAATAAAACTATTATAATGAATGATGAAAATTGTAAAAAATAGTTACTGTGGTAAAAAATTGAAATGGAAAACATTAGTAGCCTTAGAGGTAAAGAGGATAACATGTTTAGAACGTTTTTTTAATGATAGTGGTGTGTATCCGACCTAGTTATACTCTAATGCTCTATTTTCAATTTTTGAGGCACATTTTATGAGAGTTACTCCCCATTGTTGAATACTTTTGGTTATTTTTATGATTTCCATTCTTCCTCCCTTATAAAATAGTACCCATGTCCACTCATTTACACACATAAAAAGTCCATTTTTTTACAAATACATTTCCATGTAATTTTTTAATTCCCTCCTATCATCTTTGAATCATTGGTCAATTCATAAATCCAATCTAGGAATGATTTAAGTATAATCCTATAGAGGTGCTATGAAGAAGAGGTAACATAATTTACCGAGAATCCTTATGTCATTTCTTATCCAACATCCTAAAAAAATTAATATTCCAAGTTCATATAATAAAAAAATTATTAAACATATAACATGATTTTATTATGTTAATATAATAACCTAAATCCTTCTCCACTTCTATCTAATGGGAAACGAAACTGTCAATCCTGTGATGATGGACTACTGCCTCATGAACTGATGTAATTTATTTTCCATTATCACATATCATATTTATAAATAATTATAGATTTTATGGTTATATATGATAATAATGACATATTAACCATTTTTAAAAATTAATATATCATCAAATTTCTTACCTTACCATCCATTGAAAATGATAACGTCGTTCGTGTGTACAACAGACTAATGCCTTGCAAAGAGAAGTGATTTATTTTTTAACCACATCACTTGGATGGTATATGTAAGTGTATTTAAATAAATAATATTATATTTATATATTAATTATAATTATTTAATGATAAAATAACACCTACCTTCTTTCCATCATGATCCTTGAAAAATGGAAACATTACACATGCGTACATATGACCAACCATCTCCATGATTGTAACATAATTTATTTTTCATAACCATATTTAATGGTTGGTCATAAAAACTAATTTATGTATAAAAAGTATAATTATTTAACTATTATTATTATATATAATATTTAATAATTTCCCCTTTTACCATAGTCATCAAAAAAATGTCATTTTGAAAATTATTCATCAGGCGTCCTTAAAACAATCGATGTGAACATAACTGATTAAGTAATTAAATATTTCATTAAAATAAATTAATGAAAATTTTAAAGTATATTGTATTAAATCTATATAATGTTCTTAATATAAAACATAATTGATAAATGTTTATTACATTATATATAGAAGACATACATGAAAATTTATGGACTTGAGGCAATAGTTTTGTCTCAAAACATCCTTCCTTGAGACACATTTTATTTTATACAACTAATTTATTTTTAAATGGTGTATATACTGTACCGTTAAATATTATAACATTAATTAGTTATAATTAATACATTTCTCTATTATAATTCATCCACTTCATTCATGAGAGTTATGATTCAAAGGTTACCAAAGAAACAAAGGTTTTTGTTTAAGTCACCTTTCAATCAGGATTGTTTATCATTGAATTTACATTATGGGAAGTTATTTTATAATTTCTTAATAAAATAACTATATTTTATAATAATTTAGTCTTTCAATAAATTTCCATGATATATTACCATTTTCCCATCTTTGGAACTATAAATATTTTAAGAAATTATTTTAAAGAGAATTGACAATATTTCTATCTTCGGATTAAAACCCTTTGTCTAAAATGTCGATGTTTAATATAAAATGTTTTCAAAAATGTTTTAGTATTATTACATGATTGTTTGAAGTAATTTTTAACCATTTTTAAATTTTTATAATATGGTTTAAAATAAATATTCTTTTTTCATTCTGAATAAGGTACTTTTTGACATTGAAGTAATGTGTGAAATGAATGTTTTTTAACATATACGACAAGTAGAGAATTACCTGAAACCATGACCATTATTTTAATTATAGTAACCTTAAAAATTTTCCATTTATATTTTAAAATAAAATTAATTCAATAATATTATATGAATTTTTAGCTTTTCAAAAGTGATTTTCAAAGTGGAAAGTTCATTTTCCCTAATAAATATCATAATCTTTTATTAGTGTTTCTATTCTTCAAAAAAACAGAATTTAATGACATGGAATACATATAAATTATGTATATATTAATCTTACATATATACATAGCTCAGTATACCTTAATTTTATGGGACAATAAATTTTATATTCTTATTTATCAAATGCTTTCATTATGAAATTTCCTTTGATTATGATATGAGGTAAGATTATGTGTCCCATTTTCATTCCAGGATAAATTATTATGTTATAATTTATGATTTTTTTCGTATGTTTCACATATATGCATGTATATTGAATTATTTTTATAGGAGGGGATGAAATTATATATCCATACAATTCATTGGGTAATGTTTTAGTCTCAGGAGATTTCATATATGATATTAGGCAGTGAAACTAATGCATTATGGAGCATTATCTACCATTTGATGTTCTCTCAGTAGTTAGCCTTGATGAATGTGTATGTAATTTTTTATATTTCTGCTATATTTACCATGATTCTATGATCTTATGATATCAATTTCTTTATATTATTCTTCCATGTGATTACTCACATGACATATATTTTATAATATCTTGTTATACCTTTGAAACAAATGTTATGCTTCCTTATCATGTTTATTTCCCTACAGGGTTTTTTAGATAAACCATTTTTTCTATGTATTCCCTAGGTTATACAATGTATTTTTAGAATTTCAAATGAATTTATGATCTCATTATAGAGAATTAAAAAATAGATATTTATTTTATCCTCACTTTGATGTATTATAAACCTATTGCTTCAAAGACAATAGGACTCCTGATATTTTGGTTGTAATTAATGGATGTTTATGTTAAAAATAATGTAATAATATGTATAAAAGGTTTGGGTTTCTATAGTTTCATTTAGATAAAAGGATTCATTAAACTTTATAAACTAGTATGAGAAAATATCAGTGAGAACTATCGTGATAATTATAAGGATAAGAATAAGGTAATGTCTAATTGTAGTAAAATATCATAGATGTTTCGGATGTTTAGAGAAATTGGTTTCTAGGAAAATAAATTCTTATATTGACACTTCAAATTGATGTGGCTATGAAATAGTTTTACCTAGGGGTAATATCTCAATGAAGGTCACATTGAGATGGAATCAATCATTACCTGATGCATGACAACGAGTCTTGATGCAATTTGGTTTGAAAATCTTGGCGGAATTGTTTTGGATATATAGAGAATCCTTACGAACGATCATGATGGACATGAATACATGATAATCACAGATGAAATTGCATGAAACTAAAGTTCCCTGAATTTATATGTTTAAGGATGATCATGAGTTTAAATGAATAAGTACCCCATTTGTGGTTTTAAGTTAAGAAACCCCACGACGATTAAGAGTACTTTGGGAGAAATTTATGGAAATATAACCCTTGGTTTTAGTATGGGTTTCATAAAATAAAATTATTTCAAGAATAATTTCTTATATTTTAGGGAAATATGTTTAATGGTATTGGTAAACATTAGTTTTTATCCTATCTTTGATGAAAAGAAAATAATATTAAATTTATATTATTTTATGTTATGGTAAAAAGATGTTATATATAAAAACTATTTGGTTACAAAATGAATTGATGATTAATTTAATTTTGATTATATTCATCGTATTTTTTGAATTTTAGAGTAATTATAATTTTAGGAAATGTATAATCTATATTTGGAGCGATAAATCATCATATCCATCAAGGTTGTGGGACTTAAACCCCCAAATGAAGGCCGATAAGGGTTTATCACCTTCCACTAGCCCATGTAATGTACTACTTCATATGATATTTTTTCATAAATAATTTAGTGAATAAATTTTAATAATATTTTAGGAAGCATAATAGTGGATCAAATCTTTTTGATTTTTTGGATTTTGAGGTGATTAAATTTCATTCACGAAAAATTTTATAAGGTTAATATATATATATATATATATATAACCTTTTATTTTAACATAATTAATTATTTAGTAATAATTATATTATGTTTTTTGAGACTGAAGTTGAAGGGTATGAGAAAATCGTTGAGGTTTAAACCTTATTTCAGGTTGAGGTTATTGCAGTTATCTGGGATATAGGGTTATTTATTTAATGAATGATCTATGTTAAACTATTGGTTTTATTAGTTAATTTTAGAGATTAATATATTCATATTAATTTTGGGTATTATATTGTATTTTTTTTTTTACCATTTATGGTTTCAGATAATTTACAAATGAATGAGGAATATAATAATATCATTGTTATGTATTCATGGGATCTATTAGTCAATATTTTTTGTGCATTAGGCATACAAAATAATTTTGAATGCTCATCAGTTAGAGAAAAAAGTATATTATGTAAAAAATGAATAAAGTATGAAAATATAATTTTCAATTAATTATATTTACTTATGTTTCTAATCTATTTGGTAGAATGGCCCTTCAACTATAGGAAAAAGATATTGAAATAAAAATATTATTCATTCTCAATAAATCAATTGTCTCTTATCTCTTAAAAAAGTATAACATTTTCTAATAAATGGATATTTTTTCAAAATACATATTTCCATTTACCACCAGTTCTATTATATGTGGAATCGTAGTTATGATGTTACCATTATATGTCCCTTTCCATCTTTTTAATAGAAGGATTTATTGAACCTTTTTATGATGTTAGTTATCCAAAAATGAATTTTCGAATGTCAAACCATTTATTATTGGGAAAAAGATTGTATCATAATGAATAAATTTATTTATGGGGGTAGAAAGTAACCCCCTTGTATTTTAAAATAACACTATAATCAATAATGTAAGTATCACACTATAATGATTATAAACAAACCATGATTTAATATTAAAATATTATTATTTAAATGCTACTGATATAACCTTGCCTTTCAATTAGAGGGTATGGATATTATTAACTACATTATGAAATATATATGAATATCTTAATCAATATAATTTATTTTAATGTTCTTATTAAATAATTACTCAACTTTAATACATATATTTTAATCAAGAAAAATAATTCTTTTCCTTTAAAGATTATTATTATTACTTTTGTGGAGAAATATTATAATTACTTATTTGAACATTTAGAAATATTATTTTATAAAATTCAAACCAATTTTGAAGTCAACCTATAAATTTTAACTTATGAATAAATTTTTTGATTGTTTTGTAAAATATTGATTTTTTGTAAAACAATCATTTCCTTTTAATAAATTAATTAATTAAATAGTACCATTATTCTTTAAAGTGAATTGAAAGTAACATAAGTGATATTTAGTTATATTTAATCAAAATAAGTATATTTAAATCATCTTTATACTAGATTTTAGTATAATTTTATTTCTTGGCTTAAAAATGTATTTTTATAAACACTTTTTTAAAGTTCATAATGTTTCAACTTCAATGAGAACTTCTATTAAAATATGAGAGGAAAAAAGTATTTTTTTTCAACACATATGTGTCTTTAGTTTTATATTAAAATCAATACATTATGTGAATCGAATTTGATAAAAAGGATTCTGGAAATTCGACCTATCAGCCTTTGCAATGTCTCTTACAAGATCTTTTGAAAGATCCTTATCAATTGGTTGTGACCTTGGCTACCAGATATTATCTATGAAAAACAGATCACCTTCATGGCCAAGAGACTGATCAATGAAAATGCGATTGTGGACCATGATATGTTCCATTCTATGAATTCACACTCCATCGCGAAAAGAGGTATCATGGCTTGGAAACTGGATATGACTAAGACCTACTATAGAGTGGAATGGCACTTCCTTCATGTCTTTATGCTAAAAATGTGATTTAGCGCTAAATAGATAGATATGGTCGTGGATTGCATCTTGAAAGTCTCCTTCAAAATCAAGGTCAATGGGGAGCTCACCAAAGGATTCTCCCCATCCCGAGGCCTTCAATAGGGAGATACCCTCTACCCTTTTCTCTTCTTGCTGGTGGCTGACGTGTTTTCTAATCTTATCTCTAGGGCCGCATCCTCTAATTCTATTCATGGGGAAAAGGTCTACCGTGTTTATGACAACCCTGATTTTATTTCAAACTTAAACATGATTTATTACATAAAACATCACATGATACAAAAAATAATATCGAGAGGTTTAGTGTCTTTGGGGATTAGGATCATTACATAAGAACTTAAAACATGAAATACAACATCTTTATTGAAAACTTCCTTTACATGACCACTATATTCCCTCATACTTAGCATTGCAAGGGATAACCTGAGGACATGCATAAGAAAAGGGTGAGCTATAAAGCCCAGTAAGGGAGTACACATGGAATAACATGAAGGGTACAATACATGTTAAAAAATAGGCATATCAATAGAGCATAAAAGAAACATGAACATAAAGGCATGATAATGTATGATAATCATAACATGGAAATGTGGCAACAACACTTAACATGGAATTAGCATGATCTGAGGCTCATTGCACTAAGAGGATGAGTAAATCCTCATTTCACATGAATCATGAGTAAACCCTCGTTGAAATTGAGTTAGCATGAGTCAACACTCATTGCACATGACTTATCAAGATACTATACTTTACCCAATGCATTCGAGCGCTATAAGGGCACACCCTTCTTAAACATTTCGTTTCATGCATAAGTGTGCCACATGGATCATAAAACATGGATTAATAAAACATAATCATTTATTCCACGATAAAGGAATGTGGAATTCATATATGAAACATTATAATCAATATGTAAATGTCCATAAAGTTGAATACCCTTGATGGAGAAATGGGCATGGTATTCACTACACAATGGCATTGGCTTTGAAAATCGGTGCGATTTCAGCAACGTAACGACGTGACATAAGAATTCATAAAAAAGGTTGATGAGTGAGAAAGGGGTTCCTAATCATATTTACATGTAATGGATAGTAAGTAGGTAATATAGATACATTTACCGAAAATTGTAATGGAATTTAGATTCATGATACAAATGTATTACTTGAATGTAAATGAGGAGAGAGAAGTTCCTTTCGGAATTTCGGCATAGTAACGGGTGTACATGGGAGGAATTTAATGAGAGATAAATGGGTCTCCCATCATTCAAACATAAATAGGGTAGTATGAGGGAGGTTCCAAACCATACCCCAACATTCATAAATTAAATTAAATGTTCAAAACAACTTAAAGAAAATTGGACAAAAAGAGAAAGGAAGAAAAAATCCTTACTTGGAAGTGTGCTTCCAAAGGCTAGAGAGAGTCTAGTGAGAGACTTCTTGGGAGCTTAGGGAACCTTGGGAGGATTATAGAGAGAGTAGGGCAGAGGTTGGATGAACTCCAAAGGCTTTGAGTGAGGAGGAAGTGGGATCTTGGGTGGGTTAATATAGGAAAGGTGAGGGAATTCTTTATTATTTAGGTTTTGGTCCCCTTACATTAAAATAATCCAAACCACAAACCATACCGTGGTTTTTGCCCATGTTTTTTGGAAAAGGGAAGAGGAAAAAATATTTTATAAGGCCAAATTCCTAGCTTCTTAAAATATTAGGGTTGCTTATGTGGAGGTGAGTCACACTCCCATGGAAATTAATTTAAAAAGGCAAGGTGTTGAATAAGTATTGAGGGGTCCATTAATGCTTTTAAAAGTAAGTCAAACAAACCAAAAATCACATTATATTAATGGTAAAACATATATTGGACGAACATAAAGATTATAGTATTTTATTACATCACTATTGGGTCATTATGATGTCATAAAACACATTATATATTTAAACATTTTTTAATTTTTACCCAAAAATTTGACTGTCTTAGAAAATTAGGAAAGATTCACCGTTGGATAATTTCAACGTCCTAATTTTAGAAATAACATCTATTTTATCTAATTTTTTTTCTAAATATGTTAATTTTCACTTTTAAAATAAAAACCGACATTTATCAAAAATTCACGGGTTTTGACAGAAATGGCTTTCAAACCTTAATAAAAACCTTAATTGCATTCTAAAAATTATAAGATCATTTGTAAATAATAAAAATTAATTTAATAATAATAATATTATTTTATTAAAATATTATGTAATTCAGAAATCCATTAATTTAATAAAATATATTTCATAATTAAATAATAACTAAAAACACTATTTGTACTTTAAAAACTATTTACAATGTATCAAAAATGACTAGAAATTATATTAATTATTATATACAAAAATAATGTACATGAAAATAGTACTAATTATTTGTTACATAACCCCTTAAAACAGCCGCATAAGACCTAAGGGTAAGGTGTGCGATGGTGACATACTCTTGGGGTGGCACAGATAACACCTCTCGAGTGGTAATTTCAATCAACTTACACTTTTCCCGTAGACGGTCACGTTCGAGCTTGACATGATAAAGCTCAGCTTGGGATTGGTCAAGGGTGAAGCCCAAAGACGCCACCTCTTTTTCGTGCTTCGAAAATTGGTCTTCGTATGGAGAAATTATACTTGATGAGGCCATCGCTTCCTTTGTCTGATTAAATTGGATTTGTTAAAGTCCTATATTTATACTAATCATGTGATCACTATTCAATTGCTATATCAGCAACGGTCAATATTATTATCATAAAACCAATGATTTTTACATTTTATATAAACATAAAGACACATTTAATTAGATCAAGAGGGATTTCCATTAATGAAACTTTGGGTTGTTACAATATTCCCCCGTTAAGAAATTTCACCCTCGAAATTTTCCTTTTCCCACGCTAAAATAGATGTGGGTAACTCAGATTAATCATTTCCTCTGATTCCCAAGTCGCTTATTCCAACTTTTGGTTTCTCCACAACACCTTGACGAGAGGAATTGTCTTATTTCGTAGAACTTTGTCTCTATGATCTAAGATCTTCCCTGGTTTCTCCTCATAAGAAAGATCATCTTCCAATTGAACAACCTCAGAAGAGAGTACATGTGAAGGGTCGAGTATGTACTTCCTTAAGAGGTATACATGAAATACATCATGTACTTTGGCCATAGTAGGTGGAAGTTCTAGTCGATAGGCCACAACCCCAACAGGATCAAGAATCTCGAAGGGACTGATGTACCTTGGACTTAACTTTCCTTTCTTTCCAAAACTCATGACCTTCTTCCACGGAGATATGCGTAGAAAAAGAATGTCTCCAACTTTAAACTCAATGTCTCCTCGACAATTATCTGCATAACTCTTTTGCCGACTCTGGGCTACCTTGATATGCGGCTGAATTTTTTTCTCCTTCTCCACCATTTCCTCGACCATTTCTGGTCCAAGTAGCATACGTTCACTAACCTCATCCCAACATGTCGGTGTTATGCACCTTTTCCCATACATGGCTTCATATGGTGCCATTTGGATGCTCGAGTGGAAAATATTGTTATAATAGAACTCAACTAGAGGAATATGTTGATCCCATCCTCCTTTAAAGTCCATTGAGCATGCTGTCAACATGTCCTCAAGTGTTTGGATTGTCCGCTCGGATGGGCCATCAGTTTGGGGATGATAGGTCGTACTGATGTTCAGTTCAGTATTCAGAGAATTTTGAAGACTCTTCCAAAACATAGAGGTGCATCTTGGATCTTAGTCCGACACAATTGATAGTGGTACTCCATGAAACCTTACCACTTCCGTGATATATATCTGTGCCAGTTAATCCAATGAGAAATCCTCCCGAATAGCAATGAAGTGTGTAGTCTTTGTAAGACGATCCACAACAACCCAGATTGCATTGTTGCCTTTGTATGTCCTCGAAATTCCGGTGACAAATTCCATGGTGATGTTCTCCCATTTCCATTCTGGTATGGTCAATGGTTGCATCATCCCCTTAGACTTCTGCCTCTCTGCCTTCACATGCTGGCACACCAGGAACTTTGATGTATATTCAATGATCTCCTTCTTCATATTAACCCACCAAAAGTTTTCTCAGAGGTCTCGATACATCTTTGTGATCCCTGGGTGAATATAGAAATTTGAACTATGTGCATCATCCAAAAGTTCCTTCTTCATCTCCGGACTTGATGGAACATATAGTCTTTTCCCAAACCACATAATTTCTTCTTCATTAACATTAAACTCCGAGGATTTCTCTTTTTCGATAGCTTCCACTTTTTCCTGAATTACCACATCTTCCTTTTGAGCATCCTTTAACCTTTCCAAAAGAGACGGTTGAGCAATCATTTGCGAAAGGATTGATGACGTTCCCTTCTCTATGATTCCCATGTCCATCTTCATCAAGTCTAAGAAGATTGTATCCTTCTCAATTCTCATCATTGATAGAATCATTGGATCCTTCCTACATAGGGAATCTTCCACCTATTTTGATTTCCTAGGGTGGTAATGTATTGAAAATTCATAATACTTGAAGAGCTCTATAAATATTTTCTGGTGCATATTAATCTCTTTCTGTGTTAATATATATTTAAGACTCTTGTGGTCAGTATATATCTCACATTTCTTCCATAGAGATAATGCCGCCAGATTTTCAAGGCAAAGATCACCGCCACAGACTCCAGATCATGGGTTGGATAGTTTCGCTCATGGATTTTTAACTTCCTTGAGGAATAAGATATAACTTTATCATTCTGCATCATCATATAGCCTAAGACCTTCTTTGAAGCATCACTAAAACTACAAAAAGATCACCACTTGTGGGTAAATTGAGCATGAGTGCAGTGATAAGCCTCCTTTTCAACTCCTTTAATATTTCTTTGCATTCATCAATACAAGAAAAATTTACTCACTTTTGAGATATCTTGGTCAGAGGGTTGGACAATCGTGAGAAATTTATCACAAATCGTCGATAATATCCAGCTAACCCCAAGAAGCTACGGATATCTGCTACCGATGTTGGCCTCGGCCATCCCTCAATTGCATCTGTTTTGGAGGGGTCCACAGATATCCCATTGCTAGTGATGATATGGACCATGAATTAGACCTCCTTCAACCAGAACTTACACTTTCTATACTTTTCATAGAGCTTCTCCTTGCACAAAGTCTCTAGTACAGTTTTTAAATGCTCTTCATCATCCTCCTTGGTTTTAGAGTATATTATAATATCATCTAAAAATACTACCACAAATTTGTTGAGGTAATCTCTAAAGACTCTATTCATTATATCCGTGAAGATAGCTGGATCGTTAGTGAGTCCGAAAGGCATTACTGTGAATTCATAGTGCCCGTATCTTGTACAAAAAGTAGTCTTGGGGATATCTTCCTTCTTCACCCTTATTTGATAATATCCCGACCGCAAGTCCACCTTGGGGAAGTATTGTTCTCCATGCATCTGATCAAACAAGTTATCGATTCATGGAAGAGGATACTTGTTCTTAATTGTGATTTTGTTAAGTTTACGATAATCGATGCAAAGCCGCATTGATCCATACTTCTTCTTGACAAAGAGGACTGGTGCACCCCATGGTGAAGCACATGGGCGTATAAACCCTTTATCGAGATTCTCCTGTAGTTGTTTCTTCATCTCTTCAAACTCAACAACAACTATTCTATATGGAGTCTTGGATATTGCTAATGCATCGGGTATAAGTTCAATTTAGAACTCAACATCTCTTCTAGGAGGAAGGCCATGCAGTTCCTCGGGAAACACTTCCACAAATTCCCTCACAATAGGCATTTCTTCAAAGATGGTTTCTTCCTTGGAGTCAATCATCTGAGCCAGATATGCATGCTCATAGGGCAGTAATATCCATGCTTGAGATGATGGAGCTAAAGGAGATTCGTCTTCCTCCAGGCACTTGTAAAGAATCGGGGGTCGATTCTCCATATAGAGTGTGATTTCCCTCTCCCGACCATTTATGTTGGCTCTATATAAGGAAATCCAATCCATGCCAAGAATTGCATCAAATTCCACCAGATGAAGTATGACGAGGTTCGCCGGGAAATTCAATCCACAAATTATAACAGGGGAGGACTTATATTCATGGGATGCAAAGATTTCCCCATTTTCCGTACTCACCAACATCTTCACTTCCATGATTTTTGGTGCTGTTGGGAATGTTCTACTAAACTTTCAAGATATAAAAGAATGCATAGAACCTGAATCAAAAAGTATGTTCGCTATTCGTGAATGAATAACTAGTGTACCTGTCACCACTTCGTTGTCGGGGTTCACTTAGGCAGAAGTGATGGAAAAAGCTCTTCCATGCTGCCTTGGAGGTGGTTGGTTGCATTTGAAAACCCGTGGATTAGGGCACTGATTTGAAAAATGACCTGGTTCTTTGCATTTTTAGCATTGAACAATGCATTGAAGTTCGACTGGAGCGTTCCTCTCCTCTGTTGTAGCCGTGGGTCTTTCTTGCCAACAGTTAATAGATAGATGCCCTTCTATTCCACACCTGAAGCATTTTCTCATCCCCTTAAGGCAATTTCCATGGTGCTTCATTCCACACTTTTGGCAAGTGGGGTGCTGGATCTTCTTAGCACCATTGGATTTATCCATTGGACTACCAGCATTGAAGTCCAACTTATTCATATTGTCCCCATGATACCAATGTGACTCCCCGATCTCCATTTCGACTGTGAGGGCACATCAGACAATTTCATCATAGCTTTCGAGGTCACAGATTGCTAATGATTTCCGCAAGGTAGGCTTCAGCCCACCAAAGAAGCGGTCTACCTTGCATTCATGGGTAACGACAAAGCCGGAAGCATATCGTGCAAGCATTTTTATGTTTTCCTCGTACGCTCCAACATATTTTTCATCTTTTTTCTTGAGGGAAAGAAAGTCCCTTTCCATCTTAATCCGGAGGGTGCACAATAAATATTTATCAAAAAGCATCTTCTGGAAATCCTTCCATTCCAATGTCTCGATCTCCTCCTCAGGATTCGCATTTTTGATCAACGTCAACCATTGATCAGCTTCACCCACCATACAATAAGCCTCTAGGATAACCTTCTCTTGTTCAGAACATTGGAGGATGGAGAATATCTATTCAATGGAGCTGATCCATTGTTCAACGAGCGTGGTATCAGATGATCCACTAAATGTAGGAGGCCTTTGTCTCATGAAGCTCTGGATAGATACTTGTTCATTATTAGGGGGGGGGGGGGTTGAACGTTCCTCTTGAGCCGTGTTTTTATTCAGAACTTGAGTTAGCTAATAGAGAAGCGTGACAAAGTTCGTGATTCCCGCTCCCATTGGATTGTGAATCTCATTAGTACAGTCATCACACTGATCTTCACGACGGTTGTTAGCCTAATTAATCCTATTACCGGCCATTGGTTGGGATAAAATGAATGTTAGGGGTAACACATAAACGGTAATCCAAATACAAAAGTTGATGACTTATAAATAAACATTTATTTCCTTACTCAAGAGTCTATAGGCTTCAATCTAGGCTTTTCATGATCTACTTTCAAACATATATTCATAGGGGAATTTTTTAATGCCCTTAATAAGGGTTCATACAATGATTTTGAATTTATCAAAACATATCCCCGAGGAGTGTCGTAACCAAGAGTACAGCAAGGCCCATTGTCGTGAACCAGTTCCCGTTCGAATCTAGCTCAAAGCGGTGTTTTTGGGTTTTACCCCTAGGATACATCTGTGCCAGAGCCGCCTCTACCTGCTCGTATCCAGACAGAGATGTATTTGTTTGATAAACCAATTACTCAGTACTTACCAAAACATAGGGATGTTTTTATTATACTTAGTCCTATATCTAAGGCTTTACTAGGGTTTCCTAATCCGAAAAATAACTAAACCTATCCTCTTATACCAACTATGACAACCCTGATTTTATTACAAACATAAACATGATTTAGTACATAAAGCTTCACTTGATACAACAAAGAAGATTGAGAGTTTTAGTGTATTTGGGGCTTAGGATCATTACATAAGAACTTAAAACATGAAATACAACATCTTTATTGAAAGCATCCTTTACATGACCACTACATTCCCTCATACTTATCATTTCATGGGATAACCTGAGGACATGCATAAGAAAAGGGTGAGCTACAATGCCCAGTAAGGGAGTACACATGAAATAACATGGGGAGTACAATACATGTTAAACAATATGCATATCAATAGATCATAAAAGAAACATGAACATAAAGGCATGATAAAGCGTGATAAACATAACATGGAAATGTGGCAACAACACTTAACATGGAATTAGCATGAGCTGAGGCTCATTGCACATAGAGAATGAGTAAATCCTCGTTGCACATGAAGCACGAGTAAACCCACGTTGAACATGAATTTTCAGGAGTCAACACTCATTTCACATGACGTATCATGATACTATACTTTACCCATTGCATTGGAGCGCTATAAGGGCACACCCTTCTTAAACATTTCATTTCATGCATAAGTGTGCCACATGGATCATAAAACATGGATTAATAAAACATAATAATTTATTCCACGATAAAGGAATGTGGAATTAATACATGAAAAATTATAATCAATAAGTAAATGTTCATAAAGTTGAATACCCTTGATGGAGAAATGGGCATGTTATTCACTACACAATGACATTGGCTTTGAAAATCGGTGCGATTTCGGCAGCGTAACGACGTGACATAAGAATTCATAAAAGTGGTTGATGAGAGAGAAATGGGTTCCTCATCATATTTACATGTAATGGACAGTAATGAGGTCATATAGATACATGTCCCAACAATTTTAATGGAATTTAGATTCATGATACAAAAGTATTGCTTGAATGTAAATGAGGAGAGAGAAGTTCCTTTCGGAATTTCAGCATAGTAACAAGTGTACATGGGAGGCATTTAATGAGAGAGAAAGGGGTCTCCCATAATTCAAACATAAATAGGGCAGTATGAGGGAGGTGCGAAACCATACCCCAATATACATAATTGAAATTAAAAGGGCAAAACAACTTAATGAAAATTGGACAAAATGAGAAAGGAAGAAAAAACCCTTACTTGGATGTGTGCTTCCAAACGCTAGAGAGAGGCTTGTGAGAGGCTTCTTGGGAGCTTGGGGAACCTTGGGAGGATTCTAGAGAGAGTAGGGAAGAGGTTGGACTAACTCCAAATGCTTTATTAAGGAGGAAGTGGGAGTTTGGATGGGTTTATATAGGAAAGGAGAGGGACTTCTTTATTATATAGGTTTGGGCCCCTTTACATTAAATTAATTCAAAACACAAACCATCTAATGGTTTTTGCCCATGTATTTTGTAAAAGTAAAGAGGAAAACAATATTTTATAAGTCCAAAGTCCGAACTTCTTAAAATATTAGGGTTGCTTATGTGGAGGGGAGTCACACACCCATGGAAATTAATTTAAAAAGGCAAGGTGTTGAATAAGTCTTGAGGGGTCCATTAATGCCTTGAAAAGTAAGTCAAAAAAAACCAATATAACATTATTTTAATGGTAAAAAATATATTGGCCGAAAATAAAGATTATTGTATTTTATTACATCACTATTGGGTCATTATGATGTCATAAAACACATTATATATTTAAACGGTATTTAATTTTTAACCAAAAATTTGACTGTCTCAGAAAATTATGAAAAATTCACCGTTGGATAATTTCGACGTCCTGATTCCATAAATAACATTTATTTTATCTAAATAATTTTATAATTATGTTAATATTCACGTAAAAAAACTGACATTTATCGAAAATTCACAGGTTTTCACAGAAATGGATTTCAAACCGTAATAAAATTGTAATTACATTCTATAAATTATAAGATCATTTATAATTAATAAAAATTAATTTAATAATAATATTAATATTTTATTAAAATATTATTTAATTAAATAATCCCTTAATTTAATAAAATAGATTTCTTAATTAAATAAAAACTAAAAACACCATTTGTACTTTAAAAACTATTTACAATGTATCAGAAATGACTAGAAATTATATTCATTATTATATAAAAAAATAATGTACATGAACATAGTACTACTTATTTGTTACATAACCCGTTAAAATAGCCGCATAAGACCTAAGGGTAAGGTGTGCAATGGTGACAGACTCTTGGGGTGGCTCGGATAACATCGCTCGAGTGGTAATTTCAATCAACTTCCACTTTTCCCATAGACAGTCACGTTCGAGCTTGACATGATGAAGATTATCTTGGGCTTGGTCAAGGGAGAAGCCCAAAGATGCGACCGCTTTTCTGAGCTTCGACAAATGGGCTTCGTATGGGAAAATTCTACTTGATGAGGCCATCACTTCCTTTTTCTGAGTAAATTGGATTTGTTAAAGTCCTATATTTATACTAATCACGTGATCACTATTCAATGACTATATCAGTAATGGTCAAAATTCTTATCATAAAACCAAAGAAGTTGACATTTTAAATAAACATAAAGAGGCCATTAATTAGATCAAGAGGGATTTACATTAATGAAACATTGGGTCGTTACAGTGTTATCCCACCAGTGTCACATCTTTTCTTCACCGACAACTGCCTCCTTTTTTCTAGAGCTACAATTAATGAATGTCGGGTTATCAGTCATGCGATCCATCAGTATGAGAGGGTGTTTGGCTAGTCAATCAATCATGGAAAATCTGAAATTTATTTTAGTGCAGGGGTGAATTATTCTAAGAGGGATGATCTATGCGCATTTTCTAGTTTCCATATGGTTGTGAAACATCAGAAGTATCTTGGGCTACCCATAGTGATTGGTCGATCCAAAAAAATCTTTGCATCTATTGTGGACAGGATAGAGAAAAAAAATCTTGGATGGCCCCCAAAAGGTATTTCTAATGCTTGGAAAGAGACCCTTATCAAGGATTTCATCAAATCCATTCCCAGCTACTTTATGTCCCTTTTTATGCTCCTGGCATTCATCATCGACCAGATGTATATGCACACTACCAATTTCTAGTGGGGGAAGAATGGTGGAAGGAATCGACCCCACGGGATGGATTGAGAGAAACTCTGCAAACCCAAATTAGAGGGAGGGATGGGATTCCAGAATCTTATTCTCTTCAATGATGCACTGTTGTCCAAGAAAGGATGCTTCCCTGTTAACCATCCATCATATCTATGTGCACGGGTTCTCCGAGCTAAGTACTTTCCCCACATGGACTTCCTTGCTTCCTCTCTTGGACCTCGACCCAGCTTCCTCTGGAGAAGCATTTGGGGGGCCAAAAAGCACTTGAAAAAATGACTGGGCTGGAGGATTGGGACTGGATCATTGATCAATATTTGGATTTATCCTTGAATCATTGATAAAGAAGGTTTACGGGCTTCATACCCCATCTGACCAGGTCTTGAAGATGCCACTGTTAGCTTCCTCCTCTCCGACTAGGGATAGGGGTGGTGTTTGGAAAAGATCATGGATTGGTTTAATGAAAGGGACCAAAGAATTAACCATAGCATTCCCTGGGTCCCTCACGCAGGCCCCGATCTTCTTTACTAGATCAATAACATCTCGGGTGATTACATGGTGTGGTCCGGCTATCGATTGGCTCATGGAAACCACTCAGGCGGCCGTGATGAGGGGCCTTGGAAATCGATTTGGACACTCAATATGCCCCCTAAAATTTTACAATTTTGGTGGTAGGTTTGCACGGGTACTCTCCAAAACATGATCATTCTTTCTTATCGTCATATGGCTAGCTCTAACTTTTTCCCTTTCTGACCAAACATCCCCGAAACTCATTTTCACGCCATCATTCACTGCCCGGGAGCTTTGCAAATTTGGAATAAATGGGACCCGGCTTTGGCTGATTCTCCGGATCTGGCCTATGAACTTCCTGATCTTATGACGTGCTGGTGCTCCTCCCTCTCCCTGGCTCTCTCAGGTTGTTTTTTCACATTGTCTTGGATTATTTGTGTCCGGCGTAATGATGCTGTTTTTAATCATGTTCACAAACCCCCTAATTTCTGGATTGAAAGGGCCACTTCTTGGGTTGATGGCTGGAAAGACCATAATGGACACTTTATTCCAGGTGTTACCCTCTCCCTTCACTCTCATTGGAACCCCCCATCGAAAGGGATTCCTAAGATTAATGTGGACACGTCTCTTTCAAAGGTTGGGACTATTTCCCTAGGCCTCCTGGTCCGTAATCATATAGGGAATAATCTTAGCTGTAAAATATGAACCACACCAGGATTTCTGGGAACCGGAAGTTGCTGATGCCATGACCATCCTTCCCAGTATGTTGCTTGCCTTGGATTGTGGATGGAGTGATATTATTATTGAGTCTGAATTCCTTACCGTTATCGATGCTATTAACCACAAAAATGGCGGGCTCCATTTCATTGACATCATCATCAGGAGAATTCTCTCAGTGTGTATATGATTATCCTTTTTCACCTTCCCTTTTTTCAAAAGGGAAGGAAACAACGCGACACATCAGCTTGCGTCCTCAGTCCCTTTTGATTCCATCCAACTCTGGTTGGAAAATTTCACTTCATGGCTTAACACATGTACTTATATTGATATTCATCAATAATGAATTCTATTTTCCATAAAAAAAATAAAAATAAAATAATAGTTGTTGTCTAAATGGCCCGAAAGCCTTTATTTTTTATTTATTTTTGATAACCCCCCTTTCAAGGGATTAGGGGGAACCCTTAGAAGGCACGTAGGTTTAGATATTACATGGACCATAGGATTAGGATATTTTATGACCCAAAGGTCATAGGAAATTCAACCAGACTATATACAAGGAACTGACCCTCCCCAGCATTTGCATCATGATAGTAGCCCTTGACCTTCGCATGGCTATCTATCTAGGAATACCGTGCATGCATAGGTTGGTCCCCAATGGCATAACCATACCCTCTCATTCTAATAAACCCATTTTCCTCTTCTCTAGTGAGTGTACCTGCTCTAAATCCTCTTCTAGGGTTGCTCCTTTTTTTTGTAGAGTCTAACTGGGGCAACTGCATGTGGCCAGAAGGACTTGAGGTGGCCCGAAATCCCTACTGACACGAAGGCCTAGGTGGCCCAAATGCCTTAAGGACTCCAAGCCCAAACTGGTGGCCTAAGATGATTAGTTCAAACTGCTACAATACCGAACATTAACTACTACAATCCCAACACAATGTACAACTCTGCTACAGTACCTGTACAGTGTACAGTTCTGCTACAATGCCCACATAGTTTAAAGTCCTTCTACATTACCAGCTACAGTACCCTTAGAAATATGCCTCTACCTAGTTTTGAACCTGGGTCTCATGGATGCACTTAAGGATACCTCACCAATAGGCCTGAGGCTCATGTGAAAAAAAATAGATATTGTGGTAAACAATTAAAGGGGTAAAAGTTAGTAACCTTTGAGGTAAAGTGGATAACATGTTTAAAACATGTTTATTTTGAATTTAAGTGTATTTTTTTCATCCTTATTTTCCCTTAAATCCTTTATTTTTTAATTTTTGAGGCATTTGGCATGAGAGTGAATTCCCATTATTGAATAGTTTTTGGTGTTTACAAGAATTTTACTATTCCCTTATAAAAGGGATCCTCCTCACCTCTCCTTTATAAACATACAAAACTAATTAGTTCAGACAAGACCTGACCATATCACTTCGTCACTTCCAAACTCTAATCCTAGAATCCTTTGTTTTATCATCAATCCAATATATAAATTATGTAGGTATAATTCTAACGAGGTGGTCCAAAGAAGAGGTGATGTTATAAACCAAGCATCCTTATTTCCTTTATTGATTCAGATCATTCATATATTACTCAATCATTGTCATATAATAAGATTAGTATCTATCATACACTAGGACGTTCTTAGGTCAATGGTATAACCTAAATATATCTCTACATCCTTCAAATGGGAAATAAACTCCCTGATCATGTATACAATGAACTACCGCCTCGTGAACCAATGTAATTAATCTTCCATCATCGACTCTCACTGATGTTAATAATAATGGATTTAATATTCATATATGATAAATATAAAATATTAACAGTTATATAAAATTAATTTATCATATAATTATTTACCTTACCATCCATTGAAAATGATAATGTTGTTCATATGTACAATGAACTACTGCCTCACGAAGCGATGTGATTCATTTTTTACCAAGTCACATGGATGGTATATGTATGTTTATTTAAATAATTAATATCATATTTATAATATAATTACCATTATATAAATGTAAAATAACACTTACATTCACTCCATCATGATCATCTAAAAATATAAATGTTATATATGAACAGGTAAGACCTACCATCTCCATAATTATAGCATAATTCATTTTTCATAAAACAATTTCATGGTTGTTTTATAAAGTATACATTATGTAAAAAAATAATTATTTCATCATTATTATTATAGATATGATTTAATAATTACTCATTTTACTATGATAAAAACACATGTTTCATTTTGAAAATTGTGAACCAATCGTCCTCAAAACACCTAACAAGGAAATAACTGATTAATAATTAAATACATCATTAAAATAAATAAGTAAATTATTTTATAATAAGGGATTAAACTAGTACAAGTTATTAATATAAAAAATAATTGAATAATTTTTTTATACAGTAGATAAAATTCATACATGACAAAGTCCAGAAATGGGTTAAGGGTTTCATCTCAAAACATATTTCTTTGAGACTCATGTAATTTTATGCACCTAATTTCTTTTATCTTGTGTGTTTACTTCCCCATTTCATATTATAACCTGAATTATTCAAACTTTATGATGTTTGAAGTTACAATTCATCTTCTTTTTTTATGGTAGTTATGATTAAACATTTACCAAAATGGTAAGGGTTTATGTTTCAATCTCATTTCAATCATGTTTGTTTATTCTTTTATTTCAATTGTAAGATATTATTATATGTTTTTATAATAAAAATATTCACTTTTATTCTCCTTTGGTACCTATTTATATTTTCATGTAATATTACCATTTCCCCCTCTTTCGTGCTAGAAATGTTAGATATTTTCTTAAAGAAAATCGAATTTATTTCCCTCATTTGTCAAAAACTATTTCCCTTATATGTCCATGTTTTCTTTTATGTATTTTGATTTTTTTTAAATTATTCCAAGATTTTTAAAATTCATTTTGACCTATGTTGAATTTTTTGAAATATGGGTTAAATGTATCATTATCTTCTCTTTTCTAAGGAGGTATTTTTTACTTTTTTACAAAAGTGTGAAAGGGGTGTATTTTTAACTTATATGGAATGTATAGAATTACCCTCCTCTATAACCGTTATTTTTATTGAATCATATTTTATAATATTGAAAATATATTTTAAAAAATTATTTCCATAATATATTTTGAATTTTTAGTTTTTCAAAAGTTATTTTCAAAGTGAAAATATTATTTTACCAAATAATGTTTTCATCTCTTACTAGTATTTATTTTCATCAAAAAAACAACATTTAATGATATGGAAATATTATAATTTTTTTATATATGTATCTTAAATATATACCTAGATCATTTTACCTTCTTTTTATGGGGTAATAAATTAATTATGATTATTTATCAAATTCATTTGTTTAAAATTTTCCTTTGATTGTGATATAAGGTAATATTTATTATTAAATTTTATATCCATGGTTAATTTTTAAATTATGCCTTATTATTTATTTAGATATGTGAAATACAATTGAAATTACATGAAATTAATGTGACATGTGTCCCTAGAATTATATTTCTCTCTAATGAATTTGGTAATGTTTTAGTCTCATGAGATTATATGTATGGAATTAAGGAGTGGACCTAATCCATCATAATAATCTTTAAAATATATAATGTTTTCTCGATAGTTACACTTGAATTATGTGTATGTCATATTTTATGTTGAATCCATATTTCCTCTAATTCCATGATCTTATGATACCATGTTATTTACGTTATGATTCAATGTAATTAATCATGTGACTTATAGTTTGTGATATCATGTTATACTTTTGACTCACATGTTGTACATTACTATCATTTTTATTTCATTATTTGGAATTTGAGACCACCACTTTTTTCTATGTATTACCTAGGTTATCCACTGAAGTTTTAGGAGCTCAAAAATATTTTTAATCTTATTATGGGGGATAAAACAAATAAGTTTTATTTTAACATTAATTTTATGAATTATGATCCTATTATTATAAATACAATAGACATCATGATCACTGGGTTGTAATTAATGGATTATTATGTTAAAAATAGTGTAATAAAATGTGTAAAAGGCTTAGGTTACTATAGGGAAGTATCCCCAAATGATCATCCCCATGGATCTAAAATCCATTATTGTCTTTGATCTCAAAATTAATATCTTGAATTAGTATCATACATCTACCTAAGTTAGTTTAGATTATTCATTCCTCATCATATATCTAAGGGATTCACGATCAAAACAAATAGTTACCTTAGTTCTAATAAATTATGATAGGAACTTATCTAAAGATAAAAACTACAAAAAATTATTTTTCAATTGTTGTGTAATGTTTCTAGGAGGAATCCAATTTACATGAATATAATGAATGGACTTGATATCTTTTTTCAATTCCTTGATATAATAATTCCCCAAATTCGTGGTGAAAGCATCATAAAATAGTTCATAGGATCAATCCTAGATATTTGGATGCATCACTAGTGGTGTAATAAACATACTCTTTAGTTCATCAAAATATTCCTTTTAATCATTATAAAAACTAATTTCAACATCCTTAAATAGTATCCCAAATAGTGGAGGAATAATCTTATTGTTGTATTTGATGAACCATCTATAAAATCCTATATATCCTAGAAAATATGTAACATACATCACATAGGTTGGATTGGGGAGTGCATTTATCACATTAATTTTAAAATTATCCAACTCAATCCATTTTTGGGAAACCATACGACCCAAAAATCTAACCTTTTGAACCATGAAAATGAACTTTTCATAATTTAATACAGGGTTATTTTCAATAAATGTTTTTTAAAATTTCCCAATTTTCCAAAAAAGTGGCCAAAATAATTTTCAATACAGTAAAGTCTTCCAAAAACACTTCCATAATGTATTAAATACGGTTACATAAATTACTTACCATTAATCATTAAAATGTATTTGGGGAATTATATAAACTGAATGGAATTTTTCGATAATAAAATTTACCATAGGGTTATGTAATTATTGTCTTCTCTTTATCCTTTGGCACAATGGGCACTTGAATGTAACATAAAAATCCACATTGAAAATATTAGTAGTCTTTGATTATAATCATTATAACATTTTTTCAATAAATGAAATGAGAAAATGATCATTCCTAGTGAATTATTTTAATTTCATTAAACCTCTACACACTATACAATATTCAAAATTTTAATGGGGATTAATTCAAATTTTAAATTTTTCCTATATGTAGTATAGTTTTCTTTGGAACTATGTGTATGGGACTAACCCATTCTGAGTTAAATATTGTGTAAAATATACCTTATTCTAAAATCTTGTCTATCTTTTTCTTAACTACCATCATCATTGTTGATCTGTGTTATATTTTTTGATTCCTAATAGGTTTAGAGTTTTATTCCTATAGAATCCCATATGTGAAGTTTATTGGAGTTTTTCCTTGAATATCTCATTGACCACGACCTATAGCTTAAACATTTTTTCTTCAAAGTTCTATCATCATTTGTTCTCGGTCTGAGGATTGGTTGCTAGGAAAGTTTCTCAAAAATTCTTACTTCCATGTATTTGAGATAATTTAGTTCAATTGGTAATGATTTCAATTCCACGATTAGATGTTTTTTAATATGAAATGAGACTTATATTTTTTACCTAAAAACATTGATATTTTTATACAAATATTGAAATTATAGCTTCCTTTTTACTGAACAAATAATAAAATCCATCAAGGAATTAAAAAGTAACCTCCTCTTCCTATTCTTAGATATATTTTTCAAATGGTTGGTAACCATTTTTCATAAGACATTAAATTCACAATTATTTCCAATATTTATAATTTCTTGAAACAAACCCACTTTTTTTACTAAGACTGCAGTCCTTTTTGTGTGATAATGTATGAATTGTTTGATCCTACTAAGGGTACTTCATTGAATCAATAATGATAAAATAGATGATTCATTCACCAAAATCTATAGTTAGAGTTCCCTTATATATATTGAATATGGTCATAGCTATATTTAATAAATTTCGACCTGAGAAGATGGTTGATTATTCTAGTGTCTTGTTATCCTCTATGTGTAGTACATAAAAGTTAACTACAAAGATAAGATTTTGTACTCTGAATAGGATGTCTTCAAAGACTCATACTAGAAATAAATTAATCCAATTTTCATGTTGGACAAACAGAATTACGAGCTTCAAATATCCTATATAAAAATGAGTAAAAATAAAATATGGAATTACATTTATAGTGGAGCATAGATCACATAAATAATCTCCAAAATGTATATAACCTATGGTTAAAGAGAAAGAAAATTTCTCTAGATCATGACACTTAGTATGCAGTTGTGTTGTGATAAAAGAAGAAACACATATTACCAAATTTAATCCCAAATTATTATGATGTGTTATATTTTTTGTGCATAGTTCCATAAGGAACATGGTATATTTTTTAGAATCTCTTGAGAGCTTCATGGGGGGGGGATATTAATCTCTATTTTTTGAAAAGTTTTCAGAATATCCTTATGATTTTCCTTCTTTTTTTATCCTTGATCCGATCATTATTGAGGACAATTAAAGTAGAATATATTTTTATGACAATTATATTTTTTAAAAAGTTTCTCTAGTATCTTTTTTATTTTTTTCTAGATTTTAATTCCAATTTCATTTCATCTACTTCCCTGGTCTTGTTCTCTGGTGCCTTGTCAACTAGTTCTACTTGGTATTCCTCAGTGATATAATTTTTTTCTTTGAATATGAGTTCTTAATAGGATTTATTTCTTTACCACTTATATTGGTTACTAATATCCCAATCCCTATAAAATTTAGTACTATTTTTGGTAGAATGTTTCTGGGGTTTTTGGACAATATCACCACTTCTCTCCCAAGATGATTCTTCAATACCTTCACTCCATTCATTAACTAATCAACCTATGAACCTTTTTTTATACTCTAGATGGTATGAACTAATTAATGGATGATCACAAGGATTAGTTTGTTGGAAATGGGTTGTTTTATATTCTTGTTGGTTGTGAGACTATTTTAATGATCGTTGGAAGGGGGGTTAGTCGTATTTCTCTTTTTAAGGTGGTATAGTTTGATTTTATTTGTTCCCAAATACATATTTTAAAATAGAATTATCACTCAATCCTTGAAAATATTTAAAATTTTCTTTGTTTCATTGGATAACTACACAACATTAAATTCCATGACTTGAACAGATTTATCTTTTTAATGATTAGAAGAAGAACACAAACCCCAAAATGCTGATGATGATTTTTATTCATTTGACTATTTCATATCAATTTTTATAATTTTTGATAGCTTATATTTCTTAGATTCTCGTAAAGGGGAAAATTTAGAAGACCTATCCACATTTATCACTTTCGTAAAAGTACCCATTATCCTAAATTGTTGGGAATTCTTGGAAATCCACTCCATCAATCCTCATGAATATACTAGTGATTTTTCAATGAGAGATATTATAGAGGATACATAAAGTATATTCATATGACTATCATGATAAAACATGACTTAAAAATACATTAAAGTTAGTTTCTTCAATGGCTTGATGAGGGAGACTTTCATAATGTTTCTTCAACCTCTCCAAAGACTCATAGGGGTGTTCTCCTGATTCTTGATTGATGACATAATTTTCCTTCATCATTTTTATGCTCCTTGAATGGGAAAAATAATTAAAGGAATATTTTACAAAAATCAACCCAGTCATTAAACCCTATTATCTGTAAACTATACAATAACTTTTCCCCACCTACTCCTATGAGAATGGGAAATACATCCACCTCACATACTCTTCTACCACTACACCTTGCTCGAGAAATTAGCATACCAAAGTCTGATTTATAATATTTTTTTGGTTCCTCAGCAACAAGACTATGGATTTTAGTCTATAATTAAATTAAAATGTTTTTTAGGTAAATAAAGTTTTAATGAATGAATGAAAATTTCAGTGCTTTGATTACTAAAGCGAGGTTCAGGAAGAAATTTGAAGGGATTGTAAGGATATACGACCACTGTTGTAGGCTCACATTGAATACTTAATGTTTTAGTATAATCCAAAAAGGTAATCTACTCAATATATATTTATATATATAACTCTCTATGATTTTTTATTAGAGTTCTCTAAATATCAGTGTTAAGATATAAATTGTTTTGTATAAGATCTAATCTTGAAATTTAAGATTTAGTACATTCAAACAACCAACCCAGAAATGATAAAAAAAATTAAAAACATTTCCTTGACTATAAAATAAATAATTAAAACCCTAGATTATTATAAAAATATTATATTGGATAATTTATGTTGTTCATAAGGAGGGTGAAGAAACTCATTTGTTAAAATTAGTATAAAGGGGTTAAATTTGAGTGAATTTTATCTTTTATAGAACACAGAATTAATATAAATAATTTATATAAATCAATGGAATGAAATGAAATGATTTAATTTTTAGATTTATTATTATAATGAAATCATAGTACTAAAAATATTTTCCTATTCTTCTTAATAATTTATTAATGATAGAATCCACAATCATTTCATAAATAATGCTAGGTTGAAATATATAGTTTAGATTAATCACAATGTAATCACAACCTGATCAGTTATATTAATTGTTTGTATGAAAATGTATCACTGAAATGGAAGTAGTGAATCATCCATAATTAAGTGTGGAAATTCACAACTATGTTTTGCAGTTCCCAAGTAATTCAAAATTAATCCACTCCCCTCACACACACTCTTTTAATATGTATACATTCACCACTTTTCCAAGCCTACTCCATAGTTTATAAACTAAACCATGTGGATGAAATATTTGGGTGCATAAACCAATGTAGTAAATAATTATTATTTTAAATAATTCAAATAAAATAAAATTTAATGTAATAAACTGTCACTAATTTTAGAAATTAGTCAAAAGAGAATAGTTTTTATTTATTAAAGTGAGAACTCAAGAATTAAAAGTAGATATCTTACCCATAACTAATTACCACATGGTTCTCACCCCTCTATTCGAGGGATGAAAATAATTATAGGAGAATAAAGAGAGAATTTCAGAAATAGTGGAAATTAGAAAATAAATCCTAGAGAACTCCAGATGCAGAATATGTCAAATCAAACTCCCTTCCCCTTCATTCCATTTATCATTTTTTATATTTCTTTTTAAATATTTTTCAACATTATAGTATTATTCTAGGTCAAATTTTAATATCTTTCTAGGAATATAGATTCCCTATTAATATATATCTTACATCACATTACCTTCAACATTGGTCAACAAAGGATTTGAAAGTATCTCAAATTCCTAAAAGAATTAGGATTTATGCCATGACATAACAGAAATGTACATTGAGTGGTCACCACAGAAATGGTGGTGGAACTGGGATTAACCCAACTCTCTTCATGATGAAACAGATAAACTCAAGGCAAAACACATGTTTTTTTGGAAATTTCACAAAGTATAAAAAAACCTATGTGACTCCTTTTGAATGTAATCATAAAAGTAAGATAATTGATATATATGATTTTCCCCTTTAAATTTTTTTATTATGTCAGTATATATTAGATGTTTTGTTCAATTCATAAGATGTTCTTCCAGTCACATTGGTTCATAAGATATTTTCCTTTAAAAATATTATAATTTCAAGGGATACATAATATGTTAATTTAAAGCATATGATATTTTATTTTTCCAATTTTCATAGTTTCATTCCATTCATAAGAACTTCTGGACAATGAAAAAGATGTTTACATGGATAGATTTTATTTTTAGATGAAATTCATATTGATCAACATTAATATTGAAAAATATTTTACGCATCCATCAATATATGCTAAACATTCCCAAAAACATTACATTCATTAAAAATATGCTAAACATGGCCCTAATATATGTTACACATTAAAAATATGTTATGTGTGGCCCTCAAAATATTTTACATATGAATTTTATTTTATACAATTCAGCTAATAATCACATTTCCTCTTGGAAAGTGTAATACACCTACTTCCCATTTCAATTTTTGAATCATCCCAAGGACAAATATATATATACATATATATATATATATAAAGTTCAAAAACTATAAACATTCTATAATTAAGAAAATTATAATTTAGAAACCTCTAAAATAAATTACATACCACGCCCACACTGAATATTTTTTGTTAAATCCATTGTAAAACTAAATTCAAATGCATGGGTTTTCCAATAAAAGTAATAAATGAATAAAAATAATTAAAAATCAAAAATTAATCCATTTTGATAATAAAATACATTTTTTTCCAAAATCCTAAAAAATAGGTAATATCCCTCAAAATGATAAAATTCTGACAATGTTTTCATTTCAATACAAAATAAAATTGATAAAAATATAAAAACAACCACTATACTTTGGTATTTTTTATTTTTTCTCACCCTAGACATGGATTTGAGCTTTAGAATAATTCATCCAAATATTTTTTTCATGTAAAACACACAAATATATCCCCACATAATATCAAAGGAAAGACATTATCTCAAATGGGAAGCTTTTTGTTATATATATCTATTTGGTCAATTTTGGGGTTTATGTGTAACGATTAGATAGAAATTAGGGTTCAATACCCCCTTAGATATGTGAGGATGATAGGTAATTCCCCCCCCCCACTACACACTCAAGTAGTTCATAACTCTCCCCATATATAAAGGTCATGAATCAAACTAGTTCGAGCATGGGGTTAGTACTCCCTTGGTCCCAAAAGGCATGGATCCCCCACACATAATTGATAGAGTTTTGAACTACCCCACCAATAGTCATGGGTACATTATCCATGGATTTAGTTACTCCATTGTTAATTATTATTTCCCAATGAGGAGTTATTCTTATAAAGAGTTTGGTACTCGCTCTACAGATATTATTATACCTAGAAGAGGTGTGGGTTCCCCACTACTACTTCTGAGAGATGAAGTGGGTTCATAAACTGGGAAGTTTGGATTCTCATACTGATAATAGTGTGCTACTTCTAATGTAGACTTCATGTTAATAGAATGACTCTTATACCTCTATGGTTCACTACCTTGAATACATATCTAGGTTATCCTTATCTTTTTTCTCTTTAGATGATTGGTCCCCATATTTACCCTATGTGGTTCTTGAGGCACCAAACTGAGTATGTTTATACTTACCCTTTCATGGTTGTTCTCCAACAAATTCTATTCCTTTTGAAAAAAGATAAAAATTTTAATGGTGATCTTGGTGGGAATGGTACGATTTGAGAATAATATTAGTGGTATCTGGAGGTGAATACTATATGAGGAGTTTGTTTCTGGAGTCATGTGTCAAGGATTATCCACCTTTTCCAATTGATTAATTTGTTTATGATTTTTGGATTTTGACTTTTATGTTTCAAATTTATTTTTCGGTTTCCATTTTTGAGTAGTATGTTGTGGATAGATTGCATGTGTCACATGCATTATCAATTCTAGTACATTTATTTATCTCAATTTGATTATTTCATCCTGTATGGATACATGTGGTTATGTATAGGTTCAATAGGTTAATAATTCCCACCTTATGTTATATTACACCTTTTTCCTAGTCACCAACACTAGCTTATTGTAGGAAGGCTTGAGGTGGTACACTTGGTCAACATGTGTCTTAGTTTAGTCACAATGGGTCTGGTTAATTCATAGTTCATATTTTTATTATTTTATTCTTATGAGAATGATGTGTGGCATAGGACATGAATAAGTAGAATTTAGTTACATTGAGTATCATAGAAGTTGGATGTGTTTTTTTTTGATACATTAAATAATATGGTGTATATGGATGATAACACAACTATAATATTTCATGGTTAAAGAGAAGTTACCATTGTTAGTTTTATGTGATAGTCAGAGTGTGATCAATATTTCAAAGAGTTTGGTTAATCATTATTGTTCAAAACATATTGATATAAAGTACCAATTTATTAACGATATGGTACAATAAGATCTCTTAAATATAGATCTTTTCATTATAAAGGATTAAGTGGTGAAAATTTTCAAAAAATAATAATTTAATAGTGATTTCTTGAAATTTAGGTTAATGATGGGAGTTCAATACAAAATTAATCAAGGTTATATTATGATATCCATCACATTATCTCTTAATATTTTGATTTATGTTATTAATTAGATTAATAATAACATAAATTAAAGATTATGTTTTTAAAATTTCTCAATGAAAATATTAAAGTGATAAAAATAATTGGTTATGTTGTGAATTTTAGTGTTTGTGAGTTGTTTTAATTGAATGTTTTGATGTGTTTATGGAATAATGAGTGTAGAAAATTAAATAGAATATATGTGAGGGTGTTTTTAATAAACATTATGAGATGAATATTATAATATAAATAGGTATTAGGATTTATTAATGGAAACAATTTTAGATTTTTATTCAATTATTATCATTTTCTACCCCATTTTCACTCAAATGGGATTATAATTTATTATATAATATCTCATTTTTAAGAAAGAGAGATATATATGATGATCTAATTGATTTTCAGATAGTAAATGAGTTATGGATTGTTATCAAAAGTTTTTGAAAAATTTATATATTTATTGATATTAATTAATTCATTTAGAATCATCAAGGACATATTAATTCAGTGAAAACTAATAGATAGAGTGTTCAATGAATACTAAAAATCATTTCTCTTTAATATTTTGGTGGCACATGAACCGGATGGGTGATTGTTCCTTTAGTTATGTTTAGATAATTTCAACACATCAAATTACTATCACATCATTCATAAAAACTAAGGGAATTCTTCTTACTGAAATTATATTCCTATCATGTTCATTTTCTTAGTTTGACATATCAAACATAAGTCACTCCCAACAGAAAATAGAATTTAGTTGAAAGGAATCACTCCTATGTAAAAATTATCTTTTTGTTAAAAAATTAGAGGTAGAACGTCATTTATTTATTATGGTGATTGGGAATGATTTCTTTTGAATATTGTTTTAGTATATCTATGTATTTCATTGCTCATAGGATTAGTTAAATAGGTAATCTCTGCTTGTTTTATAATGTTGATTACAACCCAAGGGATGGATGTGTTTTCATTGATTCTTTTATCACATGATGAGAGATATTATGGGTAACCCAAAATAATAAGGACACGTAATTTCCATAAATTATATTTTTATTATAAATAATTATTTTTAGACTATACACTCTGACATCACGTGATTCTGAGTCCCAAAAAGCCCAAAAAGTAATTTTTAAATTTTTTAAGGTACATTTAGTAAACGCGTGAGCGTGTTTTTTCTAACGTTTGAAGCAGTTCTATGATCGAAAATCCAAGGACACCATTGAACACGGAACACCACGATTCACCTAGAATGGAATTAAATTCGATCAGCATGGTCTGAATGGAAAAGTTTATTTTAAAACTTTTCTAGAAAAATAATAAAATAACATAAAAAAGAATTTTATATTCATTCTCATATGTTAAGCGGTGGTTGATGACGTTGTGGCATGATGACGAAGAGGTGACATGGCGTATTAATAAAGCTCATTAATGGAATGTATCATGCAGTGTAATGGTGTAATAAAGTGAGTATAACAACGATGCTGTTTCATAAATGAAAAAGTGTAACAACGGGACGTCACAACATAACTCAAGTGATGCGACATGTTTCCTTTAAATTTTTGGCACATTGTAGATGAAAAAATTAAACCCTGGAGACTCTGTAAATAATCTCCAATGGAAATTCCTCTCCAAAAAAGAATAATGAAGAAAACCTTCAAGAGTTCACTGACTTCGACGAACCTCGAGGAACAAAGCCAGAAGTGACGACATTGATGCCTTGAAATCTCGAGGGTCAATGTTCAACATAAAATGGGATTGATTTTTATTTCAATGTTCTTACCTGTTATTACTTTTCAAGAAATGACGAAGACAGATCAACCCATGAATAAGATGATCAACGATTCATGTTTTTATGCTGGAGGGTGACTTTTCATGGGGATTAATCATCTAGAATTTAAACATTGCATGAAATGGTAGAACTATGATCCCAGAACCTCCTCTTCATTTAAACCTCTAACAAGGAGGTCCCAAGATGACAAAAACAAGACATGAGGACCTATGATCATGCGTTCTTAGTGGTCACATTCTCTAATTGGTGGAAATTCAATTCCAGTCCTGAGTAGGGATGTAGGTGACACAAGTGGCTCATAGTTGATGACGGATTGAAAACCGGACCCCCTGAGAAACTCTGGTGGCCGGCAGAAGGTGAAGACGGTGTGTCGGCACTGGAAACCGGAGGGGGCGGCTGGCCCATGTCGGTCGTGTGAATGGGGAGGCACCAACTGGCGCCATGCCAACAATAGTGGCGGCCGACCCTCAACTACCGCGCTGGAGGGTGGTTGCGCGCCCATCGGCGTGCTACAGCGCCAGGCGGGAACTTTGTGGAGGGTGTGGCCTGCATTTGGGCCCCCATGAGTTGTGGGTAGCATTCCATCGACAGCGGCTGGGAGGACCTTCCATCTGTGGGGCCATCTAAATCCGAACGCGACATGCCCGCTGTGTTCTGGCCAGGTGGGAACACAGCGGGTCTGCCTCCTGGAGGGCCATGATGAGGTCAGTAGGACGCACCCCCGGCCCAGAAGGCGGGACCCACACTATCTGGATGGACTAGCACCGGAGGGCCGAACGTACGCCGGACAAGACCGGGTCGCAGGACAACCCGGCGGGCCGGACCCTTGGCCAAACTGGGTCGGGTCCAGTGAGTCATATTGGGCCTGGCCCATTGGGCAGGCCGGACCAGACCGATCCCAAACCAAACCAAGACAAGTTGAGTCCATATAATTAATCCAGGGTATGTTGGGCCCATGGGTCGGGTTGTTCGGGTCATCTCGACTGGGTCAGACTCGGTTTTGTTGCAATCAGTCCCATATTTACTAAAACACATGTATCTTTCTAACCACATATCTGATTGATGAGATGTTTGTGGCATTGGGACCCTCTTGATGAGGCAGATATTTTAGAATTCATTGCGTTGAATTTCCTAGAAATAGACATGTGAAGAATGTCTTGAGGATATTTTCTCCCAATAATTCTATGTATGGAACCCTGCGGTTGGCTACGACCTGAAGACTGCTCAACGGCAGACAGGTGGGAAGTGGCTCTGTGTGACCTAGCAGGCTCATGGTGGGGAGTGGATGTTTATGATCCAGCAGACCCATGATACTTGACAAGAGGAGTACTATAGTTCAGCCAATATAATAAGCGGCTCTGTGTGACCCAACAGGCCCACGGTGGGTAGTTGCTCGGTGTGACCCAGGATACCCAGAGTACTCATCAAGAATGAGAACCCATGCAGTCCACAATAAGTGGGAAGTGGGTCTGTGTGACCCAGCAGTCCCACTATACTCTATAGAGGAGGAGTTCCCCAGCAGCTAAGGAGTTCAATGATATGAAAAAGGATGATACTATCACTACCCTAGAATTTTCCTAGTGTGAGATGTCTTTTACTTCATGCTTCACTTTGAGGAATATTATGTGGTATTTCCATTTTGTTTTTGGGTCCCTGCTGAGTTTCATGTTACTCACCACTGCACAGGCCCCACCCATGTGTGTAGTGTCCCATGTAGATTAGCGGTACTTTAATAGATACCTTGGTGGGCTAGGACCTGGTGGAGCCTAGTGAGACATGACCAATTGATGCTTCGATGGTGGTCTTGGTGGCATAGGTCCAGGTGGGGCCTGGTAGGACCAAGAGGATAATACATACTTCTTCAGCTTCCAGTAGCTTCACTACTATAACGATCCTATAGGGTTTTCCATGGATGGCCATCAGGGCTCCTTTTTTACCTTGTCATTTATGTTCTTTTTGTTGGGTTTGTATTTTGACCCACTTTCTATCAACTGTATATTGTACCCAATCTTGTTTTACTATAATTTTTTGTCAAGTTACCCATTCAGGGTCCTAGTATCATTGAGAGGGGGATGGGTGAATCAGGGATATATTTTTTTATTATATTTTCTTCTTTTTGAAAAAAATTTCCTTATGATAAAGAGTTATTTCCCTGCGGAACACAATAAAAACACACATCCAAATGAACAAAAGATTTAGAAGTTTCAATACTCAACAAGAGTAGCTACTCCCTTGTTATGGTATGGAAACAATCCAGTACCACACAATCACCTAGAATATAATCCTTTGATGTTGAATCAAAATAGTAGGATATACCCTTACACTCATGTAGCACTTGAAAAAAAAATATGCAAGTGTGCGTGCACCCTCTTAGCACAAATAGGGTATTATAATATTTTAGTGCTTCTTTACAATTGAACATGTGTATTATCTGAAGTACAAATATTCACTTTCTTACCCACAATCCGGTAAGAACTATATTATGAAAAACTGAATACATACGAAAAAAAATCATTCCCGCACCCTTTTAGGTGTCTTGCTTGCAAATTTTATTCCACTCAAGCAAGATTTGACTTTTGCTAAGAAACACCTCTTGTGTGCAACATCAACCTTGCATGCAACTCTGTACTTGCGCGCAACTCTATTTCTTTCACACACCCACTTTATATAATATTCATTCACACCTTAGAGGTTGGGATATATCTAAGTGTCAAGTAACTCAAATTTTAGGGGGTCACCGGTTATTTATAGACCTCTTTGAAGGACCTCGAAACACCCTGAGAGGGGAGGAGTGAATCAAGGTGTCAAATATTTCTTTTTAATGTTGTTGATCGTGTTACCACATTGGAAGGAACTTGTTAAATCTCTCAAACAAATGAAAGTAGGGAGATGAAATAAATCTTTTATTCACTTCATCACAAAGGGTTATGTCTAAGGAGAATACGCTGACAGTGTGTTAGTCATACATAAATCCACTAATCTTTACTATTTTGAGGATTACAAGATTCGGTCATAGTCACACAATTACAGGCACACTTCCTTTATAGTGGTTCATGGATAGATCACTATGTTACTCGGATTGCTTCCATCAACTCCCCTAGCTCACTACCTTGAGAGAAGTCTAACTCAGTTTATAGACTTGAAGGTCACTTCTATAGATTTGCATTGAAGTCTTTTTATTCGGTCATCATGGGACACTTCTTGTATCGAAGTCCTGAATTGATGCACTTGAAATCTCTAAACACACAAATTAGATATTCAAAGCAGTTAATCAACAAAAACATAAAATTGTGTGCAACACCAACTTTTTGTGCCCATGATCTTGCTTTTATGTGGAAGTTTTGATTTCCAGGCGGAAATATTTCATGCATCTACAAACTTTATGTGCAACATTAAAGTTTTCTATGCTACTTTTACTTTTCTGCACAACATTAAATTTTCCATGCACCTCCCTTTTAGCGCACTATTTACGTGCATCAGAACACCAATCTTATCAAAGTCTTTAGCTGTACTGAATGATGGAGTCACCTCTTATTTATAGGAATCGTCGAACCCCGTGCTCAAAACAAACCATGTCATGAAAAACCTCTCATTCTGGATGCAATGCTTTTCGCATAGGAACTGTTTTCCACACGCAACTCCAGATTTTTCACACAGCTCATTCCTTTCCCATTTTTTAGCATTCGGATCCTGAAACACCTTTTGTGTGAAAAATAAAACCTACTTTCACTATTCCATTCAAAACAAATTTATAGCACATTCAATGATTTTCGCACAAATTCCATTCTGAAAAACATATCTCTCCATTTCCAATTTTTAGGCACTAAAATTTGGAAAACACTTGAAAATGGTGCCAACTTTAGTATTGTTGTCCACTTGAACTATATGACCCATTTCCGGAAAAACATTCTAAACATACAATGAGGATTGAAAACAAACACAAACCATACTCCGTTTCCTACATAGAACGGTCGTGGTTCCAATAATCTCCCCCCATTGGGTTTGTTGGCAATCACCAGATAAATTCAACAGAGCACCAGCCATAAGAAAAAACTAAAATTCCAGAATCAACTAAGCCAATACTCTAATTATACATGATAAATGCTCAGTGTAGAAGACACGAGGGGAAGCATGAATTTGGTTCCCATGTTTTGGAATTCCTAAGGACGCCCAAACTATTCTCTTATTATGTCACAGAAGCATTACATGCCCTGAATGTATTCCTTCCCCTTCTAACACCGAATTATCATCATGTCACATAATCATTACATGTCCAAATGTATTCATTCACCGCCAAACACTGAATTCTCATAGTGTTACAAAATCATTACATGTCCTTCAAATGTCATGAATTTATTCTTTCTCCCCCATTGAAAATAATCCCAAAGACTGGTATTTGTTCATTGTACAGCTCAAAATACCCCTAGATAGTATCTCCCCCATACAACTACATCACATCCACAAACATATTAAAAATAGGCAACATAACATGGGAGGGGTTAATTTCACAACCTTCTTATGCACTAGGAGGTGGCTGAACACTGAGTTTAAACTGATGTTTCTCAAACACAAACACTGATAGTGGCTTGGTAAGGACATCAGCCACATTAGCATCAGTTCCCACATGATATATTTTAATCACTCCTTTTTAAAAAATTTCCCTAATAAAGTGATATCTGATTTCAATATGTTTTATATGAGAATGATGAACAAGATTCTTCGTAAGATCAATTGTGCTCTTGATATCATAGTAAATCACCATTGGTTCTTTCACCTCATCAGCAATATCATTCGGTTTTGCTTCATACATAGTACTTGATTGCATGCCTTTGTAGCGGAGACATACTCAAATTCAGCAATACTAAGAGAAGTACTTTATTGTTTCTTTCTCAACCCGTAAACATATTTCTTCCCAATATAGAATGATCCACCACTGGTGGACTTTCTGTCCACAACATCTCCATCAAAATCAGTATCAAAAAACGTTGATAATTCATTGTCCCTTCCTGCAACAAACTATAACCTATAAATATGAGTACCTTGAATATACCTCATGACTCTTTTTACTGTTGTCATATGTTCTTCATTTGGATTACTCTAAAGTCAGGCCAATAATAAAGTATCAAAGACAATATCAGGTCATGTCGTTGTTAGTTATAGTAAGATTCCAATATTCCTCTTGTAAATGGAGGGATCTCTAGTGGTCATATCCTCTTGATTTATAGTTTCGGTTCCAACTAAAATAGAAGTTGACATTGGTTTGGAGTCATGCATATTAAATTTCTTCAACAACTATCTTGCATACTTTTCCTGAGAACAGAAAGTGTAATCCTTATTTTGAATCACCTATATCCCCAAGAAATATGTGATCTCCACAATCATAGACATTTCAAATTCTGATTTCATCTAATTGGATAATCAATCCACTGATTTATTCATGATTCTACCAAATATAATATCATCAACATAAAATAGAACCATAAACTAATCTTCCATATAATTATTCACATAGAGATTGTGTTCTACTCCTCTTTTAAATTCCAGCTTCTTGAGAAAAGAATCCAGCTTAGAATACCATGATGTGGTGCCTGATTCAAACCATAGAGGGCCTTCTTTAGTTTACAAACCTTTGTTTCATCAGTACCAAGAATAAAACCCACTGATTGTTCAATGTGGACTTCTTCATTGAGAACACCATTCAAGAATGTTGTATTGTCATTAATTTGATATATTTTATATCCTTTTTGGATTTAAATGGCATGAAAAATCCAAATTGATTCCAGTATAGCCACTGGAGAAAAGGTTTCTTCAACATCGACACCTTCAATATGTGAATATCAATTTCATACCAGTTGTTCCATGTATCTGATAACACTTCCATGCTCATCAAACATCTTCTTGAAAATCCACTTTGTACCAATCACATTGTGACCATTCAATCACTTGACTAGATCCCATTTCTGATTCTTGTCAATCTGATCTAACTCTACATTCATGGATTTCATCCATGATTCATCCTTTGAAGCTTATTCAAATGAGGAAGGTTCCACATCTAACAAAAATTCATATTGTGTGGTATTCTTCATTCTCTTTGTTTGTGAGGGTCTAGTACAATCCCCAATAATGTTGGAATGATAATTTTATGATATTCGATTCCTAATTTGAGATTCAACTACATTATATCATGCAAACGTTTCCTCTTCTAAATATTCATCTTATTCAACATCATGATGTGACTCCTGAGTGTTTTCTACACCTTCCTCTATTTTTGTATTTTCATTTACTCCACATTCACTTTCTTCCTCAGTTTTTTTCACATCATCATATAAAATCCTTGAATCATTTTTGGTTTTCTATTCAATGATCATAACATCGCTTCTTCCCAGAATCCTTCATAAGCGCTTGTTGATACAATTATAGGCTTTGTTTTTTATTGGGAATATAAGAAGAATTCCTTCATCTACATTGTCACTATACTTCCGTTGATTTCCTTCTTTGTTTCTAATGTATTGTTTACTTCCAATAACATGAAATTATTTCAAATAGGTATTCCTTCCATGAAACAATTCATATGGTGTCTTCGTCTTACCCATAAAAATCCCTGTTAAATTTTGAATGTACACTGCAGCATGAATTGACTATTTATTGTAATTTCATGGAATAAGACTCTCAAGCAGTATAGTTCTTTCCAGGTAGTTCACCTATCGATTCATGTGCTCAACAACTCCATTTTGTTTTTGAGTTCCCACAATAGCTACCTCATGTTGTTTCCCATTCTTCTCGAGGTAATTTTAAAATTCAATGGACATGTATTCCCCCACCGCCATTTGTCAGATCACAACACTTTGATTATTCATTCTACATCATTCTCAGTGATTCAACGATATGTTTTCATGCAGTGAAGCACTTTTCATTTTTTGTGTATAACAATTACACATTCCATTCTACTGTAATAATCTATGAAATGGTAGAAGTACCTTTCTACATGTGTTCCAACAACATTTATCGGGCCACATATGTTTGTATGAATGAGATCAAGTAGATGAGATTCCCTTTTCTTCATTGGATGATATAATCTACAGACCAATTTCCCCCAAATGAAACCATTACAAGACTTTTCACGTTCACGCTTCATGTTGGGAATGTCTTTGAAAATCATTAGTTTTGATATTTTTTACAAGTCTTGTTGATTGATGTGCCCCAATATCTTATGTCACAAGTTATTTTCTTCCTCAATAGTAATATAAATTATTTTTCCTTACTATCAACCCTATATAGGTTTCCTTCAGTTCTACATCCCTTCATAAGTGAATTTCATGTCTTTACCTTAATAGTGAAGCCTTTCTGAATAAAAGAAACTATATGTCCTGAGTCCCAGAGTTGACTCACGCTAAGGATATAATGACATAGGACATCAACATAAAGGACTTTAGTTCTCTATAGCTCTCCATTAGCTAATTCAATACTTCTACTACCTTTAATTTTTAGAGATCTTTCATTACTAAACTATATTGTTCTCTTAACCCTCTTCTTTACATCCATTAACAGGCTTACATTACCTGTCAAATGATATAAACAACCGCTATCCATAATCCTGGTGCTGCTGTTTTTTTAGATTTTAGGGATACCTTTCCAAGTTTGTTTTTCTCAATTTTCTTCTTTTCATTCCATGAGACATTGGATTGAGTATAGGACACTGATGGCCTCTCAATTCTATCTTCCATGTACATGGGTTCTTCAGAGTCGAAATGTTATTCTATAATAGAAAACCTATTTTTAAGAGAAACACTATCTTGTTGAAGAGTTTTGACTTGTCTGAGACTCTGGAATAAGTTGTACATGTCCCTCTTCTTCTTTCAATCAACGACCATATGACCAAATTTATAACAATGAAAACAATATCAAAAGAAATTGTTTCTTCTTAAAGAATTAGGATATGAATTTTTCTCCTTTTTTGATCTCCCATATCTTTACCATTCAAATAGCTACTTTCCTCTTCTCATAAATACCTGGTATACTCCAAATATCCACAAAAATAACACTTCATGAGAGGAAATGTCTTCTCAATTCTTTTTATCCTCATTTATTCTTATGTGGTATAATAGTTTGACTACCTATTATAACTAGAGGCTCCAGGATAGTCTTATGTTCTTCCTTCATATTGAATCGGGGGTTTCTTTTTTATCACTTTAGGTGACTCATCCACATGACACAATTTCATCTTGCCTTTATTATGGTCACCTGTATTTGCATCATTTGACGATTATTCCTCATAGCTGATTCCACTATTTCCCATGTAAGTGGGTCTTTGATCATTCAAAATATTTTCAACTCCATTAGAACAACATTTTACTCTCTCCAACAGCCCAAAATTTTAGAACCTTCCAAAATTTATTTTCTTCCTTGATTCTTTTTAAATTGATTCACTCTCAAGTTTACTCATAATAGTAAAAACAATTTCCTAAAGACCCTTAACAGTATTGGACTTTTCTTCTGGTCTATAGTTGAGGTTATTGATGACCTTTTCTTTCTCTTCAGTTCCAAGCTTTAGACCAACTACATCATCAGTGCTTTCAAAGATTTTAGACAGTGCGTTTACAAATTCTTCTAGTCATTAAATTTTATCTTCAAGCTGATCAACATATTCAGATGATTCTTCTACAATTTATTTCCATTTATTAAAACTCTTACATTTAATATTAATCTTACTAACAAATTCCTTATGTTGGATATTGATATTGTAATTAGTTTTCAACAAATTGTATCGACCATTATCTTTTAATGGTTCTCATTTTTCAACAGTGGATATCATGGAAGCATGGTTTCTAATTTTAAATTTTGGTTCTTCTTTTTCATAGAAGTCATTATCATCATCTTCTTCTTCATAGAAAAAACTCTTCATCAATACTTCATTTCTAGATTTTAAGTCTCCCTTTTTGAAAAATATTTTCCTATGCTTCTCAATGTTTTTAGCTTCACTGTATTCATCATTAATATTTCTTAAGCACTAAGAGGAAATGTGCACAACTTTTCCACAACGAAAGAAAGCTAGTGGTAAATTCCCTTTAAATTTATATTCTACCTTTTGGAACTTCTTTTCAATGAGAGAAATAATTTATTTTCCCCCATCATTTTCACCAATACTATATTGTTCAATTTTCTCTTTATCCATGGATTTGAACACCATTTAATTACTCACACAAGTCTTAGCATGTTTTGGTTTTAAACTCATTTCATATGCCACTAGGATGCTCAGCAGATCATCCAGAGAAAGTTTGTAAAGATATCTTTCCTCAAGGGATAACACCTTTTCATTTTATAGGGGTGGACGTCTTCTCAATAATTTCTTTACAATATCAGTTCCTTTTATTTCTTCAACTAAACCCTAAATTTCTCCAATAACATTAGTAATTTGATTGAAGAAGGAGTTGGAATTCTCATCAGGATGCATCTTTAGATCATCAAACATATTATGCAGGACTTTTAATTTTTCCTCCTTTACTTTGTTATCTCCTTCATAAATATTTTCAGGTTCATCCCACTTGGACTTTTCTGAGGTGAAAATAATCACCATTAGATAAATCTGATCAGAAAGGGATGTGATGAGAGGATTCTACACTTTAAAATATGAATCAAGAATTTTCTTGTGTGCATCAGCAATATCAAGCACTATTGGATCAGTAACATGAATTCCTTGAATATGGGTAAATAATACATCCATTCCAAGGTATGTCATATGAGATTTCATTATGTTCTTCCAAATCTGAAAATTACTTCCATCAAAGAGGGGGACTCCCTTGACACTGCGTAAATTCTCCATGATGGTATAAGAAAGATCAAAAACCAAAACCTGGAACTGATACAACTTGAAGGACCCCGGAACACCCTGAGAGGTGATGGGTGGATCAAAAGTTAAAATATTTCTTTTTAAAGATGTGGATATTGTTCCCAGGTTGGTAGGAGCTTGTTAAATATGTCAAAAAAATGAAATTATGTAAATGAGAAATAACTTTTGCTTAGTTCACCGCAAAGGGTTACATCTAAGGAGAATATGCCAAAAGTGGGTTGGCCATACCTAAATTCACAAATCATTACTAATTTTATGATTTCTAGATTTGGTCACAGTCACTCTATGCTAGGCACACTACCATTACAAATGTCCAGGGATAGCTCACTATGTCCCTCGGATCACATCCGACGACTCCCCCTACCTCACTAACTTGAGTGAAGTCTTACTCATTTTATCGACATGAAGGTCTCTTCAATAGATTATCAATGATGTTTTTTATATGTTCATCCCGAGGCACTACTTGCATCGAAGTCCTGAATTGATGCACTTGAAATCACTTAACAGAAAATCTAGATATACAAATCATGTAATCATCTTACACTGACAATTGTACGCAACACCTACATTGTGCGTGAAAGATCTTTCTTCTGTGTGCAATATTTTATTTTTTTGTGGAAATATTTTTGACAACTACAACCTTTATGTGAAACATTAACTTCTTTTGTGAAATTTTAACTTTTATGTGCAATTTTAACTTTTCCACTCAATTTTAAATTTTCGACGCACCTCCCTTTTTACACACTATTTATGCACATCAGAACTTAGATGTTCTTTATGTCTTTATCCATACTGAATGAGGGGGTCACATCTTATTTATATGAATAGCCAACCCCCACACATAAAACCCACCATGTCTCAAAAGAACTCTTATTCTGCATGTAATACTTTTCATGCACGAACAGTTTTCCATGCACAACTCTATGTTTTTCGTGCATCTCATGCCTTTACCATTTTTGGGTGTTCTAATCCCGAAACACATTTTGTGAAAAAAATATAACATGATTTCATTGTTCATTAAAAAACCAATATAGAGCACATTCCATGTTTTTTGAGAACCTCTCCAATATTTTATGCACCTTCCTTTCCAAATAGCACAACTCACTATTTTCCGATTTAAAGGACCAAAAAATTGGAAAACATTAGAAAAAGGAACCACCTTCAATACTGATGCCCGCTTGAACTGTATGATCCCTTTCCTGCAAAACATTCTAAACATCCAATGAGGATTGAAAAAAACACAAACCATACTCAATTTCCTACATATAATGGTCGTGGTTCCAACACTCGTCGACCATCACGCTCAATAACTCCAATGTGTCACCAAAGACCCCGAAACGTTGCCCAAAACCCCATTTGATGTCGCATTGGGTGCGTAAGTCTCTTTCGCACCAACCTCATAATTTACGCACTTCTTGAGTATTTCACACACTTCATACCTTTTCCATTTTTCGATGTTTTGACCATGAATCAGGCCTATTGCGCAACATTCCAAACTCCCTTGAATCTTGCACGCAACATCCATTGCTAAAGGAACATTTCTCCATCCCCCAATTTTCTGCCCCAAAAATTTGGAAAACACTGGGAAATGGAACCATAATAAAATATTATTTGTCAATAACACCACTGTTGATTCAATGTCATCTACCTTATTAAATAAATTTCTTATTTCATAATTAATTGTATCTTCTATTATATATAGTCTTTGACCAAACACCTTTAGCGTTGTTAGATTCTCAATAAAACGTACTACAATTTCCCAATCTTCCTGTAGAATCATTTTTTCAAATAAAAAATGAATATGACTGGAATCTTCTTTTCTCCCCCTTTACATCATCAGGATTGCATCACATGTTCTTCTAAATTTTGATATTTTTGAAATAAAAATCAGAAAAGCATAGTCTATTTTTTCAAGGATTTTACAATGTGAATTGATTTATCCTCTTTTTGACAACAAAAGACAACAATCCACTAATCCATCCAACGTGGTCCAAATAGTTCTCCCCTTTCAGTGTGTTGGGACGTGGTTGGGAATGTGTTTTCATACATGTACTCAAGAAAATGCCACCCACGTATAGGTTGATGCCTTTAGTGCTAGTCGCCAGCCCCTGGCCTTCGGGAGGTGGGCTTTGGTTAGTTACGAGACTATCTCTAGGGGACAAGTCATGACAAAGAGGTATCTGAGGGTAGTTGATCCTACCACAAAGATTGGGAGTCTATGTTTTGTTTCGGGGAAACATTATTATGTGTTGTGAGTTAATATTTTAGATTTGGGGAGTCCAATGTTTATGCGGAGGCCAACATATCCAAAGAGAAGGACCATGAATTCTTCTTTTAATCTCAATACATGACAACATTGGTTGAATAAGTTCATACTTATGTTCTTTTGATTACAATTCAACTCAACAGGTATAACCATCTGACCATGGTACATATTGGTAAATTCTAGGATGCCTCCACGTGGATGACCAGTCAAGATCCTGATACAAGGTCGTGAGTATATCCCTCCTAGCAACAAGGCGTCCATTTAGGGACCAATACTTGATACGATCACACTCATTCTTGCACAAGTGATACCACCACCCCATTTTCAGCATCTTCTTTCGGCGGGTCCATTAGAGTAATTTTGTAGGCTCAATACCCTATATGAGTTTCAGAGGCAGAGACCTCAAATGTTTAGGGGAGAGATAGATCCTCAAGTATCTAAAGAAAGGCTATAGGCTATGACTCATGTCTTTCTCTATGTGAGGACAACACCAGACCAGATGGTGATCTTGGAAGAAAGCCTTCTGTAGGGATCGTCAGGGAGATAGTGGAGCTTGCCCACCCAAATGCATGATGAGGCGAGCCATACCTGTGCAGACTTTGAGTTGATTTTCTGGGAAGGGTTTTTTCCCATGACCTTGCACTCTATGCACATTCGGGAGTTGATTCACCTACAGTAGGGTGGCATGATAGTGGCTAAGTACTCTTCGAGGCTCACCGATCTATCTTTATACTTTGCATACATGGTTTGAAAACCTTTTTCCAAGGATCAATCCTTGAGTAGGGACTTAGGTGGGAGATCAGTGCATCAGTGTTGTCTTTTAGCATCCCTACCTAGGCTGAGGTGCTAGAGCATGCCATTCTTGTGGAGAGTTTCTTGGAGGTGCAGATGCCTATATGTAGATCTACCAGAAGACCCCAAGCCAATGGGTCTTTGCGAGGAAGCATACTGCAGACACAGGGGGCCCAATCGGGCCATGTCTTTTAGTGTTTGACCCTAGTAATTTGGGTCGGTAATGCAGGGATCCCAATCTAGTGGGTGTCAGTAGAGATCCAGGCAGTGCTCCAAATGTGATGGGAAGAGACACATGACACGTGATTTCCTGACCCTCCATATTGATGACCAATAGACAGTTGAGGGGTCTCTAAGGCAGTGAAAAATGTTCAAGGTAGGAGGTCCGAATGGCGTCGGATTTTGCAAGGGAGCTGGCCGAGCGACAGGTGGTGGGTGGAGGTTTGAGGTGTTACCACCACCACCCCCATGTGGTCAACCCCTACCTCAGGGAGTAGGCGGGCATGGGAGATCTCATCATTGGGCTACATAGTATTATGACCATGGTTCTCTAGAGATGATATGAGGTATGGTCTTTATCTTCTCCACCCTAGATAAAGTTCTTATAGACACAAGTTCTAGTCACTCCTTCATTTCCATGACTCGCCTTCAGATCACAGAGGTTCTGGTAGAGCTGTTGGCTCAATCCCTATGGATAGAGACTCTTATGGGAGGGGATTCGGTGATTACACATTGGTTCTGGTAGTGTGATCTTAATCTAGGAGGCAAGAGCTTCAGCAAGGATCTCCTAGTAGTGGCGCTGAGGCCATTAGACATCATCTTGGGTATGTACTATATATCCATAGTCCATGCTTAGATCGACTTTTTTAGGCATATAGTGCATTGTTTCCACAGAGATGGGACAAGGTTTTCCTTCACCACTGATAGGGAATCCCTTGCAGTGCATGACATACTCTCTCAGAAGAGGGTACAACTGATCACTCACCAGTTGGCTGACCTCACTCTAGGTGCAGTGGATGAGAGGATTCCAAGATTCCATGTAGTTGTGGATGAGTATGAGGATGATTTTACCAAGGATGTTCTGGGAAAACCACCTCACAGGTGGGTAAACATTTGTATTTACTTGTATCCTAGGATAAAACTGATATCCACATCGGCATATCAGATGGATCCTATGGAGCTTTGTGAGCTGAGGGTATAGATTGAGGACTTGCAAGAGAAAGGGTTTTCAAAGCCTGGCATTTCACCACGGCATCCCTAGTGCTTTTTTTTCATGAAAGCAGACGGGAGTTTGAGGTTGTGTGTGGACTTTCGGTGCCTAAACTAGTTGATTTGGACAAAAAAGTATCCACTACCAAGAATAGATGACCTCTTTGACCACCTTAAGGAAGCAAAGTGGTTCTCAAAGATAGACCTCAAATCAGGTTATCACCAACTTTGGGTGCGGGATGAGGATGTACCAAAGACAACTTTCAGGTGTCGTTATGGCCACTATGAATTCCTGGTGATGAATTTTGGTGTGAAAAACAACCCATCAGTGTCCATGGGAAACATGAATAGAATCTTCCATCCTTACCTTGACCAGTTGTTCATGGTATTCATTGAGGACATCTTGGTTTACCCAGCATTGGAGGAGGAACACACTACGCCTTTTCTGATATTCTTGGAAACACTCTGAGAGCACAAAATTTATGGAAACCTCTCAAAGTGAAAGTTCTATTTTTGGGAGGTCCACATTATGGGACATGTCATATCAGAGCCTAGAGTTGTAGTATATCCATTAAAGATAGAGGCAATGCTTATTTGGGAGCCACCCAGAAGCGTGACTGAGCTTTAGAGATTCTTGGGGCTGGCTGGTTAAAAATGGAGGTTCGTACCAAAACTTTACAGCGTATCAAAACCCATGTCATCCTTTAAATGGAAGGTAAATCTTTTACAGTGAATTAAAAAATGCCAACAGAGTTTCCAAGTGTTGTGGTGGAGACTGACTAGTGCCCCCCATCTCGGGGCTACCAAAGGAGGGCCTTGGGTATGTAGATTACTACCATGCAAATAGGACCAGACTACATTTTGTCCTGGTGTAGGAGAGAGGAGTGATCACCTATGAATCACTACAGTTGATGCAGTATGAGAATGACTATGTGACCCCAAACTGGAGTTAGCAGTAGCAGTCTATTCCCTGAAGATGTGGTAGCGCTATTTGATGGGTGAACATTTTACTGTCTACTCCAACCACAAGAGTCTCTAGTATATCTTCTCGTAGAAGGACCTGGACATGAGATAGAAGAGATGGTTGTAGTTCCTAAAGGAATAGGACTTTGAGATAGTATATACACCAGGTTAGGGGAACATGTTGGCAGACGCACTCAGAAGGAGGTCTAGTTTAAAGATATTGATTGAGGTGATAGAGAATCTAGCCACAATGCAGATATCATTAGTGGATAGTGATAGAGAAGCTTATCTCCAGCCTATGAAATTCACTCCCCAAATCTTACAGTGAGTTAGGGAGGAACAACTTATGGATATTTTCTATAAGGCCTGATGTGTTCAGATATCCTCAGTACATGCTCCTGATAGATTTTCAATAGGTGGGGAGCACATCATCCTTTTAAGAGGGTGCACTATTGTACCAGTGACGTTGTGGGATGAGGTGTTGAGAGAGTTATATACATCCCCTTTGGTGGTACATCCTGGAGTAGAGAGGATGTACTCAGACCCCTGATGTTAGTACTAGTGTCCAAGGATACAGAATGTTGGGGAAGAGTTCGTTTCATGATGCCTCACTTTTCAGCAAGTGAAGGCTAAGCATCAAGTTCCAGTAGGCTTTGCCTAGCCACTCGAGGTACCGAAGTGTAAATGCGATGGTATCTTGATGGACTTCATGATGGGTTACCACATATGTATGGAGTCCATGAATCTCTTTGGGTGATTATTGACTGACTCACCAAGTCGGCTCACTTCCTACCCATATAGGAGCATAGACTAATAGAGGGCTTGAGATGTATCTACGTCTGTGAGATAGTGCGGCTCCATGATGTGCCTTTGATAATCATCATGGACTGTAATACACAATTTAAATCCCTAATATTGAAGTGATTACAAGATCTGTTTGGGACTCAGTTGTGCTTGAGATGAACTTTTCATCCCCAGATGGATGGTAAGATGGAGCGGACCATATAGACCATAGGGGAATTTCTACATGCTTGCGTCCTAGAATTTGGTCATAGTTGGGAGGAGTACCTTCCACTGGTGGATTTTTCATACAATAATATCTATCACTCCACCATTAACATAGCCCTGTTTGAAGGCTCGTACAAGAATCCTTTCCCATCACCCATATGATGGACAGACCCAGGGGATTCGGCACTCATGGGTCTAGAGTTGGTACGGGCTACCATGGATAAAGTGTAGATCATTCAAGAGAGGATGAAAACTACACAAATAAGGCATAAGTATTATGAATTTAGTCGATCGATACCCATGGAGTTTGAGGATGGAGACCACATGTTCATATGTGTATCACCCCGAAAAGGGTTATGAAGATTTGGCTAGGGTGACAAGTTATCTCTAAGGTTAATGGAACCCTTTTAGATCCTAAGCAGAGTTTTCAAGGTGGCATACCTCCTATCCCTTCCCCCAAAGATGAATTGGGTGCATGATGTTTTCCACGTATCATAGTTGATAAGGTATGTGCAAGACCCATCACATGCCATTGATAGGGGAGAGCTAGACATTGATGATGGGGAGATGTGTGCAGAATTCTTGGTGGAGATAGAGGACTGATAGAAGCATGTCCTGTGAGGATGGTTAATGCCTCTCGTGTGTGTTCAGTCAAAGCATGGGAGTCTCTAAGAGATCATATGGAAGCTTCAGGCTCATATTCATGTTTAGTACCCCCTTCTGTTGGTCTAGTTTTTGTTTTGTCTTTTAGGGATCTAAATCCACAAGGTGGGGAGAATTCCAAGACTTAGAATTTCCATATAATTTTTATTATTATATGTATTTATTCTAAGACCGCACACTTAGATGACATGTGATTTTGAGGCCTGAAGAGCCTAAAACATGATTTTGAACTTTTTTTAAGGTATGTTCAGTAACCGCGAGAGCTGGTGTTTCTAACTTTTCAACTGGTGCTCTGACAAAAAATATGAGGATGCCGTTTAACTCGGAATTCCAAGATTCACATAGAATGGACTGAACATAGGCCGTCAAGGGGTGAACGAAGAATTTTATTTTCAACCTTTTTGAGAAAAATAATAAAATAACATAAAAAGTTATTTTATATTCTTTCATATCAGATGAGAGGAAGATGATGACTTTATAGTGCGACATAAAAGTAGTGTTGGGGTGTATTAATGAGGCTCATTAATGGCCCATATCACGTAGCATAACAATGCAATTAAGGGAGGATAAAAACATAATGACTCGACGTCACAGCGTAACTAATGTGACGTGACATGTTTTCATTAATTATTTTGCATGTTGCAGATGACATAATTAAACCTTGGAGAATCTCGGACGAATCTCTAATGAAAATTCCTCTCCAATGATAAATGAGGAAGAACGCTGATGAGACTTCACTGACGTCAATGAACCTCAAATAACAGAGCCGGAAGTGATGACATTGATGCCTTTAACTATCGAGGACAAATTATTGGGCATTGATAGTAAAAAAAGTAGGGGTTTTATTTTTATTTCAATGTTCTTCCCCACTATTATTTTTCTATAAATGATGAACACGGTTCAACCCACAAATAATTTGATCTGTGATTCGTGTGTTTATGAAGGAGGGTGACATTTCTTGGGGATTTACCATCATGTATTTAAACCATGCATGAAATGCTTGAAGTAAAATCCTCAAACCTCCCATTTCATTTTAAACTATAACGTTGATGGCTTAGGCTGACACGAACAAGGCCCGAGAACATAAACTCATGCATTCTTGTTGGCCAAATTCTTGATGTTGTGGAAATTCTACTCTAGGCATGAGTTTGGATGACGGTGACCCAAGAGGCACGTAGGCGCATATAGATTAGAAAACAAACCTCAAAAGAAAATTTGGTGACCCGTAGATGGTGTTGTCGGTGAGGAACCACCGGCGTGGCGGTGTAGGAGGCTGGCCCATGATAGCAGCATGAAGGGGGTGGTGCCAATTGGCACCATGGAAGCAGCGGAGGCAGCCGGTCCTCACCAGCCACGTTGGAGGACGGCGGCGTGCTTGTTGGCACGCTGTGGCGGCAGTAGGTCGTGACCAACCAGCCACGGTGGTAGGAGTCACAGAACTAGGAGTGAACCACATGGAGGGGGTGGACCGCTTAGGCACCTTGGGGGATGAGGGACGTGGTCCGTTGACCACGGCTGGAGGGGCCTCGCGTTTGAGGGGGCAGCTGGAGCCAGACACGGCTCGTCAACAGCATCCAGGCCGGGCAGCGCACTACCAGTCCAGCCCCTAGAGGACCAGGATAACGCCTAAAGTCATGCCCCCTGCCCAGTAAGATGGAACTGTGCAGGCAGGCCAGACACATGCCCTTCGGACTGGGCTGAACTGGACCGGGTCGCCGGGAGACCCGGTGGGCAGGACCCTTGGCCAAACTGGGCCAGGTCCAGTGACGCTTATTGGGCCTTGCCCATTGGATAGGTTGTACCATACCTTCCCCGACCCAAACCTGGTCATATCGATTCTGTATAATAAAATCGGGGTATGTGGGGCCCTCAGGCTAGGTTTGTCGGGTCGGCCCAACTGGGTCGGACCGGGCTCTATCACAACCGGCCCCCTATTTACTATAATGTTTGTATCGTGAAAACTATGTGTTCATTTGATGACCCATTTGTGGTGTTGGGACCATCATGAAAAGGAATATCTTTTGGAATGCTTTGTGGAGAATTTCATGGACATAGATATGCGAATAATGTCTTGAGGAGTTGTTCTCCCAAGCGTGCTATGTACAGAACCCTGTGGTTGGCAGAGACCTGAAGACTGCTCGACAATGGGCTAGTGGGATGTGGATCTATGTGACCCAGAAAGACCACAGTGGGGAGATTATCTGTGTGAATAGGATGACCCATGGTACTCGACAGGAGGAGTACCTCAGTTCGGACTAGGTGGGAAGCAACATTGTGTGACCCGACATGCCAACAATGGGGAGAGGCTTAGTGTGACACAACATACCCATGGTAATTATCAAGGATGAGTACCATAGATTCCATGGTTAATGGGAAGTGGCTCTGTCTAACCGGACATGTACACTGTACTTGATAGAGGAGGGTTTCCCCAGCAACCAAGGAGTTCAATGATATGACTGATGATGTTACTATCACTACACTATAATATACCTAGTGTGAGCTCTCTTGTACTTTGTGCTTCACTTTGAGGATTACTATGTGGTATTTCCTTTTTGTTTTTGGGTCCCTACTGAGTTTCATGTTACTCACTCTTACATGACCCCCTCCCTGGCATGTCATGTCCCATGCAAATGATCGATGCTTCGATAGAGACCTCGGTGGATCGTGGCTTGGTGGAGCCCAGTGAGACATGACCGATCGACACTTCGACGGTGAAATTTGGTGGACTAGGAAACGATGGGCCCCAATAAGTCCAGGATAACATTACATAATAATTCATCATCCATTTACTTCATTTTTATTATGTTTAGTAGGGATTTTCCATGGATGTCCAATAGAGATCCTTTTTGTACCTTTCTCTTTCAGTTCTTTTTGTTGGGTTTGTATTCTGACCCACTTTCTTTCAGCTTTATTTTTCATTAAGTCTTATTTTAATATAATTTTTATCCCATTTTAGTGTGTTGGAATGTGGTTGGGCGTGTTTGTGTATATCGGTACTCAGGAAAATGCCTCCAACTTGCTAGTTGACGCCTTCAGCCCTAGTTGCCTGCCCCTAACCTTAGAGAGGGAGGCTTGGGGTAGTCACGACACAGGGCTCAAGGGATGGGTTGTGATATAAATGAGGAAAGACATGGAGTTTGGGGTAGTGATTCTTTTTTATGGTGATCGTGATCATCCTCATTAATGTAATTTATTCTTTAATCAATGTGGATTTTTCCTCTTCTCTTTACCCATTACATCTCCTCCTTCCCCAGTCTAGAAGTGATATAATATCAAAGGGTAATGGGTGTCCTGGACAAAACCTGAACGAGGACTCAAAATCAACCCCAAATGTGTGTATGCGAATAGATGCATGACATCGAGTGGTATTGTCAGATATGATCATGTTATAATGGTTATTAACTACCCTTTCTTATGGTAATGGGGAATCACTCATTATAGAGTCTGGAGTTTTATTCTCAGGTTTTCTAATATACTTGTTTTATAATATCATCCTCTTGGAAATGAAGTGGGATTAAAAACATACCATAAAGTTTTCTTAGTAAGTGAACTAGTTTATTAGTTAATTCCATACATTATTAGAGGCTAAAAATATTTTATAGGCATAAACTTTGTGATTCATCACACTTACGTAAGGGATACAAGGCGGTGAATTTAAATTCTTTTAAAGTTAATCCTTATTATACTCTTATAGTGTTCAGTAATGAGAAATAAATTCCCCTCTAATGTGAAAATATTGTTCTAGGGTATTTCATTGGCATTCACTAGTTTGTAACTCCTTGATATTAACTTTTGGGATTTTCCCCATTAATAAAATTTAATGTAAAAATGCTGATAGAATACCGAGAGAATAATTTTTATGAGCTATTTATGTTAATAATGGATTGATGATTTAAAAAAATAGAAAGAGTTAGATTATTAAGACCATTTTTTGGATTACAAAATTATTGTCAACTTTATGAATGCTAATGTAGTCAATTAAAAGTATTGAAACTTGAGTACATGGTATTCAAATTTTTAGATTTTGTTGTCAACTCATGAGACACATTGATTAACATGGGAAGGGAATTGTGTGAGGTAGTTAGAAGATATTCTAGTAGGTTAATTAAATAAATTTATGTGAATATAAGGTTTAATGAACCTATTTGGTGTGTTTATATTCAATAATATATGAGAAAATTAAATTAAGTCATTCACCACCAAATAGTATTATAAAAAAAACTATGGCCAAAGCAGTAAGAAACCCATATTTGGTATGTTCTCACCAACTACCGAGTGAACCTCAGTTGAAATCCAATGTCTGAATAAATATCCAATACATATCATAATGTACCTGGTGGTGATTACAAGTTGTTTTTTTGGTGGTCATTTGCAATGGGTACCTATTATTTTCAAGTGAGCACCCCATACTCTTTTGATAAAAATCATTATATTTTTTTATTTTTTTTGTGATTTAAATTGGGGTTTCCTACATAATAAAACTCATAATAAAATCGGAAATGGGTGATATATATATATATATGATTATATTAATGTTTTTGATAGATAAATAAATAAAGTAAAATTTGGGTCAAAGTAAGTTGATGGGGTTTTTTGGGATTTTGAATTTGAGTCTGAATTTTAAAGAGAGGGAAGTGTGGAGCTGGGTTGTGAGTGATGATACATTACATTAGGATAAGAAGAAAATAAAATAGGTAACTCAAAAACATAATGTAAAAAACCTTGGTAATAATAGAATATATCATTTTCAAGTTTATTAACGTTAATGTATTATATCATTATAGTCATTATAAAAATATTAAGTAATTTTGAAAAAATGGAAATAGTTTTAGTTGAACTCTTTTCTTATAATGGTTTTTTAAAGTATATTTTCAAAATTATAGAATTTTTAATTTTATAAAAATAATTTCAATTTTAAATCAAATTGTAAAAATTACCTTAGGGTGAAATATTTGAATTTTTCAGACAATATTGATTTTTTTGTCAATAGTGACAAATACCAATTTGTGTAAAACTATCATTTATTTTAAATAAATTTTTTAATTTAAAAGACACATTAAATATTCAATTAGATTTAATATTTATTAAGTAATATTTAATTATATTTAATCCCATAAAATATATTTTAATCGTCTTTATATAAGATTTTAGTATTAGATTATTTTTTGGGTTTTAAAACCCATTTTTTCTAAGAACTATTTTATAGTTAATGATGTATCTCCATTTTAATTAATTAAAAAATCCCTAATAATGAATTATTTCAATAAAATTTTTATATTATATATATATATATAATTATTTAAACTTATATAATTATTGTTTCTATCCTTAGAGCTATTATTAAATCAAATCATGCTCGAAAAATATGTTTCTTGAAAAACTACCTTTTCCTTGCTTCTGTGGAATTAATTTTAAATTAAATTATACCTATTAGAAGAATTTAATTTGATAAAATTTGTTAAATATTTGGAATCATAATAATTTATATTATATAATAATTTCAATTTATTTTTTGATCATAATTAATAGTAAAAACAATAAAAATATTTTACCACAGTTAAGGGAAAACCAGGTTTACTGGGATATTAAACTAAAAACATAAGTGATAAATTGACCTAAAAAATTCAAAAATATATTTTATGGAAATATTTTGACATTTTCTCATATAATTCTCCTAAATTTTTAATTTTTAAGCATTTTTCTTGTAAAAAATGTACATATTACGTTTTCTTTTCAAACATTTCAAGTGTTTCCTCTCCTCCACTTATAAAATTCCACCCCTATCATCTTCTATTGAAACATTAAAAGCCTTTTGTTTCAAACAAGATCTAAATAAATAAGTTACTTAATATCCTTAAAATTACCTAGAGTCAATTGTTTGATCAGAAATCTAATCTAGGAAGGATTTAGGTATAATCTTAAAGTATGTTGTATGAAGAAAATGTATCTTTCTTAATGGAGTGTTTTTATATTTATGCTTATTGCACATACTTAAAATAGTATTTAACCATGATTATATAATAATAAATTTTAATTCTAATGATATGTTATTATGTTAATCTAATAATCTAAATATTTCTTATCTTATATCAATTGGAAAACAAAACCATCATTCATGTGTACGGTACACTACCGCCTCATGAACCGAAGTAATATTTTTCATCATTTCCTATTAAAGATGGTGTAATTATGGATTAAATATATTTATTATTCATGACATATTAACCATTCTAAAAATATTATATATTATTTAATTTTTACCTTTTAAATCATCAAATGATGATAACTTCGTTCATACATACGTATGGACTACCGCATCCATGAAGCGATGTGATTATTTTTAAATCAAAACATCATAAAGATGAAATATTTCAGTATATTTAAAGAAAAAATAAGTTTTTTATTATATTATTTCTATTATATTATGATAAATTATTACATACCTTTATTCCAAAATGATTATTCAAAAAATGGAAACATAATTTATGCGTACGTAGGACCTACCATCTCCATGATTGTAATGTAGTTCTATTTTCCTAACCATATTTCATGATTGTTATTAAAAGTATAAGTAACATATAAAAATTACCACTGTTTCATGATTTTTATACTAGAGATGATGAAATAATGAACTCTTTGACCATATTCAAAAAACCAAATTTATTTTTGACATATAAGCCGAATACCTTCAAAACTTTTGAAGTTAACATAAATGATTTAATAATTATGTATAGAACGGTAATAAATAAAATAAAATGAATAATAAAATTTAATAATTTTCTAAATAATGTAAATAATTAACAAAGGTTTATTACTAAGGATGATAAATAATGTATGAGATGATTTGGAAAAAAGGAAAGGGACACTAACATAAAACATCATTTGAAATTGTTATCTTAAGACCAACTACTTCATTAGTGCTTTCAAGGATTTTAGAAAATGCTTTTACAAATTCTTCCAGTCATTCAATTTCAGCTCCGAGCTGATCAACATATTCAGACGATTCGTCTATAATTCATTTCCATTTATTAAAACTCTTACATTTAATCTTAATATTACTAAAAAAGTACTCATGTTGGAAGATGATATTGTAATTATTTTTCAACTAATTTTATCCACCTTTATCTTTTAATGGTTCTGATTTTTCAATAGTGTCCATCATGGAAGCATTGTTTTGAGTTTTAAATTCTGGTTCTTCTTTTTCACAGAATTTATTGTCATCATCTTCCTCTACAAAAAAAAATCTTCTTCGGTACTTCATTTATAGATTTTAAGTCTCCCTTTGTGTAAAATATTTTCCTAGGTTTCTCAATGTTTTTAGATTCGCTGTATTCATCATCAATATTTCATAATCACTAAGAGGAAATGTGCCCATCTTTTTCACAATGAATGAAACCTAGAGGTAACTTCCCTTTGAATTTACCTTCTCCCTTTTGGAACTTCTTTTCAATAAGAGAAAGAATTTATTTTCCCCCATCATTTTCACCAGTACTATCTTTTGAATGTTTCTCTTTATTCATGGATTGATCCCTATTTCCATACTCACATGAGTCTTTTCATATTTTGGATTGACTCTCATTTCATATGCCATCATGCTTCTCAGCAGATCATCCAAAGAAAGTTTGAAAAGATATATTTCCTCAAGGGATAACAACTTCACATTGTATAGGGGTTGATGTCTTCTCTAAATCTTCTTTACAATATCAATGCCTTTGATTTCTTCAACTAGACCCTTAATTTCTCCAAGCTCTATAGTAATTTGATTGAAGAAGGAGTTGTCATTCTCATCAGGATGCATCTTCATATCATCAAACCTATTATGTAGGACTTTTAATTTTTCCTCCTTCACTTTGTTATCTCCTTCATAAATATTTTATGGTTCATCCCACTTGGTATTTTCTGAGGTGAAACTCATCACCTTTAGATAAATCTGATCAGAAAGGGATGTAGTGAGAGGATACTACGCTTTAGCATATGCATCAAGAAATTTCATGTATGCATCAGTCATAGCCATCCCTATTGGATCAGTAAATTGATTTCTTTGAACAGGGGTAAATAAGACTTCCATTCTAAGGTATTTCTGATGAGATTTCATTATGTTCTTCTAAATTTGAATATTACTTCCATCAAAGAGGGGGACTCCCTTGACACTGGGTAAATTCTCTATGATGGTATAAGACCGATCAAAAACCAAAACCTAGAACTCATACAACTTGATTGACCACAAAACACCCTGAGAGGTGATGGGTGAATCGGGGGTCAAATATTTCTTTTTAAAGATGTGTATCTTGTTCCCATGTAGGTAGGAACATGTAAAATATGTCAAACAAAGGAAAGTAGGTAGATGACAAAAAGCTTTTACTTGGTTCGCTGCAAAGGTTTACATCTAAGGAGAATACACCAAGAGTGGGCCAGTCATACCTAAATCCACTAATCTTTACTAGTTTTAAGATTGCATGATTTGGTCATAGTCACCCTATACCAGACACACTAACTTTAAAATTTCCATGGATAGCTCACTATGTCCCTCAGATCACTTTTTTCGACTCCCCATAGCTCACTACCTTGAGAGAAGTCTTACTCAGTTTATCGACATGAAGGTCCCTTCAATAGATTTTCATTGCTGTTTTTGTATTTTTTTCATCATGAGACACTACTTCCATCTATGTCTTGAATTGATGCACTTGAAATCCCTGAACACACAATCTGGATATTCAAATCATATAATCAGATTACACTGACAATTGCACGTAACACCTATACTGTGGGTGAATGATCTTTCTTCTGCGTGGAATATTTTAATTTTGTGCAGAAATCTTTTGTGAAACTACAACCCTTCTGTGGAACTTTAAATTTTTGCATGAAAATTTAACTTTTCTATGAAAATTTATCTTTTCCAGACAAATTTAACTTTTCCACGCACCACCATATTCACACACTAGGTATGCGCATCCGAAGTTGGATATTCGTTTAGTCTTTAGCCATACCGAATGAGAGGGTCAAATCTTATTTATAGGTGTTGCCAACCACCGCACATAAAAACCCACCATGTTGCACAAAACCTCTCATTCTACATGAAATTATTTTCAATCAGGAACAGTTTTCCACACACAACTCCAATTTTTTCACGCAGCTCATGCCTCTAAATATTTCTAGCATTCTAATCCTGAAACACCATTTGTGCAAAAAATCTAACATGATTTAATTATTCATTGAAAAACCATTATAGATCACATTCCATGTTTTTTGAGCACCACTCCAATATTTCGTACACCTTCATTTCCCAATAACACAACTCACCATTTTCCGATTTTATGGAATAAAAATTTGGAAAACACTAGAATAGTGCGCCACCTTTAGTACTGATGTCTGCTTAAACTATATGATCTCCTTCCTGGAAATCATTCTAAACATCCAAGGATGATTGATAAAAAACACAAACCATACTCCATTGCCTGCATAGAATGGTCATAGTTCCAACACTCGTCAACTCTCATGCGCAATAATCCCAATGTGTCACCAAAGATCCTGACAAATTTCGCAAAACCCCATTTGATGTCGCATTGGGTGCATAATTCTCTTTCGCACCAACCTCATATTTTACGCACTTATTGAATCTTTAAAACACTTCATACCTTTTCCATTTTTCGATGTTTTGACCATGAATCATGCCTTGTACACAACATTCCAAACTCCCTAAAATCTTGTGCACAACATCTATTTCCAAAGGAAGATTTCTCCATCTCCCGATTTTCCGCCCCAAAAATTTGGAATTCACTGGGAAATGTCATCATCTTAAAATACTCATCAGCGAGAACACCATTGTTGATTCAATATCATCTAACTTATTAAACAAATGGATAATTTCATAATAAACCATATCTTACATTATATATAGTCTTCGATCAAACACCTTTAACATCGTCAGATTCTCAACAGGAAGTACTACAACGTCCCTATCTTCCAGTAGCATCCTCTTTTCCTATCGAAAATGAATATGACTGGCATCATCTTTTATACCCCTTTCCTTCATCAGGATTTCATCACATGTTCTTCTAACTTATGGTATTTGTGAAATAAAAATCAGAAAATCATAGTCTATTTTTCAAGGCTTTTACAAAGTGAATTGATTTATCCTCTTTTTGACAACAAAAGACATCAATCCACTTTTCCATCCAACTTGGTCCGAACAGCTCTCCCCTTTCAGTGTGTTAGGATGTGGTTGGGAATGTGTGTGAATACATATACTCATGAAAATTCCTCCTGCTTATAGGTTGATGCTTTCGGTGCTAGTCGCCAGCCCCTGGCCTTCGAGAGGCAGGCTTGGGGTAGTCATGACACGATCCCTGGGGGACGGGTCATGATAAAGATGTATAAGAGTGTAGTCGATCCTACCACAAAGACTAGGAGTCTATGTTTTGTTTCGGGGAAACAATGTTATGTGTTGAGAGATAAACTTTTAGATTCGGGGAGTCCAATGTTTGTGCGGTGGACAACATATCAATAGAGAAGGACCATGAATTCTGATTTTCGTCTCAATACATGAAAACATTGGTTTCATAAGTTCTTAATTATGTTGTTTTGATTAAAATTAAACTCAAAAAATATAACCTTCTGATCATGGTACATATTGATCAATTTCAGGATGCCTCCACGTGGATGACCAGTCAAGACCCTGATACGAGGTCATGATGATAGCCCTCCTAGCAACAAGGTATCCATTTTGGGACCAGTACATGACATGGTCCCACTGGGGCTTGCACCAGTGCTACCACCACCCCATGGTCAGCATCTACTACTGGAGGTTCTAGTAGAGGAATTTCGTAGGCTCAATACCCTATATGAGTTTCATATATAGAGACCTCCAATGTTTAGGGGAGTAATGGATCCTAAGGTCACTAAGGACATGCTAGAGCCTATGACACATGTCTTTCTCTTAGTAAGGAAACCACCAGAACAGATGGTGATCTTGGAATCAAGCCTTCTATAGGGATCATTAGTGAGATGGTGGATCATGACCACCGAGACACACGAGGAGGCGAGCCTTACTTGGGCTGAATTTGAGTGGATTTTCTGGGAAGAGTTTTTTCCCATGACCTTGCACTCTATGCGCATTCAAGAGTTGTTTCACATACAGTAGGGCTGCATGACAGTGGCTAAGTACTCTTAGAGGCTCATTGAGCTATCTTTATACTCTGCATACATGGTTTGAAACCCTTTTTCTAGGGATCAAGCCTTGAGTAGGGACTCTGGTGGGAGATCAGGGCATCTGTGTTGTCTCATAGCATCCCTACCTAGGCCGAGGTGCTAGAGAAAGACCTTATTGTAGAGAGGTTCTTGGATGAGCAGACTCCATAAGGTAGATCTACCAGAAGACCCCTAAAGATTGGGTCTTCACATGGAAGTAGACTGCAGACACAGGGAGCCCAAGTAGGCCATGTCTTTTAGAGTTTGACCGCAGGACTTAGGGTCGGTAAAGCGGGGCTCCCAATTTAGTGGGAGTTAGTAGCGATCCAGACAGTGCTACACGTGTGACGGGTAGAGACACATGGCACATGATTTCTTGACCTTCCATACAAATGAACAGTAGATAATTGATGGGTATCTAAGGTAGTGACAAAGGTTCGAGGGAGGAGGTCCTAATGGAGGCAGATTTTGAAATGGAGCTAGCCGAGTGGCAGGTGGTGGACAACGGTTTGAGGTGTTACCGCCACCACCCCAGGTGGTCAACCGCGACCTCAGGGAGTAGGCGGGCAGGGGAGATCTCAACATTAGGATACATAAGATTATGACCCTGGCACTCTATACATGATATGAGGTATGATCATTGTCTTCTCTACCCTAGATACAGTTCTTATAGACACGAGTTCTAGTCACTCCTTCATTTCCACCACCCTCGTTCGGATCACAGAGGTTCCGATAGAGCTTTTGGATCAATCCTTATTTATAGAGACTCTTATAAGAGGGGATTCGAAGATTACACATTGGTGCTGGTAGTGTGAGCTTACTCTAGGAGGCAAGAGCTTCAGCAGGGATCTACTAGTAGCGGTGAAGAGGCCTTCAGACATCATCTTGGGTATGTACTTTCTATCCACAGTCCAAGCTTAGATCGACTATTTTATGCATACAGTGTGGTTTTTCTGCAGAGATGGGACAAGGTTTTCTTTCACCAGTGATAAGGAAACCCTTGTAGCACAGGACATACTCTCTCGAAGGAGGGTACAACTGATCACTCACTAGTTGGATGACCTCACACTCGGTGAAATGGATGATAGGAGTCCACGATTCCATGTACTTGTGGATAAGTATGAGGATGTTTGTATCGAGGATGTTCTGGAACTACCTCCTCATAGGGAGGTAAATTTTTTCATTGACATGTATCCCGGGACAACACCGATATCCACATCAGCATATCATATGGCTCCTATGGAGCTTTGTGAGCTGAGGGTATAGATTGCAGACTTGCATGAAAAGGGGTTTTCAAAGCCCAACATTTCACCATGGCATCCCTAGTGATTTTTTCAAGAAAGAAGATGGGAGTTTGAGGTTGTGCGTGGACTTCAGGTGCCTGGACTAGATGACTATAAAGAAAAAGTATCCACTACTGAGAATAGATGACCTCTTGGACCTGCTTAAGGGATCGAAGTGGTTCTCAATGATAGAACTCATATTAGGCTATCACCAGCTTTGGGTGTAGGATGAGGATGTACCAAAGATAGCCTTCAGGTTCCAGTATGGCCACTATGAGTTCCTGGTGATGAATTTTGGAATTAACAACGCCCAACGGTGTTCATGGGAAACATGAATAGGATCTTCCATCCTTACCTGGACCATTTCTTTATGATCTTCATTGATGACATCTTGGTATACTCAGCATCGGAGGAGGAGCACACACCGCACCTATGGATATTCTTGGATAAACTCCGAGAACACAAACATTATGGTAACCTCTCAAAGTGCCAGTTATAGATTTGGGAGGTCCATATTCTGGGACACGTCATATCAGAGCATCGAATTGCGGTAGATCCATTGAAGATAGAAGAAATTCTTACTTGGGAGCCACAAAGGAGCGTGACTGAGCTACAGAGCTTCTTGGGGTTGGCCAGTTAAAATTTTTTGGTTCGTACCAAAGATTTATAGAGTATCAAAACCCGTATCATCCATTACATGGAATGGGACATCTCTTCTTGTGGACGGAAAAATGCCAATAGAGTTTCCAAGAGCTGAGGTGGAGACCGACTAGTGGCCCCATCTTGAGGCTATCAAAGGAGGGCTTTGGGTATGTAGTTTACTGCCATGCATCAGGGACCAGACTGGGTTGTGTCCTGGTGTAGGAGAGAGAATTGATCACCTATGACTCACAACAGTTGATGTAGTATGAGAATAACAACATGAACCACGACCTGGATTTAGCAGAATCTGTCTTTTCCCTGAAGATGTGGCTCCACTACATTATGGGTAGACAGTTTAACATATACTCCAACCACAAGAGTCTCTAGTATATCTTCTCGTTGAAGGACATAAAAATGAGATAGAAGATATGGTTTTAGTTCCTCCAATATTATGACATTGAGATAGTCTATACACCTGGTAAGGGGAACATGGTGGCAGACACACTCAGCAGGAGGTCTAGATTAAAGATATTGAGTGAGGTGATAGAGAATCTATCCACAATGTAGATATCCTTAGTGGATAGTGATAGAGAATCTTGTCACCAGCCTATGAAATTAATTCCCCGACTCTTACAGTGAGTGAAGGAGGCACCACTTGTGGATGTTTTATACAAGGCCTGACGTGCTTAAATATCCTCAAGACATGCTCCTGATGGATTTTCAATAGGTGGGGAGCACATCATCCTTTTCAGTGGGTGCACAGTAGTACCGGTGATTTTGAGGGATGAGGTGTTGAGGGAGTTATATACATCCCCTTTGGTTGTATATCCTTGAGTGGTGAAGATGTACTCGGACCTCCGATGTTAGTAATAGTGTCCAGGGATAAAGAAAGTTGTGGTAGGGTTCGTTCCACGATGCCTCACTTGTCAGGAAGTGAATGATAATCATTGGGTTCCGGTAGGATTATCCTAGCCACTTGAGGTACCAGAATTGAAATGTTATGGTATATCGATTGACTTCATGATGGGGTTACCACATATGTCCAGAGTCCATGAATCTCTTTCGGTGATCATTGACTAACTCAGCAACTCGGCTCACTTCCTACCCATGTGGAAGCAGAGATCAGTAGAAGGATTGAGACATCTCTACATCTGGGAGATAGTGCGGCTCCATGGGGTGCCTTTGATAATCATCTCAGACTGTAATACACACTTCAGATCCCTAATATGGAAGCGATTACAAGAGGTTTTTGGGACTCAGTTGCACTTGAGCCGAACTTTTCATCCCATGATGGATGGTAAGATGCAGCAGACCATATAGAACATAGAGGACTTGATACGTGCTTTCATCCTAGACTTTGTTAATATTTGGGAGGACCACATACCACTAGTGGAGTTTTCATAAAATAATAGCTATCAATACACCATTGGCGTAACCCCATTTGAAGCCTCATACAAGCAACCTTGCAGATCACCCATATTCTAGACAGACCCAGGGGAGTCGACACTCATGGGTATAGAGTTGGTACGGGATACCATGGAAAAAGTTTAGATCATTCAAGAGAGTATGAAAACTCCACAGAGAAGGCATAAGTCTTATGCAGATAGTAGATCGAGACCCTTGGAGTTTGAGGATGGAGACGACATGTTCATTTGGGTCTCACCGCGACGAGGGTTACGAAGATTTGGCTAGGGAGACAAGCTATCTTTGAGGTTAATCAAACCCTTTCAGATCCCCAGAAGAGTTGGAAAGGTGGAATACCTTCTATCCATTACCCCACAGATGCACCGGGTGCATGATGTTTTCCACATATCATAGTTGAGATGGTATGTGCATGACCCATCGCATGCCATTTACTGGGGAGAGCTAGACATTGATGATGGGGAGACGTTTGAAGATATCTCGGTGGATATATAGGACCGGAAGAAGCATTTCCTATGATTATGGTCGATTCCTCTCGTGTGTGTTTAGTCAAAGCATGGGAGTCTCCAAGAGAGAATATGGAAGTTGGAGGCTCATATTCATGTTCAGTACCCCCTTATATTGGTCTAGTTTTTGTTTTGTCTTTTAGGTATGTAAATCCACAAGGGGGGAAGAATGAAAAGAATCAGAATTTCAATATAATTTTTATTATTATATGGATTTATTCGGAGACCTCACGCTTAGATGACACGTGATTTTGTGGCCTAGAGATCCTAAAACAGAATTTTGAACTTTTTTAAAGGTATGTTCAGTAACCGCGCGAGCTGGTGTTTCTAATTTTTGAACTGGTGCTCTGATAAAAAATCTGAAGATTCTGTTTAACTTGGAATTCTGGGATTCACATAGAATGGACTTAACATCGTCCAATAAGGGCTGAACGGAAAATTTTATTTTCATACTTTTTGAGAAAAATAATAAAATAACTTAAAAAGTTATTTTATATTCTTTCTCATCAAATGAGCGGCAGATGACGACTCTATGGTGCGGCGTCAAAGAGATGTTGGGGCGTATTAATGAGGCTCATTAATGGCCCATGTCACATAGCGTAACAATTTAATAAAGGGAGGTTAACAAAATAATGACTGGACATCACATCATAACTGAAGGGATGTGACATGTCTTCATTAATTATTCCGCACGTTGTAGATTACATAATTAAACCATGGAGAATCTCAGACGAATCTACAACGGAAATTACTATCCAATGAAGAATGATGATGAATGCTGATGGTACTTCACCGACATCGATGAACCTTGAAGAATGGAGCCGGAAGTGATGACATTGATTCCTTTAACTCTTTATGACAAATTCTTGTGCATTAATAGTCAATGTGGTAGGGGTTTCATTTTTATTTCAAAGTTCTTCCCTGCTATTATCTTTCTAGAAATGATGAACACGGTTCACCCCAAAAACAATTTGATCTGTGATTCATGTGTTTATGAAAGAGGGTGACTTTTCATGTGGATTTACCATCAAAGATTTAAAACATTCATGAAATAGTAGAAGTACAATCCTAAAACCTCCACTTTGGTTTAAAACTCTATGTTTGAGGGATTAGGCCAACAAGAAAAATGTCGGAGAACCTACGATCATGCATTCATGTTGTCCACAATCTAGATGTGGTGGAAATTCTAATTTGGGCATGAGTTGGGATGGCAGCAACCCAAGAGGCCCGTAGGCATAGACGGATCAGAAAACGGACCTCCAAAGTAACATTGATGACCCACAGATGGTGCCTTCGGTAAGGCACCGCCGGTGCGGTGGCACCGGAGGCCGGCCCATGATAGCAACATGAAGGTGGTGGTGCCAACTGGCGCCATGGTAGTAGCAGAGAAGGTCGGTCCTCACCAGACACGTTGGAGGACGGCGGTGTGTCCATTGGCGTGCTGTGGCGGAAGAAGGCCAAAACCTACCAGCCATGGTGGCTGGAGTTGTGGCACTAGGAGGGAATCACATGGAGGGGGTGGCCCGCATCTGGGCCCTTTGGGAAATGTGGGACATGGTCCGTCGACCGCGGCTGGAGGGGCCACGTGTTTGTGGGAGCAGCTGGAGCCAGACATGGCTCGGCTACCACATCCCGGCCGGGCGGCACACCGCCAATCCACCCCCTGGCTGACCAGGCTAAGGCCGGAAGGCATTCCCCCTACCCGGTATGCTGGACCGATGATGTCTATCCAGAAACATGCCCTTCGGACTACGCCGGACTGGACCGGGTTGCCGGGAGACCCAGTGGTCTGGACCCCTGGCCATACAGGGCCAGATCTAGTGATGCTTATTGGGCCTGGCCCATTGGCGAGGCCGGACCATACCGTCCCCGAACCAAAGAAGGTCATTTCGAGTCCTTCTAATTAAATCGAGGTATGTGGGGCCCTAAGGCTGTGTTTGTTAGGTCGGCCCAACTGGGTCGGACCGGGATCCATCGCAAATATCCCCCTGTTTACTAAAATGTCTGTATCATGAAAACATCTCATCTGATTGTTGACACATTTGCAAATTAGGGACCATCCTAGAAAGGAATATATTTTGGCATGCTTTGTGGTGAATTTCATGGAAACTGATATGAGAATAATGGCTTGATTAGCGGTTCTCCCAAGCGTGCTCCCTACATAACCCTGTGGTTGGATGAGACCTGAATACTGCTCGACGACGACCCAGTGGGAAGTGGATCTATGTGACCCAGAAAGACCACAGTGGGGAGAATCTTTGTCTGACCAGGATTTCCCATGGTACTCGACAGGAGGAGTACCTTAGTTCCGACAAGGTGGGATGCGGTATTGTGTGACACGGCAAGGCCACAGTGGGGAGTGGCTTAGTGTGACACAACATACCCATGGTAATTATCAAGGATGAGTACCATAGATTCCATGGTTAATGGGAAGAGGCTCTATCTAACCCAACAGGTCCAATTTACTCGATAAAGGAGGGATTCCCCAGTAACCAAGGAGTTCAATGATATGACCAATGATGCTACTATCACTACCCTATAATATACCTACTGTGAGCTCTCTTGTACTTTGTGCATCGCTTTGAGGATTACTATGTGGTCTTTCCTTTTTGTTTTGGGGTCTCTAGTGAGTTTCATGTTACTCAGCCCTATAGGACCCCCACCCCTGTGTGTCCTTTCCCGTGAAAATGATCGATGCTTCGATAGAGACCTTGGTGGATCATGGCTTGGTGGAGCCCAGTGAGACATGACTGATCGACACTTCGACGGTGAACTTGGTGGCCTAGGACCAGGTGGGGCCCAGTAAGACCAGGAAAACATGACATACTACTTCAGTATCCATTATATTTATATTTCTTACCTTCTGTTGGGATTTTCCATGGATGGCCAATAGAGTTTCATTTTATACCTGACTCTTTCAATTTTTTTTTTGGGTTTGTATTCTGACCCACTTGCTTTCAGCTCTATTTTTCACTAAGTATTATTTTAGTATACTTGTTCTCCCCTTTAAGTGTTTTGGGATGTGGATGGGCATGTTTTAGCATATAGGTACTCAGGAAAATTCCTCCTACTTACTGGTTGATTTCTTCAGCGCTTGTCACCAGCCCCTGTCCTTAGAGAGGCAGGTTTGGGGTAGTCACGACATGGGGCTCAAGGGATGGGTTGCGATAGAAATGAGGAAAGAACTAGAGTTTGGGGAAGTGCTTCATTCTCTATGGTGATAGTGATCATCCGTATTAATGAAATTAATTTTTTAACCAATGTGGATTTTTCCTCTTCTCTTTGCCTATTACATCTCCTCCTTCCCTGGTCTAGAAGTGTTATAATAACCATGCGTAATGGGTGGCCGGGATAAAAACTGAATGAGGACTCAAAATCAACCCGAAATGTGTGTATGCTAATAGATGCATGACATCTAGTGGCATTGTCAGATATGATCATGGTATAATGGTTATGAAATAACTTTTCTTATGGTAATGGTGATTCACTCATTATAGAGGCTGGAGTTTTACTCACTGGTTTTCTAATATACTTGTTCTATAATGTCTTCCTCTTGGAAATGAAGTGGGATTAAAACCATTCTATAAAGTTGCCTTTGGAAGTGAACTTCTTTATTAGTTAATTTCATACTTTATGGGAGGCTAAAGATATTTTATAGGCATAAACTTTGTGATTCATCAAACTTGCGTGAGGGACACAAGGCGTTGGATGTACATTATTTTAAAGTTAAGGCTTATGATACTCTTATCATCTTCGATAATGGGAAATAAATTCTCCTTTAATAACAAAATAGTCCTATAGAATTCCCTTGGACTTCACTAGTTCATAAATCCTTGATTTTAACTTTGGGGATTTTCCCCATTAATAAACTTTTATTTAAAAATGCCGATAGAATACCGAGAGAATAATATTTATGAGCCATTTATGCTTTTGATGGATTGATGATTTAAAAAAATATAATGAGTTAGATTGTTAAGACTTTTTTCTGGTGTAAACAATTAGTTTCAACGTGATTGAAGCAAATTCAGTCAATTAAAATGATTGAAACTTGAGTACATGGTATTCACAATTTTAGTTTTTGTTGTCAACTCATGAGACTCATTGCTTAACCTGGGAAGCAAATTGTGTGAGGTAGTTAGAAGATATTCTAAGAGGTTAATAAAATAATTTTATGTGAATATAAGTATTAATTGACATATTTGGTGTGTTTATATTCCATAATATAAAAGAAAATAAAATTAAATCATTTATTACCGAATAGTATTATAAAAAACACTATGGCCTAGGCAGTAAGAAACCCATATTTGGTATGTTCTCAACAACTACCGAGTGGACCTCAAATGAAACCCAAAGTGTCAATAAATATCCAATACATATCATAAAGTACCTGGTGGTGTTTACAAGTTGGTTTTTTGGTGGTCATTTCTAATGGGTACCTAGTATTTCCAAGTGATCACCCCATACTATTTTGATAAAAATCATTTTTTATTTTTTTATTTTTTTATGATTTAAATTGGGGTTTTCTACATAATAAATCTCATAATAAAATAGGAAATGGGTGATATATATATATATGTATGATTATATGAATTTTTTTAAATGATAAATAAAGAATGTTAAATTTGGGTCGAAGTATGTTGATGGGGTTTTTTTTTGGATTTTGAATTTGAGTCTGAATTTTAAAGAGTGTGAAGTATGGAGATGGGTTGTGAGTGATGATACCATACATTAGGATAAGAAGAAAATAAAAGAGAGAACTCAAAAACTTAATGAAAAAAACCTAGGTAATAATAGAATAAATCATTTTCATGTTTATTAATATTAATGAATTATATTGTTATATTCATTATAAAAATAATAAGTAATTTTGAATAAAATGGAAATAGTTTTATTTAAAATATTTTCTTATAAGGTATTTTTTAAAGTTTATTTTCAAAATTATAGAATTTTGAATTTTAAAAAATTTATTTCATTTTCTAAATCAAAGTGTCCAAATTATCTTTGGGTGAAATTTTTGGATTTTTTAGACAATATTGATTTTTCTGTGAATTGTGATAAATACCAATTTTTGTAAAACTGTAATATATTATAAATAAGTTTTTTAATTTAAAAGAACCATTAAATATTAATTAGGTATTATTTACTTATATTAAATATGATAAATTATTTTTTAATCATATTTATACAGGATTTTAGTATTAGTTTATTTTTTGGGTTTTAAAACCCATTTTTTCTAAGAACTATTTTAAAGTTAATGTTGTATCTCCATTTTAATTAATTTAAACAGCCCTAATAAGGAATTATTTAAATAAAAATTTTATTATATATATATAAATAATAATTTAATCTCATATAATTATGATTACTCGTCCTAGAGCTATTATAAAATCATATCATGCTCGAAAAATATGTTTCTTGAAAAACTTCTTTTTCATTGCCTCTGTGGGATTAATATTAAATTAAATTATACCAATTAGATTAATTGAATTTGATAAAATTTGTTAAATATTTGGAATCCTATTAATTTATGTTATATAAAATTTTCAATTTATTTTTTGATCAAAATTAATAACGAAAACAATAAATATATTTTAATATAGTTAAGGGAAAACCGGGTTTACTGAGAGGTTAAAATAAAAACACAAGTTATAAATTGACCTAAAACCAATCAAAAAAATATTTTATGGAAATATTTTGACATTTTCACATCTAATTATGCCTAGTTTTCAATTTTTTAGCCTTTTTTCTTGTGAACAAATGTAGGTATTACTTTTTCTTTTCAAAAATTTCAAGTGTTTCCTCTCCTCCACTTATGAAAGGCCACCCCTTTCCTCTTCTATTGAAACACTAAATTCCTTTTTAAATCAAAACATCAGATGGGAAAGACATATATTATTGCACATCTTTAAATACATGAATATATTTCATGAAAATAAAACATTTTTATTTTATACGTTTTATATCATGGGAAAGACATATATTAATAGGAAGTGTCTAGTTTGTAATGTATGGTTTTTTATGTATGAGTTATTAAATAATTATCTAAAACTAAAAACCATAAAGATTTTTGGGGATGAATGAAAGTTAATTCTCGACTTAAGAAACCAGAATATGTAATTTTTATGTCTGAGTCCTTATATTTTATATTAGAGTAGAGTTTAGATAAATTTAGAGGTTTATATAATGTAAATAAATACCCTTATGAGATTTTAATCTATTCTTGTCATGCTATAACCCATAAAGGTTACCTAGTTGATTTCTCTAAATTTGTATGTTATGAAGGATTTTCCATAGAGTAATCATGGAAGTTTTAGTAGGAAGGCCTTGAGAGGAAGATATGTTTCAATGTGAAAATATTGACATAGTTGGAATTAGAATTGATATGATTATTGCCATGATAGATTGGTTGACACAACCTATAAATGGAATTGGTATCCATGCTATACAGTATCTAGATATTACATAGAAGAACATGATGATAGTGGATCATTTTATGAGACAAAATACTCTACCATTTAATGGATATAATGTTCTAATGGTAGGTGATAGATGGATTAATGAAGTAGAAAAGATATTTAAATTCATGAAATTTCCAGAATTACAAAAGGGAACTATTTCCATTTATCATTTAATTGGTGAATCTTATCGATGGTTGTAATGGACCGGACCCTCTTGGTCCATTACATTGTCAATTTCTGGTGTTTGGGTGCCCTAGTCCCATCAGTGAGTCGTGAGGGCGGCAGTGTCAGTGGTAGGGTGTCACTGTGGTTTCACCCATCAGTGTCACCGATCGGTCCCACCAACAGGTGTGTCCCTGATCGGTGAGTCACGAATCGGTGTGTCAAAAATCCTTGAGTCACCGATCATTGAGTCACCGTTCAGTCTGACAGATCGGTGTGTCACCGATTAGAGAGTCCCGATCGGTGAGTCACCTATCGGTCTCACTGATTGGCATCTCACCGATCAGTGCCACACTCGATTGGTGCCATGGGATTGTCCGGGGTTTCATTCCCCAATTTCATGTGATGCTTCCGTTAAGTTTCAATGCCCCTTTAATGTGGTGTGTGTCCATTTCAAAGACCATAAATGATGTTTTTGAACCCCAACAGTGGGGAGACCCTTGGACAACCCTAACCATGTGTCTATCTTTCACGTTTTCCTCTATTTATATTTATTCATTTAACACACAACTGTTATGGACACATCTCCGATGAAAATTTTTAAAGGAAAATTAATTACATCGTGTATAACTACCCAACAACATGGACAAACCACGATCCACCTTTAAAGTGGTTCAAGAATTAATATCCTATAACTCCTAGATCACACCTTTTATTTCATAGGGATTCATTCTTCTTTTTGGATGGTATCTTTCCTTTCCTTACTGCGTTTGGAGTCCCCCTTCCTGAGGCTAGTGGTGCGCCTGGGTTGGACCCTTTACTGCTCCCTCTTGGAGTTATCGGAGTTCCCCCTGCAAGTGGCACATCCCCAGTTCTTGTCTTGTGGAAAAAAACATCAATCATTGATCATTCATGTAGGGTTTTTACTTCTTCTATCTTTACTGTTTATCCTGTGGGGTGGGTATGATAATTTTCATATAGTGATGGTTGAAACTAAACCTTAAAGAAGATAATAAATGGTTTTTAAAGAATGAAGGGGTGTGGTTGATGATGTTGTTGTATTATTTCACCTTTTCTTAAATGTTTTGAATTTTACGGTCTTATGTCCACCGAAAATCATGGTTGTTGGTGGTCCTTTCTTATGCAGTAATGAACCTTTATTTTCTAGATAATTCTATGATTGAATGGTCATAACGTGGTAACTTGTTAATCACATAAACTTGGTTGATTAAATGGATTCCCAATGAATAATAATCATTGTGTGGTCACCCAGTTAACCATATGGAAAGATGGAACTAAAGGAATGGTGTGTCTACATCTGAAAACTCCATTTCTCTATTCTGGTGATGTGTATCATTGATCTTCTTGATGCTTGTGAGGTTTCATGGATGGGGATGGGATCCCCTATTCTGAAGTTGTTAGTTTGTGGATGTGGGCAATATGTTCAGGCTTGGTTTGGATCCAATACTTTGAGGGGTTTCACAGACCACTTTTTGTTGTAACATTACAAGAGAACTGGGTGTGAATGCTTAAATTGACGCTTGGATATTTTTCCTTCCTTGGATTATTTCTATGCCAATTAGTTGCCTAATATAGGAGAATTATTTAATGGAACCAACTGAATGTGATAACAATAATGGGTTTAATGAGGAATTGTTTTCCAGGAATGATTTGTGACTTGGTTGTAGCTATTGTTGTTTTTATGAATGAATAGTTACGACGGTGTTTGTGTATGGGCTCGTTTTGGAAGCCCTTTGTTGGTATGAGTTATTGTTTAACTATATGTATAGTTTAGTTCTTATGTTTCTTATTCTCTCCCCACTCAAGTTGAGCACTTCGTGCCAAAAACCCCCCATTTCACGGGGGAGCGTGTTTTTTCCGACACTCTTATGAGTTGATGGTTATTGGCATCTTTTTTTCTCCCTTTACAGAGTAGCCCAAGACTCTTTGGGTAGGATGTGATGGGCTGAGGTCCATTATATCCCAAGATTCTTTGGGAATGGTGGTTTTAGTGGTTGTCCTAGGCATGTGCTGGTAGGTTTTTACATAAGGGTCTTCGGGATGAGGCACAGGTGTCTTCGGGCATGGCGGTAGTTGTTCTTGCCCAGGTGTCTTCAGGCGTGGTAGTATTTGTTGTTGCGTAGGTGTATGTGGATGGGATGCGTGGTTTTATTGGCCCAAAATGTTCATGTTGAGGTGGTAGTGGGACTGTGGTGAGAATGGCATGGGAGGTTTCGCACATAGGATGTCATCCACAACAAGTGGGAAAGTAGTGTTGGGTAACCAAACATTGATTTGTTATTACTATTACTTTACCTAACTTGTGTTATTTGGGCAGTGTGTCTTGGTGAGGTTTTGGTGGATAGTTTTCCTATTAGGTGCTTTGGTTATCACATTTTTGCATGGGGCATTGGAATGGATCCCCACTTGTGCACGAGATCTTTTGGTTTTCCCTACTGAGTATACCTATATAATCACCCTACATATAAAATACTGTTTTTAGGTTTCCAAGAGAACATCGGGGACCATTCGGAACCATATTATCTCGGACACTGGGACCGTTAGTTTTTTAGTTTTTATTTTCTTTTGGTACTTCCCTTTGGAGTTTTTGGTTCTTGTAAAACATTATATTGGAACATGAATATTGGAATGGATTGTTTTGGCTTATCTTTTACTTCCAGTTTTTGTGCTGTTTCAGATTTACTATCTTATCTCCATATCCTACTAAATAAAAAAGGGAAATTCCTTCCATATTACATGTGATTCTATATAATTGGTGCTAGTTTCCACTCTGGGGCCTATTGATGGTTGGTCTTTGGGGTCACTATCTCTCCTTCAACATGAAGAAGGAAGGGTCTGGCAGTTTCCTATCCCTTCCCTTATCTTGGTGAAGGTGGGTCATGACAGAATGTTATTAGAGGTGATGGTTGTGATATAGGATGGAGTTTGGGGTTAGCAACAATGATTATTGAATGATATGGTAGGGAAACAATGTTAGGAAATATTGGCATGTGAAATTGGACACGAAAGACCAAGTAGGAAGCGGGATTTTAGGGGCCCATGTGATCGGATGCAAGGACTCTAGACCTAACGAAAAATCAATTGAGCCTACACTTATTGTAGGGTAGAGACCTAAAGAAAAGTTACATGAATCAAAATGACTTTTGTTCATGTTTTTCATGGGTATTTTTGGGATTTAAGATAAATAAAAAGTCTAAGAAAAAAATTTAAAATCAATCTCCTACACTACTCGTGCTTAGGAATTCATTATTTACCTTACAATTATGGAACCTGGACAAAGACCATGGGTAGTGCGGGTGATTGAGGACCAGGTGGATGATTTTACTGATTAGTAGAGGGCTGATTGAGAGGAGGAGTATGACCAGTTGAAGAGTATTCTTTGTGAATTTCAGCCGCAGACCCTTGGAAAGTATGAGGGTAGCGTCTCAAACATAGAGATAGAGAGCTAGCTCATGGAGCTGGTGATAGATTTCAACTTGATACGTTCCTTGATGGAGTAATGGGTTCCTCTAGTTATAAGCCAAATGTAGGGAGTAGTGTATTAGTTGGGGATGCTCTATCTTAGGGAGAAGAGGGTGGATGAGGTTTTGTGGACTAACTTCGAGAGGGAGTTCCAAGCGGAATTCCTCTCTTACAGGATGAAGGCTGAGAAGAGGCAGGAGCTGATCTCCATTTAGTGGGGGAGTGTGTTAGTGAGGGAGTTGGGGATCAAGTTAAAGGATATTCTTCACATTGCTCTAGACCTCTTTCCGGATGAGGTGTCTCAGGTGAGACGTTCAGAGGAGGGACTCTGACCTTCTCTTTTTTATGTTGTTACTCCCTTCGCTCAACCGATGTACTTGGAGGAACATAATAAGGCTGAAGTGGTGGAGAGGATGCACACACTATGAGGTGTACCGTGAGAGGGGAGCCATTTGGGATCGTCAAAGGCGAAGGCCTTCAGCAGCAGAACTCTAGCGCCAGGGCCTTCCAGTTTTTCGCCAGTTTGGTGAAGGCCCCAGTAGTTCCATTATTGATCTCCCTGTCCTCGCCCCTTCTTTGTGGGCCGAGGAATGATATTATTCATTTCTATCATTCATGAGAACCCTCATAATTAGTGCTCAGACTGAGTGAAATACAGTGGGTGTGGAAAGGTTCAGTGCCCACCTCAGCAGTAATAGTTTCGAGTAAGGCCCTTTTAACAGCAGCAACACGGACGACGAGCTCCCACTCCTCCAAGAGAAGACGTTGCAAGAGGAGGCTGACCTCAGGGAAATCCTTAGGGACCTTGACTAGGGCATGGTCGGGGAGGTGACCAACAACCAAGGGGTAGAGGGGTTGGGTGTGGGCGTGGGAAGTTTCATGTCGCAGTGGCAGCTATTCCAACGAGGAAAGAGGTCTTTTGAGGTACGATCAGCTTATTTATCATCCTTTAATGCACCTTGTTTGATTCTGGACCTTCTCAATCCTTTTTTACACCTAGTATAGCCCATTACTGGGGTCTAGACATAGAGATACTTCCCGTGCCCCTGGTTTTGATTAGGTCATTCAGAGGTCTGACCAACTTGTCTCATGTTTTCTATGGATGTAGACTAATGTTGGGGCCCCATCAGTCTAGTAGGGACATTAGTTTGTAGCAGATGTTGCCATATGATGTAATTCTAGGAATCGAATGGCTATTCTCTATGTGTTCTGTTATCGACTGCTTCTGAAGAATAGTCATATTTTCATATATTTGTGGCTAGAGTGTAACTTCTGTCGGTGAGAGGGGTTTCCTGGAGGGAATTCAGTGAGTAGAACCCCTCCTTTGCTTTTTATCTGAGCTATCAGTGGATTCAGTGGATACATAGATGGTGAAAGTCCTAGGTATAATCTGTGAGTTCATACACATCTTCCCTGGGGTGGTGGTGACTCTACCCCCTCAACGTGATGTTGAGTTTAGGATAGAATTGCAACCCAGTTCCCATTTGATTTCGATGGAACCCAATCAGATGGAGCCTTCTGAGTTGTGGGAGTTATGGATTCAGATTGATGAACAGATGAAGAAGGTTTTTGTTCGACCAAGCATGTCACCATGGGGTGCTCCGGTCATGTTCTCAAAGAAGTCAAATGGTGGTTTCAAGCAGTATATAGACTACCAGAGGATGAACCAAGTGACGATCAAGAACGGTTACCCCTCCCTCGAGTATCGAGGAGATTTTTTATCAGTTGAAGGGGGAAGGATGGTACACCAAGATTTATCTGCAGTCAAGATATCAACCGTTGAGGGTGAAGGAGGCTGAAATCTTGAAGACTGCCTTCAGGTGCATCTATGGTAAATTTGAATTCATGGTCAAGTCGTACGGCATTACAAACACGCCAGCCATGTTCATGTGGCTCATGAACTCAAACATTAGAGAATATCTGGATGGGTTCATAGTCATTTTTATTGACGAAATCTTGATATACTCAAGATCATAGGAGGATCACACCGAGCATCTGAAGATGGTTTTAGTGGTCCTCCGATAGCACCAGCTCAATGTGAATTTGTCGAAGCGCGAGTTATGGACATGAGAAGTGCACTTCCATGGAAATGTGGGGTCCAAGAAGGGGATAGCAGTGTACCCATCAAAGGTCGAGGCAGTTGTTTCTTGGATATCAACCAAGAACGTTACAAAGGATTGTAGTTTCATGAGTTTATTGGGTTACTACCTGAAATTCGTGCCCAACATCTCCCGAGTTGCCGCTCCCTTGATAGCCTTGACCAAGAAAGACCAGGCTTTTATTTAGAGTGAGTAGTGCTAGGCAGCATTCAGTTATCTAAAGGGGAAGCTGGTTAGTGTCCTAGTACAATGGTTTCCAAACGAAGGGGGATGTTTGAGGTGTTCTGTGAAGCTTCAGGACAAGGATTGGGGTGTGTGATAATGCCACAATAGGGGTGATCTCTTATGGGTATAGGAAGTTACGTCCCCATTAGAGTAACTATTCCACCCAATGATCTGGAACTTGCCTTAGTCATGTTCGCACTAACGTTTTGTCGGCATTACCTCATCGAGGAGCAGTTCGTGTTCTTCATGGATCATAAGAGCTTCAGGTATATATTCTCCCATCGGGACTGGAACATGCGGTGGCATAGGGGGATGGAGTTTCTTTAGTACTATGACTTCAAAATATTTTACAATATAGTTAAGGGGAATGTGGTGGCTGATTCCATGAGTAGGAAGTTGCATAAGGATGTAGTTTGGGAAATAGAAGATGCTTGGAAGGTGATGGACTAGTTGGCTACCCTACACAGGGATGCAAGGATGAAGGATGGTAGAGGCTATATTTTTCAAATGACAATACAGTCCTCTCTATTTCAATAGGTGGAGGAGTCTTAGTGGGGAGACTTAGATACAGAAGTGATGCGCGATCGTGTTACCCAGGGCGATGCTCTGGGAGGATGGTCTGAAGACATGAAGAATCAGATGATGTTTCATGGGAAGTTGTTTGTATCGGTGGAAATTCCCAAGGGAGTTCTTGGAGAGTTCCACAGAACACATATGGAGGTACTTCTAGGAGTCTCCAATATGTATCGGGGTTTGAGGGGTCAATTTTGGTGGCTCGGCGTGAAGCAGACAGTGACAAAGTTTGTTGAAAAGCGCCTCATGTTTCAGCAGGTGAAAGCTGAACAATGCATACTAGGAGGTCTGTTACACCCTTTAGATGTCCCCAAGTGGAAATGGGATGATATCTCGATATATTTCATCATGGGACTACCAATATTTCAAGGGCAGATGTGATGCTAGCAGGTTAGTGGTGGACCGAATGAAAAAATCAAGTCACTTCCTAAAAATTAAGGAGTCGAGTGCGGTGGATGCCTTAACATAGAGGTACATGGATTAGGTGGTGCAGTTGAATTGTGTTTCGAGATCCATAGTCATGGATAGGGATACACAGTTTACCTCACAGGTCTGGAAAGGATTTCAACATGATTTTGGCACCCAGATATGCCTCAACACTACTTTCCACCCCCAAAAAGATGGTTAGATAGAGCAGACCATCTAGACATTTGAGGATATGCTATGAGAATGTGTTTTGGACTTCAGGGGATCATGGGTACAACACTTGACTCTGGTAGAGTTTTCCTAAAACAATATCTATCACTCTACCATTGGCATGGATCGATTTGAAGCTTTGTATGGGAGACTATTTCATTCACTCGTATACTGGACATAGGCTGGGGAAGTAGGTGTTCTTGGCCTGGAGGTGGTGCATAGCACAACATGGATTGTTCAACTTGTATGGGAGAGGATGAAGGCAGTTCAGGACCTGCATAATTTGTATTCCAATCATAGGAGGAGACCCTTGGAGTTCCAAGCCGGGGACCATGTGTTATTGAAGGTCTCCCCTCGGTGTGGGCAATAGAGATTCCTTAGTGGAAGAAAGCTTTCTCCCACATTATTCGGATCCTTCATGGTGTTCCGGTAGTCGGCGAAGTGGCTTATCATCTGGTGCTACCACTTCCGCTACTGAGGATGCATGATGTCTTCTATTTGTCTCATCTTCGTCGGTATCTACACGATGAGTCGCACGTCCGTAACTGGGGGGAGCTACATATCGAGGACGGCGTGGCATTTGTATAGAAACTAGTGAGGATCGAAGATCGAGAGTATAAGGGGATTCTTTTATGAACCATTCCCTTGGTTTGTGTGTTATGGAGGTATGTTGGCCTAAAGGAGTGTACCTTGGAATGGGAGGCACATATGCACACCTAGCTCCCGGAGCTTTTTTGAGTTTTGTTCACTTTTGTTTTTTAATTGATTGTTATGTAGTGCATGAGCCTGTTAAAAATGAGATGAGATGTTTTCTTTATTCTCTGGATGTGTGTGAAGAGTCCTAAATATTGGGAGGGGAGGACCTGATCTCTAATCAAGATGAATTAATGTGGATGCGGTTAAACTAGTGTCGGTGAGTCAGTGCCACACAAAGTGGATAGTATCTTGACATGGAGGAAGGGACTCCCTCATACATATGACTTGATAGTATGACAATTACATGTTTGTGTGGTTACTTGAGGGATATGTGTTCCTATATATCAAGGTTTGTTATAGATTTTGAACAACTCTAGGGTAGTTTGGCCGTGAGAGGTATCTTTAGAGGTGGTTGTTCGGAGCCCTCTCTTTCCTTCATGTTTAGTTTTGATTCTAGAGGATGAGAATAGTTTGAGAGGTTTCTGATGCAATGGCTCAGACCCTCCCGGTCCATTACTTTGTCAATTTCGGGTGTTGGGGAGACCTAGGCCCATTAGTGAGTCATGAGGGCGGTGGTGTCGGTGCACAGATCGGTCTGACTGATCAGTGAGTCGTGGAACATGGAGTCACCAATTGGCATCTCATCAATCGAGGTCTCCCCAATTGGGGCCACACCCGATTGGTGACACGGGGTTGTCAGGGGTTTCTTTCCCCTGTTTCCCGTATCACATCATTTAATGTTTAATTGATATTTAAAGAGGTGTGAGGTCATTTCAAAGACCATAATTGATGTTCTAGATCCCCGAGAGTGGGGTGACCCTTAGCTGACCCAAAATGTGTGTCTCTCTTATGCAATTTCCTCTATTTAAATTAAATCATTTAACTCACATCTATTATGGCCTCCTCTCCGATGAAAATTGTTAAATGAAAATTAATTCAATCGTGTGTAACCACCCAACCACATTGAGAAATCATGATCCACCTTTAAATAGTCCAATAATTCATATCCTGTAACTACAGGATCTCACATTTTATCTCATAGGTATTCTTTCTTCTTCATGGATGATCTCTTTTTTTCCTTGGTACTTTTGGAATCCCCCTTCCCAAGGATAGTGGTGCGCCTGTGCTGGAGCCTTTCCTGCTCACTCTTGGATTCTTTGGAGTTCCTCCCATGCAAGTGAAGCATCCCCAGTTCATGGCGTGTCAAAAAAACATCGATCATTGATCATCCATGTGGGGTTTTTCCTTCGTCTCTCATTATTACCTATCATGTGGGGTGGGTATAATAATGTTCCTACGAGGATGGATGAAACCAAACCAAAACAAAAAAAATAAATGGTTTTAAAATAATTAAGGGGTGTGTTTGATGATGGTACTATACTCTTTTACCATTTATTATATGTTGTGAATTTGACGGGCTTCATTCCACTGAAAATCATTGTTGTTGGTGGTCCATTCTTGCACACTAATAAACCTCTATTTTCTGGATAATTCTGTGATTGAATGGAATTAACCTAGAAACTAGTCAATCATTTAAACTCGATTGGTTAAATGGATGACCAATGAATAAGAATCATTGTGTGGACACCTTGATTAACCGAACAGAAAGACGGAACTAAAGGAATGGTGTTTTTAAATCTGAAAACACTCTTACTCTATTCTTGTGATATGTGTGGTTGATCTTCTAGATGCTTGTGAGGTGTCATGGAGGGGGATGGGATCCCCCTATTGTGAAGTTGTTAGTTTGTGGATGTGGGGTCGTATGTTGGGGCTTGGTTTGGTTCCAGTACTTTGAGGGATCTCATAGATCCCTTTTGTTGCTGTGACTTTACAAGAGAGCCATATCTGAATGCTTAAATTGTGCTTGGTTATTTTCCTTTTTTGGATTGTGGCTATGCCTCTTAGTGGATCAGTAGTGGAGAATTATTAAAATGGAACCACCTGAATGTGATATCAAGAGTGGCTTCAATGGGGAATTGTTTTCGGGGAATGAGTTGTGACTTGATTGTAGCTGTTGTGTTTTCTATGAATGAATAGTAACAAGGATGTTTATGTATGGGCTGGTTTTGGAACTCTTAGGTTTGGATGAGTACCTATTTAACTATATGTATAATTTAGTTCTTATTTTTCTTATTTTCACCCCCACAATAGTTGATAACTTCGTGCTGAACACCCCCATTTCATGGGGGAGGGTGTTTTTCCAACACTCATATGAGTGGTTGGTTATTGGATCCTTTTCTTCTCCCTTTCCCATGTATCCCAAGACTCTTAGGGCAGGATGTGATAGCCTGATGAGAATTATATCCCAAGATTATTTGGACAGGGTAGCTGTGGTGGTTGGACCAAGTGTGTGCTTGTAGTTTGTTTTCCAAGTGTCTTCAGGATGAGGCCCAGGTGTCTTCGGGCGTGGTGGTAGTTGTTCTAGCCCAGGTATATTTGGTAATGGAGGTATTTTTTATGTACCAGGTTTCTTCGGTCAGAATGCATGGTTGTGGTGGCCCGAAAGGTTGTTGTTGGGGCGACAATTAGACCATGGTGAGAATGGCGGGAGTGGTCTGACGTGTAGGATGTCTTCAATAACAAGTGTGAAAGTGGTGTTGGGTACCCAAACATTGATGTGTTATTACTATTACTTTACTTGGCTTGCATTATTTTTGGAGTATTCCATGGTGAAGTTTGGGTGGATAGTTTTCCCGCTAGGTGATTTGGTTATCTTCTTTTATTGGGGTGCATTATAATTCCTCCCAACTTGTGCACGAGAGATTTTAGTTGTTTCCTACTCAGTATACATGTATACTAACCCAACATATATAAAACAATTTTTAGGTTTCCAAGAGGACGTCGAGGACCATGCAAGATTGTATGAGATCGAATTCTTGTACTATTATTGTTGCTTCTTTTGTTTTCTTTTGGTACATCCCTTTGGAGTTTTCTTGTACTTGTAGCAATTTTTATTGGAACATGCTAATGGGAATGGATTGTTTTGGCGTTACTTTTACTTTTTGTTTTGGTGTTTTTTGAAATTTACTATCTTATCTTCCGATCCTACTAAATAAAAAGGGTAATGCCTTCCATATTACATGTGATTCTATACCCTTGGTTCTATTCTACACTCTGGGGCCTATTGAAGGCGGGACTCAGGGGTCACTATCTCTCCTTCAACTTGAAGAAGGTAGGGTCTGGCAGTTTGTTGTCCATTCCCTCATCTTAGTGAAGGTGGGTTGTGACAATGTTTTTATTTTGTAAAGACATCTATAGGGAAATTTGATCTTGATAACATGCAATGAGGCACATTTAAGAAACTATTCCACAATAAATATTCCCCTACAGATTGTTTACCCAAGATAAAGAATAAATTACAAGAATTGAGGAAAAATGATAAATACTTTATAGCTTTATATGGATAATATTTTAAAACATTGTCCAAGTAGATACTTAATTTTATTTTGGACATTGATGTTCAAATTAAATGGTTTTACACAACATTGAAGCCAATTTAACAAATAGATTTTTTCCACAAGATAATTTATAAGATATGATAATGTTTTTTATTGTGAACAGAAAGTTGAAATGGAGTTTTCTAACACTTATGTTCCTTGAGATGACAAGAGTAATAAAAAACCATATTGATGGAAATAGAGAAGCATCTATAAATGAAATATAGAGGTAAGAAAATCAAGTTACCATCTTGTGATAAGTGTGGTAAAAATAATTTTAGACAATTTTTTATTAAATATGTCTAGTTCTACTGATGTTGAATGTTTTAGACATATGGCTCACGACTGCACAGAAAATCAGTAGATGAAAAATTAAAATCCAACCGTGATATGATACAATTGTAATTAGTTGGGGAATTATTCTAAAATAAGTACAATGTGTCTTGCATTGGTTGGAACTAACCATGGACGAAAATAGAATGGAGTAGAAAAGTCATTTATTACCACAATGGTGGATGCATGACCATCGAATAAAGTACGGAACAATATGTTACTTATTTTAATGAATTGTTCCAATACCGAGTTTGACTATGGATCTTCATATTCATTCATTTTGGGGAAATTCTCAAGAACAATTATAATATCATTATAATAAATGATGATATAAATTTTGGTGAAAATGTTGGGTGGAAATATTAAAGAAACCAATATTTATAAAGTTAGATATAGTATTTTGTGTCGATTGGATTTTATATTTTTATGATAAGATATACTTCAGTTCCAATAAAATTTTAATAAATGATTTTATACCTTTGATAAATTATCAAGAAGCTAATAAATTTATTATATATGTTACTGAAAATAAAATTTATCCTGATTTTGAAAATAAGGAAATTGTTCAAATTAGTGATGTGCCAATGATGAATGAATAAATGGGTTTTTTAGATGAATATTTTGTTTTATTTATGATCAGGAGGTTTAATTTACTATTTAATTATTGATTGACGGTAATTCTATTTCAAAACCCCCTTATTAAAAGGTTCATGTCAAACTTATAGATCTGAAAATGAAATTAAAGGAGTTTCTATATTAAGGTTTCATTTGTACGTACATTTCACTATGGGTTGCTCCTGTTTTGTATGTTAAAAAATATGGTTCAATTATATTTTTCAATTATTATAGATCCTTGAATTACATCATTGTTATTAACAAGTATCCTTTTCCTCATAAATCTAATTTGTTTTATGAGCTCTATGAATCAAAATAATTTTTGATGATTTATCTAAGGTTAGGGTACCATCTATTGAATTTGAAGGAATAAGATATTATGAATATGGAATTTTAGACTAGATATGGGCATTATGAGTTTTTAGTTATTCCCTTTCTGTTCTCTAAAGCACCTTTTGTATTTATAGACTTGAAGAATTGGGTTTTTCATGAGTTCATGGATAATTTTGTGTTTCTATTTATTGATGAAATATTGGTATATTCTAAAAGTCAGGAGGAACCTGAAAGGCACCTATGGAATTTTTTGAAAACCTTAAAATAAGTGAAACTATATAGAAAATATAATATGTGTCGATTTTGGTTGAATTTTTTTTCTTTACATGGACATATTGTTTCTAAAGTTTTAATTACTATTGAACACTATAAATTTAATTTTTTGAATAATAGTGAATGCCCACATATATAATATATATTTTTTAGTAATAATAGTTTATAATTTTACTACTAGTGGTTTGTTGAAATCTTTTCTCGGTTCTCATGAAAATTTACTAAGATTTTGTGAAAATGAGTAAAATTCACATAGATAATATAATGTGATAATTTGTTTTTAGAAATAAAAATAATTTAGATGAATTCTCTAGTTTTGGACCTACCATTCAAAAATGGGTAATATTTCAAATATAGTGATGCTTCTTTGAAGTTACATGGTTTTTTCATGATACCAAATGATTAGGTAATTTATTTTGCATCATGGAAACTAAAACACCATGAGTTAAAATATCCTATGCATGATCTAGAATTAGTTAATTTGTTTTTTACTAAAAAATGTAGAGGCAACATTTATACAGATTAAAGTTTTAAAGATATACTGATCAAAAAAAATTAATGTATATATTCAGGTAAAAATAAATAAACATGTTATTGAGATGATGGATGGAACAAATGAAGAATTATGATTGTATGATTCATTATCATAATGGAAATGAAAACAAAGAAGATTACTATTTGAGTTAAAAAAAATAAGGCAATATTAACCTTGATAGATTTAGAAAATTACCATTTGGTTAATGAATTGATGTATTTTTTCCTGGAAATTGTGCCTGAAGGAACCTACTATATTTTTTTAGTTTTCAGTACAATTACCTTATTTAGAATGAATTAGGAAAGCTTGGAATGAGGATAATGTTTTATTGGAAAGGTGGAATTTTTTAAGAAGTGTATATATGCTAAATATAACATTGAAAAAGAAGGTGTTATAATATTTGGAAATAGATTATGTGTGACATTTTATTTCCATTTTAAGATAAATTGTTGAGTGAAGCTCATAGTTCCCAATTTTCTATTCATAAATACATCACTAAGATGTATATAGAACTTCATAAGTATTATTGGTGCGATGGAATGAAAAGTGATATTTATGACATTACGATGAAATATTTGAATTATAAATAGGTTAAGGAAAATGATAATTACCCAAGGGAATGATTCAAACATTTTCAATTTTGAAGTGGAAACGGTAAAATACATCAATGGATTTTATGGTGGGGTTTCCAAGTACATGATGAAGTAACAATGCAATTTGGGTTATTATTGATCGATTAGCTAACTCTACACATTCAATTCCCATTTGAGTTACTATGCATTGGGATTAAATTTAATCATATATTTATAGAATATATCCATGTTAAATTGTGTTCTACTCTCCATAGTATCAGATCATGATCCCAAGTTCCCATCTAAATTTTGGAAGGGACTTCCGAAATAATTGGGTACATAAGGAAATTTCAGAAAACAATTTCATCCTTTATTTGAGGAATAGTTTGAATGGACAATTTAGAATATGGAATTTATGATTCGTTCTTGTTCAATGGATTAATAGGGATGTTTGTATCAATATCATTCTCCAGTCGAGAATTCATATAAAAACTGTTTTTATTCTAGTATACAGATGGCACCATTTGAGGAATTATGTGGAAAGGAGTGTTTGATGCATTACTTTTTTGGATGAAGTAGGAGAAATAAATTTTATGGGACTAGAATCAGTAGAGGAAATGGATGAGAAGGTGTAGTTAATTAAAAAAATATAAGGCATTCTTAAAGATGGAAGAAAATTTATGTGAATATCTTGAGGACAGATCATTCTTTCGAGGTAGGTGATCATGTATTTTTCAAACTATTTCCATGGAAAAGTGTTATGTGTTTTGGTAAATATTTAATGTTATGTTTTTAGATCATTAGAACATATAAAATCTCTAATTAAATTATACCAGTTTCATATTGAGTGACCTTGCCTCCTAGTTAGACAATGTATTTCATGTTTCAATGTTAAGAAATATGTGCATGATTCATCTCAAGTTTTGATCCCTGAATTAGATCAGTTGGAAGAGAATCTGTATTATGAGAAACTTCCTATTCAGATTATAAACCATAGACAGAAAGTGTTGAGGAATACGGTGATTCACTATGTTAAGGATTTATGGAATAAAAATATGGTTTAATAAACAACATGGGAATCTGAAAATGCTATGAGCGAAATATATCCCCACTTATTTAATAAGGGAATAAAATTGTGAGGACACAATTTAAAACAGGGGGAAGAATTTATCAGCCCAATTAATAATATAATAAATCATTTTTAGGCATATTAATATTTATGAATTGGATAGTTATACTCACTTTACAAATATTAAATAATTTTATAATACAAAATACTTTTTTTATTAAACTCTTCAATTATAAGTTATTTATGTACAAGTTTATTATCTAAATTATTTAATTTTAATTTTCTAAAATTCATTTAATTTTTCATGTAAGCATATAAAAATTAACTTATGGTGAATGTTATGGAATTTTCAGAAAAACATGATTTTTTAGTGAAAAGTAAAAAATACTGATTTTGTAAAAAAATCATTTATTTTCAATAAATTTTGTAATTTAAAAGTAAAATATTGAATTTAATTTCATTTCAAGTAAAAAAATTATTATATAGTTATATTTATTCTAATTAATTATATTTTAATCATCTCTATATTAGATTTGAGTAGAAGTTTAATTTTTGTGTTGAAAAATGCTTTTTTCTAAAAATTGTTTTAAAGTTCATAATGTTTCTCCATTTAAACTTATTAAAACAAACACTAACATGGAATTATTAAAATTAAATGTATATTATATATATATATAATATAAATTCATATAATTATTATCACTAATACCACAGTCCATTTTTAAACTTTATTGAAAATCCACTTTAATGGTGAGTGGGAACCTATAGAGCATATTTTCATCCAGTATCGAGACACAACCTCATAAAACACCCATTACAGAGGTAATAATAAATAATTGTATGCTTAAAAAATAAGTTTCTTGAAAACCCACTTTTTCATCACATATGTGGGTTTAATTTTAAATTAAATTCTCCGAATTCTATGATTTTTATTTTGTAATATGGATTCCATATTTTTAACCATAATATTTAATATTATAAAACATGGTCAAATTAATATTTTTTCAAAATAAATTGTCCAAATATTAAAAATAATTTACCGCTATTAAGGTAAAAATAGGTCTACCTTTTGGAATGTGAAAAACATGGTTATAACATTTTCTTTTCAAAAATACCATGTGTGTCCCCACCACTTATAAAAGTATAACCCTATTCTCTATTATTTACACCCAAAAATCCTTTTGGTTTAACCAATACATGACGAAAATCATTACTTACTAACTTAAAAATTTCCTAGATACTTTTGTTTGGTCATAAATACAATATAATAGGCTATAGTTATAATCTTAATGATGTGGTCTGAAAAAGAGGTATCATTCCTAACTGAGAAGTATTTTTTCTTCCTCCAGCTCCATGAAATACTGTTCAAAAATTATGATAAAATAACACCAATTTATACCATATACTATAATATTATTATTTTAATTTCATAACCAAAATCATTCCCCACTTCCATAAAATGGGAAACTAATCCAACAGTCGTGTGGGCAACATACTACCGCCTCTCGAACCGATTTAATTCATATTTCATCATCACATCTTATGGATGTTTATAGTGATATATTTAATATATATATATATATATATATATTATATTAATGGAATATTTTTCATTATATAAATATATTATATCATTTACTTTTTCCTCTCTAATCACTAAAAAATGATCACATCGTACGTGCCTACTTGTGGATTGTCGCATCCACGAAACAACCTGATTATTTTTTCATCACCACATTGAATAAATGTTATATATGATTAAATTTAATTAAATAATATGTTATTTATTGTATTATTACCAATATGGAAACATATACTATTACTAAACTTTGTTCTATAATAATTATTGAAAAATGGAAACCTTACTCATGCGTACATATGACCTATCATCTCCTAGGTCCTAAAATAGTTCATTTTTCATAAATTTATTTCATGATTGGTTTTAAATTTATAATTGATTTATAAAATTTTTAAAAATTTCGTTGATAGTATTCAATATATGATATAATTATGACCTATTTTACCATATTTAACCTCCCGAATTCATTTTTTATATATAATCTGAAAACCATCAAAACAGAAAAAGTGAACTTAAATAATTAACTAATTGTGTATATCATGGTAAGAGATAATATTAAATGAATTATAAATATGAAAAGTTCTCAATATATTTAATAGTTAATATAATTTAATTATTCATGTGGATAAAGATTATACGAGATAATTTGGGAATATGTTATGGGACACCTTAACATAAGAACTCATTTTAAATGCTTTGAAGATTTATTTTCCAAATATTTCTCTTCTATATCGATGTTTTCAAAATTATTTCATGAATGTAATTATATAGACATGACTATTTTTAAAGTAAATTTTATGTCTCTATTACTTTATTTTAAAAGTTTTCAAAAATAAATATTTTTTATAGAATGTTTAACATTTATTACAAAAGACAAAAGAAATTTTCTATTTTAATGTATGAAAAAATGAATTTTCCTAATATAATAAACATTATTTTAGGTTTGGATTCCATTATAATATTTCATTTCTTTAAAGAAGAACGATATTTCCTATTTTTTAGATATTTTGGTAATTGACATGGGGTTTTAAAATAAAAAAGTCAATTTTATATCCTAATGATTTTTTATTATGGGTTTAAAAGAGTTTTTTCGGTGGTATTTTGATGAAAATGTGAATGATTAAATTTTTTTATTTATTATATAGTCCTTAGACATTTTTATGATAAGGAGTGACCTCGATAAAACTTATATGATGGGTTGAGTCCAATTATAGCTTAAGATATGGTGCATTGAGCCCCATAATAGCTTATAATATACTTTTTTGAGCCCCATTATAGAGTATGAAATGATGGGAGAGCCCCATTATAACTATATAATTCATTTGGATAAAGATTATGTTTTTTCATAGATTTATATTATAATTTGGACATATGGTTTTTCCAATATGTATGGGTTATTTAAGGTGTATATGAAGATGAAGTCCCATTGAACCTACATGATTTTTCTCTCTTTGAAAATATGTTATCATGGAAATAATTTTTATTTCAAAAATAATATAATGATATTTTTTAAGTAAAAAAGGAATCAATTTTTTTTGTAAAAAGGTATATTTTGAGGAAAACATTTTTAATTGGTTATCATTGTCTTCAATATTAATGACCCAATGTTTACAACAGAAATTTCCTTGTTTTAATTATGTCATATAATAACATTAAATCACAACATAATGAATTAATATGTTGTATGTGACCTTTAAACCTAATTTTTTCACTTCTGTGTTTTGAATTTTGAAAATTTGACATACACAGTTGTGATCGGTATGTTTTTTGGAGTCTGATAAGAAATGATTAATTTTTTATAAATTATAACCCACCCTTATGAATAGTAACATACCCTTATGAATAGTGATATACCCTAATTATTAGTAACCATACATATGATAGTATAAAAATAATATTCAAGTAAAATTATGATATACCAATATCTTTGAATAAGAAAATTAGTTTTTTAAAATTGTTATTTTTTTAGTAAATTGTGATTTTAATCAAATATTTAATTAATAGTATTTTGAAAAATTATTTTTTATAATTCAATTTCATTTCTAGATTATACACATTTAAAAATTCTTAGGGTGAATTTTTGGGAGTTTTCTAAAATACATGAATTTTTTATGAATAGTAAAATCTAATAATTCACAATAAATGCTAAAACCTGAATATCTGCATCATGATTGAGTCATGGATGAATTAAATGAACATTGTTTCAATATCACATGAATTTATTACTATTCTAGGTCATGTAATAATCACTAATTTATGTCTTATGGGAATATAATAATCTAATGATTGTAATATTATGAAAACCTTCATCTCCTCCACTATAAATACCACCCATCCTTACCTCCTCCCGTCACTCCTCTCAAGCTTTGTTCCTTTCCAATATTATGCCTAAATATCTTACCAAGCTCCTTCCCCATGTCCAAAATCACAGTCTCTTCAAAATACCAAATCCTCCCTTCTTAAGAAGGCTCTCAATGAAGATTTATTCAAGAGGTAAATTCCTCTTTCAAATTCTTTTATTTCTTTTTTTATTTTTTTATATTCTTGTTTCATTCCTCACCTATCTTCCCCAAATTGGTATGATAGATTTAGTAACATAAATGTACTGGAATTATTTTATGATAATGAGATAATTCATTATCTTCCATCCTTTCCCCATCTTTTATTTGAAAGAAATGAAAACCCTATTTGAGATGTGTTAATTTAGCACAATCAAGGACGAGTGATTATCAATTTATTTTATTTGTATTTAATTCTGGCCATGAAACCATTTTCATAATATTTTTATTATGCCTTAAATTTGGTTCTGGGATCCTTTTGTACACATGTATTAGGTTTATAAATAAAAACATGTTCTTTATGGCCAAAACTGCCAATTAACCCAAATGGATGTCACTAATGTTATATATAATGATTCAACTTCACTCCAAGTAAAAAAATTATTTTTTCAAACATGTAACTTTAATAATATTCAATAATAAAATATAACTTCAATTCTCAACAACCACATTCATTATATATGTTTATCCGAACTTGAAATGATCATTAAAACCAAGCAAGCAAACATACCCAAACAATGAAATTGAACCTTATAACCAATCAAAAAGGTCTGGAATGAAAATAAAAAGGTTATAATAAATTAATTACATATAGAAGAGGTTATATAATTATTAATTAATAAACCTAATTTTTTCATTCAGGTCATTAATAACAATTAGAGAACACCATCAGACTTAAGGTAAGGGATCCACCCCATTTCACTTTTATTCAAGATTGTCCTCTATGTTATGCCAATTTATGTGTGATCCAGAATGATGGGGTATTAATTATAACCTATCCCATACTTCCCTCATGATGTATAAGTGATGAGAAACCACGTTCGATCTCATGAAATATATCTTAAGTACACATGATACCATGATGACAATTCGTAAGGAATTTTACTCGAACAAAATTTACTCATTCAGGTTGCTCTATAATTCTTTTTACCCAAATGATGATGTCATTTGATTTTATGTAATACTTATATATAAAATTTATATGATAAAAATCCATGTTCCAATATCCATACTTCATTATCTTTCAGGGATATACATGTTTTTAATTGATTCTCTCTTCAATACATCCCAATAAGCAAACTCTTTTTAATGGGACATCCCAAATTTAACCAAATTTCTTGTGCACTATATACTCTATTTTAAGCCACCATTTTATTTATAAAATCATTATTTTTTATTAAAACCTTATTGGTTCACTTATGGTTTTATATAAAAGATTTTTCACTTTTCTATTTTAAAAGCACTTTAGTGTTTTCCTTAAAACCATACTAAAATGTTTTAATGCTATGAAATTCCTAAATACTCTTCATACATGTTGTCACTTATATTTTACAACACTTAGAGTGCTATATTCTTATTTTACCTTATTAATGTCCAGGTATGTTTTAATTCCTTTCTCTCATGGATACTTTTATAATATGCCCATTAATTATTCTTTATGCCAGGAATGTGATACCCATTTATCTCCACGGGATCCCTTACATTTATATATTATTGATTATGTATGATTATTTATGCGGAAAGAACATTCATGAACATATTACGATGGTTTCACCCAGATAATTCTCCAATCAATTGGGTAAAGCTATGTCTCATGGGAAGTTATGCGCGACAGTTTTGGCGGTTAGCCTTGGCTTTTGATACTATGGGAACCGATCTTGGTAGTTAGACTTGACACATTCTATAGTCATGATTTGATTTACTTCCATATTTCTATGATTCCATGTTTATATGATTCCATGTTTATATATTATGATTCCTTATGTTACGTGCCTTTTTATTTCCTTATGTCATGTTTTCTGACCCATGTCCGAAGGATTTATTCTTATTCCTTTTCCATTATTTGGCTCCTAGAACCTCCCTTTGTTTATGTTATCCTCAGGTTATCCTATAAAGATTTATGAGAAAAATGGGAGTTAGGGGATATTTATGAAGAAAAAATAAATACATGTTATGTTTAGTTCCATTTTTTTAATATTATGTACCTAGTCTTCCAAGACATTAGAATTTATGATCCTTGTCTTGTACTCTGATGTATAATTATGCTTAAAACCATGTAACATTATATGTGAAATGCTTCGGTCACTATAGTTGGTATCATAGGATGGTGTAGTTTTTATTGGAGATTAGGAATAGATAACCTTAATGAGAACCTCAAGGATGATAATAAGTATAAGGAAGCATGCTATGTTTAGGTAAATATAGTGTAAGTGGTTTATCGAGAAAATAGGTCCCTTTCTGGATAAAAATAGGTAGAGGAAGCTCTGGAAAAAATGTACCTAGGAGTGAAAATTCTTACAAGGAGTTTCAGGATTAACCTAGGGTATCCAAGTACACAAAAATGGGCTATGATAAACTCCTAGTATGGACATTGCTGGGTGATATTATTTGGTAAATTCACAAGCTTAGTAAAACCGATTATTAAGGGAATAAAAAAATCCCCTACGAATATAAGTTAATAAATAGACCGAGGATAACCTAGATTTAAACATGATGAAACATAAGATTGGATATACTTATCCTCTACAAGTTTATCCTTTTATGTTTTAATGTTTCCTTTTTTATGTTCAATAAATAAGTATTTAATACCTCTAATTGTATTTTATTTTTTCATAGATAAGGGTAGGAAATAGAGGAAAATGTTCCAACAACAAATGTGACAGGAAATGTGAATATTTCCCGAATGATATGCCTGATAGGTTGGGAATGGGTGCTGAAAACATCATGATAGTTCTTGATTAGTTTTCTAAAGTTATGAATAATATCTAAAATCATGTGGAATTCCCTCCTACTCCAAGGAAAGATCATGTTGCTTTAGAATCCTTCATGTGGAAAAGGCTTCCCATGTTTAGCGGATCGTATGATCCCCTCCGCACAGAACAGTGGGTAAACTCCATTGAAAAGATATTCTCTATCCCCTAATGCTCAGAAGAAGAGAATGTTGTACTTGAAGTCTATCAGTTTTATGGGGAAGCTGATAAGTGGTGGACACTGATGAAGAATACAATGTCCCAAGATGAAGTTGATTTCATGAATTGGGAGGAATTTAAGAAGATGTTTTTCAAATAAATATTTTCCTCAAACCCTCCATCTCAAGATGGAAAGAGTGTTCCTCAGACTCAAATAGAAGGAAGATGAGTTCATCAGAGTGTCTGAAGCAAACATTAAAAGTCTTTCAAGGTACACCTCTGGCTTTGACATGAACACCGAAATCAAGGTGGGTCACTTATTTAGCGAGCTAAATTTGAGTCTCTAAAAGGTGTTGGAAATCCAAGACTCCGAAAGTTATGAGGAGATTGTACATTGTTTCCTCATGGTTGAAATAGATATTGGAGACTCTAAATGGTCTCGTGGGACCAGTGACAAGAAGAAAAAAATGGAGGAAAAGATGGGTGGTTCAACAAACAAATCCCCTGATGGAAAGAAGACCGAATATCCCACATGTAAAATTTGTGGGAAGAAGGATCATGTGAGATGTCTAATGGGAACCAAAAATTGATTCAAATGTGGAAATCTGGGACATATGGAAAAAAACAATCAAAGGGATGTTAATAATCCCATTAATTTTGAAGAAGAAATGAATGTTCAGATCAACTCTCAGCTAGTGGTGCAGTGTTATAACTACAAGGAGCATGTGAATTATGAAAAACACTACCTGAAGCCAAGGGTTATCGAATGAAATTAACAAAAACCTCCAAGGAAACATGGAAGGGTTTATGCTATCACTACTACTAATCTAGATCTAGACAATGATGTGGTGACAGGTATGCTAGTTATTCATTCAAGAATAGAAAATGTATTATTTGGTTATGGTTCTACACATTCATTCATATCTTGAATGTTTAGTAGAACTATTCAAACAAGACCTCAAAATTTGGAGGAAAATTTATATGTGAGTAAAAAGAATGGGGAGATTGTTGCATCCATGGTTTATAACTCCTCCCTAGTTAACTACTGTTGATTGAACCTCCTAGAAAGTCTCTACATACTTCCATTAGTGGATTTCAACACTATCTTGGGTTTGTATTGGACAACTTTATACAAATCCAACTTCAACTTTTGGGAAACGGAGATCACTCTTCACATCCCAAATAATCATATGATTCATTACCAGTGTATGTAGGAAGATGAATCCCCTTTAGAATCATTGTCTCATGTATGGATATTAATTCCTTATGATAAAGAATGTCTATCTCAAATGATTGGGATAGAAGAGAGAATCATTCTTGAGGACATGCCCATCATGTGGGATTACAATGATGTATTCCCTGAAGAGTTGTCTCGTCTTCCTCCAAACTGAGAGACTGAGTTCCCAACTGAAATTATTCCTGGATATCTACCTATATCAAATAAACAATAAAAAATGGACACTATAGAACTGTAAGAGCTAAAGAAGTAGTTACAGGAGAATCTAGAGAAGGGTTTCATATGCCCGAGTTCTTCACCTTGGGGAGTGCGAGTCTTATTAATCATGATGAATGATGGATCAATGTTCCTCTTAATTGATTATTGTGAGCTCAAAAAAATCACAATAAAGAACAAGTATCACCTTCCACAGATATATGACATGTTTTATCAGCTTTGTGGGGACATTTATTTCTCTAAGGTGGACCTTTAGATATGATATCACTAATTAATGGCGAGGAAGGAAGATATTCCTCATGACTTACTTTTGAATGAGTTATGGAAACTATGAGTTCATTGTGATTCCATTCAGAATCACTAATGCTCCAATAATTTTCATCTATTTAATGAATATATTATTTAGATATTACCTCAACAATGTTTTGGTAGTCTTCATTGACAATATTATGATATACTCCAAGGGCATGGGGGAACATGATGAGAATTTGAATACTGTGTTAATGAATTTTTGAAGGGATAAGTTGTATGAAAAGTAAAATAAATGTGTGTTCATGGTGGAGGAAGTATCATTCATGGGTCCTATTATCACCAGCAAAGGGATATCTGAGGAGCCTTCCATGACCAAGGCAATTGAAGAGTGGCCCTGGCCAACATCTGTAATGGATATCCGCAGCTTTTTGGGTTGATCTGGGTATTATCGATGATTTGTGAAAAACTTTTCATGATTGTCAAACCCAATGACAAGGATTACTTGGAAGGAAGTAATGTTTGTTTGGACTCAGAATTGTGAATAATGTTTTAAGGATTTAAAAAAGAGGCTTATCACTGTGTCAGTACTCAAATTCCCAACAAGTGGAGAACTCTTTGTGGTGAAAATTATTCTTCAAAGAATGTAGTAGGATGTTTGCTTATGAAAAACGATAATGTGATATCCTACACCTCATTGAAGCTAAAAATCCATGAGAAAACCTATCCTATACTTGATCTGGAGTGGGCAGCAGTAATCATTGTATTAAAAATCTGGCGGCATTATCTCTATGGGGAGAAGTAAAATATATATATATAGACCACAAGAGTCTCAAACATATATTCAAACAAAAATATATTCATATTATCCATTGAATATGGATAGAGCTCATCAAGGATTATGGCTGCTCAATCCACAACCATCACGGTAGGGAAAATAAGGTGGCAGATGCTCTATGTGGAAAGGATCCTGCATCTTTATCAACGTTCCGAATTGAAAAGGACCTTATCTTCTTATATTTATAGAGGATGTAAATGGGAATAATTAAGAGAGGAACATCATCAATTATTTTAAAAATTATTTATCAACCATACCTCATGGAGAAAATAAAGGATGCTCAAAGAAAATATGTGTTCATTCTAAAAATGGTGGAAGCTATCAGAAATGGGGAATCCTTAGAGTTCACGATTGATGAGGAAGGAGGTGTAATATTTGGGTCACTATTATGTGTATCATCTGATCCAGAGATAAAGTAGGACATTTCGAAGGATGCACATCGATCAACCTTCTCTATCCACACGGGGAGCACAAAGATATATCGATATCTCCAAGAAAACATTTGGTGGGTCAATATGAAAAGAGAGATTGCCGAAAATAAATCAATGTTCCTGGTATGTCAACAAGTGAAGTATGAGAGTCAAAATTATAAGGGGATGATGCAACGACTACCCATACAAACATGAGAGTGGGAGAACATTACCATAGACATTGTCACTGGACTTCCAAGGGAATCTAGAGGAAACAATGATATATGAGTCATTGTTGACTAACTTATAAATATATATATCATTATCTCAATTCAAGAGGACTTCTCATTGGATCTAATTGAACAGATTTACATCAATGAAGTGGTAAGACTCCAATGAGTACCACTATCTATTGTACCCGATCATGATATGAGATTCACCACAATGTTCAGGAAAAGTCTCCGACATGATCTAAGAACTGAACTGAACTTGAGTACAGCCTATAATCCTAAAACTGATGGCCAATATGAAAAGACTATTCAGGAACTAGAAGACATATTGAGAGCATGTTCTGTGGTATTCATATGATGATGGGACCGGCATCTTCCATTGGTTGAATTCTCCTACAACAATAGTTTCCACTCGAGCATCTGAATGGAACCATGTGAAGCCCTTTATGGAAAATGGTGTAGAACACTGACATGTTGGGATGAAGTTCGTGAACGTAAGATACTAGGACATGAAATGGTTGATGAAATAGTGGAGAAGGTGAAACAAATTCATCAATATATCAAGGTAGCCCAATGTTGACATAAACATTATGCAGACAATCGTCGATGAGACTTTGAGTTTAATGCTGGAGACATGGTATTTCTACACATATCTCTGCGGAATAAGGTCAAAAGAATTGTAAAGAAAGTGATGTGAACTCCAATGTACATCGCCCCTTTCGAGATTCATGATCATGTTGGGATTGTGGCCTATCGACTAGAACTTCCAACAACCAAGGCCAAAGTACATGATTTCTTTCAGGTATCCTTCTTAAAGAATTACATATCAGAACCTTCACATGTACTCTCTTCAGAGGTGGTTTAGTTGGAGGATGATCTTTCTTACCAAGAGAAGCCAGTGAAGATCTTGGATAATAGAGATAATGTCCTACGTAAAAAGCCTATTAAGGAAACTCACCCATGCCTATTTATCTCCAAGAATGTAAAATGAACTTTTGAGTGTGAAATTTCTTAAGGGGGGAAGAATGTAATGACCCAAAGTTTTCAATGGAAATTTCTTTCTTATAATTTTGTCATATAAATCACATGAAATCATAACTTAATGAATTAATAAGTTCTATGTGACCTTTAAACATATGTTTTTCACTTCTGTGTTTAGAATTTTGAAAATCTGGCAAATATGGTTGCTATCAGTATGTTTTTTGGAGTTTGATATGAAAAACATAATTTTTGCTGAATAGTAACCTACCCATATGAATAGTAGGATTCATTAAACATGGAATTCAGCCTTCTACAAGGAAAAATTGATGTCGTGGCCGCTCCCTCTAGGGTTTCTCAGATCTGATGAAATTGCCTGCTTCAATTTGATTCAATTGATCTCTCATGATGGTCGGTTTTGATCCCGAATGCGAATTTGTATTCTCAAAACCTAAAATTTAGGTTCAATAGGATGATGTCCTTCCAAAGGAAAAAATAAAAAGGAATCTCCTTCGTCCAGGCACTCAAGGGCATAGATCTTTGAAAATCCTCTGAGACGCATGCATCACGCTTTATGAAACTCGAAGATGGTCAATTTTCTATGGAGGATAGTCCAGATTCCCTTGAACAGAGGTCGCTGATTTGTAAGTTCTCTGTCATGGCTCATATTTCCTATCTCAAGGGAAACAAACCCCAGTCTAACCTGGATCTTAAAGTAATAATTTCTCATGTTTGGGGTTTTACGGACTGGAAATTTGTCCCCTCGGTAAGGGTTATTTCCATCTCTCATTAAAATAAAAAGATTAACTGGATAGATTCTGGGGATTAGCCAACCTGAAACTCAATCCGGGTTCCCTACGGATCTCTTAATGGTACCATGCCCTCAACCCGTATAACACAAAGAATACATTAGGTCAAATCTGGGTTCGTTTGCATGGACTGAATTGGTATTTTTGGAATCCTCAGATTCTCAATGACATTGCTTCATGTATCTGTACACCTATGAAGAATGATCAATGGACGCTTAATGCTGATCTTGGTTTTTATGATCTAGTTATGGTGGAGGTTGACATTGCTGAAAAAATACCAGAAACCATCGACTTCAATGCCAATGACTACCGATCTGATTTTCATGTTGAGTACGAGAGGATACCCCCTTCTGTGAACATTTTAAAATCATTGTTCACTCTCTGTTGAAGTGTTCTATGATAAAAAATCAGGTTCACCAGCCTTAAAAAAATGGGTGGAATGATGTGAAGAAGAAAAAATCAGGTAATGTTTCGGTTTCTGCTATCCCCGAGCCCCCAAAGAAAAAGCCTAATGTCTGGGTGAAAATGTCTTCATTCCCTAGTGAAAGATCTAGAAACACATTTTTTAACAATTGGAAGTGGAGGAACTTGTGGATCTCGATCATGACATTCTGAGTGACATTGAGAGATTTGTTCTAGTCACCTGCGTGCCTGACCCTGTAATCCATGCGGCGTTGGGTGTTGCTTCAATTTCTCCATCGCTGGCCTTGGTCTCTACTCCAGTGGTTATCACCTCTTTACATAATACCATCAATAAGGAGGAAATATAGGTTGTACCTAGATCTATGGGTGATCACCCTCCGGCTCAGGTAGACCCTCCCTAAGACAATAGAGATTAGACCTGTTGCTCTAGTATACATTCTTCTGATCCTCTGGTTACAATTGCTGAGAGCATTGTAGTGAATACTCTTATTCTCTATGAACACACTAATGCCTCACTGCCTTCACTTGCTGCTAAATCAGAAGAGCCTCAGTCTATTGTTATGCCTATGGTGACTTCTAGGACAAGAGACACACCAGATACCCTGGTGTTTCTTGTTGTACCCCAGACATTAAACTTAAATAAAAAATCATATGATGGTCAGTTGGTCATCCTTTCTACTATTAAATAACCTACTTGATTAAATATTTGAATGTTTCAGGTGACACTAACATCTTGTATGACTCTTCTATGAGAAAACTGGTTATGAAGACACCTTTGGACTCCTCCTCAAAATATAGAAGATCTAAGAGGAACAAGGGCTCGAATGTTTCCAAAAAGAAAAAGAGCAGCTCGATCTCCAAAAACATGTTTTAAATGAATGTGTTTTTTTGGAACTATTTGGGTATAGCCAACTCCGACACTCTTTTGGTTCTAAAAAGATTTATTTTGACTAAAAAACAATATATTAGCTCTTTGTGACCCCAAAACTAACTTCTCTATGAAGTTTATGCATCTATCTACTGCATGTTACAATTTTCTTGACGCTTGTTCAAATTTTAGTAGTGTTGAATCTCTTTGGATCCTTTATCATAACTATTTTCAAGAGGTTAATATGTGCAATTTATCTGATCAAATGTTCACTTGTGATTTTATCTATGATAACATGAATTTATTTTTCACCTTTGATTATGCTAAAAATATATATCAATAACTTAGGTCTCTCTGGAATGACCTTTCTTCCTTAGCTAACTCCATTCCTGAACCTTGGTTGGTGATGGGGGAATTTAATGCCATTCTTTCTGATAGTGATAATCTAGGAACTTCTCATTATCCCATATCTTTTAGAGAATTTAGAGCCTTGATTGAAGAATGTTATCTGGTTGAAATCGATCTGACATGTGCTAAATTCACCTGGTATCACATACATTAATATCGGGTTATTTCCAGTAAACTTGATAGGGATTTAGTGAATGTACCAGATCATGATGTGTGGGAAACAATCTCAAGCATTACATTGCCTAAACTAAACTTCGACCATCATCCCATTATTGTTACCTTTCACTCAAAAAGAGTAAAGCCTAGTATCCCCTTCAAATTCAACAATACTGGGTCTAATGATCAGGACTCCTCTCATCTCATTCAATGTTTTTGGAATTATATGAGCCATCATTCCGATGCTTTTGGATGTATCACCAAGCTCAAGCATCATAATCATTGTCTCAAAGGTTGGTGTAACGCTAAGTTCAAAAAAATTGACAAGGACATTTCCAACCTAGAGAATGAGCTAAACCAAATTCAAATCAAATTCACCATCTTCGATTTTTCCTCTGATCCCCAAACTGAAATAAACATTTTCGTTAAGCTCATATCACTTTCAGTTCTAAAAGAAAACATTCAAAAACAAGTTTTCAAAAACAAAATGGCTCACAGATGGGGATAGAAACACCAAATTTTACAATGCCCTTTAAAGTATTAGAAAATTCAACCGTCCGCTATCTTGTCTCAAAGATAATGACAACATATTATCCTCTGAGGCTACCATTACTAATCATGTAGTAAATTATTTTGAAAACATTTTTAATGGACATCATATTAATAAGAATATTCTCCATGGAATAATCCTGACTTTGATCAATGAGGATGAAAACCTTTTTCTCTTGAATTCTCCCCTAGACTATGATATCAAATTCATTGTCTTCATTCTGAATCTTGACAGTGGTCCTGGTCCCGATGGCTTCAATAATGGTTTTTTCAGCACTACTGGGTTGTTGTTCATGCAAATGACTACAATCTGGTCAAATATTTTTTTAACACTAGAACCCTCCTTTATGGTCTCAATGCCTAATTCCTAACCTTAATTCCATAGGTGGATAATTCCTCAGATATCCATTTATTTAGACCTATTACTCTAATCAATTATATTTATAAAATCACTACCAAACTCCGTGCCAATATAATTTCTTCTCTTTGCAACAACATTATATCCTGGAATCAATTCAGATTTATAAAAGGTATATCTATTCAAGATTTCATTTTCCTCACCTCGGAATGCACCAACTCTCTTAACAAAGTCTCTAGAGGGGAAATATTTCCATCAATCTCGATGGTAGGAAGGCCTTTGATACCATTGATTGGTCTTTCATTTTCAAAGTTCTTCAAGCTTTTGTCTTGAATTATATCTTCATTAGTAGGATCTAATCTCTCTTAAAATCATCCTAAATATCCATTCTTTTCAATAGATCACCCAAGGGATACTTTAAATTCTCTAAGGGATTTCACCAATGTGATCCTCTCTCTTCCATCCTCTTTGCGATTGCGGAAGAATACCTTAGTAGACTGATCTCCTCTCTTGTTCATCCGGGTAATATTAAACCCATTTTGGCGGCCAGAAATCTAACTTTCCAGACCCATCATCTTTTTGCCGACGACATTATCCTTTTCCTCAATGGGAGTAAATGGAATATCCTTCACCTTAAACAAGCTTTATCCGATTTCAATGAGGTCTCAGGTCAACCCATCAGTTGGAAGAAATCATATATCTTCTTTGGAAAATTACCCCCCTCTCTAGGAGAGGTCACATAATATAAAATCTAGGCATCAAGGAAGGTTCCTTTCCTTTTACCTATCTGGGAGTACCCATTTTTTGGAGCAGACCTAAATCTATTTATTTTAACGCTGTTTTTGATCAGGTAATTAATCAAATTTCTTCCTGAAAGGGAAGTCTCTGTCCATGGCTGGTAGAATTTTCCCTGTGAAATCGACTATTATCTCCAAATTGGTGTATTCCCTCATGATCTAAAAATGGCTCCTTGGTCTTATCAAGTGAATAAATACCTATATTAAAAATCTTTCTTGTCTGGTAGCATCATTGAACAGGAACATGTTACGGTTCCTTGGTCGACCTACTACACCCCTCTTGAGAAAGGTGGCCTTGGTATAAGAAATATCAAACTATTAAATGAGGTCCTCCAAGCTAGGATCACTTGAAGACTGATCAATAATAAATTTGACTCCCTTTCCTTCCTTAAAAATAAATTTCTTGTGAGGGTAAAAAAGGGAATTTGAAATATGTCCAATCCTCTCTTTGGCCAGCCTTTAGAAACTTGTTTATCTGCATCATGGATAACTCTAGATGGTTGGTTAGATTGGACTCAACCATTCATTTTTTACTAGAAAATTGGACTAGCTCCCCCCTTTTCTCCATTATTCCTTCTAATTCTTCTCCTGAAAGAATGAACAACACCACTAAGGACGTGATGCAATCTAGAATTTCGGAGCTCCCTGACTCTATCATGAAGGTTGTTGATGGTTACCCATTCACTAATGATGATGATTTTCTGGTTTGGGAACCTACTCACAGTGGCCTTCTTGACTCCAAAATTGTTTACAATCATTTTTTCTTGGACTCTGAATCCATCTTTTCCTGGTTAAAGTCTTAAAAAACATTTGATCAAACCATCAAGGATTAATCTCATTTGGTGTATTGTGAACAACCGAATTTATTATGAGATTTGTCTCAAATATTTTGGCATCCATATCTGTCCAAAGTGTCCACTTTATCACCAACATAGAGAGGATATCAATCATATATTTTTATCATGTGCTATGGCCTCTGCTCTTTTGAATTTTATTAGTGACATTTTTTATTGCAGATGGACCTTTTCTGACAATATCCTCCTCCCGCTCAAATAATGTGTGGAGTTTGAAATCTCACCACAAGTCAAGAACATATTCTTAACTGATTTTGAGGATCTTGTACACATTATCGGGTATGATATAAATTCCATTATACAAAATAATTACTCGACCAATCTCATTGAAGTTCGGATGGGAATCCTGATTTTCATCAGAGATGTTGCAATAATCCATAAAGCTAATTGTGAAAACTCGATTGGAGATTTTGTGATCCTACGACGTCTGAAGATTAATGGAATTTTCCCTCACCTGAAATGCTTTGTTAAGGTATTCTTGCAAGCCCCTCTTCCTTGATGGATCATGATCTTTGTGGATGGGGCTTCCAAAGGTAATCTGGGTCATGCGGGTTGTGGAGAGATCTTCAGAGACTCTCAAGGACACTGCCAGGGACGTTTCTATGGAAGCTACTATTTCAACTCATCCCTTGAAGCTGAGATGTTGTATCTCATCCATGCCATACACTTTGTTAAGAACAAAATACGGGAACAACATCTGGATTGAAAGAGACTCCACTACCATTTTTCAGAAAATTTGGAAGGGGTGGTTCATGTTTCTTGGCCTCTTACTGTGAGTTGGAAGAACTTCCTGAACTCGCTCCTAGAGCTCAGCTATATTGCCACCCACACCTACCGTGAAGCTAATATCATGGAAGATTCTCTTTCTAACAAGGGAATCAACCATGAAATTACGCGGAATGATGGGTTTTTGGTTGATCTTCTCCCTCTTCCTTAGAAATATTGTAATAAAATTCCCTCTTTTAGACTTTTGTAACTTTCTTGCTTGCTTTTAATAAATTCTGTCTTGGTCATTAACCAGGACATTACCTTTATAAAATTGAATAGCAATGTACCCTTATGAATAGTTATATAAACTAATGAATAGTAACCTTACCTATGATATTATAGAAATTATATTCACGTAAAAGTAGGATATACCTATATCTTAGAATAAGAAAATAAGTGTTTTAATTTTTTTTTTTGGTAAAATTGTGATTTTAATTAAATATTTAATTAATCATATTTAGAAAATTATTTTTGACAAGAAGATAGCATTTTTGGATTCTTAATGTCAAAAATGGTTAAGGGGAATTTTTGGGAGTTTTCTAAAATACTTGAAATATTTGTGGATAGTAGAATCCAATAAATCACAATAAATGTTGAAACACGAATTTCCGCATCATGCATGATTCATGGATGATGCAAATGACCATTGGTTAGAATTTTCATGCATTTATTAATATTCTAGTTAAAGTAATACTCACTATTTCTTGTCTAATGAAAAAATAACAAACTAATGATTATAATATTATGAAACCCCCCCTCCTCCACTGTAAATACCACCCATACTTACCTCTTATCTTTGCTACACTCAAGCCTTGTGTGTTGCCAATATTTTGAATAAATCCATTCCCATGATCCTTCCCCACGTCCAAATTCCCCAAGTCTCTTCAAAATACCAATGCCTCTCCCCTTATGAAGGATCCCAAAGAGGATTGATTCAATAGGTAAATTCCTCTTTCGAATTTTGTTATTTCTATTATGTTCCTTAATTTTCTTATTTATTTCCTCAACTCAGGTCACCCAAATATTATAATAAATATAGTAACATACCTGTACTTGAATTCTCTTATGCTAATGGTATAATTCATCATCTTCTCTCTTTTCCCCATATTTTACATGAAAGAAATGAAAACACTGTTTGAGATGTGTTAATTTAGCAGAATCAAGGACGACGATTAATCAACTTCCATTATTTGTATTCAATTATAATCATGAAACCATTTTCATAATATATATATTATTCCTCATCTTTGGAACTAGAATCCTTTTGTACACATATCTTTTTTTTATAAATCAAAACATGTTCCTTGTGGAAAAAATGGCCAATGAACCCAAAATGATGTCACTAAAGTTATATATAATTATTCAACTTCACTCCAAGTAAACAAATTATGTTTTCAAACATGTAACCTTATGGATGTTCAATAATAAAAAATAACCTCAATTCCGTACAACCACCTTCATCATACATGTTTATCCAAACATGAACCAATCATTAAAACCAACCAAGCAAACATACCCGAACAATGAAATTGAACCTTATAACCGATTAAAAAGGTCTTGAATAAACTTAAAAATGTAAAAATAAATCAATTAACTATAGAAGAGGTACTTGAATTATTAATTAATAAACATAATTTCTTTATTTAGTTCATTAATAACAAGTGGAGAACACCCTCAGGCTTAAGGTAAGGGATCCTCCCCATTCCAATTTTATTCAAGATTGTCCTCTATGTTATATAATTTTATATGTGATACCTAATGATGGGGTATTATTTTGCACCTCCCCCATACATCAGACATGATGTATATGTGATGGGAAACTTTGTTCTATCTCATTAAATATCTCTTGAGTACACCTGGCACCATGCCGATAATCTGTAGGGAATTCTACGCAAACCACCATTGCTCCTTTGGGTTGCTCTATCTTTCTTTTTACCCAAATGTATTTTTCTTTAAGTTTTATGTAAAACTTGTAAATAATGTTTATATTATCCCAAAATATGTTCCAAGATCCGTACCTCACTATATTTTGGGGATACACATGTTTTTATGTGATTCACTCCCCGATACTTCTAAATAAGAAAAATAGTTTTAAGGGAACATCCCAAAATTTTACTTAATTTAAAGGGCACCCTATCCTCTATTTTAAGCCACCATTGTCTTTATAAAATAAGTTTTTTATTATTAAAACCATCTTGGTTCACTTATGGTTTTATATTAATGATTTTTCGGTTTCTATTTTAAAATATCTTTAGTGTTTTCCTTAAAACCACACTAAAATGTTTTAATGCAAAATATTTTTTAAATAATCATCTTACATGATGTCACTACTTTTTTACATCACTTAACATGTTATATTGATATTTTACCATATTAATGTCATTTTATGTTTTAATTACTTTCTCTCATGGACACTTGTATGATATTTCCATTCATTATGCATTATGTCATGAATGTGATACCCATTTCTTTCCATGAGTTCCCTTACATTTATGTATGATTGATTATGTATGATTAATTATGTGGAAAGAATATTCATGAACATGTTAATATGGGTTAACCCAGATATCACTCCAATGAATTGGGTAAATTTTTGTCTCATGAGATGGTATGTTCTACAATCATGGTGGTTACCCTTGGCTTCTGCTACTATGGGAAACGATCTGGGTAGTTAGCCTTGTCTCATACTACAATCATAATTTATATTGCTGACACATTTCTATGATTCCATGTTTATATGAATCCATGTTTATATTTTGTGATTAATTATGTTACATTCCATTTTTTTCTTTATGTCATGTTTTCTAACCCATGTGCTAAGGATTTATTCTTATTCTTATTCCCTTAATGGGATTTTAGCTCATCCCTTTGTTTATGTTATCCCTAGTTTGTCCTTGGAAGATGTATGCGAACAATAGGAGTTAGGGGTATATATGAAGACAAAATAATGGAATTTTATATTCAGTTCTATGTTTTTAGTTTTATGTACCTAGTCTTCCACGACACTAGACATCACGATCCTTGGCTTGTACACTGATGTATATTTATACGTAAAATCATTTAATGTTATATGTTAAAGGTTAGGGTCTCTATATCGCTAGACAAATAGATTTAATTTTTTTATTTCATTTGTAGAGATTTTTGTGCTCATCCCATGTTTTTAAAATTAATTTAATAGGGCTTTACGATATGTAATGGAAAGGAGAAGTCATGTTTAAATCAGTAAATATTTTTCATGAAATGAAAACGTGCTCCATTTTTAATAGTTTATATTATGGGAAAAATGACTACTAATAATAAGTTTCCACTTTGTAATATTTGATTTTGTTATGAGTGATTTTTGACCTAATTATCTAAAACTATAAACCCTAATGATCTTTTTTAGTGGAAAATGTAAATTGTAGTCTAAATAAACTAGAATATATAATGTTTAAGGATTGGTACTTATACATAAGATAAGAGATAATTCATGAAAGAACATCATATATTCCATTCTTTATGTGTAATTAATTGGAGTTAGTGATTTAATGCCTATACTAAGGATGATGTTGGTTGTCATGGATAATGCAGTGTCGGTCTGATTTTATTATTATTATTTGATGAAAATTTACTTTCTTTATATCAAAAATCAATGTGGTTGATGGAAAAAGGTGTTATGTTTTCGTCACATGTGATATGTCATTCAATTCATATTATTCGGTGAGTAAAGTAGAGAAGGAAAAATAAATTACTAAATAATTTTAATTAATTATTTTATCAATATGATGATTTAGAGGTTTTGGCTATTTATTTATAGAAGTTGAATATTTTATAATAAATATAGAATATCCTAATTATTTTTGGGATTAACTTATCATTTTATTTTTTTAAGATCAAAATTACTTTTGGGATAATTTATTTGTAATAAGTGAAAGTATATACTCCAATCATCATATTCATTACATGGTACTAGTGAATTAGGAGGCAATGGCTTATTCTATCCATTCTAATGATATATCAATTATTTTTTGTGCTGTAAAACATTTAAATGGTAACGTACTTATTATTTTATTTTATTTATTTTCATCACATTTAAAAAATGAAAATATTATATTTCATTTATCTATATGAAAACTAATACTTCTCATATACATTTCCCTTGGTTTATTATTCTAGAAATAATTCCAATATACCAAATTATTTTTTATATATATTTAATATAGAATAAATCATTTTATTAACATGGATAAAATTTTGAGAAATCTAAGTAAAATAAAATAAGATATTTCATGTTATTTAGGGAACCAAAACATGGTGCCTTCCATACCACTATATTTAACGAAAACACATATGATTGAAAATTGGACTAACCCAAATAAAAAAGAAAAATCATGACTAGAGAAGCCTCACCATGGTAAAAAATATTAATTATTTATTATAATATTTTAGTTTAAAGATATAAGAATCCCTATATCACATTTACATCACTAGTTTTCTCTCCAAGGATCTCGTGGAATTAAAATATAACAGGGGAGTATATATTCGAACATTCCATGGTGGCTACTCATGGCTAGTAGATATAAGGTTATTTTATTTTTTTAACCATAGTGAAAACCATACAATGGATTACTATACTATGTCATGGTTTATTTAATTTTATAATCACATATTTTTAGAAAGTTTTACGAGAGGGATTTTAGTATTTTATTTTTTTATTACATCATTATCTTCTAGAAGCCCCCTTTAGTGATTTACACTTTCACACTTGGTGATTTTATATAATCGAATGTTTTTCATTATTTTATTTAAGATCCATCAAATATTTTTCACTATTTTAATTATTTAGATTTAGTTCATTAGATTATTAGTTCCGTAATGGTGGAATACTCTTATATCAGTAGTCACTAGTCACTTAAGAGTTGGGATGTCATAATTATATAGATTATTTCTTAATCGTATCTATTAAACTCATTCATAAAAATTTTATTTTTATTTGGAATCATATTGATAATTAATTTAAATCTCATTTATTAATATTTTCACTACAAATATTATTTTAAGGGGGTATATATCAAATTATTGAGAGTAGAGAAATTGTTTTTGAATCATATTTTTCTTATAATGTTAAAACTGATGAATTTATTATGAATTATTTCCTATATTAAAATATTCAACTTAATTTAAGAAAAATTAATAGTTTTTATCAATTATAAGACAATAGAAATTTAATAACCATTTATCTAATTAATTTAATAAATTCATGACTTAATGAGTTAATATACTTTTATGAAACCCACCACTTGAATTTTATTTCTTACTTCTTACTTAGTTAATTATTTTTCATCATTCTATAACATAGTATTGTTAGTTAATTACAATATTATTAAGGTTATGAACACATGTTTAAAATTGCAAAAAATATACATTTATTGTTAATTTCATTTTCCTCATGGGAGTCATTTCTTAATTAATTTATACTACCCCTTAGTAGTTTTAATTATGGGACAAGATTTAGAAATTATAATCTTTAACACCCATTGGAATTAATATAAATGGTGTAGATAGAAATGTTTTTAGTAACATTTTATAGTGTTTTAGAGAACATAATAGTATTAAATTAATAGTTTATTAATCTAATTTTATTTAAAAAAATCTATTTCTTTTTTTTATTATTTTTACACATATGATTGTCTTGTTTTTATCATCATGGATAAACTGGTGTCTAAGTAGGAAAACAATAATTTGATCCATGAGATTTGATTTAATAAAACTTACAGAATTTAATCATTAGATTAAAAGTTAACTTCCTAATCATATATTAAAAACCATATTAATATATTCATATACCTCCTAAAAAAATGCCTCCTGTATAAATTTTATAATTAAAAAAGAAATTGTAGGAGTTGATATATTAAGGATTCATTCATCTAAAAACCTCACCATGGGATGAATCCTATTTTTCTTGTTAAAAATAAATTTAGTTCAATGAGTCATTTCATTGATTATAGGGCCCTAAATACCATCACTTTTAAGAACAAGTATCTATTGCATCAAATCGATGATTTGTTTGATCAAATTTAGGGAGAAAAACAATTCAACGATTTATCATAGATCAGGGTACCATTACTTGAAATTGAAGGAGGAATATATTTCCAGGATGAAATATCTGACTCCATATGGAAATTATGTGTCTGTAATTAATCCATGTTGGTTATATAATGCACCTGTAATATTTATAGAACTGATGAATTGTGTTCTGCATGATTCCTTATAGAAGATTATAATTGTTTTTAAAGATGATATATTGGTATATTCTAAAATCGAGGGGTAACATGAAAGACACAAATCATTGTTTTGAAAAAATTATGATGAAATAAAATATAGATAAAATTTACTATGTGTGAATTTTTATAGAGAAAATTTTCTTTTCTTAGATAGATTTTTTCTAAATATAGAGTTAATATTGACCATGCTAAAATAAAGGTTTTTCAATAATGTCCAAGACCATCAAATATAATAAAGATTCGTAATTTTCTTGGTTTATCTAGTTACCACTATTGATTCATTGAAAATTTTCTTGATTGTCTAGCCCATCGAATATGTTAAATAAAAAAGTAATTAAATTCATATGAATAAAAGAACGTGATGATTTTTTTTAGTAAATAAAATAATATTGTTGAGTTCTCTGGTTTTGGGAACCCCCTATAGAAGTGGATAATTTTTCACCTATAATGATGCTTCATTTAATAGACTCGGTTGTATCTTGATCAAGAATGATCATGTAATTTCTTATTCTCTATAGTAACTGAAACAATTTGAGTTAAATTATCTTATCCCTGATTCTAAATTATATACTGTGATTTTTTTCGTCATAAATTGAGGCACATCATTTATATAGAGTAAAGTATGAAATATATACTGATAAAAAAAATTAAGTATATATTCACTCAGAAAGAATTGAACATGTTATATAGAATACAGTTAAAACTAATAAATGATTATTATTGCATGATTCCTTATCAACTTATAAAGTAAAAAAATATTATGATATGTTTTGGAAGGATAATAATACATTAAACATGTTACATTTGGTACATAACCATACTGTTAATGATTTGATGAATTTTGTATTGGAATTAATGCATTCAAGAACCTACTATATTTTGTATTGGGTTTCAATAAAATCATATCAATTAGAACGAATTATGAAAAATTATATAGATGATTATGTTTAAAAGGAAATGGTATATTTTATTAATAAGAGTAAGTTTCCTGAATTTAATATTGAGAAAGAAGAAGATTTGTGATTTTTAAAGAGATTATGTGCACCGTGGGATTCCCAGTTGAAGAGAAATTTTTTGTGAAGGTCATAGTTTGTTTTTATCTATTCACCATGGAAACACTAATATATACAGATACCTTCAAGAGTATTACCTGTGGAATGAAATGGAAATAGTTATTGTTGAATTTACCATGAAATGTTTGACATTTCAATACATTATGCCATAATGAAAATTACCTAAGGGAATTATTCATTATTTTCCAATTAAAAAGCAGAAATGGAAAAAATATATTAATGGTTCTCATGGTGGGATTTACATGTAAATCATTACGTAACAATGTGATTTGGTTTATTGTTCATAGATTAACTAAATATTTACATTTCCTTCCCATTAAAGATATTATGCCAATAAGACCCCCAAACAATTTATGGTATGTTTCTCTTAAATAAATTAAATTAATTAGGTAGCATATAATTCATGAATCACTAATTAGATATCATGATATACATGGTTATTATAGGATATAGTCATAACATATCCATTAAACATAAATTATCCACTTATGTGTTTTCAATTTCTAAAAATGGACAAAAACCATTGCGATCTGGGTGACATTTGGAGTCTGATATAATCGACTTAATTTTTGGTGACTAGTAACATACCCATATGAATTGAAACATACACTTATGAATTGTAATATGACCCTTATGAATGGTACCCTTACCCATGAATGTGTAAATAAAATTTAGGCACCTTAAAAATGAAGACAAATATTTCAAGTGTTTGTACATTTCGATTGAAAGATGATTTTGATTAAAAATTAAATTTATCATATTTAGATAATTATTTTTGAAAAATTTAGTTCATTTTTGGATTCTAGACATCAAAAAATGGCTAGAGTGAATTTTTTAGATTTTTTCCGAAACAATTGATTTTTTGTGAATAGTAAAATACATAAATTTACCATATAAATACATTATAACTTAAATACACTATTCATAATATCATGAGTAATTTAAGAATCCAAATATATAAGTCACTTGAACTTATTGCTTTTCTATGTCTTGAAACCCTCACTGTAACACCCGAGACATTTATGAGAAATATTTTGTTTTTAAATCATCAAATGAATCTTTCACTACACACAACACCAGATTGGCTTACTTTACACGCAATCATGGCCTTCCTCGATAGCTTGCGTCGTACGCAATACCGAGTTTCACTAAACAACGATATGCTATTAAAATATTATTAAAACTAGCCGTTATGAATAGTTATAACTACTTTTTGAAATTTTATAAATTTTATTTTTCAAAATGGACGTCATTTTTGGATTTGGAATATCGAAATTAGCCTAGGGTGAAATTTTTTTATTTTTCTGAAAACTTTCAATTTTTGATGAATAGTGAAACCACTAAGTGGTAGATAAAAAAATTGAATTTTTCATAAAACTTAATTTTACCACTTCTGTGAGTAGAATTTCAAAAATCCAAGAGACACGGTTGATGTCAATAAGTAAAATGTGGTTCGATGAGATGAAAATAATTTTTTTGGTGAATCGTAACTTTTTACTTTTATTTACCACGGTTAAAAGTAAATAGGGTAATTAAGGTTAAAAATGATATTATTATTACCCTAACACATGTCCTAATTATATTGGATAAGTTTAATTCGACAAAAAACAACCTTAGGAATAACATATGACCATTTAATCCCACTTGGATTTGATTAAGACATTTATTATCAATTTACTTAAAGAAGGGTTAAAATAGTTAAAATCAAAGTTTAATAAGTAAATCATTTTTAATATAAGGTTATGCATAAGATAAATTCGACTATAAATATTAAGTAGAAATCTATAACAATTTCCAACATAATGGTATTTTATTTATAATTTTTAGACATTAAATAATTTAATTTATTTATGACACAATGATGATGCAATAATTATCTTATTAATGAAATATTGACATAATTGATGTTATAAATACCCAAATAAATGTAATTTGAGAATTTTTATGAATAACAATAATTTTCTAGGATAATATGACATGTTATTAGTGATTTAATGAATTTTTTTCGAAATAATCATTCTTTTATAAATTTAACAAAAATCAATTACTAAATAGTGTCAAAATTGACATAAAATAGGTTTTAAAACAAATATTATATTACTAACTGATATTTTATTCCTAAAAATATAAGGTTCGGAAAAATGACTTAGATAATGTTTTATATATTAATAATAAACAACTTGGTGTTCGTTTGGCTTTTTATAGTAAGTTTATTAACCTTATAGTGTAAGAACACATGAAAACAAGGTAAAAGTAAAATTATTTAACTTAATGTTAAATCTAAATGATAAGGTTAAAATAGGAACCTAAACTTGTCTAACTTCTATTGGATGAGTGGATTTAGACCCATACCCACCTTATCTTAGAAATAAATCAATTTGTAGCTATTTAAAACCCAATTTGTCTTTATAATAAAATAATATTTTTTGTTATTCCAATGGTGCCCCTCTCCTCCCTTATAAAAGGGAACTTCCTCCCTCTCTTCCTCACACCACATTGAGCCTTCATGCTCGGCCCACCCCTACCAATTTCTTCTCTACACTTCACTAGAGACATCATAGAGGTACTGGTATTCTTCAAAGAACAATTTTAGTGCCTTAAAAGGAGGTCTCAAAGAAGCGCTTCAAAGAAGAGGTAATGCCCGTTACCGATTCTTTCATCTTTATTTCTTCTTCCACTTATTCTTCTTTAGTTGTTTCATCATGAAGTAATAACATCAGTATCACTCATATACTGATATGTTATTATAAGTATGAAACAACCCTATTTCACCATCTATCCATCCTATGGATAATGAAATCACCGCGTGTGCGTACGTACGAAATACTGTCTCCACGCCGTGGTGTAATCTATTTTCCACCACCACCTTACATGGATGGGTATAATGGTGTAAAAAATGTATATATATGATTATTTTAAATTGATATGGATTATGAAATATTATACATACACTCCAATAAAATTCCACGATCATGGGAATGATATCATCACTCGTGCGTATGTACGGAATACCGTCTCCACGATGTGATGCGACTCGTTCTGCATGATCTTCATTTCATAATGATTATATAAATAAATTTAATGAATGAATATGATATATATATTACACTAATACCATTCTGGAAATGAGGTATCTATAACCTAAAAAATAAGAATAAGAATTTATTCAACAAAACACGCATAAGAACAAAAAGTAATAAACACCCAAATAACAAGTAGTAATGAAATATTACTAATAATAAGATAAGAATATTACCATATATGACATAATAACAATGAGTATGATTCTGTAATAAGTCAATGACCTTATTTAAATCATTATACAGGAGGTTTAGACACTTACGAAGAAAATTGTACCTAAGGTAAGGGAAATATCACAATCTCATTTTTATCCGGGATTGTTTATACTTTGAATTTACTGGGGTGCATTTTATCATCCACATCCATGTTTCCTCAATATGTAATATTGACATCATTCTACACTAGTTTATATCCAATTTTACCATTCGGTGAGTTTTTAGTAAATGATATGAAAGGAATCTTTTGTCGTTTTTCGTACGAGGTACTTTTTGACTTTTCTGACAAAAGTACGAGAAGAATGTTTTCTTTTAACTTATACGACATGAATGGATTTTTAAAACATTATTTCCAAGAAGCATCCCTTAAAAGTTTTCATGTTTATTTTTAATCATCTTATTTTATTTTAGAATTTTATGAAATGTTAAGAAAGGAAAAATGTTTTTTTAAGTAGAAAGGATATTTTCCACAAGAATGGAGTTCAAGCGTTTTATAAAAATTATTTTACATCTAAGATAATAAAGGGTTCTGTTTCTATCCCTATCATTACATTTATTTTATTATGTTGTGATGGAATTATTTTTATGAATTCCTTTATCTTATATGAGTTGTTTTATGATGTCATGATGTTTAAGATTCCCATTTTTATTACATGGGTTATGCTATGATGTATGGTTTATGATTTTGTGGAACACATAAGAATGGTATCATTATGAGATGGGTGGGACCTAAATCTCCCTCCAATTCATTGGGTAAAGATTTTATATCTCATGAGATAGATATGGCTAAAACGGCAGGTTAAACCGGTTCAGTGAAACAGGACTGGAACGAGGAGTGAACTCGGTTTAGAAATGGACTTTGTCCAGTAAGATAGTCTTGGCAACGAGTCTTGACTACTAAGAAATGATTCTCTATGATTATGTGTGTATGACACAAAGTTTCATGTTTTAAGTTATGATTATTACGATTACATTTTACTACTATGATTTATCCCATGTTATGAAATTATGATCTCTTTTGCAGGTTAAGATTTCAAAAAGTTAAGTTCTTATGAATATGATGTGATTGACATTTCTTTTGTTTAACCTTACTAAGAATTTGAGCTCACCCTTTTGTATGTTTTATTTCCCCAGGTCAGGAAGAAGGTTATTAAGTAAGATATGCCAAAAGGGACTATAGATATGATGAAATAAATGGGAGACAGTGTAGACGCTTTATGAACCAGTTGTTTATGTTTCCCAGTTTCTAAAGACACTATACCTATATGGTCCTTTCCTAGTTTTTTTATATGTTGTAATAAGTTTGCTTCAATTTTGAAGTAATAACAATGTATGTCAAGTATGGGTCGTTATAGTTGGTATCAGAGGCAATGGAGGTAGGAATGTATCCGATCCTTGGGAACTCTCACATGTGAGCGTTGGACGAAGCATGGCTCTCCGCCCAAGGGCTTCATGAGGAAATGGCTGCCACTGGGGATGGTGGTGTGTCCCACCCATGGGGTGTAGCCGCCCATGGAGTGCCCTGATAGGTATCAATTATAGTCCACTAGAAGTAATTCCAGACCGTTATAGTTGGTATCAGAGGAAAGGTATAGTCATCCTTTGGAAACTAGGATGTGAAAGCCTTAGTAAGAACCCTAAGGACAATTCTAAGCATATAACACAATCTTATGGTTTTAGAAATGACCATGAATAACCTAGGATAAGACCTTAAGTGTTAAATTTTATTCTTGATTATGTGGCTTTCCTATTATAATTAGTGTTTCTCACACTATTCTTCTTGGTTTTAGTCAATGGCTGGAACCCGAAGGAACCGTGTTAATGCGGAATATGATGGGAAATGCAATGATTGCCCCCCTGTGCAACCAAACGTTATGGGAGATGGAATGAAAAATCTTGTAGCCATGCTCACACAACATTCTCAAGCTATGAATCATGCAAGACTTCCAAACGAGCAAAGGAAGGAGCAACATTATGTTGAATCCTTCATGAGGCAGTGTCCACCTTCATTCAGCGGGTCTACTGATCCATTAATTACTGAACAATGGATTAGTACTACTGAAAAGATATTTTCAGTTCTTCAATGATCTGAACAAGATAAATTCATCCTAGCAGTGTATCGTTTGGAAGGAGATGCTGATCAATGGTGGAATCTTATCAATAATATGAGGCAAAGAGATGAAATTGAGTCCATGGAATGGGACAAGTTAAAAAACTTATTTTTCAATAAGTACTTCCCTCATATTCTCTGAACAATGATGGAGAAAGAGTTTCTTGAACTGAAGCAAAAGGATGATGAATCTGTTGGTACCTATGAAGAAAATTTTACAAGACTTGCAAGGTATGCTTCTGGTATTATTATCCAACCTGAGAGTAAGATCGATCGATTCTTTAGTGGCTTAAAACCAAGTCTTCGAATGGAGTTAGCCATAAGGTACTTCAATAGCTACGAGGAAATTGTTCGATGTGCTCTCAAAGTAGATATAAATATTGGAGTAACTCATCAGTCTTATGGGTTTGATAAGAATAGGAAAATGGAATTCAAAGGAAAATATAAAGAGCACACTGAAAAGAAGATGAGATTTCCCTTATGCTCAATGTGTGGAAAGAAACATAGAGGGAGTTTTCTTAAAGGGACAAGTAAATGTTTCAAATGTGGAAAGGAAGGTCATCGGGCATTTGAATGCCGCAATGATGGGAAGAAGATGTCTAATGATGCAAACAAAGGAAGGGATACACAGAATGAACCTACTACACTTCAATGTTTCAAGTGCAAGGAGATGGGGAATTATGCCAATAAATTCCCTAATCCAAGGGTTGTTGATGATGATCGACATCAACAAAATCTTAAGGCTAAAGACAACGGAAAATCAGATGCAATTTCTATCAGCGATGTGGAGTGCGATAACGATGTGGTGAAAGGTACACTTACCATCCACTCTAAATTAGCAAATGATTTATATGATTCTGGATCCACCCACTCTTTTATTTATGAATATTTTTCTAAGGTTATTACCATATTACCTCAACAATTAGATGTTGAGTTAACTGTGAAAACACCTAATGGCACAATAGTCGCATCAAAAGTTTATAATTCTTCTCCGATTGATGTTTGTGGGAAAGTGCTTCCTGAAAATCTTGTGATCCTTCCTATAGTGGAATTTTATGTGATTCTTGGCATGGATTGGATTTATTTATATGGAGCTCATATCAATTTCCAAATAAGGGAAGTCACATTTCATATTCTAGATCAATCTATGATCGTATATCGATGAAAGGATAAACATAACCTTCCAGTGGAAATTTCTTCCATCTTATGGGTCTTGATTCCACTAAATGAAGGTTATTTATATCAAATGGTTGGTGAGAAAATCAAGATTAAGAATATTCCCATTGTACGGGAGTTTGATGATGTCTTTCCGGAGGAATTTCCGAGTATTCCACCAAATCGTGAAGTTGATTTTTCAATAGAACTCGAACCGGGTGCTTTTCCTATTTCAAAGACACCTTATAGAATGGACCCAATTGAGTTGCAGGAATTGAAGAAGTAACTCCAAGAGAATCTTGATAAGGGGTTCATACACCCCAGTGTGTCACCTTGGGGAGCACCTATTCTGTTTGTTAAGAAGAAAGATGGATCAGTGAGACTCTGCATTGATTATCGAGAAATTAACAAGATCACTATCAAGAACAAATATCCTCTCCCACGCATTGATGACTTATTTGACCAACTACGTGGAGCTCAATACTTTTCCAATATTGATCTTTGTTCAGGGTATTATCAATTAAGGGTCAAAAGGGAGGATATACCAAAGACGACATTCCGTAAAAGGTATGGAAACTATGAATTTATAGTGATGCCATTTGGTCTTACTAATGCCCCTGTTATCTTCATGGATCTGATGAATAGAGTCTTTAGAGACTATCTTGATCAGTTTGTGGTAGTCTTTATAGATGATATTCTTGTATATTCAAAGAGAAAGGAATAACATGAAGAGAACTTGAGAATTATATTGAAGACCCTGAGAAAGGAGAAACTTTATGCCAAATTTACCAAGTGTGAATTTTGGCTTTAAAAATTTGAATTTTTTGGGTCACATAATCTCAAAAGAGGGGATATCTGTGGATCCAGCAAAAATAAAGGTTATCGAAAGATGGTCGAGACCAACAACAGTAACTAAGATCCAATGTTTTCTTGGTTTGGCTGGATATTTTCGACGTTTTGTGAAATATTTTTCACGATTATCTAATCCACTCACCAAGTTGACTCAGAAAGGGGTTAAGTTTGTTTGGACAGAAGAATGTGAAGAGAATTTCAAGGAGTTGAAAAGAAGATTATCCAGTGCACCCGTGCTCACACTACCTTGTAGTGGAGAAAGGTTTGTGATCTATAGTGATGAATCCAAGAAAGGATTGGGGTGTGTTCTTATGAAAAATGATTTGGTGATAGCTTATGCCTCACAACAGTTGAAAATCCACGAGAAAAATTACCCAACTCATGATTTGGAGTTAGCTGCGGTAATATTTGCATTAAAGATTTGGAGGCATTATCTTTATGGTGAAAGGTGTGATATTTATACTGATCATAAAATTTTAAAGTATATTTTCACACAAAAGGAGATGAATATGCACCAAAGAAGATGGTTGGAGCTGATTAGGGATTACGACTGCTCAATTCATTACCACCCTGGGAAAAAAACAAGGTGGGAGATGCATTAAGTCGACAAGACCATGCTAGCTTATCCATGATGATGATCACAAAAGATCCAATATTTATGGATTTACAAAGGATGTATCTTGGAATTTTAATTGAAGGGGGAAAATAGTATCTTTCTCAAATGAATGTTCAACCATATATACATGTGAAGATTAAAGAGGCACAGAAAGAAGATGTCGAGTTACAAAATAAGGTAAGAAATATTCCTGAATTCAACCTTGATTATGATGGGATAATAATGTTCAGGAATCAGGTTTGTGTTCCTCCCATCCCAGAATTAAAGAAGGAGATGCTAGATGAGGCTCATTGTTGTTCATTCTCTATTCATCCTGGAAGCACGAAGATGTATATGGACCTGGAAGAGTACTTCCGGTGGGATGGCATGAAAAGAGATGTTGCTGAATAGGTCTCTCGATGCTTGGTCTGTCAGCAAGTTAAAGCTGAGAGACAGAAGTCTAAGGGGATGTCACAACCATTTCCCATACCCGAACGGAAATGGGAAAACATCACTGTGGACTTTGTCACAGGACTTCCTAAAACATCCAAAGGCAATAATTCTATCTAGGTCATAGTTGATCATCTTAAAATTCTACACACTTCATTGCTATTAGAGAGGATTTCTCTCTGGATCAGCTTGCCAGGGTATATTTAAAGGAAGTGGTAAGATTGCATGGGGTACCACTTTCTATTATATCTAATCAGGATCCGAGATTTACCTTGAAGTTCTGGAGAAGTCTTCAGCATAATCTGGATACAGAGTTGAGTTTCAGCACTGCTTATCATCCTCAGAAAGACGGCCAGTCTGAGAGAACAATTCAAACTCTAGAAGATATTTTGAGATCTTTCTCTATGGATTTCAAAGGTGGTTGGGATCAACACCTACCTTTGGTGGAATTTTCTTATAACAATAGCTTTCACTCCAGTATTCAGATGGCTCCTTATGAAGCACTCTATGGAAAGAAATGCAGGACTCCAACTTGCTGGGATGAAGTTGGGGAAAGAAAGATATTAGGACATGATCTTGTTGATGAGATGGCAGAAAAGGTCAGATCTATTCAACAACACATAAGAGTAGCTCAAAGTCGACAGAAAAGTTATGCCGAAAACCAAAGAAAAGACCTAGAGTTTGAAGTGGGTGATAAAGTGTTCTTACGAATATCTCCCAGGAATAGGGTCATGATATTTGGAAAGAAGGGGAAGTTGAGCCCTAGATATATCGGTCCTTTCGAAATACTAGATTGTGTTGGAAAGGTAGCTTACCGATTGGCGCTTCCACCGATTCTCTCTCAAGTTCACGATGTGTTCCATGTATCTCTCCTGAGAAAGTACATACCTGATCCTTCACATGTACTCAGCTCAGAAGTTGTACCGTTGGAGGAAGATCTTTCTTATGAAGAACAACCGATAGAGATTCTGGATCGTAGAAAAAAAGTCCTTCAGAACAAGACCACTCGCTTGGTGAAAGTTTTATGGAGGAACCACCAATTAGAAGAAGCTACTTGGGAGCTTGAGGATATGATGAGGGAGAGGTATCCTCATCTGTTTGTTACAAAGTGACGAATTTTGAGGGCGAAATTCATTTTAAGGGGGGTAAAATGTAACACTCGAGACTTTTATGGGAAATATTTTGTTTTTAAATAATCAAAGGAATCTTTCACTGCACACAACACTAGATTGGCTTTCTTTACACGCAATCGTGGCCTTCCTCGATATCTTGCGTCGTACGTAATGCCGAGTTTTCACTAAACAATGATATACTATTAAAATATTATTAAAACTAGCCGTTATGAATAGTATTAACCACTTTTTGAAATTTTATAAATTTTATTTTTCAAAATGGACTTCATTTTTCGATTTGGAATATCGAAATTATCCTAGGGTGAAATTTTGGTATTTTTCTGAAAACTTTCAATTTTTGATGAATAGTGAAACCACTAAGTGGTAGTTTAAAAAACTGAATTTTTCATAAAACATAATATTACCAGTTCTGTGAGTGGAATTTCGAAAATCTGAGAGACACGGTTGATGTCAATAAGTAAAATGTGGTTCAATGAGATGAAAATAATTTTTTGGTGAATAGTAACTTTTTACTTTTATTTACCACGGTTAAAAGTAAATAGGGTAATTAAGGGTAAAAATGATATTATTATTACCCTAACACATGTCCTAATTCTATTTGATAAGTTTAATTCGACCAAAAACAACCTTAGGAATAAAATATGACCATTTAGGCCCACTTGGATTAGATTAGGACATTTATTATCAATTTACTTAAAGAAGGGTTAAGATAGTTAAAATCAAAGTTTAATAAGTAAATAATTTATAAAATGGGGTTATACATAAGATAAATTCGACTATAAAGCTTCATTAGAAATCTAAAAAGATTTCCAACATAATGGTATTTTATTTATAATTTTTAGACATTAAATAATTTAACTTATTTATGACACAACGATGATGCAGTAATTATCTTATTAATGAAATATTGACATAATTGATGTTATAAATACCCAAATAAATGTAATTTGAGACTTTTTATGAATTCCACTAATTTTATAGGTTAATATGACATGTTTTTATTTATTTAATTAACTTTTGTCGAACTAATCATTCTGTTATAATTTTAACAAAAATCCATTACTAAATAGTGTCAAAATTGACATAAAATAGTATATATACACTCCAATAGGAAACTAAACTTGTCTAAATTCTATTTAATGAGATTATTTCCACCCATCCCCACATTATCTTAGAAATAAATCAATTTGGAGCTATTTAAAACCGAATTTGGCTTTATAATAAAATAATATTTTTAGTTATTCCAAAGGTGCCCCTCTCCTCTCTTATAAAAGGGCACCTCCTCCCTCTCTTCCTCACACCACTTTGAGCCTTAAAGCTCGGCCAACCACTGCCAATTTCTTCTCTCCACCTCCCTAGAGACATCCTAGAGGTCCTGGTCTTCTTTAATGACCAATTTTAGTGCCCTAAAAGGTGGTCTCAAAGAAGCGCTTCAAAGAAGAGGTAATGCCCGTTACCGATTCTTTCATCTTTATTTCTTCTTCCACTTCTTCTTATTTTGTTGTTTCATCCTTAAGTAATAACAACAGTATCACTCATATAATTATATGTTATTATAAGTATGAAACAACCCTATTTCACCATCTATCCACCCTACGGAAAATGAAATCAGCGCGCATGCGTACGTACGGAATACCGTCTCCACGCCGTGGTGAAATCTATTTTCCCCCACCACCTTACTTGGATGGGTATAATGGTGTAATGAATGAATATATATGATTATTGTAAATTTATATTGATTCTTAAATAGTATACATACACTCCAATACAATTCCACGATCATGGGAACGATATCATCGCTCGTGCGTACGTACGGAATAACGTCTCCACGATGTGATGCGACTCGTTCTACATGATCTTCATTGCATAATGATTATATAAATGAATTTAATGAATTAATATGATATATATATTACACTAATACCATTCTGGAAATGAGTTATCTATAACCTTAAAAGAAGAATAAGAATTTATTCGACAAAACACGCATAAGAACAAAAAGTAATAAACACCCGAATAACAAGTAGCAATGAAATATTACTAATAATAATCTAAGAATATGACCATATATGATATCATAACAATGAGTATGATTCTGAAATAAGTCAATGACATTATTTAAATCATTATACAGGAGGTTCGGACACTTATGAAGCAAATCAGACCAAAGGTAAGGGAAATATCACAATCTCCTTTTTATCTGAGATTGTTTATACTTTGGAATTTACTGGGGTTCATTTTATCATCAACATCCATGTTTCCTCAATATGTATTTTTTTCATCATTCTATAATATTTTATATCCAATTTTACCCTTCGGTGAGTTTTTAGTAAGAGATATGAAAGGAATCTTTTGTCGTTTTTCGTACGAGGTACTTTTTGACTTTTCTGACAAAAGTACGAGAAGAATGATTTCTTTTAACTTATACAGCATGAATGGATTTTTTAAACATTATTTACAAGAAGCTTCCCTTAAAAGTTTTCAAGTTTATTTTTAATAAACTTCTTATAGTTTAGAATTGTATGACATGTTAAGAAAGGAAAATTGTTTTTGGGCACACCCTTTTGTATTCTTTCTTTCCCCAGGTCAGGAGGAAGGTTATTAAGTAAGATATGCCAAAAGGGACTATAGATATGATGAAATAAATGGGAGACAGTGTAGACGCTTTATGAACCAGTTGTTTATGTTTCCCATTTTCTAAAGACATTATACCCATACGGTCCTTTCCTTTTTTTGTTATATGTTTTAATAAGTGTGCTTCAATTTTTAAGTAATAACAATGTATGTAAAGTATGGGTCGTTATACTCACTATTTCTTGTCTTATGGAGAAAGAATAAATTAATGAATATAATATTAAGAAACCCCTCCTCCCCTCCACTATAAATACCACCTCTCTCATTCTCATTTATTCACACCTCTCAAGTCTCACGCCTTGAATAAATTATGCTCAAATATTTCCATAAAATACTCCCTAATGTAGAACATCCCTTGGTCTCCTCAAAATACCAAATCCTCTCCCCCAAAGAGGCTCTCAAAGGAAGATAGATTCAAGAGGCAAAACCCCATTTTCAATTCTGTTGTTTTCTTTTCAAGTTCCTTTGTTATCTTTTCTATTCTCACATATTAACATAAAAATGTAATGAATAATACATTACCTTAAATTTAATTTAATTTTTTTATGATAATGTAATATTCCATCACCATCTTCTATTTTCCCTCCTTTTATACTATTACTGAAAGCACCGTCTGAGATGTGTTAATCTATCACATTCAAGGAAGTTAGGTTTTAAATTTGCATTACTATCTTCAATAATGGTCATGAAAACTTTTTAATGGTGAAAAAAGATAATAATATATGTATTTTATATTAACTAATGTTCTTTAAATCCTTACACACTTAAAATATAAAATAATAATTCAAAACAATTTCATTGTCCACAAAACCACCAAGTTAATCCAGGTGTTTATCATTAACTTTTATCTAATGAGTCATCCTAATAGTTTATAACCAAAATAATTATGAGATCATTTATATCTCCATAATTTCGTGAATAATAATGTGAAAAATTCTGGATTTTTAACCACATTTCAAATAAACTTTTACTCATGAATACAGGTAAACCAATCATGAAAACCAAGATAGAAAATTCTTCAAAAACAATAAAATTGAACCTCTTAAACCCATCAAAAAGTCTATGAATGAAAATAATAAGGTTAAAATAAATATATTTAATATATAATAGGCTATTTAATTGTTAATTAATGGATCTAAATTTGATTATTTTTGTTATTAAGATCAATCGAAGAAGACATTCAGACATAATGCAAGGGTTTTCTCATATGACTTTTAATTTTGTGAGATTTCCATTGCTCACCACTTATTTCATTCATGTGGTGTATGTGTATTGACATTTTATATATAATATAAAGATTTTATTTATATTAATGGTATTCTATGATTAATTTAGGAACTATTAATTTTTGGTAATATGACTCAATTGTTTACAATGTGGTAAGGGACTTTTTCTCAATTTAAATTTCATTGAGACTTGGTATTGTACACATAATATTTCTTCTGTGGTGTATCAACTACCCATTTGAGATCATTTTTTCATTTGAAATTTTATTTCTTTTAAATATACATTTTATTTTATCATAGATATGATTATTTCTTTTAGACGTATACCATTTCACATACGGTGATTGTTTTGAATTCTATTTTACTGGGGAAATATTGATGAATCTTTATCCTCTACTCAATAAGGATATCAAAAAGTAATATTATAATTGTATTATATCTATTTATAAATAATTATTTGGACTATTAGTATAGCGACCTTGCCATTTCTTACATTACTAATACATAATTTCAAATATAAATAAATAATAGTATTACACATAGAGGATCCAAAGTTTTAGTGTCTTGGGGAAACTTGGACCACACATAACAAAATACAAAATATAACATAAACATTTATTTAATTTCCTCTTCTCTAGATTCTTATTGGCACTTGTCCTCTCCTTAGTACATGTAGCTACCTGAGGATATACATCAAAAGGGGTGATATAGAAGCCCAGTAATAGGATAGATAAGAACAATATATCATGGGGTGAGAATAATCATAACATAGGAAAAACACTGTGAACATTAGAGGAGCATAAATAAAAGACTTTAAATGTGACAATGAATAAAAATGAAACATCATGTCTTAGTGGTTAACTACCACACATACTTATAAACCAATCTAGAATCTTGTTCACAAATCATTTCACATTTACTCATGAGATTCATCACATTACCCAATTCATTGGAGTGCTGTATAATTCTGGGTGCACCCGCGACATTTAAACATTCATATTGCGCTATATAATTCCGAGCGCACCCGTCACATCATAACATTATCATTTATCATGCATGACACAATGAACATATAACCAAAATTAACATAATGAACCCATGAAAAGGAATTTGTTTTATATCATAATAACACATTCATAAAAATTGGGTTCCCAAAAGAATGAGGGAATAACATTCATGTTACAAGAACCATCAACTCTGAGTGAGAAATAAAAGGTGTGTTCTTAAGAGAAGAGTTATTTTGGAAAAAAAAAATTGACATAAAAACCAGTGAAAAAAATTTATATCCCAGAAAAGGAAAGAAAATGAATAAAAAATTAACTTTATGGAGTAACCATAGCAAAAATGGAGTGCAAGAGGGGGAACCTGAAGGATGGAAGTTGAGTTCGAGAATTTCCCCTTACCTTGTACCCAACTGCTTCTTTCTCTTTAATGTCTGGTATAATGACATTATATTCATTAATTATAAAACCAGATCCATGTGTACATTAATAGGGATAATTCTGGTTTCATTATGTCATATTATGTTCCTCTGGATGACTTATAGAGTTTAGAAACGTTGTTCAGGGATGTTCTTTTTTATGGGTTTTCTTGGGTGGTTCACTTGTATTCTTAAATTAAAGTACGGGTAGAACATGGGTAAACATAAAGATATTATATTATATTTTATTAATGATATTACAAGAGCTTGAATTACTTTATAATGAATTATATTATATCCATGTGGGTGAATCATTATATAATAATTAAATGATGATTATTTGGGTTAATTTGAGCGGTTTTTGGATCACAACAAACTTGTTTTAACTTTTCACTTAGTAATATGGACATAGGTTATTTCCATGAAATTATATAGTACATAATACATATAAAATATTCTGGTTCAACCATAAAAATGGTTTCATTACCAGATCTAAAGGTAGAAATGGCAGAAGAAGTCATGTTGTTCTTGAAGGTGATGGATTAACACCTCACAAACAACGTTCTCTTTAATAAAATAAAAGGAAAAGGGAAAGGGGGTTGGATGATATAATATCACATTAGAATCATAAAATAATATTATATGTATAATAATGGAGTTAAACTACAATTTAGAAGAAGATAGGTGGGGAGAGATCAAGAAATGAACATGAACTTGAAAGGAAATTAAAGGAGAAGAGGGAGGGAAATTACCTCTTTAATCCTTCTCTTGATAACCTCCTTAAGGGCATACGATTGGTCTTTTTATGAGACCAACAGCTCTTGGACGTGGTGAAGGGGCTAGGGAAGGTGTTTGGGAAGAGTTTAGAGAAGGCCTGGAGCTTGAGAGGTGTGAGGAAATGAGGGTGGGAAGGGTGGCTTTTATAGTGGAGGGGAGAGGGGTTTCCTTAATATAAAATACATTAGATTTTTAATTTCCCCTAAGACAAGGAATAGTGAGTCTTGAATGGCCAATAATAGTAATATTATAATTTAATCTCGAACCAAGTGGACTTACATCAGCAGAACATCACATATGACCCTATAATTAGCTTATTTAGCTTATTTTGTATATTACATCATTTCACTATTCATAAAAAATTCAAGTATCTCAGAAAAATCCAAAAAATTTACCCCAACCATTTTTCGATGTCTAGAATCCAAAAATGAATTCAATTTTTCAAAAATAACATTTTAAATATTATTATTTTAATATTTAATCCATATCATAATTTACATAAAACCAGTTTTTAAGATTAAAACTGATTTTATAGTACTTTCAAAAATTACGTACGGTATTATAAAATTATCTAATAATTTATGAATAAATTTTAGGGAAATAAATATTGTTTTAAATTAATTAATTAATTATAATTATTTATTTATTACTTACAAAAAACCAAAACGTTTACTAAGGTCAAATTGTCACTTTCTAAGATGTCTATATTTTATTAAATTATTCATAGGTATTTTTACTCTTATGTTGGATGATATAATATTCATAAGGGTCATATTACTATTCATAAGGGTATGTTAGTATTCATAAGGGCAGGTCGCTATTCACAAAAAATTATTTTTGTTTTATTAGACTCTAAAAATCATGTTGAACACAACTGTGTGTGTTGGATCTTAGAAATTCAAAACATATAAGTGACAAACTTATGTTTAAAAGTCAATTATCACTTAGTAGTTCATTACATTGTGTTTTTATGTTATTTTATGACATAATTATAAGACGCGGATTTCCATTGATAAACTTTGGGTCGTTACATTCTTTCCCCCTATAGAAATTTGTCCCCCGAAATATCACTTTACACAAATAGGTAAGGGTACTTCTCAATCATTTCCTCCTCTGGTTCCCAAGATGCATTCTCAAACATATTCTTCCTCCAAAATACTTTGACAAGGTGGGTTTTCTTGTTGCGTAGAAACTTCTCTCTCTGACCCAAAATCTTTACTGGATGCTCCTCATAGGATAGATCATCTTCTAGCTGCACCACCTCTGAGTTTAGTACATGTGAGGGGTCGGGTATGTACTTCCTCTGTAGTGAAACATGAAACACATAATGAACTTGATCCATATTCGGTGGAAGTTCAAGACGATAGGCTATGGCTCTTATGCGGTCAAGGATCTCAAAGGGGCCAATATACCTTGGGCTTAGCTTCCCTGTCTTTTCGAATCACATGACTATCTTCCATGGAGATATTCGAAGGAAGACATTATCTCCAACATCGAACTCCAAGTCCCTTCGACGGTTGTCGGCATAGCTCTTTTTCCGACTTTGAGTAGCTTTGATGGGTTTCTGGATGACTTGAACCTTCTCTGTCATCTCTTGAACAGGATCAGTCCCAAGTAGCTTTCTTTATCCAACTTCATCCCCACAGGTTGGAGTTCTACATCACTTCCTATAAAGAGCTTCATACAAATCCATATGAAACTTGAGTGGAAACTATTGTTTTTTGAGAACTCAACCAATGGGATATGCTGATCCCAACCACCTTCGAATTCAAGAGAGCAGGCTCATAGCATATCTTCAAGAATCTGAATAGTCCTTTCAGACTGGCCCTCAGTTTGGGGGTGATCGGCCGTGCTGAAATTTAATTCAGTACTCAAAGCATGTTGAAGGCTCCTCTAGAACATAGATGTGAACCTTGGATCATGGTCAGAGACAATTAAGTGTGGAATACCATGCAGTCTCACCACTTTCTTCACATATATCTTTACAAGTTGTTCAAGCGAGAGATCTTCCCAAATAGAGATAAAATGGGTAGTCTTGGTGAGTAGGTCAACCACAACCCATATCACATTATTTCCCTTTGATGTCTTCTGGCGACCCGTAACAAAGTCCATAGTAACATTTTCCCATTTCCACATGGGTATAGGCAATGGCACCAACATACCCTTGGACTTTTGTCGCTCAACATTAACTTGTTGACATACCAAGCACCTAAATATATATTCTGCAATCACTTTCCTTATGTTATCCCACCATAAGTGTTCTCGGAGATCACGGTACATCTTGGTACTCCCATTATGGATAGAGAAAGGTGAGATATGTGAATTGTCCAATAAATCCTTCTTTATCGCGGGTGATGAAGGAACACAAAGCCACGTTCCAAACCGAATCACACCATCATCATCGATTAGGAACTCTTGCAACTTCCCATCCTTTACTGCATTCACTCTCTTTTATATCTCTACATCATTCCTTTGTGCTTCTTTAATCTTATCTTGGATGGATGGTTGCACAATCATTTGGGAAAGTTAGGATGTATCCCCTTCCCTTATGATTTCTAAATCCATTATTTGCATATCCATGAGGATTGGGTATTTCTCAATCTGCAACATGGATAGAGTAGCAGGTTGTTTTCTACTTAGAGCATCAGCTACCTTGTTCACCTATCCAGGATGGTAGTGAATAGAGAAATAATAATCCTTGATTAGCTCTAACCATCTCCATTGACTCATGTTGAGCTCCTTTTGTGTGAATATATACTTTAGGCTCTTGTGGTCGATGTATATGTCACACTTCTCGCCATAAAGGTTGTGCCGCCAGATTTTCAAGGCAAAAATCACGGCTGCCTGCTCTAGATCATGTGTTGAGTATTTCTTCTCATAGATATTCAATATTCGTGATGCGTAGGCTGTCACATTATCATTTATCATGAGTACACAACCCAAGCCTTTCTTTGAAGCATCGCTATATATCACAAAACTTTCTCCACATTTCGGTAGTGTGAGTACAGGTGTAGTGACCAGCCTTCTCTTTAGCTCCTTGAAGCATCCCTCACATTCTTTCGTCCAGACATACTTTACCCCTTTCCATGTCAACTTAGTTAGCAGGATTGATAATCGTGAGAAGTTTCTCACAAAACATCGGTAGTACCATGCTAATCCAAGAAAACTACACATTCCTATGACACTAGAGGGCCTGGGCCATTCCACAGTCTCCTTTGTCTTTGAAGGATCCACAGAAATTCCTTGACTTTTGATCACATGTCTCAAGAACGTGACTTGATTCATCCAAAAGTCACACATTCTGAACATGGCATACAACTTCTATTTTCTCAATGTTTCCATCACAAGTCTTAGATGTTCTTCATGTTCCTCCTTTCCCTTGGAGTATATGAGAATATCATCGATAAACACTACCAAGAATTTGTCGAGGTAATGTTTAAAGACTCTATTCATCAAATCCATGAAGATTTTAGGGGAATAAGTATGTTTGAAGGGAATCACCACAAACTCATAGAGCCCATACCTTGTACGGAAGACTGTCTTCTGAATATCCTCTTTCTTCACCTTTACCTGATGATATCCAGAAAGAAGATCCAACTTTGAGAAGTATTGATCACCTCTTAACTGATTGAACAAGTCAACAATCCTAGGGAGAGGATACTTGTTATTTTTGGTGATCTTGTTGAGTTCCCGATAATCGATACATAGCCACATTGTTCCATCCTTATTCTTCACAATGAGCACTGGTGCACCCCATGGTGATGCACTAGGGTGTATGAACCCTTTGTCCAGATGCTCTCGCATCTGCCTATTTAACTCCTCCAGTTCTATAGGAGCCATCCTATAGGGGAACATCGAAATATTAGTAGCTTTGGGTATGAGTTCAATTGAGAACTCTACCTCACGATCCGGGGGGGAATTCTGGGTAACTCTTTGGGAAATACATCACTGTATTCCCTCACATTGGGAATTTCCTCAAGGATGGAACATTCCTTCAACTCAACCATTTTGGCAGTGTATGATTCTTCATAGGGAATCAACACCCACACCATTGAAGGGTTTTTCAAAGGAGATTCATGATATTCCTTGAATTTTTAGATTATAATGGGATGGTTTGGAATATGAAAAGAAATTTTCTTTTCCCGACAGTTTGTATGTGCTCTATATAATGAGAGCCAGTCCATTCCCATTATAGAGTCGAATTCCACCATGTGAAGTATTACGAGATTTTCTGGAAGAATCTTCCCACATATGTCAACAGGAGAAGAGTCAAACATTTGGGTTGCAATGATTGCACCACTAAGTGTTTTTATAGATATCTCTACTTCAAGGTTTCATGGCTTCGATTCTATAGTTCTAGAAATATTTCATGATATAAAGGAATGCATAGAACCAGAATAAAATAAGACTTTTTCCATTCATGAGTTAATAGGAAGTGTACCTTGTACGAATTCATTATCATGCTCCACGTCTGTAGTAGTGATGACATAATCCTTCCCGTGTTCCTTTGGATTTGGTGGCTGCTGACACTGATTACCCTCGAGAACACGAGGTTTAGTGCACTGGTTTGCATAGTTCCCTAGATCCCTACATTTGTAGCAAGGAACCATGAGTGGTTCTCTCTTTTCAACAGCTACATTCTCCTTCCTTTTCGGGAATTTTCGAAATTATTTAGCATGGTGTACTTATTTCCCACACTTGAAGCATTTCCCCGTCCCATTGAGGCAGTTCCCATTGTGCAACTTCCCACATTTTTGGCAAATGGGTTGTTGATTTTTCTTCCCACCTTTGTCATTAGATCCACCAGCTTGAAACCCTATCTTTCTTTTCTTATCACCACAGTCATGTTACCATTCTCCAAACTCCATCTACACTTCGAGAGCACACCGAACAACTTCTTAATAACTCCCAAAGTCTCGAATTTCAAGATCCTTTAGAAGGTGTGGGTTTAATCCACTAAAGAATCTATCAATTCTGCTATCATTGTTGATAACAAAACCCGAAGAATACCATGCGAGCATTGTGAAATTAGCTTTATAGGTTGTGACAAATTCTGCTTCTTTTTTCTTGTGATCTAAGTATTCTCTCTCCATCTTAGTGTGAAGAGTTCGTGGGAAATAATTATTAAGAAACATTATTTTAATATCTTCCTATTCCATCTCTATAATTTCCTCCCATGGATTGGTGTTCTTAATCAAATCCCACCATTGATCAGCTTCTACATCTAGACGATAAACGGCTAGAGTCACCTTCTCTATCTCAGAACAGTGAAGAACAAAAAAGAACTTCTCCATGGAGTTGACCCACTGTTCTGCAACTAGTGGATTAGAAGATCCACAAAACGTCGTTGGTCGTTGCCGCATAAAACATTCGATAGCTAGTTTATCCCTCTTTTGTGAAGGAGGACGTTCCCCATTATTATGGTTATTATTCGTAACCTGAGATAATTGGGTTAGAATCGCCATGATGTTTTAACTCCACCTCCCATATCATTGGGGATGTCATTCGGGCAATCGTTGCATTGGACCTCACATGAGTTGTTGGCCTGATTTCTCCTGGTTCCCACCATTTTCTAAAATAGAAATGGATAGAAAAAAACATAAGTAAAAAAGTCATGAATAACATATTCATTTAAACAATTTATACCAAAAACATAACATATCAGATCCCTAAGTAAATATTCTTGTGTGCATATTTGTACTTAGTCTCATGTTGTAGGTTTTCCCTAGGGTTTACTAATCCTAATTCCCAAATTAACTATACCTTGCCTCTGATACCAACTATAGCTACCCGACCATTTCTTACAATACTATTACATCATTTCAAAGATAAAAAACATAATAGTATTACACATAGAGGATCCATGTAGAGACCCGAAGCTTGACGTACATTGACATTACATTACATTTGTGGAATACTTAGTACATTACAAAAAACACACACACAAGGACCGTAATAGTTTAGTGTCTTTGGATACTCGGAAGATAATCTTATAATCGTGGTGAAAGATCTTCAACATATCCCATAAAGATCTTCCTTTTTTTTCTTACCTAAAACCTTTCTTTATATCCTGGGGAATAGAAAACATAAAAGGGTGAGCTCAAATGCTCAGTAAGGGTAAACAAAAGAAATATCAATCACATCATATTCATAGGAACATAACATTTTGGAAATCATAACATGCAAAAGAGAGCATAATTTCATAACATGGGATAAATCATAGTAGTGAAATGAAATCCCAATAAGCATAACTTAAAACATGAAACTTTGTGTCATACACACATAATCATAGAGAATCATTTCTTGTTAGTCATGACTCATTTCCAAGACTATCTTAGTGGACAAAGTCCCTTTCTGAATCGAGTCACCCTCATTTCAGTCATGTTTCACTGAACCGGTATAACCGACCATTCCAGCCATGTCTATCTCATGAGATATAAAATCTTTACCCAATGCACTGGATGGAGATATAGGTTCACCCATCTCATAATGATACCATTCTTATGTGTGCCAAAAAATCATAAATCATACATCATTACATAACCCATGTAATACAAATGGAAATCTTAAACATCATGACATCATAATACAATTCATATAAGATAAAGGAATTCATAAAAATAATTCCATCACAACATAATCAAATCAATGTAATAATAGGGATAAAAACAGAACCCTTTATTATCTTAGATGGAAAATAATTTTGATAAAACACTTGAACTCCATTCTTGAGGAAAATATCCTTTCTTATTCAAAAACACTTTTCCTTTCATAACATGTCATACAATTATAAACTAAAATAAGTTGATTATAAATAAACTTGAAAACTTATAAAGTAAGATTCTTGGAAATAATGTTTTAAAAATCCTTTCTTTCCGTATAAGTTTAAAAAAAACATTCTTCGTACTTTTGTCGGAAAAGTCAAAAAGTACCTCGTACGAAAAATGACAAAAGATTCCTTTCATATATTTTACTAAAAACTCACCGAAGGGTAAATTTGGATTTAAACAATTGTAGTTGGATGGAAATAAAATTACATATTGAGGAAAACATGGATGTGGATGATAAAATACACGCCAGTAAATACCAAAGTATAAGCAATCTCGGATAAAAATGAGATTGTGATATTTCCCTTACCTTAAGTCTGATTTGCTTCTTAAGTGTCCGAACCTCCTGTATAATGATTTAAATAATGTCATTAACTTATTAAAGAATTATATTCATTGTTATGATATCATATATGGTTCACTTATGACTTTATATTACCCGTTCTTTTGTAAATTCCATGTTAAAGAAGCGTTTTGGGTAAAATCGTTTCATTTATCGTAGGTGATTGGACTTGTTGTTCTTGACATTATTATTAATTATATCATGATTTACTTACTTCTAGAATATAAAACATGATTTATATATCATATATATTCAGTATATATATATATATTTAATAAATATATAAATGAAATGAAACACACCGTTCATGGAGACGGTAGTCCGTACGTACGCATGAACGCTGTTTTCCTTTACTCATTGTCTTGAATGGAATTAAGTAGATTACATACATATATACATAAATAAAGTAGCCTTATAATGTCATATGTTTCATTATTATTGCTTATATATACTTTATAATTATTCTTAAATGGTTAACATGGAGAATGAATCTCATCGCGTCGTGGAGACGGTAGTCCGTACGTATGCACGAGCGATGATATCGTTCCCATGGTCGTGGAATTGTGTTGAAGTGTATGTATACTATTTCATCATCAATATCACTTTATAATAATCATATATAGTTACTCATTACTCCTTTATACCCTTCCAATTGAGGTGGTGGTGGAAAATAGATTACACCACGGCATGGAGACGGTATTCCGTTCGTACGCACGCGCGGTGATTTCATTTTTCCGTAGGATGGATAGAAGGTGAATTAAGGTTGTTTAATATTTATAATAACATAACAGTATGTAAGTAATACTGATGTTATTACTTTATCATGAAACAACTAAATAAGATGAAATTGAAGAAGAATGAAATTGAAAAGATCGGTAATGGATATTACCTCTTCTTTGAAACGCCTCTTTGAATCCTCAACTTAGGGAACTAAGATTGGTCTTTGAAGAAGACCAGGACCTCAAGGATTATTCTAGGGAAGTGTAGAAGGTATTTTGGCAGGGGTTGGCCGAGCTTGAGTGCTCAAATTGGTGTGAGGAGGAGGGGGAGGAGGTTCCCTTTTATAAGGGAGGAGAGGGGCACCTTAGGAATATCTCAAAATATTATTTTATATTAAAGTCAAAATAGGTTTATAATGGTTCCAAATGGTCTTATTTTGAAGGTAAAGTGGGGATGGGTCGAAATCCTGTCAACCAATAGGATTTAAAGAAGTTTAGGTTATTATTTTAACCTTATCAATTATATTTAACTCTAAGTTAAATAATTTAACTTTTACCGTGACTTTTTGTTTTCTTACACTATATGGTTAATACACTTACTATAACTTGCCAAAAGAACCCCAAGTTGTTTATTATTAATATATATATCCTTATCTAAGTCATTTGGCCGAACCGTTGATTTTTAGGAATAAAATAACAATTAATAATATAATATTTGATTTAAAAACTATTTTGTGTCAATTTTGACACTATTTGATATATGATTTTTGTGAAAGTCATAACAGAATTATATGTTCAGACCAAGTTGATTAAATCAACACTAATATATCATATTAACCTATAATATTAGTTTAATTCATAAAAAGTCTCAAATTACATTTATTTGAGCATTTATAACATCAATTATTTTAACATTTCCTTAAAAGGGTAATTACTGCATCATCGTTGTGTCATAAATAAATTAATTTATTTAAAGTCTAAAAATTATAAATAAAATATCATTATGTAGGAAAGCTTTTTATATTTCTAATGAATATTTATAGTCGAGTTTATATTATGTATAACCCCATATTAAAAATGTTTTAGTTATTAAACTTTGATTTTAACTATTTTAACTATTCATTAAATAAAATAATATTAAATGTCATAATCTAATCCAAGTGGACCTAAATGGTCATATTATATTTATAAGGTTTTTTTGGTCGAATTAAACTTATCCAATAGAATTAGGACATGTGTTAGGGTAATAGTAATATCATATTTACCCTTAGTTACCCTATTTACTATTAACCGCGGTAAAAAAAAGTAAAAAGTTACTATTCACCAAAAAAATTATTTTTATCTCATTGAACCACATTTTACTTACTAATATCAACCGTGTCTGTCGGATTTTCGAAATTCCATTCACAGAAGCAGTAAAATTAAGTTTTATGCAAAATTCAGTTTTAACCTACCACTTAGTGGTTTCACTATTCATCAAAAATTGAAGTTTTTCAGAAAAATGCCAAAATTTCATCCTAAGATATAATTGATATTCAGAATTCAAAAATTATTTCTATTTTACAAAATTCTCAACATATAAGTTGCATTAATTAATTTTATAATTAATTTCCGCTGTCACAACAAATAGCGTGTTTTTAAGAGATAATAACTATCAAAAGATTAACACTTGTTTATGTCTGGTGTAAATGTGAAATTAAATCCAATGACCAACATTGTATTGAATTGTAAAAATATATTCTAAATATACTTTAAAACCACTGAAATTAATAATTTATCACTATTAATTATTTCGATTAAAAAAAAATTTAATTAAAATTTAGTAATTTTCACTATTCATCAGAAAATAAAAGATTTCCGAAAAGTACCAAAATTTCACCCTAAGATAATTTCGATATTACGAATCCCAAAATAAAGTCCATTTTGATAAAATAAAATTTACAAAATTTCAAAAAGTGGTTATTACTATTCATAACGGCTAGTTTTAATAATATTTTAATAGCATATTGCTGTTTAGTGAAACTCGTTATTGCGTACTACACACGCTATCGAGGAAGGTCGCGATTGCGTGTAATGGAAGGAAAGTCAAGGATGCGTGTTGTGAAAGATTCTTTTGGTGTAGCGTACAACACAAGACATTAGTGAAATTAAAAAGAATATTTTTCATAAAATCTCGGGGTGTTACATTCTACCCCCCTTAAAATGAATTTCGCCCTCGAAATTCGTCGGGGTTATAAATGGCTTATAATTCCAAAGATTCTTTAATCGAAACCCACATAGTAAAAAGGAATACCAAAACCAATCTTTAAAAACAAAAGTATGAAACGTAAAAGTTACCCAACTAAACTAATCACTGGGTTTCCACATAGGTGAAAATATGGATATGGAAGAGAAATCTAACCATCATGTTCTGATGGAGAGTGGTAGAGAACATGGCTATGGAAAAGCCAACAATCACAAATCCATAAATTTGTGATGATCTAAGGTACCATATGATTAATCAGATATAAGAGCACTAGGACAACATTTTTGGTTTTCAAGATCATTTCCCTAAAGTTGATGAAATTGGAATTAGAAGAAATACTTTCGTTATTTTGGTATAGTCTCACTGTTTGTCGTTCTTTGGACAATTTCTACTTCATCTCTTAAAGAAATGAAGTTTAATTTGTCATTCGTGATGTGTTAGCAGATCATGTGATAGAATAATGGGTCATTCCATCTGTCTCAAACAAATGGTTAGAAAAAATTATATACATAAGTTGATCTATAGTGAGATTAATCATATATGGTTCCTAAAATAGACTTATACTTCATATATCATACCGCTTAATAAAATAAAACTAGTTTCTACTAAACAGGGACTTCCTGTAGGCCAGTGGTAGGAGATAAAGGCCAGTCGCACTTCGGTTGTGGGTTCGATTCCCATGGCCTTGTCCGACGCGATGGGCTGTCGCCCGTCCTGTAGGTTGTCCTTTTTCTAAAACTATATTACTATAACATCCCATCAATAATATTGAAAAAACTTTTATCCTTAAACAATACTAACTTATGTCCAACATAATCCATTCCAATCTATAGGATTATCCATAATACTGCAGTCCACTCTCATAACATAGTGAAAACGATTACCAGAGATTTAACACCATCGTCGATCCCCATATATCATAAGATATGTTTTGTTGGTCACATTCCAAACATTCAAAGTCCTTAGTCATGTATTCTCTTGAATACCCATTGAACCTTATTGAAAACATGAATGCAGTTAAACGTTAACACTTTCCACATACCAAAATCCTCAAAATTCTATATACTCAAACCATGATATCACTTAGTCCTTATATCAATCATGAGCTCATGAATACTGTTAAACATTTCATTTTCTCGTTTTCCCTTCATTATGAACATATCATCTTATTTCCAAAAATATCTCAATCACTTTTAATACCACACTAGACCAATACATAAATATTCCAATACTCCATGATACAACATTATTTTGGAATCCCATTACATAAACACTTAATCATTCCACCACATCGTTGTCATATTCAACATCGCTAATAGTGATCGCATGTGACTTCCCTTTGTCCTTTGCCTTAAGCGGTTGCTCATGTCGATCATCACTAACCCTTGGATTAGGGCATTTATTAACATAATGCCCCATTTCCTTGCACTTGAAGCATTGAAGTGTTGGTGGTGCGTTCTCTGCAGTGTTTGCTTTATTCACATCATTAGAAACCCTTTTTCCATTACTTCGACACTCAGCTGCTCGATGACCTTCTTTTCCACATTTAAAACATTTTCTAGTCCCTTTAAGAGAATCTCCACCATGCTTCTTTCCAAACGTTGTGCATAAGGAAACATTGATCTTCTTTTCACCATTATTCTGAGATTTCTCCTTGAACTCCATCTTTCGTTTCTTGTCAAAACCATGAGACGGATATGTAACACCAACTTCCATTTCTACCTTGATAGCACAACGCACAATTTCTTCATAGCTACTGATGTCTCTTATAGCTAATGCCCTTCGAAGACTTGGTTTTAAGCCACTGAAAAATCGATCAACTTTACTTTCAGGTTAGATGATAATTCCAGATGCATACCTTGCAAGACTTGTAAAATTCGCTTCGTATATACCAAAAGATTCATCATCCTTCTGCTTCAGCTCAAGAAACTCCTTTTCCATCTTTGTTCAAAGAATACGAGGGAAGTACTTACTGAAAAACAAGTTCTTGAACTCATCCCATTCCATGGACTCAATTTCATATCTTGGCCTTGTATTCTTGATAAGATTCCGCCATTGATCAGCTTCACCTTCCAAACGATATATTGCTAAGATTACTTTATCATGTTCAGAACATTGAAGAACTGAAAATATCTTTTCAGTGGTACTGATCCATTGTTTAGCAACAAGTGGATCAGAAGACCCACTGAAAGAAGGTGGACGTTTCCTCATGAAGGACTCAATAGAATACTGTTCCTTTCTCTTCTCATTTGTAAGTCCAGAATGATTCATAGCTTGTGTAAGGATAGCAATAAGATTTTGCACTCCATCTCCCATAACATTTATTTTTTCAGGAGGACAATCATTGCATTGTCCATTGCATTGATCAACACGGTTCCTTCGGGTTCCATCCATCGTCTAAAACCCAAAAAGAATAGCGTGAGAGGCAAAAATCAAGATAGGGAAAACAACATAATAAAGGGGGAGTACCTTCAATATATAACATCTTAGGTTTAATTATATGATCGTTAGCGTAGTTCTAGTACTATAACCTATACGTATACTTAACCTTAGGGACATCCCTAGACATACCGTAGAAATATCTCTAGGGATCTCACTAACGTTTTCGCATCCTAGTTTCCAAAGGTTGACTAAACCTTTCCTCTGATACCAACTGTAGAGGCCCGAAGCTTGACGTACATTTACATTACATTACATTTGCGGAATACTTAGTACATTACAAAAAACACACACACAAGGACCGTAATAGTGTAGTGTATTTGGAAACTCGGAATATAATCTTCTAATCGTGGTGAAAGATCTTCAACATATCCCATAAAGATCTTCCTTTTTTTCTTACCTAAAACATTGCTTTATATCCTGGGGAAAAGAAAACATAAAAGGGTGAGCTCAAATGCTCAGTAAGGGTAAAAAAAAGAAATATCAATCACATCATATTCATAGGAACATAACATTTTGGAAATCTTAACCTGCAAAAGAGAACATAATTCCATAACATGGGATAAATCATAGTAGTGAAATGAAATCCCAATAAGCATAACTTAAAACATGAAACTTTGTGGCATACACACATAATCATAGAGAATCATTTATTCTTAGTCATGACTCATTGCCAAGACTATCTTAGTGGACAAAGTCCCTTTCTGAATCGAGTCACCCTCGTTTCAGTCCTGTTTCACTGAACCGGTATAACCTACCATTCCAGCCATGTCTATCTCATGAGATATAAAATCTTTACCCAATGCATTGAAGGGAGATATAGGTCCCACCCATCTCATAATGATACCATTCTTATGTGTGCCACAAAATCATAAATCATACATCATTACATAACCCATGTAATACAAATGGGAATCTTAAACATCATGACATCATAATACAATTCATATAAGATAAAGGAATTCATAAAAATAATTCCATCACAACATAATCAAATCAATGTAATAATAGGGATAAAAACAGAACCATTTATTATCTTAGATGGAAAATAATTTTGATAAAACACTTGAACTCCATTCTTGAGGAAAATATCCTTTCTTATTCAAAAACACTTTTCCTTTCATAACATGTCATACAATTATAAACTAAAAGAAGTTGATTAAAAATAAAATTGAAAACTTATAAAGGAAGATTCTTGGAAATAATGTTTTAAAAATCCATTCTTGCCGTATAAGTTTTTTAAAAAAACATTCTTCGTACTTTTGTCGGAAAAGTCAAAAAGTACCTCGTACGAAAAAACGACAAAAGATTCCTTTCATATATTTTACTAAAAACTCACCGAAGGGTAAATTTGGATTTAAAAAATTGTAGTTGGATGGAAATAATATTACATATTGAGGAAAACATGGATGTGGATGATAAAATACACCCTAGTAAATACCAAAGTATAAGCAATCTCGGATAAAAATGAGATTGTGATATTTCCCTTACCATAAGTCCGATTTGCTTCGTAAGTGTCCGAACCTCCTGTATAATGATTTAAATAATGTCATTAACTTATTAAATAATTATATTCATTGTTATGATATCATATATGGTTCACTTATGACATTATATTTCCCATTCTTTTGTAAATTCCATGTTAAAGAAGTGTTTTGGGTAAAATCGTTTCATTTATCGTAGGTGTTTCGACTTGTTGTTCTTGACATTATTATTAATTATATCATGATTTACTTACTTCCAGAATATAAAACATGATTTATATATCATATATATTCAGTATATATATATATATATATATTTAATGAATATATAAATGAAATGAAACACACCGTTCATGGAGACGGTAGTCCGTACGTACGCATGAACGCTGTTTTCCTTTCCTCATTGTCTTGAATGGAAGTAAGTAGATTACATACATATATACATAAATACAGTAGCCTTATAATTTCATATATTTCATTATTATTTCTTATATATACTTTATAATTATTCTTAAATGGTTAACATGGAGACTGAATCTCATCGCGTCGTGGAGACGGTAGTCCGTACGTACGCACGAGCGATGATATCGTTCCCATGGTTGTGGAATTGTGTTGAAGTGTATGTATACTATTTCAGTATCAATATGAATTTATAATAATCATATATAGTTACTCATTACACCTTTATACCCATCCAATTAAGGTGGTGGTGGAAAATAGATTACACCACGGCGTGGAGACGGTATTCCGTTCGTACGCACTCGCGGTGATTTCATTTTTCCGTAGGATGGATAGAAGGTGAATTAAGGTTGTTTCATATTTATAATAACATATCAGTATGTAAGTAATACTGTTGTTTTTACTTTATCGTGAAACAACTAAAGAAGATGAAGTTGAAGAAGAAAGAAATTGAAAAGATCGGTAATGGATATTACCTCTTCTTTGAAACGACTCTTTGAATCCTCAACTTAGGGAACTAAGATTGGTCTTTGAAGAAGACCAAGACCTCTAGGATTATTCTAGGGAAGTGGATAAGGGATTTTGGCAGGGGTTTTCCGAGCGTGAGTGCTCAAATTGGTGTGAGGAGGAGGGGGAGGAGGTTCCCTTTTATAAGGGAGGAGAGGGGCACCTTAGGAATATCTCAAAATATTATTTTATATTAAAGTCAAAATCGGTTTATAATGGTTCCAAACGGTCTTATTTCGAAGGTAAAGTGGGGATGGGTCGAAATACTATCAACCAATAGGAGTTAGACAAGTTTAGGTTATTAATGTAACCTTATCAATTATATTTAACTCTAAGTTAAATAATTTAACTTTTACCGTGACTTGTTGTTTTCTTACACTATATGGTTAATACACTTACTATAACATGTCAAACGAACCCCAAGTTGTTTATTATTAATATATATATCCTTATCTAAGTTATTTGGCCGAACCTTAGATTTTTAGTAATAAAATTACAATTAATAATATAATATTTGATTTAAAAACTATTTTGTGTCAATTTTGACACTATTTGATATATGATTTTTGTGAAAGTCATAACAGAATTATATGTTCAAACCAAGTTAATTAAATCAACACTAATATATCATAGTAACCTATAAAATTAGTGTAATTCATAAAAAGTCTCAAATTACATTTATTTGAGCATTTATAACATCAATTATGTTAACATTTCCTTAAAAGGGTAATTACTGCATCATCGTTGTGTCATAAAGAAATTAATTTATTTAAAGTCTAAAAATTATAAATAAAATAGAATTATGTAGGAAATATTTTATCTTTCTAATGAATATTTATATTTGAATTTATCTTATGTATAACCCCATATTAAAAATGTTTTAGTTATTAAACTTTGATTTTAACTATTTTAACTATTCATTAAATAAAATAATATTAGATGTCATAATCTAATCCAAGTGGACCTAAATGGTCATATTATATTCATAAGGATGTTTTTGGTCGAATTACACTTATCCAATAGAATTAGGACATGTGTTAGGGTAATAGTAATATCATATTTACCCTTAGTTACCCTATTTACTATTAACCGCGGTAAAAAAAGTTAAAAGTTACTATTCACCAAAAAATTATTTTTATCTCATTGAACCACATTTTACTTACTGATATCAACCGTTTTTATCATATTTTCGAAATTTCATTCACATAAGCAGTAAAATTAAGTTTTATGCAAAATTCAGTTTTTAACCTACCACTTAGTGGTTTCACTATTCATCAAAAATTGAAGTTTTTCGGAAAAATGCCAAAATTTCATCCTAAGCAATAATTGATATTTTGAATTCAAAAATGATTTCTATTTTACAAAATTCACAACATATAAGTTTCATTAATTAATTTTATAATTAATTTCCGCTGTCACAACAAATAGCGTGTTTTTAAGAGATAATAACTATCAAAAGATTAACACTTGTTTATGTCTGGTGTAAATGTGAAATTACATCCAATGACCAACATTGTATTGAATTGTAAAAATATATTCTAAATATAATTTAAAACCACTCAAATTAATAATTTATCACTATTAATTATTTCGATTAAAAAATATGTTTTTAATTAATATTTAGTAATTTTCATTATTCATCAGAAAATAAAAGTTTTTCGAAAAGTACCAAAATTTCACCCTAAGCTAATTTCGATATTACGAATCCAAAAATAAAGTCCATTTTGATAAAATAAAATTTACAAAATTTCAAAAAGTGGTTATTACTATTCATAACAGCTAGTTTTAATAATATTTTAATAGCATATTGTTGTTTAGTGAAACTCGTTATTGCGTACTACACACGCTATCGAGGAAGTTCGCGATTGCGTGTAATGGAAGGCAAGTCAAGGATGCGTGTTATGAAATCTTCTTTTGGTGTAACGTACAACACAAGACATTAGTGAAATTAAAAAGAATATTTTTCATAAAATCTCGGGGTGTTACAATCCAAAGGTTTAGTGTCTTGGGAAAACTAGGACCACACATAACAAAATACAACATCTAGCATAAACATTTACTTAATTTATTCATCTCTAGATTCTTATTTGCACTTGTCCTCTTCTTAGTACATGTATCCACCTATGGATATTCATCAAAAGGGGTGAGCTGGAATCCCAGTAAGAGGATAGATATGAACAATATATCATGGGGTTAGCATAATCATAACATAGGCAAAAGATTGTGAATATGAGAGGAGCATAAATAAAAGACTTGAAATGTGGAAATACATAAAAATGAAACGTCACGTCTTTGTGGTTAACTAACACCCATACTTGTGAACCATGCTAGAATCTTGTTTACACATCATTTCACATTTACTCATGAGATAAATTACCTTACCCAATGCATTGGAGGGCTGTATAATTCTGGGCGCACCCATCACATTTAAAAATTCATATTGCACTATATAATTCCGGGTGCACCCGTCACCTCATAACATTTTCATTTATCATGCATGAAACAATGAACATATAACATAAATTAACATAATTAACCCATGAAAAGGAATGAGTTTCATCTCATAAGAACACGTTCATAAACATTGGGTTCCCAAAAGAATGAGGAAATAACATACATGTTACAAGAACTGCCATCTTTGAGTGAGAAGTAAAAGGCGTGTTCTTAAAAGAAGAGTTCTTTTGGAACACATTTTGTTTGACATAAAAACTCGTGACAAATATGTATATCCCAGAAAAGGAAAAAAATTAAGAACAAATGATCTTTAAGGAGTAACCATTTTAAAAACGGAGTGAATTAGGGAGAACTCGAAGGATAGAAGTTGGGTTTGAGAATTTTCCTTTACCTTGTACCCAAATGATTCCTTCTCTTTAATGTCATGTATAATGAAATTATTTTCATTAATTAGAAATCCATATCCATGTGTAAATTAATAGGGTTCATTATGGTTTTATTATTTCATATTATGTTCTTTTGGATGACTTATAGTGTCTAAAAACATTGTTCAGGAATGTTCGTTTTTATGGTTTTCCTTGGGTGGTTCACTTGTATTCTTAAATTGAAGTTCGTGTAGAACATGGGTAAAAATCTATAAATGATATTACATATTATTAATGATATTAAATAAAAATGAATTATTTTATAATTAATTATATTAGATCTATGTGGGGAATCATTAGATAAGAATTAAATGATGATTATTTGGGTTAATTTGACCGGTTTTTTGATCACAACAAACTTGTTTTAACTTTTCACTTAGTAATATGGCCATAGGATATTTCCAGAACTTTAAATACGAAATAATACATATAAAATATTCTAGTTCAACAATTAAAATGGTTTCATTAACAGATCTGAAGGTAGAAATGGATGAAGAAGGCTTGTTGTTCTTGAAGGTGATACATTAACACCTCACGAACAATGTTCTCTTTAATAAAATAAAAGGAAGTGGGAAAATGGGTTGGATGATATAATATCCCATTATAATCATAAAATAACATTATATGTATAATACTGTAGTTACAATACAATTTGTATGAAGATAGGTTGGGAGAGATCAAGTAACGAACTTTAACTTGAAATGAAATTAAATGAGAAGAGGGAGGGAAATTACCTCTTGAATCCTTCTCTTGAGAACATCCATAAGGGCCTATGATTGGACTTTTTATGAGACCATAAGTTCTTGGATGTCGGGGAGGGACTAGGGAAGGTGTTTGGTCATAGTTTAGAGAAGGCTTGGAGCTTGAGAGGTGGGAGGAAATGAAGGTGTGAAGGGTTACTTTTATAGTGGAGTGGAGAGGGGTTTTCTTAATATAAAATTCATTAGTTTATTAATTTCCCCTAACACAAGTAATAGTGAATCTTGAATGAAAACTAATAGTAATATTATAATTTAATCCCAAACAAAGTGGGCTTACATTAGCAGAACATCACATATGACCCTATAATTAGCTTATTTAGCTTATTTTGTAAATTACTGTATTTCGCAATTCATCAAAAATTCAAGTATCTCAGAAAAATCCCAATAATTTACACCAACCATTTTTCGATGTGTATAATCCAAAAATGAATTCCATTTTTTAAAAATAACTTTATAAATATTATTAATTTAATATTTAATTAAAATCAAAATTTACTTAAAAAACAGTTTTTAAGATTAAAGATGATTTTATAGTTCTTTAAAAAATTATGTAGGGTCTTATAAAATTATCTAATAATTTATGAATAAATTTTAGGGAAATAAATATTCTTTAAATTAATTAATTAAAGATAATTAATTATTTATGACTTAAAAAATACCAAAACGTTTACTAAGGTTAAATTGTCACTTTCTAAGATGTCTAAAATTTATTTAATTATTCATAGGTAATGTTACTCTTATATTGGATGATTTAATATTCATAAGGGTCATATTACTATTCATAAGGGTATTTTACTATTCATAAGGGTAGGTCACTATTCAACAAAAATTATTTTTGTTTCATTAGACTCCAAAAATCATCTTGAACACAACCGTGTCTGTCGAATCTTAGAAATTCGAAACATAGAAGTGACGAACTTATGTTTAAAGGACACTTATCACATAGTAGTTAATTATGTTGTTTTTTCATGTTATTTTATGAAATAATTATAATAATGAAATTTCCATTGAAAAACATTGGGTCGTTACAATTAGTGATGGTTAGGGCCCACTATAGCCCCTCTATGAATCAACATATCTCACGAGACAAATTAGTTGGTAGCAAACCCTCCGAGTTTGTTTCCAAAAAATAAGATGGGTTTCTACCCACAGACCTAAACCATACCAACAGTATGACGTCTCATGTTCCAAATAAATGAAATCCAAATAATAATCATTCTCTTTATTCATTATTCAGTTGTTACTATCCCTGATGTTTTCACTATGACAAAATATATGGATGCATTTTTTATTCTAAGCTTATTGTAGGCAACTGTTTCCATTTATTCATCATCCCATATTAGATATGTATAATTGATTATGATTCACTTATAATTATTTTATGATTCCATTATATATAAAATTTACTGATCATTTGATCTCTCCCTTGTTATGATTCCTTTCCCCAGGTTATAAAGAAAAGAACCTTGCATAAGCTTTCATGAGGCAGTTTATTTCAGTTTTTTATGTATCATGTTGTATGTTATATATTTATAAATGTACTTTGGGAATCTTGTATGTAATATATTATTCCAAAAATATTAATCTGATTGGTCCTTCCAGATTTATTTCTTATAATCCTTCCAAAATAATGAAATAATGCACCGGCACCGGGCTTTGGGGTTCGGGGCGTTAAAATGCCTTTGGATAATCTTTCTCAACTGTATGTAAAGGATATAGTTATTCTACATGGAGAACATATGTCCATTATATTTTACCATGATCCTAGATTCAATTATAATTTTTATAAGTAATTCCAAAATTATTGGGTACAAAATTAAATTTCATTAAATCTTTTCATCCTCAATCTGATGAGAATCCCAGGTATAAAATTCAGACCATGAACGATTTTATTTTTCATTTTTTAATGGATTACTTGTTTAGTTGGGATCAAAATAATTCACTACTTTATTTTTATAATTACAATTGTTATAATTCTATTATAAATATGGAATGATTTTAGGAATTATATAGAATGAAGACAATTCTTGTGTACCTGTGGACTACCGCCTATACAAAGAATTGTGATACTTTTCTTCATCACTATATAACTTGGATGATATATTTTAGTATATTAAAATAAATAATATTTTATTTATGATATTATTATAATTATGTAATGATAATATATTACATACCTTTTTTTCTATAATGATCAAAAAAAAAATGGAAACATTACTCATGTGTACATATGGCCTACCGTCTCCAGGATCATAAGATAGTTCATTTTTCATAAAATTCTATCATGATTGGGTTTAAAAGTATAATTTTTATATATAAAATATAAATATTTCATGAAAATTATTTTATAAATGATGTAATAACAACCACTTTTACCGTAGTCAACCAACAAATGTCATTTATGATATATAAGTCGAATACCATTAAAACTCATTAAGTGGACATAAATGATTAAAAAATTTCATGTAGCATGGTAAGAGATAAAATTAAAGGAATAATAAAATTGAATATTTTACAACTATAGTAAATAAATAACATAATTTTATCGTTTTGGAAGATAAATAATGCATGTGAGGATTTGGATTGAAGGTAAGGGACACTTTTTCATAAAAATTCATTTTAAATGTTTTTATGATTTAACTTTAAAAAAATTCCCTCACATGTCAATATTTTTAAAATGATATGATGAATGAAATTATATAGACATGAAAGTTTTATAAAAAAATTTATATCTCTTTGAGTTTATTTTAATGGTTTTTAAAAAATAATCTTTACATAGAATGATTGACTTTCTTTATGAAAGACAAAAAATATTTTATTTTAACATATAGAGTAAAAATTACTTTTCCATATTGCATAACCATTATTTTAAGTTTATCCTAATTCATAATATTTTATATTTTATTTGAAGAAAAATCCACTTTCCCTTCTTTTGGGTACTTTGGTATTAAAAATGTGGTTTTAAAAGAAAATGATAATTTTATATAAAATAGAATTTTTTAGATGGTTTTAAAATATTTTTTCAGTATTTTAATGATGAAAAGGTGAATGGTAAATATTCTTTATTCCTGGTATATTCCTTTTATATTATTTACGATAATAGGTGATCCAAATTTAACCTACATAATGGGTTGAGTCCCTTTATAGATCAAAATAATATGGGTTAGTCCCCATTATAACTCATGATATGATGAGTAAGGACTATTATATCTCTCAAATTAATTTTTTTCAATTATTTTATTCTACATATAATTTTATTTGAAGTTTGTTGTATAGTTATTAATTTTCTTAATTGTTCTGTGAAGTTGATGTCCCAAGAAAACTATATGACTTTTCTAAAGCTTCAAATGAGTATTAATTGAAAAAATCGGATTTAAAAAGGTAATATAATGATATTTTATAGGAAAGTGTTTCCCTTTTTTGGAAAAAACATATGTTTTGAGGAAATTTGTTTCCTGGATTTTCATATTTTTCACTCGACTGATGTATTTCTTCTTTTATATGTCCCTTACTAAGATTATTATGCTCATCCAAATATTTAATTTTGTTTCATTGTTTTTAAGGATATTTAAAGGAAAGGAACAAGTCAAGTTGAATTTTATGAAGATTTTGTTATGAAAATATTACATGTTTTATTTTTAATGTTTTAAATTTTGGTGTAAATGGATACTATTAGAGAGTGTACACTTTTTAATATATGGTTTTTTATGTATCAGATATGAATTATTATCTAAAACTATAAACCATAAATCTATTTGGGAATGGATGCAAATTAATTATAGTCTAAAGACACTGGAATATGTAATGTTAATGGTCAGTTACTTATACTACCTAATAGAAGAGAAAATTCATTAAATGGTATCACTGAATCATTTCTTGATGTGTGCATACTATGAGTTGAATATTGATGTTCTAAACTAAGGATGATGGACGTTCCGAGGATACAGTAGTGGTCACCTGATTTTATTCTAATCTTTTTTTTGGGAAATTACATTTTTCTATATCATGAATCATAATGGTTGAATGAAAAAGGTGTTGAGTTTTCAACTCCAGTGATGTGGCATTACATTAATAAGATTTAGTGAGTAAATATGATAATAATGTTTAAATTCATGAATAATAGAGATTAATTCTTTCATCAACCGGAATAATTTGATATTTTGGAGATTCGTTTATAAAAGATGAATATTTTACAAGATATGGAGAGGCTACTCATTCCTTTTTGACAATATCCTTATCATTTTATTTATTTTATAGAACACATCATATTGTTGAATTTTCTCCTAAATGATTGCAAGGATATACTCTAAGAATCATATTCAACATATGATACTAGTGAATTTTGTGTTAATGGATTATTTTATTCCTTACTAAGGAAATATAAATTATTTTTTAGTGATAATCCTTGTAAATGAGGAATTCCTTATTTTTTATTTTCTTTTTGTTAATCACATTGAAAAAAGGGACACAAAAAATATCATTTATCTAATTGATCATTGATTTTTTATATACATTTTACATTTTATTTTTATTATGTAATTGGGTTAATTATAACAAAATTATATTTTTTTGTTTTAAATATAGAATAAATCATTTTATGAAATTGGATAAATTTGGAAGGAAAAAAATTAAACTAAAATAAACTATTTATTGTTATTTAGTAATCCTAAACATGTTGCATTGCATACAACTATATTTAAAAATAAAACCCAAGATCTACATCTAGATTAAAACAAATTACAATGCAAAATCACGACTAATGAATCCAAACCGTGATAAAAAATATTAAGTAGTGTTTATTATATTTTAGTTTAATGATTTAAATAATCCATACCTCATACTTATATCCCCAGTTTTATCTCCACAAAGATATAAGAATTCAAATATAATAAGGACGTATATATATCATTATGACATGGTGGGTACTCATAGTTTGTGGATGGAAGAAAAGTTTTTCGATCATGATGAAAGCCATACCATGTCATGGATTTTTCACTTTTATAATCACATATTTTTTAGATGGTTTTAGGAGAGGGAGAGTTTGGTAATTTAGTTTTTTCTTACCCCATTCTCTTCCAAAGCCCTATTTAGCGATTTATAATTTCACAGTTATTTAGTTTTGATTCAATTGAAGTCTTTTCATTATTTTATTTAATCTTTATAGATTATTTTTCATTCTTCTTATTATTTACTTTAATTTCATGGATGACTAATTCCTTGATAATTAAATACTCTTATATTAGGAGTCAATAGTCACATAAGAGGTGGGAAGTCAAAATAATAACGTTGAATACATAATAATTTCTACTGAAATCATCCATAAATATTTTATTTTCATTTGGAATCATCTTTAGTCTTAATTTCAAACTTATTAATTATATTTTTTTACTGAAAATATATTTTTTATGTGGGGAATTTATCATATTGTTGAGATTAGATAACAATAGTTATGATTCATATTTATCTTCTAGGGTTGAATTTAATTCACTTTTTTTGATAATTTCCTATATTAAAATATTCAACATGATTTAAGTAGAATTAATATATTTTATCAATATGAATCTTGTTAAAATTTAATAATAATATAACAATGTAATTAAATTAAATAATGATTGAATGAGATAATAATATTTTATGAATCCCACACCTTCAAATTTATTTATTACTTATTAATTATTTAATTTTATTCAATCAAGATAGAACATAGTTTTTTAGTTAATTAATTTCTGATAAGGTTAGGAACATAGCTTAGCAGTTGGAAGAAAATATACATTTATGGTATATTTCATATTAATCATGAGAGTGATCTCATATTTCATTTATACTACATGATACTAATTTTTATTATGGGTAAGTAATTATATATTCTAAAAATTAACACCCATTATAATTAATATTAATAGTGGATATCGTCATGTTTTTACTATCATTTCCAAGTATTTGGGAAAATATGAGTATATTAGATTACTAGTTACCTAATGAGAAACAAATTGCCATTTTTTTGATTTTTTTTAATTTTAAACATTCGAGTGCCTTGATTTTTACACAATGGATTCATTAGTGGCTGAGTAGCACACAAATAATTCGATCAATGATAATTGATTCCATAAAATATATAACCTTTAATATTGATATTGAAAGGTACCTTCCCAATCAACTATTAGCAAACATAGTAGAACATAATCTCTCAAGTGTGTATAGTGATATTCTTAGACATTTACCTGTAAGGATAATCTAGAATGTGATTAGAAATTTTTATGGGAAAAAATCTCATGTACTATTGTATATCATCCATCAATGGTTAAAAAACAATAATTGATCAACCTCTTATTAAAAAATAATTTTTAAATCAAGCAGATTATAGTTTAAAATATTCAATGCATGGGATAATTTAGAGGCATGAAATATAAATATCCTCATGGAAACATTCCTAATTTATTTAATATAATTAATAAATTAAAACATAATGGAGTCTCAATATATTCCATAATATTTTGGGTATTTCTATTTTCACTGTAGGAGAGGGAAAAATATTTTTTATAAACTTTCTTGGATGACTTCATAAAACCATGGGACATGTTATATATGATATTATTAGACAAAAACATAACACCATCTAAGATATTAGGATTTAATAATGAAATAAAAAAGTAGTTTAATAATATATAGAATCTATATTTAGGTCATAGAATTGATTTATGTATCATTTTGGAATGTTCCCATACAATGGATTAAACATTTATCTATAAATGGAATAGTTTTATTATAGTTTAAAACTTCTTTATTGAGGTATGATTGATGTATAAATGAATGATGGATTAATGATAAAAAATAAATAAAATTTAAGATCCCTTATTAATGGAATATTTAATATTGGTATCCTTTCGAAAGGTGAAAGGCTAATTCCAATGAGAGTAATACATCAAGAGGATTCAACTAATGATTTGGAATCCTAGGTGGAATCCTTGTCAACATATTTGGATGATTTTCAATTTGTATAACCTAAACCTCCAATACCCAATATAATTTTAAATTTTTTTGAGTTATGTGAAGTGAAACATTTGTGGTATGAGTGTTAACCTAGTCATAAGATTACCAAGCCAAGAATTATAACTATGTTAACTATAACTAGAACAATATTTTTTTGAAACTTATATGAGGGTATTAAATATAAATAAAAACCAAAACCTGGTTTGGAATGAAAGGTAGGGGAAACATTTCCATTATAAAAAAGGTTTAGTTGGACACAACCCTCAACCATAACGTCCAAGACTCTTTCAACAAGGATATTAACCTTCAATCCCTCAATTTAATTATCCTATAAAATTGTTTCAAATAGAAAATCAAATTGAAAATACATTTATTGAGGAGATAGATACAACTTATATTAAAAGTTAGGATAAATGGATGATAAACCCCAAAAATTCCCCAAGGAACTTACAATCCAATATCCAAACTCTTAAGTAACATGTGAGGAAATTTCTAAACTTTTATCAAAGTGATCACACATTACACTATTAGGTGACACATATAAACATTCACATCTAAAATGAAAAGTTAGAAATCCAATGTAATAAGTTCTAGAAGATATTAAACTACAACTCTATAAACATTCACTTCTACAATTAAATTTCTAAAATAATAGAGTACAAGAAATTATTAATGGAGATCGTGTCCAATAAAAATTAATTGGGGGATCTTATAGTAATCTCACTAATTGATAAGTGATATACTATAGTTCATAGAAAAATTCGTCTAAATATTGGAGATCCTAAAATATTATCCATATAATGGATAATTAAAGAATACAAGAAAGGGAAAAAAATTTGTGACTTTGATGAAATTGTCATTTTAATACCTCTAAGTGTGTTTCATATGCTAATATTTGATGAAACAACTAATATGACTATCACATCATCTTTTTGATTTTTTTTGTGAAACAAACTCATATAATTCTTAATTATTCTCTAGTAAAGGTAGTAAATATTATTTATCTCACTGAATTTTTTATTCTTTAGTTCAAATAATAAGATTATTAAAGCAACATGAGAACAAAATAAAAAAATATTACATGGTTTTAGATGTATATTTAATAAATTTCACCATAATAATTCTCAATGAACATTAAGGTATAGTATACATCGAGACTATATATATACACATATTGTTTTAGTACAATATTCATCAACTATAACATATTTATTTAAATAAGGTATGTTTCTAGACTCATCACACTTAGAACCTTCCATAAAAACCTAGGGAAGGAAACATAAGAGATGGTGAGATCTAATTCACATTAAGGGAAAACAAGGGTGACATAAATCATTAGAGGATTAGATGGTCATATGGGTATGATAAAATATTCATGTTCATATTATCAATGTAAAATATTCATACCTAAAAAATAATAGATCATAAACACTAAAATCAATTCATATCAAGATTCATAATCAATAATGGTGTTAAAGTAGTAATCATCATTCAATATTCATAACATATGTGTGAAGAATCATATGAATATGAAATATTAATATTCTGAACATAGATAAATGAAATCATATCCATTCATAATCATGTGATAATAGTTATAAATCGATCATACTCACATGTCAAAATGTGATAAAAATGATTCACTATCATGTTTATGAATATTCCTATGAGCATAGATAGAAATAGATCATACTCACACATCAATATGTGAAAAAATTTAATCAAAACAATATCCAATAATATCATAATGATCTCATTATATTTCAGTATCACATTACCCAATTAATTGGAGGGATATAATAAACCCAATAATCACAAAATCAGAATCTATTTATTTGAATGAAACATGATCATAAAACATTAATTATATCATCATAACATTACCCATGGAAAATAAATTGGATTTATAAAAATATAACCAAAATAATCATGAAACATCCGTAGAATTAATAATAATTATAAAATTTTTTCATATCCTCAAAAAATAATATTTAGTATCAAAGGATGTCATAGTCGATGAAAATTTTCATGACAAAACTAATGGAATAATTCCTGAGGAAAACACCTATTTTATACTCAAATCATTTAATTTAAACCCAAACTTTTCCGAAATATTAAGGAAAATACTCTCATCTAAAAGGAACAAGAAAAAATTTAATGGAATGCTCAAACCATGGAGCAATTATGATGGAAGGAAATTCTGTTTATGTTGTAATCGTTACAACAAAGTTTTTCTTTACAACTTTAGTACAAAAACATGTTCTTAAAATGATAAGAATATTATTTTTAATTTTTTTGTAAAAATTAAAACATGGTTACATATTAAATTAAACAATAATTTATTAATATTTACAAACATTATTGATTTTTTTTAGAAAACATTAAAATGGAATAAACTGGTTTTCTAAAAAGAATAATATAAATAAAGTAGGAATTTCTTAAAAAACTTCTGAATCGCGTTTTGTAATAAAGAGAGGAAAATGGATATAAAAATAAAAAATTTAATTAAATATAGTATATTAAAAATTAAATGGTGTTTTTAGATAAGTACCATATAATATTTTTGATGGAAATTACTGAAAACAATTCAAATTAAAATTTTATTGAAATATAAATGCCTTAACACAAGCCCTGTATGGATTTTTACACATTATAATATCTTGTATAATAAACCTATATTTAATATAAATATATTACATAACCATATTCATACATATTAAACAATATATTATTTACATATAGCATTTTATTATCTCTTTATTAAAAATTCTTTATTAAAATCACTTTTTTTATGTGATAACTACTTGATTATTCATGTTTCTTTTAGTTAGATGGTTCAGGTGCTTCTAACATGATCATGGTATAATAATATCTGGAATATTAATCATTATATAAGAATAATATTTATTCATCATATTAACTTTTATAATTATTCATATAAAGTGGTGATGAGAAATTAGATAAATCACTTCAGGGAGACAGTAGTATGTTCATACACATGAGTGATGTTTCCAAATTATGATTGTTGAAATGAGAGAATGTAAAATAATACATAACCTTAATATAATAATTATAATATCATATATATTTTTTATATTAATTAAATATATCCTTATTACCAGCCATGTAAAAAATCACATTACTTTATGGAGGTGGTAGCCCACACGTATGCATGCTCAACATTATCATTTTCAATGGAGGGAAATGTAATAAGGAAGATACGATAATATAATTAAAAAAGTATAATTATGTCGTAAATTTAATATATAAACATTAAATCCATCATAATAAAAAATTATTAATTATGGTAATGGAGAATGAATCATTGCTTTACATGGATGTGGTAGTCCACACGTACGTAAAAGTGATATTTTTCATTTCCCTTTTGATTAGAAGGAGGGTAGATATTGGTGGTTACATATTTGTAATAATATTTAATTATATTAATGATACTAAATTTATTATTCAATTTTGAATAAATAATATTTAGTGTTGGTCTATGAATAAATAAAACTAAAACATTCGGTTAAAAGTTATACCTCTTCTTTGTTAAGCTCCTTTATTTTAAACATCAATCCATCTATCGATGTTATTATTAACAAACTGTGAAATATATGAAATTTGGAGAGATTTTAATAGTGTATTTTTAAAGATATTTTATGATATAATAGGCTTTATAAGTGTGCAGAGGAGATGATAGGGGGTGTCCTTTTATTAGTGGGGGAGAGGACACAATTGGTCTTTTTGAAAATATGAAAATTTATTAATGTATTAATCAATAACTATGGCTCATAAATGGACCGTTTATAAATATTATATGATATAATGTATATATATAGACATAAAATAATATTTATAATATTTTAAGGTTGTTTTAACCCTTATCACTTTAGTTTAACCCCTAATAAACCTCTGTTAACATTAACTATTTTAACTAATTTGTACTATTTTTAATGATCATCAGGGAAAAATATTATGTAGAAATTATTAAAAAAAATTAATTTTAATTATTAAAAATATATAATAAATTTTATAAAATTCAATTCATAGATGTTTTATAATTTAATTTAAATGTAATCCTGCAAAATGCGATGAAAAACCGGTTTATCATAAAAAACATCTCCTTATTTATAAAAGGTTTTTATACAAAAATAAAGTATAAAATTGATTCCAATGACCTTAATTGGATTATTAATAAAAAAATAAAAATAATTTCTTTTTAAAAAATTTAAAACAAATTTTATCTTTTTAGAAGCTCGAAACAAAAGACACTATTCAATAAAAATCAATATTTATCCACTATTCGTAAAAAATGAAAAAAATTATAAATCTTTTAAAATTTCACATTAAGATAATTTTGAAATGATGATTTAAACAATTAATTTAAAAAATTAAAATATATATTTTAAATGTGCTAGTATTTTATAGTGACCATGTCTTTTCATGTAAGACTTTAATATATATTATTATATAATTTCAGGACTTGGTGATGTGACAATGCGATATTTCAAGGCCGAGTGAACCCATAATAGATATTATAAAGCTATTGAATGTACTAATATCACATGAATTTTTTTCCAAAAAATAATTGAATAAACCATAAATTTAGTGTCATATAAAAAATCAGAGACCACGGGGAGTCTAGAATGTGGGGTTTACACTAAGCATGACCTAGAGTTGGTCAGCGCTGGATGTTCTTATATGGAAGACATTGGAAGGTAAGATAAATGGATTAATTAATTAAAATATTTAAGTAATTCATTTAAAACAAATAAAATATTTTCCTTTATATAATTGATTCTATAGAAATTTTCTAGTGTTGTCCACAAAACACTTGGACCTTTGAGAGGAGGTTCATAGTGTTCCTCATTAGTGAATCAATATATAATGGAGAACAATGGTCAAATCAAGGTGGATCGAGAGTTAATGAGTGTAGTTTGTCTTATACATCACTGTTTAACATGTTCTTCACCAACTATTTAGCCTAAAATGTGTTAGGGGTCTTCAATTGTGTATTTCACACTTTTTATTTAAATATTGGTAATGGATTAACTATCAGCTTTTGATCTTTAATTTATTTATTCATTCTCATGATCCCTACTATCTTTTTGTATAATTGATATATTAAATCCAAATTTTCCCTTCATATAACACAATTTATATGATCATAAACCATGAAAGCATGGCCAATTATGGTTCAGTTTTTTATTATTCTTTCCCCCTCTTTGTTCACCATGTTCTTTGATCGTCGTCAATGGGGTCATGATGTAGTACCTCAGTACACCCTGAGAATGTAGGGGTGAATCATGGGGTCAAATTTCTCTTCTAAAAAGATAGATCTTGTTCCCATGTTGGTAGAAACTTGTTAAACCCGAATGAGGGACACATGTATAAAATAAACACTCACGTGGAAAGAGACAACTCAACAATTTTTCTTATTTCACCACTAAGGTCTTGTCCAAGGAGCATAAATCGATTGTGTGGTAGTTATAACATGTTCAACTAATCTTTACTAGATGTGTAATAAGAATGTCCATACACAATCACTATTTTCCTAGAGCAATTCTATTACAATTATTTTAAAGATCAAACACTACCTCCCTCAGAAAACATTCATATACTGCCCCTACATCACTGATTTGGGTGAATTCCTAATCAATTTAACAACTTGAGGGTCACTTCAATATATTGGAATTTATGTCTTTTTCACTGATTATGATAAGACTCTTATTTCATCTTAATCCTCAATTTATTCATATGAAAAAAATATAAAAAACCAAATATTCAAAACCTGAAAGGAGTGAAACGTATCACTTTCATGAAACACCTATTCTTGTGCGTAACTTTTAGGATTTTCCTACAAGATATATTTTGTGAAACCCTTATCATTAACACAACCCTCCCCCCCATAGTCTCACTTGGTATTAATAACTATATGTAACATTCTGTGTGCAAGATTTATCGTTCGTAAGACTTATTCACACAAACCTTTCATGCGATTGTGACAGTAAATATTCATTATAAAATCTCATAGTTTTTATGGGGCTATCCACTTATTTATATACTTGTATAACCCTACTCAAAAGTTCATTATGTACCTTCCTCTATGAACATAATTTAGATTTGGACATTTTATTTGGCATGTATGATCCTTTTGTGAAAATTCATCATTTTCATACTGATCATTCCTTTTTCCTATTTTCATGTGAAGATATCAAATCTCCACAACCACATAAGTCAATTTTGAAAGCGTATTTGGACCATTACATTCTTCCACACATTTTTTTTCATGAAAAACATCATACAACAAAAAGCGTCTTTCACACAAAAACAAATCTTTCAATCGATTCTTTAATTTTTTATATTTTGATGATATGATCATAAATATAACTTCAATGAAACATTCATATTCACCTTCAATATTTCACGCAACTTCATTTTCCAAAAACTGTTTTTTCCATTATACAAAATCTGGTCCAAAAAATTTGGAAATCTATGGGAAATAATGCTACCTTCACCAAATAGTTAGATTTTACTATAATATCACTTTCTTCGCCAACTACCTAAAAATCCTAGTGTGGATTGAAAACAAACATAGAACGGACTCCATTTCCAACAAATATAATCCTTGGTTCCAAAAATATCTCTCTCTAGGGTTTTTAGAAATATGTAGAAAAAAATTCATTAAAGCACATACCACTATGACAACCTGAAACGTGAGAAAAAAAATCATCCAATACTATATGTCTATGTAAGGAATGATCAGTGTATAAAACATGTGGGGAATCATAAAATGGGTTCTCATATTTTCGAATGCATAAATATATTCAAGCTAATCTCTTATTATTTCTTCATAACACCTAATTATCATCGTTTCCAAGATTCATTGCATATTTTTTCTTCATAACACCCAATTCACATCACATAACAGAAGCATTTCATGGTTCCTTTAAGAAATCCTTGAATTTATCCATTATCCCCATTTGGAAATATAACTAACAACCTATATTTTTACTTGTAGAGCTTAAAACAGACTTTACATGGATCATATCTCCCATATAAACCTGCATCACTTCTACAAAAAGATTCAAACAGTTAAAAAATGGGGAGAGGGGAATAACCATAACCTCCTCATGCACTTAAAGGTGGATAAACATCAAGGTTCAACCAATGTTTGTCATAAACATTTCCTTCCAATAGATTTGCTTAAATGTAATCATATTGGTCATCAATTCTTCCATAATCCATTCTAATTACATGTTATTCAAATTTTCCCATGACTATGTGATATCTAATATCAATATAATTTTATGATAATACTGAACCATAATCTACGTAATATTGATCACACTCTTATTCTCATAGAAAATCACCAATGGTTGTTTCACCTCATACCTAGTATCTATGAGTTTTTTCTTCATCAAAAATAGCTGAGTTTAACCCTTTATTGAAAATGTATATTCTTCTTCATCTATACTGAGAGAAGTGAATTCCTGATTTTGTTCAACCATCATTTATTTCCAATGAAGAATTATCCACCACTTGTGGACTTTTTATCCACCATGTCTCTAGTCCAATAAGCATCATAGATATTTTTAGTTCATTATCGCTTCCTATAGAAGAATATAAGACAAAATTGAGAGTACCTTGAATATATATCATTGTTATTTTAACAACTTCCAAATACTCTTCCTTTGGATTAATTTTAAAGAATACTGCTAAGAATTTTCAAAGACAATATATTTCCAAGTTTCAGTCAAGTATAAAAATTTTACTATGATTCCCATGTACAAAGTGGGATCCATAGATATCCCATGCTCATGATTTCCAAGTTGTGTCCCAACTGTAATTAGAGTCGGCTTTGGATTCGGATCCATGCATATATAATTTCTTCAGTATCTCTCTTACATAATTTTTCTAATAAATTAAAGTGTAATCCTTCTTTTGAATCACTAATTGGCCCAAGAAGTATGTGAGTCAACTAATCATATACATTTCAAACCCATATTTCATATGACTGGAAAATTATTCCACTGATCCCTCATAATTCCACCAAATATAATATCATCCACATACAAAATAACCGTAAATTGATCTTCATTTGAATTCTTCACATAGAGATTATGGTTGAAACCTCATATTTGGAATTGAATATTCATTAAATACTCATCCAGTCAAGAATACCGTACATGTGGTGGATGATTTATACTATAGATGGTCTTTTTTAAGGTATAAAATATTTCTTCATCATTTCAAATCATAAATTCCACTAGTTGTTTAATGTTGATTTTTTCTTCAATAAATCTATTTAAGAGTTATTTTTTGACATCAATATGATAAAATTTGTCTCATCTTTGAATTTACATAGTAAGTAAAATCCTGATTTACTCCAGTATCACTACTAGATTAACAGTTTTTTCAAAATCAATTCCTTAAATCTATGTATAGCCATTACACAATAAATGTTCCTTGTCTCGGGTCAAAATTCAATGCTCATAATTTTGTTTTAAATATCCACATTTTTTTATTCACATTGTGATTTTTAGGTCTTATAACAGGATCCCACATATTGTTTATGTCAATACGATATAGTTCTTTATTCATGAATTTAACCCTGATTCAACATTTACCACTTTAAATGTGGTTGCTTCCATAATTAATAAGAAGGAATAATGTCTATCATTCCTCATTCTCATTGCCTTTTTGGGTTCAGTACAATCCCCAATGATATTGGATCGATCAATTTATTCTCTTCTATTTTTCCTATGAGATTGAGATGAAGTTTCCCTATACATGGTTTCATCATTTGATTCTTCTTCTAAATGATCATCATTTTGTGTCCCTTGATGTTTTTTCAGTCCCTCCTCTACTTATTCGTTTTAATATGATCCATTTCCAATTTCTTCTTCATTTTTTATCATATTATAATATAAACCCTTCATTGAATTTGGGGGTCTATCTTGAATGATATCGACATCACTGTATTCCAAAATTCTTCCAAGATGATTGTTGAAACATTTGTGGGATTTATGATTGAATATTAAAGAAATATTCTCTTATCTATAGAATCACCATACTTTCCATAATTTCCTTATTTATTTCAGATAAAACATTTACTTCCTAAAACATGATAATACATTAGATATGTATTCCTTCTATATCACAAATAATATAGTGTCTTTTTTTATCCCATATAAACCACTGTTTGATTTTGAGTATACAATAGTGCTTGAAAAATCTATTTCCAGTAATGATGAGAGATATGACTCTCAATCTTTATAGTTATGACCAAATTATTCACATGTTAAGTTATTCACTCAAAAACTCTATTTTGATTTGGGGTTATCAATTCATCCATATCATGATTTATTCCTTGTTTTCCGAGTAATTTTTAAATTCAATGGATGTGTATTCCTATTCATTATCTGATCATATAAATTTGATTGTGAAGACATTATCATCTTCAGCTATTCAATGATAACATTTCATGCAGTAAAAAAACTTGTTGTTTCTGATGTATAGTCATTACACACGACATTATACTATAATAATCAATGTTAAAATTGAAGTACATCTCCATATAGGTTGAAACCACATTTATTGGAACACATACGTCTGTGTGGATGATATCAAGAATATTTGATTCCATTTTCTTCTTTAGAAGATATGAACTACAAACCATATTTCCTTTCATGAAATAATCACAAGTATTATCTAGTTAATATTTTAGATTTGGGATATCAATGAATATCTTCAGCATAGATAACTGTTCCATGCATTTTTTTATGTGACCCAACCTTTGATTCCACAACATGTTTTCTTCTTCAACTATTAAGTAGAAAACATTCTATTTTTTCAACCTGGTATAAATTTACATTTTCACTATATCCTTTCATGAGAGTACTATATGTAGTTACTTTGATAGTGCACCCATTTTGATTAAATGTCACTATTAGCCCTGAGTCACATAGTTTAATCACACTCAATATATTGTGAGGCAAACCGTCCATATAGAGAACTGATGTTTTTTTATGCTTTTCATTTTAATTTTCAATAATTCCACTACATTTGATCTATAAATAACCATCATTGTAGAACCTCACTATTCAATCAACCCATTTCTTAAAATTATTAAATAAATATTCATTTCCCATCATATGGGATGAGCATATTCTATAAAGAATCCAAGTGCTACTATTCCTTGTTGCATTGAGATCTATTTCTGTAAGGTTGGATTTCTAAAATTTATTCTTTTCCTTCCAAGAGATACTTGATTGAGTGGAGGATAAATAATACCTTTAGAATATATTTTCCATATGAATGGGTTTGTCATACTCATATTTTCCTTCTAGAGGAGAATACCTATTTACAAGAGAAAATCTGCTTGATTGGTCCACATTGACTTATTGTTCCCACCTTTTCTTTCCCTGTAATGAATAGATTTATGGCCATAGTTAGAATAATGAAAAAAATTTCCATAGAATATTTTTCTTCTATATGATTAAGGATATTGTATCATTCTTCATTTTTGACTTTCATGTAATTCACCATTCACATATCTCCTTCCCTCTTCACTATATGACATGGTATGACTTATATAACCGTGAAATTGATATTTCATAACAGGAAATGTCTAATAACTTCCATTATTCTTCATGTTACCTTATTTTAAAAATTTAATTTAATGGATATAATCTCTAGATATTGAATGATAATTTTAAGATCTATTATCTATCTAATTTTATTCTTTCTTTGATAGGACATCAGGTGACTTTTTGATATGTCCAAATTTTTTATTCCACTTATTTTGGATCATTTTTTCATCCTTTGATGTTTTCGGATCACAACTAAATCTACTTTTTCCCATACATGTGAATATTTGATCATTCATAGATTTCTATACTTCTTCAAAACCTTTCATAGCTCTATTTAATTGCTCAACATCTGAGAATATTCCATACTATATTTTCTTCTTTGTTTCCCATGAATTTGATACATTTTTCACTGTATTTCTTAGAGTAAAAACTATTATTTCATGACCCTCAACTGTATTAGATTTGTACTCTTATTTGGATGTAATGTAATTGATGAAATTTTCTCTGTCTTCAATCATGTGCTTAAATTACACAATATCTTCTAATATTTTAATATTTATCAATTGTTCTTTTGGTCCTTCTTCCAATCGACCAATTCCTGCTTCATTCTGATCAATATAATCTGATGACTCTTCCATAACAACTCTAATCGTTTTTTACAATTTTTTTATTTTTAAAATTATTATTAGAATCATAATGATCTATGTTAGGATCAACAAAACCAATCAACTGATTATTTTATATTTATACTTTGATGGTTCAAACTTTTCAACTATAGCCATCATGGATACTTGGGTTCTAGATATAAAATATGGTTCTTCATCATTGAAAAATTCATTATTATCTTGTTATTATTTATATATAAAACCCTTTCTATATAATTTATTTCTTGATTTAAGTTCTCCCATTTGGGGAAACCTTTACAGAGGCTTCTGCATGTTTCTGGATACACTTTCTTCGGTATCAAACTTCATTGAGCACTAAGAGGCAATGTTCCCAACTCTATGATATAGAAAACAAGATAGGGGAAGCCTTCCTTCAAATATCCCATTTACTCTCTTAGATTTCATAGAGAAAAGCAAAATATGTTCATCTTCCTCATTATCTTCATCTACATTATCACTATAAATATCACGTTTTTTTATAGCTTTGACTACCATTTCCTTGATTACTCAACTTCTTTTATCATCTAGTTTGACTTTCATTTCATATTCCCTTATAATGTTTAGTAGATCATCCAAAAAATGTTTAGATAGATACATTACATCAATGGATCAAAATTTTGGATAATAAAGAGGTAGAAGCCTTCTTAAGATTTAATTCATAATATAAATGTCTTTGATTTCTTCACAAAGTCCTCATATTGATCCAAAAAATTTTGTAATTTGATTAAAAAAGGAATCTAAATTTTTATCAGCATGCATTTTCAGATCATTAAACATACTTTTCAAAACAGAGTTTCACCTCCTATAATGTGGTGTGACCTTCATAAATATTTTCCAGTTTTTCCAACATAGACTTGGATAAAGTGAAACTCATCACCTTCAAATTAATTTCATCATACAGAGTTGTGGTAAGGTAATTATGTGATTTGGAATTAGCATGAAAAAATATTATTTGTTTCAATCAAAGGAATTAATGTTACATCGGTGACCAGAATCCCCTATTCTATGGAAAAATGAGCATACATTCTAGGTGATCTTAGATGAAATCTCATCCTATTTTTCTAAATTTGGATCCTTCTTCGATAAAGTATGGGGACTCCCCAAACATTTACAGAATTATACATGTAAAAAATATTGAAAATATTTATCACAAACAAACTATATCTTCTAATACCCCATGTAGGACCCCAATACACCCAGAAAGGGGAGTAGTAAATCAGGGCATCAAATATATCTTTTAAAGTGAAATTTTTTTTTCTAACGTTGGTAGGAACATCTAATACTTTTCTGAAATACACGTATAGAAAAATACAATCACATAAAAAGTGACAAACATAATAATTTTATTTGGTTCACCACTGAGGGATAGTACAAGGATCATACTATGACAGTGTGTTGGTTGTACAAAAATCCCCAAATGATCACCTAATGAAGAATAAAACTATATAGACACAATCAATCTATTCTAGGAACAATATCTTTATAATATTTTTATGGATTACACACTACCCCATCAGAACAATTCCATAAACTCCCCTAGCTCATTGATTTGGGTGAAGCCTTACTCAGTTTAATGACTTGAATGTGTCCTCACTAGATTAGAATGTAAGTAATTTTCCCTGACTAGCATGAGACTCAGATTTCAGCATAGTCCTCAATTGATAAACTTGAAAGCACTTATCAAAAAATTTATACATTAAAAACCAGAAAGGATCACAACTCATCACATATGTGTAACACCTATTATTGAACAAAAATTTTATGATAGTCACATAATATGTACATTAGGAAACCCTTATAGTTTTTGCAACCACACGACGAGTTTCACTTGATATTGATAGAAATAAGGAACATTCTGTGCATAGGATTTACTTTGTATAAACCTTTTATGTGAATCCATTTCACATGGAACACACACCAAATCGTCGTTATAAATGTAATGGTTTTTCTGATGTATAAGCATATTTATAGACTTGGATAACCCGGTGTAAAAGTTAATTTGGAGCCTTCTCCTATGGGTGTAATCCTAATTTTGACGTCTAGTTTGGTATGTAAGATCCATTCATGAAAATTCAACTTTTTCAAGTGGAAAAGTCCTTTTACCTATTTTGATGTGAAGGTCTAGAAAATACATATTCACATAACTCAATTTTTATTTCCTATTTTGGAACATAAGATTCTTTCACTCCTTTTTCTTTGCATGGAAAACTTCCTATCACACAAACCATCTTTCATGAAAAAAAAATCTTTCACATGATTATTTCCATTATCATATTTTTATGAGATGGTCCTGAAACTTAACATCCAGAAAACATTTATATTTAAATTAAATATTTCATGCCAATTCCTTTTCAAAAAAATCATTTTTCCATTTTCCAAATTTTCGACCAAAAAATTTGGGAAACACTGGGATATGATGCAACATTCAACACCATAGTCACCTTGTACAGTAATATCACTTACTTTTACAACTCCCTAATCATCCCAATGTGGATGGGAAACAAACAAAAACCAAAATTAATTGACTGAAAAAGATCATCCTTGGTTCTAACACATGGTTCAACATTTCTGTTGTGGGTTCGAGCAAGATCAAACCCATAAATTCTTTGATATAGAATCAATGACTATAGATTTAGTGATTTGGGGATGGATTTGGATATTTAATAGGTTTTGGGTGATGGTTACATGGATAAAAGACCATATTTGATTTCCTTTGGTTATGGTAGTGTCATATCATGGAAGGAACATCCCATAGGTGTACGGGTGGCCAAAATCTGGCCACCAAATATCAATTGGTTGAGAGTGGCCCTGGATCCACAATCCCTATAGATATTTGTTATAGAAGTGGTAGCAGTGATGGTGGGATGATGACATATGAAGGATTCTAGGTTTCTATAGATCACTTGATTACATAACATGTATTCTAAGAGAACACATCATGTAGCCCCCTAGTTATTCTTCTTGGGTTTTAGGGAAGATATGGATTACATACCTTGTGGCTAGGTCCAAATTCCATGCGACCCTCCTAATGTGGCCATGCCATGTCTTATAAAGCAATAATCATGGATCAAATGTAGAAGGACATTCCTTGTACTCTAGGAGTACACGAGCACTAGTTAGTAACCTAGAATAGCCATGTACATGGCCAGGAACACTGGAAAGGCCTGATGAACTTGGGCATAGCCAGGATCACATGACCAAGCCTTGGGTGGCTGAGAAATGTCATGTGGGAACCTTATATGACTTTTATAGTGAAATGTATTCTATGATGTATCTAGAGGAGAATATGGCTAAGAATTAGAGTAGGACCACACATCATGTGGTCCCCATACATGCCATTTTCATCTATGAGAAACTTTTACCTTGTATATATCCTTTATTTGGACTCTTAATTGGGCCTTCATGTAGCCTATCTAGAGTATTTTTATGCATATAACAAGATGGTTCCCTTTGTATTGGATTCTATGATATGAAATGGAATATTCAAATAATGATGATTCTTTAGGTGACACATAATGATGGAAGTGATTAGGAAAGATCATTAGAGAGAGGCCTGAGTTGGAAACCCCCAAGTCACATCATTGTGTGGGTCCCCCATACTTCTTGTACTAGTTTTATTGACAACCCATATGGTATTAAGGTGTGGGTCCTCTATCTTCTAAGTGAAAATACATGGATGCAATAGGTTGTGGGTACTCAACCTATTGAGTGGCACCCCCTAATACACTAGGGAATGGGTCCCCTTCTTACTGTGGGGAACCCCTAGATGCACTAGGGCGTGAGTCCTTTACATACTGAGTGGAACCCCTAACATACTAAGGAGTGGATCCCCTATCTACTGAGTGGAACCCCATATTGAACTAGGTCATGAGTCCTCTATCTACTGATTTTACCCCCCCCCCCCTCGCCGCGCCACTTACTAGGCTATGGTTCCTCTGTTTACAGAGTGGAACCCCTAGTTGAAGAGGGCATGGGCCCTCTACATAAAAAGTGGCACCCCCCTGAAGCACTAGGGTATGATTTCTCTATCTACCAAGTGGCACCCCACTAATAAAATAGCGAATTATTCCTCTACTAGATATTGTTACCCCTTTTCTGTGTTGCATAATTGTGAGGTGTGAGTCCTCCACATGGTTACTATTCCAGATACTTGAGATATTGGGTAACAGAGTTGGACTGCATTGGTGTTATTGGCAGAATCATTGACCGAGGATGGCCTATGAGATTGATATCCCCTTTATCTCTCATCTGGAATTATTTTATGAGCATATATATATATATATATATATTTGTGTGTGTGTGTGTTGTTGGGATTTCAATTACCTCTTTATTTGGGATGAGTTGACTACTTCTATCATATCTTCTACTTCCCCCTTTAGTTTTCAGGGCATCCTACTGAGTATTATAAACTCGCACGTACATAGGGTTTTCCTGAACATGTCTTTTTTAAGAAAATTATAGATAGGCCAGTGATGATTTCCATAGATCATAGGGTTACTTGGGTGCATAGACTATGTACGGTGGTCAGGAATGGACATTAGGAGTCAAGATATCTTTCTATCCGTTTTCCAATTATTATTAGTTTAGGACTTGATTTCCAATTGGGATTCTATATGGGTGTGAATTTTTTTAATTTCATTTTGGTTTTATTATTTTATACTCTGATATATTCCACAAAGGTTATTTCATTCATGTATTCACTCAACATGTTATAACCATTTTTATTATTAATTTTCAGTGTTTTGTGGAGATTGTTGGGCACATGAATATAGGTACACTAGTAAAGGGCAACTCATTTATATTATACCTTCTTGGAACCTTTTTCCATCCCTTCTACTATTGGAGGAAGGCTTGGGGTTGTGGAGACCGACCCTTATAATGAATAGGAAATCCCTAGTGGGTTAGGTTGTCAGATAGTGGTGTTATATGTGGTTCTTCCATGAGTCTATGTAGATACAAATACAGGGTGAGGATTGTTTGGGAGTATAAGGAAATAGTTTTGGAGTGTATCAAGTGATGCTTTTAGGATAGGGAACTCATTTTTTGTGTGATGAATAATGTATCCATATTCATGGACTCTGACTACCTACTTTCCAACTTATTATACCATGAAATTGGTTTCAAGTAACAATGGAACATGAATCATATAACATTACGCCTTTTGAATGTCCTTCAATGAAAGAGGATACTGAGGTTTTTACAATCATCTAGATCCGTAGGTAGTGGAGGATCATCTCGAGTAAGTGATTCGAGTATTCATGGTCATACAGACCCCAACCAATAAGATGGTTTCCTTGGTAGCTTGTTTTTTCCATGGATTAGTAGGTACCTTGTGGAGTCTATTCATATAGACATATGATTAGTCAATACATTCATAATCCGTCTTCTAGCAGTTGTTTTGTGAGGAGTACTACCCCTCATGCCAAAACATTGTTTGGATCTAGGAGATTCTAGAGAAATATCATGGTATTTTGATGGTTACAAATTATTCCACAAATTTCTTACACCTTACTCATTACTACCTCAACATGGTTTAATATGGTTACTTCTGAGTATAAATTCTCGATTAGGGTCTCTGCAGAGAAATCCATGCTAGCGTGGGTTTATATTTCATTCCCAGCATTGATGTTGTGTTATAGAATTAACTGGTGATTGATAGAATCCTATGTGAGGTATTTCAGGTAATTGATGCTAAAAGTGGGTTTCATTGGGCTGATTCCTCTATATTAGTTTCCAGGCACCAATTGACAGAGTCTCGACATAGGATACATACTCATGGATGGTCTCAAACACATAGAGTTGTGATACATGGTTTTTGTAGGGGAACATGTTATCCCAGTGAGTGGTAATGGTATGCATGTGATGAGTGTTGTAACATGGAATTTGATTGACTAATCTTCAATCTAACGATTGTAGGTAGGTAATTAACAAATCACCACAATAGAGGAAATACCATGATTAGGGTTCTCCCAGGTGAGACTAGGGTATACCTTTGGGATGTGGTGCTGGAAGAGTACTAGGTGTGGATTCAGGTGGAGGATCCACTAGTAGAGTGTGACACAATGAGTTATATCATCCACCACCACCAGGTGTCCCAAGCTAGGCACATGGATCTGTTGATCAGGTCTGCAGGTAGCTGCAAGCCATGGAGACTTATGGCTAGACAACTCACAATATGATATGAGGAATGATTTGTGTTTATTCTAAACTTTCTCCAATACTTATATACATAGGTGTGAATAAATAATTCATTTTTATACATTATGAGAGAGATAGAGGTCATCATGGAGACATTATCCCAACATATGTTTCTAGAGGTTCTGACTGGGTGTGATTCTTTAATATCTATTATCTACCAGTACTGATTTTTATATTTTTGTGGAGAGAGTTTCACATTGGTTTTCTTTGGTTTAGTGATGAAACATATGAATCCATCATGGTTATGGGCTGTTTTTCCAATGTTCGACCCCATATTGACTATCCTCATAAGTGAATCTAATGCCTTTGTGATTTATAGGATGAGATTCTCTTTTATGAGAAACAGATGTCCCATGGGGAAGTGAGTGGGTCTTGTGAGAATGAGGCTACAATCCATCACACATCAGATTACAGGTTTATCACTTGGTTTAGTTGGCTCTTCATTAATCTGAATTCCATCTTTTATGGAGGACCTTATCGAAATCTTCCCCAATGGAATCCTTAGACTAGCTCCAAGGAGAGAGAAGAAATTCTACATAAAAATTAACTCGAGGTTTGCTGTAACACCCCGAGATTTTATGAAAAATATTCTTTTAATTTCATTAATGTCTTGTGTTGTATGCTACACCAATATTACCTTGCGCTATACGCAACATCATATTAGCTTGCAGTATACGCAACGCTATTTTTCGATCGTGTTACACACAACTTTGATAATAGTTATTCTACGCATCATTGAGTATATATATAGATATTCAATTTATAAATGAAATATGTTTGGATTCTGTTATACGAAACAACGAAGGATTCTTGTGCAACACGCAACCCTGACTTGGCTTGCATTACGCGCAATCACGACCTTCCTCAATAGCGTGTGTTGTACGCAATACCGGGTTTTACTAAACAACGATATATTATTATAATATTATTATGAACTAGCCATTATGAATAGTATTATCTAAATTTTGAATCTTATAACATTATTATTCGTATTACACATTTTCTAAATCATGGTATAAGAACGAAATAAAAGTTTCGGGTAAAATAAGTATTTTTCAAAAAATGCATTTTTGCCGCCTTTTGATGGCGCACCCACATTAAATATGGTTTTTGACATGTTTATAAGTTCAATTTGACAAAATAAAATTCTTCTTTGGAATCATAAAATAAAAATTTACTTTGGATAAATTTTTCATATTATTCTGGTAACTTTCATATTTTCATGAATAGTAAAAACATGCTATATTTTAATTAAAAACAACTTTTTTCATCGCAATACTTTATATGGTTAAATTATAATATTGAATGGTTTTAAAGTATAAATAGAAAATATTTTTACCATTTAATATAATTTATGTCATTAGCATTGATTCTACCTTGAATTCGTAGGATAAATCAATTCAATCTTTTGTAATGTTTTAAAGAAAACCCCATTTTCATTCGACAACGAGATTAATATTAATTTAATTTCTGTAACTTTTGTGTATTGAATTTGGAAAAATTGATTCCATATTTGGAATCAGTGGATCCAAATTAGGTTAACAAGCTACTTTTTTTGGGATGTATGAATAGTAACTACGGTAAATTTTATTTACCATAGTTAAAGGTAAATCTGGTAATTAAGGGTAAATATAATATTAGAAAATTACCCTAACACATGAGAAAATCCTATTGGATGACTAAAAGTCGACCCATATCACCTAATGGTCGGATTAGATTCATTTAATAGACTTTTTTCCATGAAAATAATTTAATTATTATTAAAACCAAAGAATATGACAACATGTCACTTTCTTAAATATTATAAGTATAATAATTTTAATTTAGTGATACACTTCATGAACCTTAGAACATGAATAGTCTCCATAATGATAATACAATTATATACATCATAGAAATTTATTTATAATTTTTAGGGATTAAATAATTATCATTTATTATGACACAATAATGATGCAGTAATTGTCTTATTAATGAAATATTGACATAATTGATGTTATAAATACCCAAATAAATGTAATTTAAGACTTTTTATGCATTAAACTACTTTGATATGTTAATATGACATGTTAGTATTAATTTAATTAACTTTTTTCGAACTAATCATTCTGTTATGATTTTCACAAAAATCAATTACTAAATAGTGTCAAAATTGACATAAAATAGTTTTTAAAACAAATATTATATTATTAATTGTTATTTTATTCCTAAAAATATAAGGTTCGGCCTAATGAATAGGATAAGGTTATATATATTAATAATAAACAACGTGGGGTTCGTTTGACTTCTTATAGTAAGTTTATGAACCTTATAGTATAAGAACACCAGAAAACACGGTAAAAGTAAAATTATTTAACTTAATGTTAAATCTAAATGATAAGGTTAAAATAGTAACCTAAACTTGTCTAAATTCTATTGGATGAGATAATTTCTACCCATCCCCACCTTATATTTGAAATAAATCAATTTTGAGCTATTTAAAACCGAATTTGACTTTATAATAAAATAATAGTTTTAGTTATTCTAAAGGTACCCCTCTCCTCCCTTATAAAAGGGAACCTCCTCCTCCCTCTTCCTCACACCACTTTGAGCCTTCAAGATCGGCCAAAACCTACCTATTTCTCCTCTACACTTTCCTAGTAACATCCTAGAGGTCCGGGTCTTCTTCAAAGACTTATTTTAGTACCCTAAAAGGAGGTCTCAAAGAAGCACTTCAAAGAAGAGGTAATGTCCGTTACCGATTCTTTCAACTTTATTTCTTCTTCCACTTCATCTTCTTAGGATGTTTCATTATGAAGTAACAACATAATTATCACTCATATAAGGATATGTTATTATAAGTTTTAAAAAACCCAATTTCACCATCTATCCATCCTACGGAAACGAAATCACCGCGCGTGCGTACGTACAGAATACCGTCTCCACGCCGTGGTGAAATCTATTTTCCACCACCACCTTACTTGGATGGGTATAATGGTGTAAAGAATGACTATATATGATTATTTTAAAGTGATATTTATTATAAAATAGTATACATACACTCCAATACAGTCCCACGATCATGAGAATGATATCATCGCTCGTGCGTACGTACGGACTACCGTCTCCACGACGCGATGAGATTCATTCTCCACTTTATCCATTCATGAATGATTATAAAGTATATATAATAAGTAATCATGAAATATATGACATAATAATGATACTGGATTTATGTGTATATATATGTATGTCATCTACATAATTCCATTCAACTCAATAAGCAAACGAAAATAGTGTTCATGCGTACGTACGGCCTACCGTCTCCATGAACGGTGTATTTCATTCCATTTACTGATTTATTATATATATGTATATTCTGAGTATATATTATATATAAACCATGTTTTATATTCTTGAATTAAGTAATCATGATCTAAGTAATCATATGAATAATTACAAGTCAAAACACGGACGACAAATGAAACAATTTTACCCAAAACACTCTTTAACATGTAATTTACAAAAAACGGGTAATATAAAGTCATAAGTGAACCATATATGATATCATAACAATTAATATGATTCTGTAATAAGCCAATGACATTATTTAAATAATTATACAGGAGGTTCGGACACTTATGAAGCTAATCGGACCTAAGGTAAGGGGAATATCAAAATCTCATTTTTATCTGAGATTGTTTATACTTTGGAATTTACTGGCGTATATTTTATCATCCACATCCATGTTTCCTCAATATGTAATATTTATATTCTTCTACAATAGTTTATATCCAATTTTACCCTTCGGTGAGTTTTTAGTAAAAGATATGAAATAAATCTTTTGTCATTTTTCATTCGAGGTACTTTTTGACTTTTCCTACAAAAGTACGAGAAGATTGTTTTTTTAAATTATATGGCATGAATGGATTTTTAAAACATTATTTCCAAGAATCTTCCTTTACAAGTTTTCAAGTTTATTTTTAATCAACTTCTTTTAGCTTAAAATTGTATGACATTTTAAGAAAGGAAATTTTTTTTGAGGTAGAAAGGATATTTTCCTCAAGAATGGAGATCAAGTGTTTTATCAAAATTATTTTCAAGCTAAGATAATAAAGGGTTCTATTTATATACCTATTATTACATTTATTTGATTATGTTGTGATGGAATTATTTTTATGAATTCCAGAAACTTATATGAATTGTTTTATGATGTCACGATGTTTAAGATTCCCATTTTTATTACATGGGTTATGCAATGATGTATGATTTATGATTTTGTGGCACACATAAGAATGGTATCATTATGAGATGGGTGGGACCTATATCTCCCTCCAATTCATTGGGTAAAGATTTTATATCTCATGAGATAGACATGGCTGGAACGGTAGGTTATACTAGTTCCGTGAAACAGGACTGAAACGAGGAGTGAACTCGGTTCAGAAAGGGATGTTGTCCACTAAGATAGTCTTGGCAATGATTCTTGACTAATAAGAAATGATTCTCTATGATTATGTGTGTAGGACAAAAAGTTTCATGTTTTAAGTTATGATTATTGGGATTACATTTCAGTACTATGATTTATCCCATGTTATGAAATTATGATCTCTTTTGCAGGTTAAGATTTCCAAAAGATATGTTCTTATGAATATGACATGATTGATATTTGTTTTTTCTACCCTTACAGAGAATTTGAGCTCACCCTTTTATGTTTTCTTTTCCCCATGATATAAAGAAAGGATTTAGGTTTAAAAAAAAGAAGATCTTTATGGGAGATGTTGAAGATCTTTCACAACGATTAGAAGATTATATTCCGAGTTTCCAAAGACACTAAACTATTACGGTCCTTGTGTGTCTGTTATTGTTATGTATTAAGTATTCCGCTAAAGTAATGTAATGTCCATGTACGTCAAGCTTCGGGTCTCTACAGTTGGTATCAGAGGAAAGGTTTAGTCAACCTTTGGAAACGAGGATGCATAAATGTTAGTGAGATCCCTAGAGATATTTCTAAGGTATGTCTAGGGATGTACCTAAGGATAAGTATACATATAGGATATAGTCCTAGAACTATGGTAATGATATTATAATTTATCCTAATATGTTAGATATTTTTGGTGCTCCCCCTTTACTATGTTGTTTTCCCTAGCATGATTTTTGCCTCTCACACTATTATTTTTGGGTTTTAGAAAATGGATGGAAACAAGATGATTTACGATAATGGAGGATATGATGGACAATGGAATGATATTCATCATGAGAAACCAAATGAAATGGGATTTGGAAGTCCAAACATCATTATTAAACCGAATCAGCAATTTCATAATATGATCAATAAAGTAAAATTTGGTAAGTTTCCTGACTCGGCTAATAAGAGAAAGATGGAGTTTCCTGATGATCATAGAAGAAAGAAAGTTCAATTTCCCCTATGTAAATCATGTGGGAAGAGGCATCAAGGAGAATGTTTCAAATGAACTGGAAGATGCTTTGGGTGTGGAAAAGAAGGACACAAATCCAGTAAGTGCAAAGGAAAAGGTTCAGTTAACACCATGGATGAGGATAATGGTATTTCTACGACATCAAAAATGGTTAAATGTTTTAAATGTGGAATGTACAGGCATTGTGAAAACCAATTCCCTAAGGGAAAGTCTCATGAAGAGAATCAGTACGGTCGTATGGGAAGTATTTATGTTGATGATGATGAAGAGACTACAAATAATATGTGAGATGAAATAATTGTTGAAGCTTGGTCAATGGTTTAAGAAGGTAGTGAAATGATTACATGTTTATCAAGTGTAATGTTGTATAAGTAATCTCATGGTACTATGGAATAAAGAGACATCTAAGGATTGTTACACTATTGTCTTTTCTAAGTTTTGAAAGTGTATGATTAATAGTACTAGTAACCATGTAATGTTATTCATATATTTTTGGAAAGTAGATGATATGATCATAATGAAGGGATAAGAAGAAAATTAAATGTTTGATAGTATTCATGAGCTCATGACTGATATAATGAGAAGGTTATATCATAGTTTGAGTATATAGAATTTTTTGATTTTTGTATGTGGAAAGAGTTAACTTTTGACTGCATTAATGTTTTCGCTATGGTTCAATTAATGGGTATTCATTCTTCAAGAGAATACATGATTAAGGTATTCACATGTTTGTAATTTGACCAACAAGATATATCTTATGATATATGGTGGATAAATGATGGAATTCACGTGATTGTTATGTGACATTTCAAGTAATAATTTTCTTTATACTATGAGCTTGGACCGAAGTATTTTAGATAAGCCTACAGATTGGAATGGATTATGTTGGACATAAGTTAGGATAGAACTTTTTTCGATATTATTGATGGGATGTTATAGTAATATAGCTTCAGAAAAAGGACAACCTATAGGACGGGCGACATCCCATCGCGTCGAACAAGGCTGTGGGAATCGAACCCACAACCGAAGTGCAACTGGCCTTTATCGCCTACCACTGGCCTACAGGAAGTCCCTGGTTAGTATAAACTAGTTTTATTTTATTACGCGGTATGATATATGAAGTATAAGTTCATTTTTGGAATCATATACAATTAACCTCACCATAGATGGACTTATGTATATTTGATAACTTTTGGTAACCTTTTGTTTGAAACAGATGGAATGACCCATCATTCTATCAAATGATCTATTAACACTTCATGAATAATAAATTCAACTTCATTTCATTAATAGATGAACTGGAAATTGTTCAAAGCACGAACAATAGTGAAATTGTACCAAAATCATGTAAGTATTTCTTTTTATTCATCAACTTTAGGGAAATGATCTTGAAAACCAAAAATGTTGTCCTAGTTCCCTTATATCTGATTAATCAGATGGTACCTTACATCATCACAAATCAATAGCTTTGTGATTTTTGGCTTTTTCATAGCCATGTTCTATACCAATCTCCATCAGAACTTGATTGTTAGATTTTTCTTCCATATACATATTTTTAACCTATGTTATCCTATGTGGAAACCCCGTGATGAGTTAATTTGGGTAACCGTTACATTTCATACTTTTGTTTTTAAAATCCATGTTTTGGTATTCATTTTTACAATGTGGGTTTCTATTAAACAAACATTCGAGTAGTAAACCATTTATAACCCCGACGAATTTCGAGGGCAAAATTCATTTTAAGGGGGGTAGAATGTAACACCCTGAGATATTGTGAAAAATATTCTTTTAATTTCATTAATGTCTTGTGTTGTATGCTACACCAATATTACCTTGCGCTATACGCAACACCATATTAGCTTGCAGTATACGCAACACTATTCTTGGATCGTGTTACAAAAAATTTTGATAATAGTTATTCTATGCAACATTGAGTATATATATATATTCAATGTATAAATGAAATATAGTTGGATTCTGTTATACAAAACTACGAAGGATTCTTGCGAAACATGCAACCCTGACTTGGGTTGCATTACACGCAATCACGACCTTCCTCGATAGCGTGGGTTGTACGCAATACCGGGTTTTACTAAACAACGATATATTATTATAATATTATTATGAACTAGCCGTTTTGAATAGTATTAACTAAATTTTGAATCTTATAACATTATTATTTTTCATACAGATTTTCTAAAACATGGTATAAGAACAAAATAAATTTTTCGGGTAAAATAAGTATTTTTAAAAAAATGCAGTTTTGCCGCCTTTTGATGGCACACCCACTTTAAATCTAGTTTTTGACATGTTTATAAGTCCAATTTTACAAAATATATTTCTTCTTTGTAATCATAAAATAAAAATTTACTTTGGATAAATTTTTCATATTATTCTGGTAACTTTCATATTTTGATGAATAGTAAAAACACGCTATATTTTAATAAAAAACATTTTCATCGCAATAATTTATATGGTTAAATTATAATATTTAATGGTTTTAAAGTATTAATAGAAAATAGTTTTACCATTTATAATAATTTATGTCATTAGCATTGATTCTACCTTGAATTCGTAGGATAAATCAATTCAATCTTTTGCAATGTTTTAAAGAAAAACCCATTTTCTTTCGACAACAGGATTAATTTTAATTTAATTTCTGTAACTTTTGTCTATTGAATTTGGAAAAATGGATTCCATATTTGGAATCAGTGGATTCAAATTATGTTAATAATCTACTTTTTTTGGGAATTATGAATAGTAACTACGGTAAATTTTATTTACCATAGTTAAAGGTAAATCTGGTAATTAAGGGTAAATATAATATTATAAAATTACCTTAACACATGTCAAAATCTTATTTGATGACTAAAATTCTACCCATATCACCTAAGGGTCTGATTAGATTCATTTAATGGACTTTGTTCCATGAAAATATTATAATTATTATTAAAACCAAAGAATGTGACAACAAGTCACTTTCTTAAATCTTATAAGTATAAAAATTTTAATTTAGTGATAAACTTCATGAAACATAGAACATGAATAGTCTCCTGAAATCTAATACAATTATCTACATCATAGAAATTTATTTAGAATTTTTAGGGATTAAATAATTATCATTTATTATGACACAATGATGATGCAGTAATTGTCTTATTAATAAAATATTGACATAATTGATGTTATAAATACCCAAATAAATGTAATTTCAGACTTTTTATGAATTAAACTAATTTTATAGGTTAATAGGACATGTTAGTATTGATTTAATTAACTTTTTGTGAACTAATAATTCTGTTATGATTTTCAGAAAAATCAATTACTAAATAGTGTCAAAATTGACATAAAATAGTTTTTTAAAAAAATATTATATTATTACTTGTTATTTTATTCTTAAAAATCTAATGTTCGGAAATATGACTTAGATAAGGTTATATATATTAATAATAAACAACTTTTGGTTCGTTTGGCTTCTTATAGTAAGTTTATTAACCTTATAGTATAAGAACACAAGAAGACACAATAAAAGTAAAATTATTTAACTTAATGTTAAATCTAAATGATAAGGTTAAAATAGGAACCTAGACTTGTCTAAATTCTATTGGATGAGATAATTTCGACCCATCCCCACCTTAGCTTCGAAAGAAATCAATTTGGAGCTATTTAAAACCGAATTTTACTTTATAATAAAATAATAGTTTTAGTTATTCTAAAGGTACCCCTCTCCTCCCTTATAAAAGGGCACCTCCTCCTCCATCTTCCTCACACCACTTTGAGCCGTCATGCTCGGCCAAACCCTAACCATTTCTCCTCTCCACTTCCCTATAAACATCCTAGAGGTTATGTTATTCTTCAAAGACCTATTTTAGTACCCTAAAAGGAGGTCTCAAAGAAGCACTTCAAAGAAGAGGTAATGTCTGTTACCGATTCTTTCCTCTTTATTACTTCTTCCACTTCTTCTTCTTAGGTTGTTTCATTATGAAGTAACAACATCATTATCACTAATATAATAATATGTTATTATATGTATTAAACAACCCTATTTCACCATCTATCCATCCTACGGAAAACGAAATCACCGCGCGTCCGTACGTACGGAATACAGTCTCCACGCCGTGGTGAAATCGATTTTCCACCACCACCTAACATAGATGGGTATAATGGTGTAAAGAATAACTATATATGATTATTTTAACGTGATATTAATTCTGAAATAGTATACATACACTCTAATACAGTCCCACGATCATGAGAACGATATCATCCCTCGTGCGTACATACGGACTACCGTCTCCAAGACGCGATGAGATTCATTCTCCACTTTAACCGTTCATGAATGATTATAAAGTATATATAATAAGTAATCATGAAATATATGAAATAATAATGATACTGGATTTATGTTTATATATATGTATGTCATCTACTTAATTCCATTGAACTCAATAAGGAAACGAAAACAGCGTTCATGCGTACGTACGACCTACCATCTCCATGAACGGTATATTTCCTTCCTTTTACTAATTTATTATATATATGTATATTCTGACTATATATTATATATAAACCATGTTTTATATTCTAGAATTAGGTAATAATGATCTAAGTAATCATATGAATAATTACAAGTCAAAACACGAACGACAAATGAAACAATTTTATCCAAAACGCTTTTTAACATGGAATTTACAAAAGAACGGGTAATATAAAGTCATAAGTGAACCATATATGATATCATAACAATTAATATGATTCTTTAATAAGTCAATGACATTATTTAAATAATTATACAGGTGGTTCGGACACTTATGAAGCAAATCGGACCTAAGGTAAGGGAAATATCACAATCTCATTTTTATCTGAGATTGTTTATACTTTGGAATTTACTAGGGTATATTTTATCATCCACATCCATGTTTCCTCAATATGTAATATTTATATCCTTATACAATAGTTTATATCCAATTTTACACTTCGGTTAGTTTTTAGTAAATGATATGAAAGGAATCTTTTGTCGTTTTTCATATGAGGTATTTTTTGACTTTTCCGACAAAAGTACGAGAAGAATGGTTTTTTAACTTATATGGCATGAATGGATATTTAAAACATTATTTCCAAGAAGATTACTTTACAAGTTTTCATGTTTATTTTTAATCAACTTATTTTAGTTCAAAATTGTATGACATTTTAAGAAAGGAAAATGTTTTTGAGGTAGAAAGGACATTTTCCTCAAGAATGGAGTTCAAGTGTTTTATCAAACTTATTTTCCATCTAAGATAATAAAGGGTTATGTTTATATCCCTATTATTACATTGATTTGATTATGTTGTGATGGAATTATTTTTATGAATTCCTTTAACTTATATGAATTGTTTTATGATGTCACTGTGTTTAAGATTCCCATTTTTATTACATGGGTTATGCAATGATGTATGATTTATGATTTTGTGGCACACATAAGAATGGTATCATTATGAGATGGGTGGGACCGATATCTCCCTCCAATGCATTGGGTAAAGATTTTATATCTCATGAGATAGACATGGCTGGAATGGTAGGTTATACCGGTTCAGTGAAATAGGACTGAAACGAGGAGTGAACTCGGTTCAGAAAGGGACTTTGTCCACTAAGATAGTCTTGGCAATGAGTCTTGACTAATAAGAAATGATTCTCTATGATTATGTGTGTATTCCACAAAGTTTCATGTTTTAAGATATGATTATTGGGATTATATTTCACTACTATGATTTATCCCATGTTATGAAATTATGATCTCTTTTGGAGGTTAAGATTTCCAAAAGATATGTTCTTATGAATATGACGTGATTGATATATCTTTTTTCTACCCTTACTGAGCATTTGATCTCACCCTTTTATGTTTTCTTTTCCCCAAGATATAAATAAAGGATTTAGGTTTAAAATAAAGAAGATCTTTATGGGAGATGTTGAAGATCGTTCACCACTATTAGAAGATTATATTCCGAGTTTCCAAGGACACTAAACTATTACGGTACTTGTGTGTCTGTTATTGTTATGTATTAAGTATTCCGCTAAAGTAATGTAATGTCCATGTATGTCAAGCTTCGGGTCTCTACATTATCACCTATATCTTCAATGGAATATTGAATTTCCCCTACTGAACTCTATGACATGAGGGTTTAGTATTAAGAACTTCATGAGTTGGGATTTATCAGTCCTAATATACCCCCTTGGGTAGCATTGATTTTGTTCTAGAGAATGGAGGATGGGAGCTTGCATATTTATGTTGATCATTATCTCTTAAACTAGGAATGATCAAGAACAAGTCCCCATCTCCAAAAATTTAAAATTTCTTCAACTAGTTATGAGGGATGATTTCATTTACAAATATCGATCTTAGGACTAGTTACCACTAGGTGAGGGTTTAAGAGGCTGATATCCCAAAGCTGGAATTCCAATGTCATTTTGAAAACTATGAATTCATAGTGATCCATTTTTGTGTGATAAATTACACAACTCTGTTTATTGATTTTATGAACTATATATTCTACCCATACATGGAAGGATTCGTTCTTTTCTTCATTTATGACGTACTCATCCGCTATGCTGCATATGAGTATCATGATGAGCACTTGGGAATGATACTAAACTTACTCTAGGTGCTCCATATTTATGGTATGCTACTGATGTACCATTTATGTTTTCACAATGTTCAATTTTTGGTTAATTTCATATTTTAGCATGTATTAATTATAGACCTAGTGATGATTTATGTAGTTATTTATTTGGATCCAATCAAGATTTCTTCAGAGGTGTGGTGTTTTATTTGCTTGGTAGGGTACTACAGGAGGTTCATGGAGGACATCTCTAGGATTATAACCCTTTTGACAACCCTGAATTTGAAATGATATCCATTTACCAAGACCGATCAGTTTTAGAGAGCCTTCATGTAGTTGACCCTGATGTTGACCAATGCTCATTTATTGAGACTACTAGAGTAAGGTTAAGAGTATATAGTTTTTTATGATTCCTTTGGAGAACGTCTCAACTACATGATGATGCAGAGGATGGTAGTTATCACATGTGGGATGAGTTATTTTAGAACCCATGAGTAGAGTTATGTGACTAATGACCTATATTTGGAAGTGGTAGTATCTTCCCTGAAGATTTGGAGGCACTATCTTATAGGGGAGTGCCTTACTATTTACTCTAACCATACAAAACTCAAGTATATCTTCACATAGAGATATATAAACCTAAGACAAAGTTTTTAATTTTAGTTCTCATAGGACTATGACAATTAGAAATTATACACTCCTAGGAATAGAAATGTGGTGTCATATTCCCTTCATTAGAATTTTCATTCTCATTTACTGGAGGAGGCATTTGAGCATTTGGATTCTTGATAACTAACCCTGGTGGGGGAGAGGGGTGAAGATTTTTTTCAGTTGATGATGGTGAATCCCCTAGTTCTTTAGCACGTGATGGTGTATTAGTTGAGAGTTATTGATTTTAAAGTTATTTGCAATGAGATATCCTTAATAGATTCAATAGAGGTATTTTATATATGAGGGGGGCATTTCATCCTTTTATAGGGATGGACAGTGTAGCTGGTCATTATGCGAGAGGAGGTGATGAGGGAGTATCACACATATCCATTGTCTATGTATCCTTCTGTAGGTAAGATGTATATAGGCATTTATTGGATGTTTTTTTGGTATTTCATAAGTCAAAGTGTAGCTGAGTTCATCCCTCAGTGTCTCACATGTCAGTAGGTGATGGTTGAGAACAAGGTTTTGGATAGTTAGACATAGCCTCTTAAGATATTGGACTGGAAATGGAATGAAATATAAAAATAATTCGTGGAAGGGATATTATTTATAAAAAGAGTCCATGATTCCATAGGGTTGGTTTTTGACAAACATATGAAGTTGGAAGAATTCTTTTCTAGCAGGGAGTTGCGTTCAGTGGAAATTTTGGGACAATTATATATATAAAATATTATTTTAATCCTTAGGGAACCCTTGAATATTGTCTTTGAGTATGATTCATAGTTCAAATAAATTTTTTGGAGAGGTTTGTAGGAGGAATTATGACCTAGTTGAGGACAAGTACACCATTCCAACCCCAAACAAATGGACAGGTCGAGCACACTATCCAAGTGTTGGAGAATATGCTAAGAGATTGTGTTTTGGACTTTGAACAGATCTCGTAGGATCAATATACATTGGTAAAGTTCTATAATAATAATAGTTTTCACTCTATGATAGGAATGAATCCTTTTGATCCCCTATATATGAAACCCTACAGGTCATCCTAATGTCCGACAAAGATTGGTGAGAAATCACTTTTTGGGATAGGGATGGTTCATACAATGATGGAGAAAGTTCAATTGATCCACAATTGGATGAGGAAAACATAGTGCCAATTGAAATATTACATAGATCAACATCATATAATCATTGAGTTTGAGTAGGGATAACAATTTTTCTAATGATTCTCTGTATGGCTAGTATTTTGGAGGTTTGGATAGGGAGGAAAGATATCCCCGAGGATCATTTGCTTGTTTGAGGTCCAACATATGTTGGTTGAGGTTTCTTACCACCTAGCCTTACCCCATAGTTGGGTTGAGTTAATGATGTCTTACATTTGACAAAGATGAGAAGAAATGTGACTGATCTGACACACATAATTGACCGGGGAGAGATGGACATCGATGATGGAGCTACCTTTTCCAAGTACCTAATGTAAATCAAGGATCGACATGTGAGGTTCCGTTGAGGATGGACCCTTCCATGGTTCATGTGCTATAGTTTCACGGGTGCATGCAGAAGAACTTCTTGGAATGGGAGAGATAGACGCAGGCTCATTTACCACACCTTTATGTTTAGATAGTATTTTTGGGGTTGAAAATACATTATGGGGAATAATGTAGTGGCCCTATTTTTTCCAAATATGAATTTTAAAAATAGTATAAAATATTTTTTGATCTAGGCACTAAAATAGAGTGACATTCCATGCTTGTGTGAGCCTGGAATTAAAATTAAAAAAATAATAAATAAATTAACACTGCATGCATGTTGTTTTTCAATAATAACTGAATAACTCCAAAAAAATCTGCAGATTTTAAATCCAAGATCACAGATGAATTTGGAATGTGGAGTTTAAGCTCGGTTTGACCTAAATTTGGTTAGCACAAGGCATTCATATAAGGTACCCGTTGGAAGGTATGATAAGTGAATCAATTAATTATATTATTTAATTAATTTCCTTAATACACATGACATAATTTTCTCAATATAATTTTTGTAATATCAATATCCATGGTCGACTTCATTAACATTGGTGATTGGAGAGGAGTTTCATAGAATTCATCATTAGTGAATGAGAATAAAACGACAAAAAATTATCAGTTCATGGTGGATCGAGAGTCAGGGAATGCAGTAGGTTTTCTCCATCACTGGAAAATGTGTTCTTCACCAAAGATCAATCTTAAAATGAGTAAGGTATCATAAATTTTGGTTTTTTCCATTTTATTAATATATTGATCATGGATTAATTTCTTTTTTTAAACTCAGATTTGTTTATTCTTTCACATGAGCACTATTACCTTATTGTTTTATTGAACTTTTAAACCACATGTTTTCTTTTATATCACGAAATTTATGTTATCATTGGACATAAAATGTTGGTCAATGATGATTTACGTTATTCTTATGTGTTTACCCTCTCTGTTCATCATGTTCTTCACTATTGGATCACAACATCATGGTTCGACATTTCTTGGACTTTTTTGAGTGTGATCGAACCCCTAGATTTATTACAGTAGTGTGAACGGTGAATGATTTTGTTATTTGAAGATTAATTGGGATGTTTAATGAATTTTGGGTGAGGGATACTTGGATTGAAAGTTAGAATCAATTTCCTCCGAATATGGCAGTAACATAGTGTGGTAGGAGAGCCCCATGAGTTTACATGTTGTTATAATCTGGCCACCAGAGACCGATTGAGCATGAAAGACCTTAGATCCACACTCCCTGGTGTGATTTATAGTGGAAATAGTGGTAATGAAAACATGAAAATGATATGTGAAGTAATGTGGGTTTTTATGGAAAACCTAACTACGTGGCATGTAGTTTTGGAACACACACTGTATATCCAATATCAAAGACTAGGATTTCTGGGAAGATAAGGATCACAAGCCATGTGGAAGGGTCCACATGATGTGTGACCATCCCTAGGAAGACATGTTCTGTACCAACTACCACACACCCAATACCTCAATACATGAGGACATTATATGTACTCAAGGAGTACACATGCACGAGATAGTACACATTCATGGCTAGGTACATGATCAGGTACACAGACACATCCTGACCAGCATCAGCATGGATATGAGGACACGAGTAGGCCCTAGGGGGCTGAGGAAATATTTGTGAGCCCCGCTACATTCCATCTATGGTGGAATATCCTCTGAGATGTGTCCATAAAAAACATGACCAGATAGCATAGCAGGACCACACATAGTGTAGTCCCTATACATGCGGTGTGACCCCTAGAAAAAAATATACATTGTGTATCTCCTTTGTCTGGACTCAAATTTTGACCTTCGATTATCCTTTCCTGAGAAGTTTTACACATAGAAAACGATGATATCATTTATAGTTACATTTGATATATTAAATGAAATGTTTCAAGAAAGACATTTCTTTAGGTAACACATGATGACAGATGTGATCTTGCGGGATCATCAGAGATATACCGGGGTTGACAAACCCCTATCACATTAGGGCATGGGCCCACATCCTCCTTTCACTAGTTTAAGTGGAACCCTCTCTATAATTAAGGAATGATTCCTATACCCAGTGAGTGGAACCTATTGACACTCTAGGGGTTTCTTCTTCTAAATTCAGAGTGGAACCACTTGATGTAATTGGGTGGGGTCCTCTACCTACAGAGTGGAACCCCCTAACACACTAGGACATGGGTCCTAGACCTATTGAGTGGATCCCCTTGATGTACCGGGGAGTGGGTCCACTATCTATGGAGTAGAACCTCCTTGTCACACTAGGGAATGTTTCATATATTTATGAAGTGGACACCCTTAAATGTACTAGGGAATGGTTCCTATATTTACTGAGTGTCACCTCCTGACACACTAGAGCTTGGGTCCTATACCTACAGAGTGGAACCACCCTGACACACTAGTGCATGGTTCATCTCTCTAATGAGTGATATCCCCTAACACACTAGGTCATGTGTACTCTATTGGAGATTTTTCCCCCACGACTGTGTGGCATAGTGGCATGGTGTGGGTCTTACACAGGTTTACCTTGATGGATAGATGAGATACTGGTCATCAGAGTTGGACCTCTTTAAAGCTATTGGAAGACTCATTCAGTGTGATGGGTTATTCGATGGAGATCTTATTTATATATTATATGGGTTTCTTTTATGAGAATATATAAGTATTGTTGGGTTTTCATTTCCCTCTTACATTGGGTTGAGCTAAATGCTTATATTGGATCTTCTATTTCTCCCACTTCATTTTTCAAGGTGTCATAATAGCTATGTACACACACACCCCTCATGTGATTTTCCCACACATATATTGTCTTATGTTGATGATAGATAGATTGGAAGTGATTTTGGTGGAGTATAAGGATACTCTGGAGCATAGATGATGTACAATGGTGATGATTTGAGATCATGAGTTGGGATCTCTTAGATTTCATTAATTCTAGTTATTGTCAAGTTGGGAGTTCATTTCTAGTTGGATCTATGTTTTACCCCTTTCCACTTTAGTTTTATTCCATCAAACTATGATGTATTCCCTAGTGGTTATTTCATTCAAGAGTTTACTCAATATGTTACATCAATTTTTATTATTCCCCATCAATGTTTCATGGAGAAGGTTGGGTTTGTGCGTATAGGTACACTAGGCAAAGGCCTCCTATTTATATAATTCCTTATCAATGATTATTACCATCCCATGCCCTATTGGAGATGAATTTAGGGTTGTGGAGGCCCGACCATTGACTAGGCATGCGAACCCCAGTGTGTTTGGTTTTTATAAAAGTAAATATATTATTCACTCATAAAAATCAATAAAAATAATTTCTGGAAAAATTAATTTTTGAAACATATAATGCCTCCACTAAAATTTGAGTACTTATTTATCAATATTTCTGATTTATCTCAAAATTGTAAACATATTTTTCAAAATGTGACTATTCATATTCATATATCCAGTTTAACGGCTAGGTTATTAAGTTATAATATCTTACGGTTCATTTAGACCTGGGGTTTCATATATCGTAAGTTATTGATGAAATTAAATTAATTTGAATAGAAATATATCATAAAATCATTAGGTGTTATAGGGATGCTCCAATTATCCAAGAGAGACCATTCCAAGCCACTATGAAATAATTTATCAATTTAAATAATGTATAATTAATTTTCATAGTTGTTGATGATCACGTGACCTTTGATCTCAATATGGTAATTGAGCAAGTAGTTGATGCCAAGGATTGCGATAATCATTTTTCCATTCAAGAAAACTCAATCACTATGATTTTATAGAAAAATGAGAATAAAAACTTGAAGGATATCATAGAATACATGGTTTAAAACAAGGAAGTAAATAATAAATTTAAGAGGATAATGAATATGGAGAAATATAGTGGAAGGAACACTTATTGAGGAATCCTTACCCAGATTTAATCCCTTAGATCATTAAGACAATAATGATTCATATTAAACCACTACCAAATTCACTAATGTATTCATTTTGGGGAGAAAATGAGATAGTACCTACAATCAATAATGTAGACTAGTTAAACGAGTAAGAGGAAAAATATTATAAGGTTTAAAAAGATAAAAAAACGTGATATCATTTGGTATTGTTGATATAAAATGAGTTAAGCCCACAATGTGCTATAAGGAAATGGAAGGAAATATATTCATCAAACATAAAAGGAGACTATCACCCCCCAATAAAATAGATTATGATAATGGATGTTTTAAATCTTTTCAATGTATATATTATCTTTATTATTTCAAATAGAAAAGGAGTTAACCCATGTCAAGTTATGGTAAAGAATGGAGGCCTGAAACTGAGATAATGAATTAATCCTAACAAAGATATTCACAGAACAGAGTGTGTGTTTTGATTTCCAAAAGATAAATGCAGTAAAAATAATGGACCACTTTTTTAGTGACCATAACCTTTCCTTTTATGTCTTTGAAATGTATCAAATAATGTTTTCAAAGCTAGGCACTGAGATGGAATGAGATTCTGATATAAAGACCCAGATTTTTTCCATGTAATTGTTTTAATTATATGGATTTATTATAAGTCTGTGAAAATTGACGGCACATAATTCTGAGTCCCGGTGTACTCGGAATTAATATCTATACTTTTTATGGTACGTTCAGTAATCGCGAGAGAGACATTTTCTAACTTTTGAAATAGTGCTCGTATTAAAAATCTGAGGGCACCGTTGAATCCGCAATTCCAGGATTTGCTTAAGGGGGGATTCACTTTGACCGCAGTAGGTTGGGAGAAAAATATATTTTTTGGACATTTAAAACAATAATAAAATAGCAATGTTATTTTATTTATTTTTTTCTTTTCCTCCAATGGACGAATGGCGTTGGTGGGACCGATGACAAGTCACGCCATTAAATGGCTTGACTCCCCTTTGTTTTTGTAACCACACTGTTGAAATTTGGAAGGTTAATTAATTAAATGAACCCCAATAATTCCATGTGTGTTACACACCCTTCCCCTCTCATATTTATATGAAGCTCGGGGTGGAGTGTTGGCACGACATCACAAAGAGATGGATCTATAGAAAATTATTGTGACCCCATCCTCGGGGAGGAAGAGACTAGTTTCCGCGAGCAGTGACAAGCACCACTGAATCACGATCCGATGACAACAAAGAAAAATGATCCATCGTTTGTCTTTAGCCGACATCTAATCTAGGTAGGGGGATTGTTTAAAAGCTATATTTGATGTTTTAACTTTCTCTTACATTCCATAACATTAACATGGAGGGTTCTGGCCAAATGAACAAGGCCCAGATCCTCTAGCACTTCGCTCATGCTCCGTTCTTCGGGTACGGTTTCCTCAGATTGAAAGAAGCACGAAATAACGGGTCAAGATATGGGGACGAAATCATGGGAGAGTAGTAGGCACATATGGCACCATGAATGGACCACTGAAGAAAGTCTAGTTACCTATGGAAGAAACCACTTGTGCTCCATTTCAGTGGGGGTCAGTGGTGGCTGGAGGAGACAAACGACAATTGGCCGCGGGCGGTGGAAGGAAGCGTGTGACGGTGTGTCGCAGAGGCCACAGAAGGCCGACCTGAGCCAGATGCGCAGGACATGGATAGAACCTATAGGCGCCACCGATGGCACGAAGCTGCCATGACCAGCAAGCCGCGACAGAAGGGGCGCCGCGGAGGAGCCGCGGACAGCGAGCCACGATAGGAAGGAGAAAACTGACTCCAAGCCACGTCAAGTCGGCTGGACTCAATCGGCCAAACGGTTGACTGTTCATGTGGTGGGGATGCACCCCACCGGTTGGAAAAATGACCCCACAACCGTAGGGCCAGCGGGACACAATGGTCTGCCTTTGGGCCGACCAAGCCGGATGCGGGCCGGACCAGCCTAGTAGAACAGACACACCCTGCGGGCCAGGTCGGATCCACAACCTGGTGGGCCAGCGTGGGTGGCCTGAGCCCTACCAGGAAGGTCGGGCCCACCGTGAAACGAGCCCGAAAACTAAACCAGGCCACCCCAACGGGACAGACCCAGTGAACCAGGCTGACCATTAACTGGCTGGACCCAAGCGGGTTTAGGAAGACCCCGGGACCCGTTGTGTCCGGCCGGTCTAATCGAGTCAGACTGGGACCATACCCAACTGATCCCCGAACAAAGAAACACATGTAACTGATGAACTAGGTGACCATTCGACATGATATCAGTGGTTTTTGTAGACCTTTTGGAAAGCGTCCCCTTTCGTATATTCCAGCAGTCCGGACCGAGGTGTGATCACCTCCGTTTTACAGAAAAGGATGTAACTAACGGACCAGGCGTCCGATCGACGCGCAGTTTGTGTCATAAGGACCCATGTGACGAGGCGGTACTTTGGAGATACTCTAAGAGAGTTTTTTAAGAGTTTGACATATGAATTAGGTTAAATAATTCTTGAATATAACCATTCCCTTTTTACAAAAGTGCCTATATCTGATAGACCGGGTGTCCGATCGACGCGTTGTCTATCACGTTAGGACCCCTATAATGGGGCGGTCCCTTGGTTATGAGTTTTGAGGGAATATGTACCTGTTGAAATATCAATTATTTCATGAAGAGTTTTTCTCAAAAAATCAAGAGTGATATGAGCGAGAATCCAGTGGATGGCTCGGACATGAAAAAGAAGAGCGACCAAGATGGGTCAGCATCAGAAACACCTAAGTGGGATGATCTAGCTATACGAATAATCATCCCTACCACAGTAATACCGACCCAGTGTGAATCATCATATTAAGTACCCTGTGTGGATCAGCATCATAGCGACCCTGTGTGGATCAGAATTCTCAAAACCCTGTTTTGATCTGCAACTAGAAACCCTATGTGGATCTGATGTAGCGTGACCCGACGAGGACCCGCCTTACAGTGGACCATCCTGGAATAGTGACTAACATCCAAGAGTGAACGAATAGTAAAATAACATCTTTTACATCAGTTTTGAATCTTCTAATGGAATAATATGACATAGCTTGTGACTAATCATCTATATTTATGAACTTTGAGTTGTATACATGGTGTGAGCTGGCTATTGCATCGTGCTTTGTGTTTGAGCACTTTCTTTATAGTTTTTCCATTATGGAACTCTAGGAGTCCTTCAGGGGTCTCGGGGTATCTGCTGGGTATTTTTATACTCAACCCTACATATGCTTCACCCGTACCTTGTTGTTTCTTGTGCAGATGACGAGCAGGTGGGATGAGACTAGAGGGAGCCAGGACCAGACGATACACAGAGGAGATGGGCGGACAAGGAGTTTTGTGGAGAAGATATGTGCCTACCCATCATGTAGGATCCATAGTGGATGATCTAGGAGATGTTTTCTCTTTTTAGTTGAAATTTTACATTTCATTTGGTCTTGTATTCTGGCCCCTTTACTTTCTGTACACATTTTACTATAGCTGTTTACTTCGTAGTTGCTTCTTATTTAATTCTTGGATTGTGTGTTTGTTCAGGTTTAAGGGGAATGCCTTCCTGTCATAGGAATATTCCTTTTTGGTTCTATTCCACAACCCATATCCTATAGAAGGTGGGATTGGGGTGGTCATGACATGGGCCCTAGGGGAGGGGTCATGATAAAGTGGTATCAAATGAGTCGGTTCTTCTAAAGAACTAGGACTCTGAAATTTTTACAATGGAGCAATAGTGTTAAGTGTTTTGAGTGTGGTTTTCAGTTCGAGGAGTCCAGTGTTGGTGTGGTGGATGACTTATTTATACACCAGGACCCTGAATTCTGAATTCTAACTCAGTATATGAAAAAAATGATTGCGCATGTTTTTGAAATGTTTTTACTCAACCTCTTTTGAATCAAGTTACCACATATAACTTATAGACCATGGAACACATGTTTTCTTTCAGGATGCTGCCATGTAGAAATCCATCCAAGATTCTAGAGAGAGTATACGATGATGGCCCACTAAGTGAAAAGGCTTCGGTTCTGAGCCCTCTTACTGCGATTGTACCATCATATGGTGTACCAGAAAAACCAAAACCCATTGGGAAGTAGATTCCATTAGTCCTACCAGAAGATGGTGCACGCTGACTGAGAACATTTCACGAGTTTCAGTGGCAGAGGCCTCAGTGGTTCCAAGGCAAGATGGATCCGCAGGCGGCTAAGGACTGGTTGGAGGCTATAGATAATATTTTTCGCCTGGTTGGGATACTATCTGACCAAATGATGATCCTAGATGGTAGTCTTTTCCATGGAGTAGTAGGGAGATGGTGGAGCCTAACACTCCAGATACATGACGAGGTGACCCTCACCTAGGCATATTTCGAGTGCCCTTTCAGGGTGGAGTTCATTCCAGCGACTCTACACTCTGTGTGTATACAGGATATGCTACACTTGCAGTAGGGAAACTTGACTGTGGCCCAGTACATGGAGAGGTTCACCATCCTCTCACGCCACTCCATCGACTTAGTGAAATACCCTTTCTTTAGGGCCCGAACCTTTGACCATGGACTCCAATACTAGATTTGAGATTCAATGGTATCTATTTTCATCCCGATGCATGATGAAGTTCTAGAGAGAGCACTCTTGGTGGAGAGATTCCTTGTTGAGAAGACACTTACGGTGAGACCCTTCACTGGGCGACACGTGGAAGAGTCATCTGCGACTGGTAGTAGGCAGATGAAACAGAGGTCCATGTTTACCAGACATTTTGGTGGATGACCCCGGGGTGTAGGGTTATAGGTGTGAGGCTCACGAGGTATAGTAGTCCAACATAGGAGTATACTGTGCTTCATGTGCAGCGGGAAGGGTCACATGGCTCGTGACTACCCAACTAGCCGCACTGATGACCAACATACAGTCGAGGGAACATGAAGGTTGAGGTAGATATTCGACCGATGAGGTCTGTAGGGTAGAGGACATGGCATAGGATTAGGTCATGCAGTAGGTGGTGGATGACTATTTGAGGTTCTACCACCACCACCTCCAATTGGTCCACCTTGACCACAAGGATTAGGTGGAAAGGGATGAGCTCAGCTCTAGGCAGCTGAGGCATATGACCACGATGCTCCTATTATGATTCAAGGTATGATTATTGTGTAATACCCCTTATCTACAGTACATATAGACATAGCTTCTAGTCACTCTTTCATTTCCATGATTCTCATTCACATCTCAAAGATTCTGACGGAGTCGTTGGCTCAATCCTTGTGATTAGAGACTCCTACAGGAGAAGATTCGATGATTACACACTGCATCTGGCAGTGTGATCTTACTCTAGGAGCGGAGAGATTTGGCTAGTATCTTCTAGTAGCTATGTTGAGGCCTTATAAAGTCATCTTGGGTATGGAATAGGTATCCTCATTCCATACTCATATTTACTGCATTAAGCGCAAAGTACGGTGTGTCCGCGAGGATGGGACAAATATTTCATTCATCAATGATAAGGGAACCTTTGCAGCATAGGATGGACTTACCGAGAAGAGAGTGCAATCGATCGCACATTAGTTGGCTAGCCTTACCCTCAGAGTAGTTGATGTTGAGATTCTGACCTATCCTTTAGTAGTGGACTAGTATGCGGATCTCTTTCCTAATTATGTTTCTGGACCACCTCCATGCATAGAAGTAGACTTTTATATCGACTTGTACCCCGAGAAAGCCTTGATATCTACACCAGCATATTGTATGGCTCTCTTGGAGCTTCGTGAGTTACGAGTACAACTGGAGGACTTGCATATGAGGGGGTTCATAATGCCCAATGTTGCTCCATGGGCAACCCCGATTTTGTTCAACAAGATGGCAGATGGGAGTTTGAGGCTCTGTATGGATTGTCAGTACCTGAAATACTTGACCGTGAAGAAAAAGTATCCAATTACAAGGATTGATGATATCTTTGATCAGATAAAGGGAGATCATTAGTTTTTGAAGATAGACATCAAATCAGGCTATCATTAGCCCAGGGTACTAGATGATGAAGTGAAGAGGACGATGTTCAGATGTCGGTATTTCCACTATGAGTTGATGGTTATTCCATTCGGGGTGACCAACTCCCCTGTAGATTTCATGGCACTCATGAACATGATCTTTCATCCATTCCACAATCACTTTGTGGTTTTATTCATTGAAGAAATCTTTATATACATGGTGATGCAGGAGGATAATGCCTATCATTTGCACATAGTTCTGGATACACTCCAAGAGAACCATCATTATGGTAGGCTCTCGAAGTGCCAATTCCTTTTACGGGAGGTCCACTTTCTGGGACACGTTATCGCAATGACTGGAGAGGAAGTGGATCGGAAAAATATAGAGGTTTTGATTTCATAGGAGCCACCCAGGCGTGTGACTGAGGTGACAAGTTTTTTGGGGATGGATGGGTACTACTCAAGATTCGTACCTGACTTCCCTAAAAGTTGTGGCACCCTTGTTAGTGTTGATGAAGATGGTAAAAACCTTCGTGTGGACGGAGAGATGCTAGAGGTGTTTCCATGAGCTGTGGCAGAAACTTACGAGTTCCCTAATATTGAGGCTACCAGAAGAGGGCATTGGGTATGTAGTCTAATACAATGCATCAGAGACCAGAGTTGTGTCATGATGCAGGAGCAAGCAGTGATCACTTATGGTTCATGATAATTGAGAAACCATGAGTAGATATATTCTACACATGACTAGGAGTTAGTATTAGTGATCTTTGCCTTGAAGATGTGGCGACCCTACTTGATGTGTGAACATTTTACTGTTTACACTGATCACAAGAGTCCCATGTATCTCTTCTCACAGAACGTCTTGAACCTGAGTCAACAGTGATGGATAGAGTTTCTCCTGGTCTGTGACTTTGAGATATTATATACTCCTAGAAAGGGGAATGTGGTAGCATACCCTCTGAGTAGGAGGTCTGGTATACAATTGTTGAGTTAGAAGATAGAGTATCTAGCCGTGTTGCAGATATCATTTATGGATAGAGATGGAGGATATTACCTCCAATCTATGACAGTCACTCCCCCACTCATTCAGCGAGTCAGGGAGGCACATCTTGAGGACTTTGACATCAGGGATTGATGTGCTCAGATATCCTCAGGACAGACACCTGATGAATTTTATGATGGTGGGGAGCACGTCATCTTCTTTAGAGGACACACCATGGTACACGTGGTGCTACAGGAGGAGGTGTTAAGGGAGTTTTATACATCCCCTCTAGTGGTACATCTGGGTGTGGTGAAGATGTAATAGGACCTCTGATGTCAGAACTCTTGGTTAGGGATGAAGAATGTAGTGGCAGAGTTTGTTTCATAATTCCTCACTTGTCAGTAATTGATGGACGATCATCAGGTTCCAATAGGCTTAGCGCAACCACTAGAGGTACAAGAGTTGAAGTTGGATTATATCCCCATGGATTTTATGACAGGGCTACCACAGATGTCCAGGGGACATGATTCCATCTGGGTGATCATTGACCAACTAACCAAGTCATCCCACTTCTACCCATCTAAGATCAGAGATCAGTGGAGTGATTGGGATGCCTCTACGAATAAGAGATTGTATGGTTTCATGGGATTCCATCTACAATCGTGTTGGACCATGACACAAGTTTTACAACATGGTTGTGGAGGGGATTACAAGAGTCATTTGATACTAAGCTATGTTTGAGCACCGAATCTCATCCACAGATGGATATTTAGATAGAGCGGACCATTCAGACACTAGAGGACATGATTTGGGCTTGCGTCCAAGATTCTAGCCGCATTTGGGAGGTTCACTTTCCCTTAGTGTATTTCACATAAATCAACATCTATCACTCCACCATCTATATGACACATTTTGAGGCCTTGTACGGTTGAACATGTAGATCACTTCTATGATGGATAGTCCTGGGGGAGTCATCACTTAAGGGTCCAGAGTTGGTACGTGCTACCATTGGGAAGGTGTAGATCATCCAGGAGTGGATTAAGACTGCACAGAGTAGACAAAAGACTTATGCTGACCGGAGGCGGTGACCATTAGAGTTTGAGGAGGGAGACCATGTATTTCTATGGGTCTCACCTCTATGAGGATTTCGAAGATTCAGTCGGGGTAGTAAGCTATCTCTGAGGTTCATCAGACCCTTTCAGGTTCTCAGTAGAGTTGGCGAGCTGGCATATCGCCTATCTCTTCCACCACATATGTGTCGAGTGCATAACGTTTTTCATGTGTCGTAGCTAAGGAAGTAAGTGCTTGATCTATCACACATTATCGACTGGGGATAGGTGTACATCGATGATGGGGAGACGTTTGCAGAGTTCTCAGTGGAGATAGAGGATCGAGAGCAGTGGGTGCTTCCTGGGCGGTCGATTCCCCTCGTGCGATTTCGTTGGAAGCACCGGAGTCTATATGAGAGAACATGGGAGAATGATGCTCAGATAAGTTTTTAGTATCCCGTTTTTGTAACCTAGTTTTGTTGTAGATTTTGGGGATGAAAATCTCTAAGGTGGGGAGAATGTAAAAACCTGAATTTTTTCCATAAATTATTTTTAATTATTTGGAATTATTACGAGTCTGTGAAAATTAACGGCGCATAATTCAGTGGACCGGTGTATCCAGAATAATTTTCTAAACTTTATAAAGGTACATTTAGTAAACATACGAATGGTGTTTTCTAACTTTTAAATCGGTGCTCAGATTAAAAACATGAGGGCACCGTTGAATCCGCAATGCCGGGATTCCCTTAAGGGACGCTTCACTTCGACCATAGTAGGTCTGTAGAAAAAGAATTTTTTTTGGAAATTCAAAAGAATACTAAATTAACAATGTTATATTATTTTTATTTTTCTTTTCTTCAAACGGAAGAGCGGCGGTGGAGGGACCAACGACATGTCAAGCCATTAAATGGATTGACTCCCCTTTATTTTTGGTAAACACACCGTTGGGATTTGGAAGGTTCACTAATTAAAAGAAACTCATTAATTGCCCATGTGTTACTCACCCTTCCCTCACTTATTTTTATAGAGATCAGGGTGGATTGTTGGCATGGGTTCACTAAGCGACGAAGCTCTGGAAAAGTACCACAATGCCATCCACTTGTAGGATGAGACTGGTTTCTGCGAGCAGTGATGAGCGCCACCAAATCATGAACTGATGACAACGAAGAAGGAGGTTCCATCGATCATTGTTAGAGGACATATAATATAGGTATAGGGATTGTCTAAAATATATCTTTGATGTTTTACCTTCCCCCAGCTTTCTATCACATTAACAGGGAGGGAACGGGCCAAACGAACAAGGCCTGAACCCTCTGCTGCTTCACTCATGCTCCATTCTTTGGGGAAATATTCTTTAGATTGACAGAAATGTGAAATAGGGGGTCACACTATAATGGCGGTAGAACAGGAGATCCGTAGACGTCGACATCACCAATAACAGACCATTGGAGCATGTCCGGTGACCCTTGGATGAAATCATCGGCACACCATGTCGGTTATGACCGGTTGTGGTCAGAGGAGACCTGTGAAAACCGGCCACAGGCGGTGGAAGGCAGCGCGCCATGGAGGCCCAAGGAGGATGGCCCAAGCCAGCTGCACGGTATAAGGATGGTGCCTACAGGTGATGGTGGCGGTGCGAAGCAGCCGCGGTCAGTGGGCCACGACATGAGGGGGCATCATTGAGTATCTATAGCCAGAGGGACATGGTAGGAAGGAGCGGCGTGGCTCCGCACCATGCCGTGTTGGTGGAACCCAGTCAGCCAAAAACCCGACCGTTCATTCGGTGGGGCAGCGCCCCGCTGGCTGGCGAAACGGCCCCACAACTGCAGGGCCAACAGAACACAATTGTCCACCTTCGAGTGGACCGATCTAGAAAGGGTATAGCTAAGCAGGTCATACCCACATAGAGGACCGGCCCCGTGGCCCGATGAGCTAGTGTGGGTGGGCCGAACCCACCTGACAGGCCGAGCCAACCGCGACCCGGGCCCTCAAATTAAACTAGGACGACCCCAACTGGCTAGACCCAGTGAACTTGGAAAACCCTTAATTGGCCAGTCCCAGGCATGGTCAGGTTGACCCTGGGACCCATTGCATTGGGCGGGTCTGACCGAGTCGGACCTGGCCCAGACCCAACCAGTCCCCTAATAATGAAACATCTGTAAATGACGAACCGGTTGACCGTTCGACATGATTTCAGTGGCATTGGGATCCCTTTTGGGAAGTGGTCCCTTGGCATATTCCGGTGGGCTTGACTGGGACGGTCCGAACCAAGGTGTGATCACCCCATTTTTACATAATGATATTTAACTAACAGACCGAGCATCCGATGGACGTGCCGACTGGGGAATAATGACCCCTGTGACACGGCAGTCCTTTGGAGATACTCTATGTGATTTTTGGAATAGATTTATGTATGAACTGGGCCAGATCATACATGAATCCAACTGGGCCCTTTTAACAAAAATGCCCATACTCACTGACTAGGAATCTGATCGACGCACCGTTTGTCACATTGGGACCCCTATGACAGGGCGGTCCATTGGGAATGAATTTTGCAGGACATAGTATCGGTTGAATTATGACCGAAGGATTGAGGAGTGGTTCACCCAAAATAAATCATGATATGAGCAGGAATCTAGTGGCTGGCTATGACATGAAGAAAAAGAGCGACCAAGGAGGGTCAGCATCAGAAACTCCAGATTGGGATGATCTAGATATATGACTAATAATCCCTAATTCTGTACTAGTGACCCTATGAGGATCAGCATCTAGAAACCCTATGTGGATCCACAATATAGTGACCCTGTGTGGATTATAAGCTTAGTGAGCCTTTTTGGATAATCGTCATAGCGACTCTGTGTGGATCAGTATTATAGCACCCATGTGTCGATCAGCAACTAGCGACCCTGTATGGATCAGCTATAGCATGAACCAATGGGGACCCACCTTACAGTGGCCCATCATAGAACAACGAGTTACGTCCAACAGTGGAATTATAGTATAAAAACTTCTTTGGGATCAGTTGTGAAACTTGTAATGGAATACGATGATATAGCTTATCACGATTGATCAATATTTCTGAACTCTGAGTTATATACCTGGTGTGAGGTGACTATTACTTTTCGCTTTGTGTTTGAGGTATTTATTTTTATTTTTATCTTTTTGGAATTCTGGGAGACCTTCAGGGGTCTCGGGGTCTGTACAGAGTATTTTTATACTCACCCCTGCACTGGCTTTTCCCACACAATGTTGTGACTTGTGCAGGCGACGAGCAGCTAGGCTGATACTTGAGGGAGCCAAGACCTGGTGCTACACGGAGGAGACGGGCTGACGTAGAGTGTTCTGGAGATGATATGTGCCTACCCTTCAGGTATAATCCATGGTGGACGATCCAAGAGTCAATTTCTCTTTTCAGTTGTACTTTTACTTTTCAGTTGGGCTTGTATTCTGGCACCTTTACTTCTAGTACACTTTTTACTACAACAATTTTCATTGTTGTTTCTTATTGATGTGTTCTTGGATTGTGTGTTCATGTAGGTTTAATGTAAATGAATTCCCGTTATAGTTATATTCCTTTTTGATGCTATTCGCTAACCCCTGGCCTATGGAAGGCGGGCTTGGGGTAGTCACGACATGGACCTGGGGGATGGGTCATGACATCCGGGGCCTATTGGGCCCAAAATTGATATTATAAAAATATTAAATATATCAATATAATTCACATGTAGTGTTTTGATAATAATCATGTAACACCTAAATGAATTCTCAAATTAGAAATATAAAACAAAAGTTTATTCTGGTATGCAAAGTTTACCCTAGGTGCGACCTAAGGTTGGTCTGCACCAGACGTCCGGTTGAGGAACCCATTGGTAAGTGAGTTATATTAAAAAAATAATGTTTTGTTATTAAATTGGCTAATTAATATCCTCTATAAATACCATATTATGAAAAGTTACCAAGGGTTATTCACATAAACCTAGAGAGATCTGAGAGGAGGTTCATATCATTACTCATTAGAGAATAAGAATTAGATGAAAAATGATGATTAGATTGAGGTGGATCGAGTGGCTGTAGATGCAACAAGTCTTATACTTCACTAGATAATGTCTTCATCACTAACGATTGATATATAATTTAGGTCTTGTTCATAAATGGTGGTTTTCATCCTTTTGATTAAAATATGGACCAATTATTCTTCTAACATTGTTTTTATTTCTATTTATCCATTCATCGCATGATTCTATTCCAATAATTTTATTGATTAAATTAAATTATTCTTACCACGCCTTTTCATCACCCTCATATATCCCTCTTATAAAAACATTGGTCAATAACCCTTTACCAAAGATACGTTATACTTTGTTCTTATAATTTTTCCCTCTCTATCCATCAATTTCCTTACCATTGGCCTATGGGGTTCTAGTTCAACATTATCTGGTTGGGTTCAAGAGCGATCAAACCCCAAAATTGATTATGGTAGAACAAAAGATATTAATATCAATGGTTTGTGGAACAATTGAGGAATTAAGTGGGATGTGTTTGATACTTAGTGGATCCAAGATTTACAGAGGCAACAAGATCAAGTTGGAGGTGAGCAAGAGACATTGTGAGGTTCATGTGGATCATCAAAATCTACTTTCTAGCCACGTGAGGTCAGGAAGCAAAACTTGGAGGTTGTTCCCTCTGATCATTGGTGGTCATTAGGAATGTTTCATTTTAGAGAGGCAGATTCTAGGAAAATCATAAGTAATCATAAATTTTTGTAGATAACATGACTACATTCCTTATAGTGCGAAATAACAAATGGTGTGTTTTTATATTCTGTGGTGGATATGATTTAAATAAATGTTAAGTATCAAACACCATGTTGTTGGGCCCAAACATCATGTGACCCTGCTTGGTAATCCTTGCCATGTGTTAGTTGGAACAAACCTAATACCCCACATGGGAGGACACGCCATATACTATGGGAGTACACGAGAACATGCCGGTACCTGGGTATGACCAGGTACATGGCTAAGAGCACAGGCATGGCCCGATGAACATGGGCATGACTGGTAGCAAAAGGTAAGGCCCCGAGTGGTAGATACACACCATGTGTAGCTCTTAAATTTCATGTATGATTACACGGACTTTGATCCATGTCTTTAGGTGAAAATTTTCAAGTATCAGAGTAAGGACACATGCCACGTGGACCCCCTTATATGTCATGTATCCCTATGAGAAACGTTTTCCTCTCATATCTTATTCATTTGGACTCATATTTTGTCCCTTGAGTTTCTTATCCCGAGTTTTATACTATCTTCAATGTGATGGTAGCCTTCATAGTGGTTTCTGAGATATAACATGGAATGTTCCAAGTTTGACTCTTATTCAGGTGATGTTTGATAATGTTAGTGGCCTAACAATATCAAAAAGTGATTATGGATTCAGTAATCCCATGTTGTACTTGGGCGCATGTTCCCCATGCTATCAGAGAGATGTTTGGGTCAGTACTCCCATTTCCTAATAGGGAATGAGTTCCCCATGATTTCATAGAGATTATATGGTCAGTAGACCCCTTTTATAATAGGTCATAGGTCCCCCATATTATTTATACAGGTATGGATGGTACTCCCCTTACATCTACGTGGCACATGTTCTCTACCTACAGATTGGTACTCCCCATATTCATACTCTAGTAGGTTCATGTCCAACATGGGATACGTGGATCCCTTGGATAAGGAGTTTAGTTTTACGGATTTGGAACCACCAATCATATTCTATTTAGGTTTGGTTTCATGCTAGGCATTGGTGATGTACTTTTAGAGCTATGGGAATACTCATTGAATTGGGTTGGGTTGTGAGATGGATACCCCCCTTATCTCTTTTCTAGTTTTATTTATAATATTATATATATATATATATATATATATTTATGTGTGTATCTATTGGGTTTAATTTCTATATTACATTGGGTTGATCTGACTATTGCTATATCTCTCCATCTGTACCCTTTCAGTTTTGAGGAATAGTATTGGCTATGTATATACTCACCCCTACATGAGATTTTCCAGCACATGACACATCTTATACACACTATGGACAAATAAAAAGTTATTTTGTTGGAGCATAGTGATTCTTATGTGCATTGTCTATGTACGATAGTCAGACGTGGAGATATGGAATGAGTATCTCTCACAATTCTTTATTTCTGGTTATTGATAGGGGGGTACGTCATTTTTGGTTTGACATTTATTTTTACCCTTTTTAATTTGGTTTTATTCTATTGTACTCTAATGTATTCCCAAGAGTTTATTGCATGCATGGTGTATCTCTATATGTTACAGTATATACATTATTTTCCTATGAACTATTTCATGGAGATGGTTGGTTTCATGCATTAGATTCATTAGGGAAAGTTCTCCCAATATAGTTAATCCTTCTTGGTGATTTTCCCTAGAAACTAGTCTATCAGATATGGGTTTGTGGTTATGAAGGTTCAACCTTCCACTGGCTAGGTGGGCCCCACTGGTTTGGATCATTATAGAGCGGTATCATAGGCCGTTTATCCTTAGGATGATGTTTTGGATTTTTCCCTTATGAATATTGGTTGGGAACTTAGAGAAACAATGTCAGAGTGTCTCAAGTGTATCTTTTATGATAGGGAAACCAGTTGTGGTGTGGCAGTTGTCATATCTATACATCTATACCGTGAATAACTGCTTTTTGACTTGGAATTATGATATATTGGTTTCATGGAACAACGCTTCATGAATCATAGAGGATTTAGTCACTTGTCTATCCTTCTTGAGTCAACACCCCCATATATTTACATATATTCTCATTTGATAGTGGTACATCTTGATTACATTCAAGACACCTCCATAAATATAGCCAATCAGGTTACTGATTCAGGATCATGATGATGATCTAAAGAGTGATGATGCCTCAGTTTAGGGGCCATCCCATGATGTGATTCATATAGGTGTGTAGGTAGAAGAAAACCTACCAATCAATTAGTAGTTAGTACTGGTGTTTCAAGATGAAGATTCACATAGTCTTAGCACACTTTGTGAGTTCCTACATTAGATACCAATGAGGTTATATGGAGAGCTAGATCCCCAAGTAGAAGAGGATTGTCTTGAGTTAGTCTTACTTGTCTTTATGCTTTTTATATCCCAAAAGATCTGATAGTTTTCTTGAATCCAGTCTTTTCCATGGATCAGTTGGGCACTAGTGGATTCTAGTCATACAAACCCAGGGTGAGATGATGCTCTCATGGTCCAACTTCCACCAGCAATTTAATGAGGAGTATTACCCATCATGCTTGTGAAAAGTTCATATCCAAGATCTTATTGAGCTACATAAAGGTATAATGACAGTAACTGAGTGTTCTACAGGGTTCAATTCCTAGGGAATGTATTTTTTATAAAGTATTATATTTCCAGCCAATTAATATTGAAAGAGTGATTTCCTGGGAGCTACCCAAGAGTGTGTCGGAGGTGAGATGTTTTCCTGGAATGGAGGAGGTACTATAAGAGATTTTTTTTATAATTAACCAGGATTTTAGACTCTTTATCTGCCCTAATGTGGAAAGGGAATCCATTTTTCTAGACCAAGTAATTTTAGAGAGCCTTTGAGTAGTTGAAGCGAAGGTTTTCCAATGCTCATATGTTTAGACTAACAGAGGTGGGTGTGAAGTACGTAGTGTATTGTGATGAATTTGGAGCTAGGATCAATAATATGATAATTTAGAGGAAGGAAATGAGATCATATGGGTCATGTAAGTTGGGACCCCATGAGTATAACTACCTGACTCATGACCCTGAGTTCACAATGGTAATATTCTCTCTAAAGATGATGATGCACTATCTTCTAGGGGATCACATTTTCAAGTACTTAGACCAAAAAAGTATGAGGTATGTCATCTTATAGGGGGATCTAAACCTGATAAAAAGTAATTTTTAGAGTTTATATCTGAATATAACATTGAGATAGAATAAAATCTTAGGAATGTAAATGTGGTGGTAGATTCCCTTAGTAGGAATCCACGTTCTCGTTTCGTGGAGGAGGCATATAAGAAGTTAGAATCTTTGTAGCTATCCTTGGTTAATTAGAGGGGATAATCATATCTTCTATTGATGATTTCGACTCCTTCGTTAATCCATCATGTGATGGAGGCTCAGTTGGAAGATATTAATAATGACATCCTCCATGACCATATATCATTAATAGATTATACATATATATTTCTTGAAGTATGGGAGAACAACATTATTGTGTAGGTATGGTTGGTGGTTTCAGTGATGATGTGATAGGAGGTGATGATAGAGTTTCAAAATTCACTTTTGGATGTACATTCCATTGTAGGGAAGATTTATAATACATTCAACGACTATTTTGGTGGGAAAACATGAGATAACGCATGTATAAGTTCATCTCTCGGTATCCCACATGTTAGTTGGTGATTGTTGAGCACTAGATTCCAACAGGTCTGATATAGCCTCTTGAGATCTCAAAGTGGAAATTTGAGGAAATGTCTATAAAAAATGTGGCTGGGTTTCCATTTATAGAGTTATTCCATGATTTCATCTGGGTGATAGTTGAAAAACTTATCAATTCATCACCATTCCTTTCCATCTTGGAGAAGAGTTCGATGTAGAGTTTTAGACAATTGTATGTGTGGGAGTTATTCTAGCTCCATGGGGTATCCTCGATGATTGTCTCTGGACGATTTGTGTTGTTTATGTCATTTTTTTGGAGAGGCATCAAGGAAGAATTCGAGATCTAGTTTAGGATGGGTACCATGTTTCAACCCTAGAAATATTTTCAAACTAATAAAACTATCTAGGTGTTGGAGGATATGCTGAGAGATTATGTTTGGGACTTTTTCTAGAGCTGGGAAAATCAATTTCTATTGGTAGAGTTTTCCTATAATACTTTTTATCACTCTACGATGGACATGAATCGTTTTTATTCCTTGTATGATAGACTCTATAGGTCACCACTATGCTAGAATGGGATTTTTGGGACTTCTCTAATTTTTCTAGAGATAGTACATGTGATTAAATATAAAGTTATGGAAATCTATGACCGTATGAGTATAGCCCAGTTCTGGAAAAAATATTACATAGATTGACATCATGTGCCAATGGATTTTGAGAAGGGAGACTATGTTTAACTAAGAGTCTCCCCATGATGCAAATTGTGAAGGTTTTTTGAGGGAAGAAAGATATCCCTCCGCTTGTTTGAGATCTTACGAATGGTTGGGGAGGTTTCTTACCAGCAACCCTTACCACCACATTTAGATTAGGTTATAAAATATTTTATGTGTCGTAGATGAGGTGATATTTCCATGATCCTATGCATGTTATCGATTATGGTGAGTTGGACATCGAGGATAGTGCCTCCTTCATAGAGTACCCATTGGAGATTGAGGATCGGTAGGAGAGAATTTTGTGAAGATGGATCGACCACATGGTTCTTTTGATGTAGCAGTATGGGGGAATGAAAGAGAGCTCCTAGGATTGGTAGAGTCATATATAGGCTTAGTATCCCCTACTTTTTGTTTATATTGATATTTTTAAGGATGAAAATACTTGATGGTGGAATAGTTTACTGACCCTATTTTTGTACTTTAGAACACTAAAACATATTAAGGAATATATTTAAAACCATGAATTGATATACTGTGAGATTCTGAGGTCCAATAAGCCCAAAATTGATAATAAAAATTATTAAATATATTAATGTCACAGGTATAATTTTTTTGGGAACAATTGCATAAATCATTAACAAAGCCTCAAATAAGAAATCCATGACTACAAATTATTATGGGATTTAAATTTTACCCTAGGTGGAAATTAAGGTTGGTCATCACCAAATTTCCAGTGGAGGTAGTCTTTGGCAGGGGAATTTAATTAAAATAAATAAATACATTGTCTATTTTATTAAATGAACTACTTAAAATAATATATAAATACCATATTATGTTGATACTATAAGGTTAAGATGCAAAAATATTTTGATATCTAAGAGGAGTTTATGTGAATTCCTCATTAAGAAATCAGAATGAGATGATGAACAAATATCAGATCGAGGTGGATCGAGAGGTAGTAGATACATTGGGTCTTCTCTTTTCATGCGAACACATTTTTCACCAAATATTGATCCATAATCTAGGTAGGTGTAATCAATTGTGTTTTAACCCTTTTAGTTAAAAGTTTGATCCAAGATATTTCTATTTGTTTTTTGATATGAGTTTATCCTTTCATTGGATGATCTCTTTTCATTAATTTGATTATTTAAATTGTATTTTTCCTGATAAGACTAGTTATCACCACGAGATATCCTTCTTATGAAATCATTTTCCAATAACAGTTGAACAAATATAGGTTTTAATTTTTTTGTCCCATTCCCTACTAAGTTCATCATATTGTTCACTACTGGCCTATGATGTCATTGTTCGACATTATTAGGGTGGGTTAGACCGTGATTGAACCCATAGATTCTATATGGTACCATAAAAAACAAATATATATCAATGGTCTGCTTTTTCCCAAATGGGATGAAGGACTGATTTTTTATTTAATTATAGATAATCCCCCCTTTTAAGGGATGAATGGGAACCCGTACAAGACCCGTAGGCCCAAGGCACAAGGCCTAACATGACACGCAATACATGACCCGAAGGCCCAGATGCATACTATGCCCAATACATGACCCGTTGGCCCAACCCACAGGAACTGCCCCTCCATTATCTTCTGCATCATTGATCACCTAGCTCCCCACCATGAATTGCTGATCGGCTAGAATTTCCCCGTACAAAGCTGCACGGTGCCTGGTCCTGTTGGTGGTTTCCATACCCTCTAATTCTTCCAAACTGGTAGCTCTGCTTCTGGTGACTGAAATTCATGTTGCTCTGATCCTCTTCTGGGTCTTTCTCTATGTGAACTGTGATACTCCATGGTCGTTTTGGCATAATGTCCATGAGGTCTGAATACCTTTGATGACCTGAAGTCCCTGGAGACCCGTAGGATCCAAAGGTGTAATAATATGAAGAGAGGGGTGCATCATAGGCATTGTGGGCTTTTTATGGATCATAAAAATCTATTTTTTGACACTAATGGTTAATAAATCATGGGTGGAGTTGGTTACCTCTTAATTTAGGTGTTATTTTTTAATTATTATTAGTAGATATTAAGGACATATAGAACATGTAAAAAATATATTCTTATTGTATAAAATGTGACTACTCACTATGTAGTGTTGAATAAAACATGACATGTTCTTTAGAATTCATGGTAGCTAGGGATACAACTGATATTAAGGATCATATGACATCTGGCTAGGCCCACATACTATGTATACCCTCCCCAGGTCGATAGGCCATCTACTAGCTAGAACACAGACAAATCCCTGGTTGGGAGGAAACACTATATACTCTGAGAGTACATAGGAAAGGGCCAGTACCATGGTATGACCAGGTGCACGACCAAAATCATGAGCACGACTCAATGAACTGGAGCTTGACCATAAGAAAATAGGAAGGCTCATTATCGAAGATACACACCATTTGGACCTCTTATGAAACATATATAATGACATTCCCTCCATGACATGTTAAAACAAGAACATTTCCAAGAAGAAAAGAGGGATAAAATGTTGTGTGGACACCCATACACACCATGTATCCCAATGAGAAACATCCTCCTCTTATAAGTTTTTCATTTAGAGTTGGATTTGTACCACAAGTAGCATATCATAATTGTTTTCCACATAGAACATGACATAGGACTTTATAAAGGATTTCAATATATGATGTGGAATGTTCCGAGCATGAATCTCATTCAGGTGATGCTTGATGATGGTAGTGATCTGATGGGATCATCAAAGAGATTCTCTGGTTAGAAGGCACTTGTTTTATTAGGTTTTGGGTTTCAAATTATATCATAGAGATGTTGGGGTTAGTACTGCCCTATCACACCAGGTCCTGTGTTCCCCATATTATATATAAAATTAGGTCATTATTCTCCTTACTTTTATAGGGTGAGGGTTCTCTACCTGCAGAATTATAATACCCTTTCATTAAGCTCTGGTGGGGTGAGGGGAATCCACATGAGATATGTAACCCTTAGATATGGAGAACAATTTCAAGGAGTGGTCCCTCTATCATATTCTGGTGAGGTTTCCTTTGATGTTGGTTATCAGTGATGGAATTTTGGAGCTACAGGAAGACTCATACACTTTGGCAAGGCTGTGAGATGGAGATACCATTTCTCTATCATATGGGTTTATTTATAAGAATGTGTGTGTGTGTGTGTGAACATGTGTGTTTGTGTGTGTCAATTGGGTTTTGCTTCCCTCTTTATTTAGGTTGATCAGAATTTTTTTTATATATCTATAACTCCCCTTTCAGTTTTAGAGCATCCTACTGGGTATGTATTTACTCAACCCTACATTGGTGTTGCTTTCATGTTTCATATCTTATGTAGATGACAGATAGATCGATAGTTTTTATATTAGATCATAGTGATACATGGGTTTATTAACTATGCACAGTGGTCATGCTTGATGATCGAGAGATAGTATCTCTCAGGTTTGTTCATTTCCAATTATTGTTAGGCTAGGACTTCATTTCATGTTGGTTGTGTATTTGTCCCCTTTAAAATTTTATTATATTATTTTTTACTCTAATTTATTCCATAGAGTTTATTTCATGCATGGTTTAAATCTACATGTTACAGTCAATACATTATATTCTCATGAACTATTTCATAGAGATATTTGGGTGTGTTTGTTAAATATTCATTTGGTAAAGGACTCCCAATATAGTTATTCCTTTTTGGTGCACATTTCAAGCCCTTGATATTTTTAGTGGGCTTGATATTGTGATAGTTCAACCTTTCGCTAGCCATGCAGGCCTTGGTGGGTTGGACCATTAGAACTCATCACTATCTTTCATAGAGAAAATTATTGAGAGGATGGTTATACATAAATGTTAGTGTTTTCTATATGGTTATTTTAGTTACAATATAATATTTGTGGATCTAGTGTAATAATCCAGAAACAATATTCAAATGTTTACATGAAACCATTAGTTATATTCAAATGTTTTTTGGAATTTTCAATGCAATAAAAACATTCCAATGTAGCATAGAACATATTTTTCATGAAATGGTGGCGTATTTTTTAGAAATATTATTAAATGATTTTTTATGTACAATATTTTGATACATGAATTCCAAAACATTAATTTGTACTTAATCAATGTGGTGAGAAGTTATGAGTGATTCATTCAGAAAATTGAAACATTATTATTCCATAGGAAATCATCATTAGAAGTTGGATTTCTATGAAATGAATAAAAGTTGACCCAATAATGATAATTGTGATACAATATATTTTTAATCCCATAACAATGAAGTAGATTTATATAATTCATGAATATGGGGGTTTCTACCACTAAATTTTGAATTATTATTAAAATATATCTTGACCACTTACCCAAATTATTTAAATGGAATTTCCTTTTAATTTTTATAAATCATACTGGGAAACCTTTACTTATCTTAAAATAAATATAGCATCCACCCCGATTAGGATGCCTCCCAATTATAAATCACTGATGAACTAATGTGAAATGATTGCAATTATGTTGTTCGTGTCGATTTTAGGTAGAATGTTGTCTACATATACCAACCTATATAATATGAATGTTATACCTAAATCGAAGAGTAAATTGATTACACTTCCCAAGAGAAAGAACTATTAGCTATGGTCTTTAATTTTTTCAGGATTAGATGCTAACTATTACTCTATAAGGTTTAGTCTACATGTATTAGGACGTATTGATATAATTACAAAACAAATAGGTTATGATTCATAACTCATATAATGTATTATTTTGTTAAAAGATTATGAAATCATTATCAATGATAATAAGGTCTTGGGGAATATATTGGTTGATCATTTGTAAACATTGACAATGTATAATGTCATGTAAAATGAAAAAATTGATATCGAGGATGATTTTCAAAGTGAGAATATTTTTTCATATTGATTAATAAGTTTATCCTCAGGTTTATGATGTTGAACCTAATTACATTGTGGTACCATCCACCCTCACATTACATATTAAAAGAAGAAGATGTTCTTATTGGATTCCTCAAATTATTTTTGGGATAATACTTTTTTTAATGAAATATGGATATGGAATCATTAGGAATCATGTGATCGAGTCTAAGGTGAATATATTTATTGATTTTTTCTATTCACCAGATATTACTAGTCACCATGGGATTGATATAATATTTTGAAAAAACCTTCAGAGTGGATTATTTTCCCACTCACTATATAGATGAATGTTAATTTTTTAGTTTCTTTGATTGATGCCAACAAACTATAAATAATGGAATGTGACAAAAATTCCTCAAAATACAATTCAAAAATTGCAATTGTTAAATGTGTGGGGAGTAGATTTCACTTGCCTCTTCCAAAATAATATTAAAACACATAAATCTATGTTTGTGTGGATGTTTTTTCTATATAGGTGTAACATGAGGAATCAATATAGAGTATAGTTAGCTTAGTGATTATGTTCTTAAAGAAAAATTTATTTTCTTAGTTTCAAATCCCATAGTTATTTTTTAACGATCAAGGAACTAACTTAAAGAAAAACATATTGAGGGAAGCTATAAAATCATATGGAGTAATATATAATAAAAAACACCCCTTATCACCCACAAATAAATTTTCAATTGGAATTATCTAACCGAGATATTAAAAAATTATAGAGAAAATAGTGAGATTAAACTAAAAATATTAGGGGAAAATCCCAATGATGCGTCATGAGAATACCAAAAATAATTTTAAAAACTCATTGTTATGTCCCTATTTTTCAAATAATTGGTAAATGATTCCACTGTAACTATCTATGTTATTGAAATGGAAAAATATGATTGATAGTGTATATGATACAAAAAACCGAACACAAACAAACCATGATTATTAAAATATGACTATTATAACCTAGCCATTAAATTAGTAAGTATGAATAGGATTAATTATTTTATCAAATAAATTTCAATTTTCTACTCAACTAATATGTATTGTTTCAATTAGAACTCAATTTTTAATGAATACATTGATTATCCAAAATATGTTTTCTACAAAAATAATTTTTTTCTTTTTATAAACAAATAATAAAATTAATTTATATAAATTTAAAAAAAAAATTAAAATGAAAATATTTTTTGAAATACTCATATCTATATAAAATTTGGTTATTATTTAGGTATTTTTGAAAAATATTGATTTTTCAGTGAATTGTGAAAATTACAAATTTTTTTATAAAACTATCATAGCTTTTTAATAAAGAAAATAATTAAAAGTCCAAATATTATTTAATATGATTTAAAAGTAACAGAAGTATTATTTAGATATATTTAATCCAGTCCATTTCATTTTAATCATCATTATATCAGACTTTAATATAAGTTTATTTTTAGGCTTTAAAACACTAATTTTTTTGAAAACTATTTTGAAGTGCATAAAATTTATCCATTTTAAATTATTAAAATAAACCATAATTAGAAAATATTTATATTAATAATTTAGATTTTATATCTATTAATATTAATTTAAAATAATTTATTTATTATTACTTTTCAAAATAATATAATAAGATCATCTTATGCTTGAAAAATACATTTCCTTGAAAATAATATTTTTGATACATCTCCATGTTTAATTTGAAATTAAATTCTACAAATTATATGAATTGAATTTGGTAAAATGTATTATATAATTGGAATTAGCATGATTTTTATTATATAATGTGATCAACTTAATTGTTTGTCATAATGAATAGTAAAAACACTAAAAAATAGCTTCTGTGGTAAAAAAATGAAAAGGGTAAATGGGAGTAACCATTGAATTAAATAGGATAACATGTTTTGGGAATGTTACTTAAGAATGGTAGAGATATGACACATCCTTGTATCTCCCCCACTATTTTATTTATCAATTATGGAGGCACTTGGTTGGATTGTGACTTCTAATTATTTAATAGTTTTGTGTATTTACAATAATTACACTCCTCCTCCATTCCTATAAGAATTGGTTTGATCAGAAATCCAATCTGGGAAGGCTTTAAGTATAATCCTAAAGTTGTGGTCCAAATAAGGGGTAACGTTCGTAACCGAGAATCTTTATTTTATTTATTATTTCATCTAATTAAATCATAATCAATAGTACTCATATAAAAACATAGATATATCCCATATAATATTATATTCTTATATAAATTGAACAACCTAAATCCATCTATACTAGTTTCAAATGGGAAATTAAATCATCGATCTTGTGTATGATGAACTACCACCTCACGAACTGATGTAAATTTTTCTCCATCATTGCCTCTAAAAGATGTTTATAATGATGGATTTAATATTATATATGACAATAATATAATATTAACAAATATAGAAAAGTAATATATCATATAGTTTCTTACCTTACCATCTATTATAAATGACTACATCATTCATTTGTATAGCTGACTACCACCTCACGAAGTGATGTGATTCATTTATTTTATTAGTACATCACATGGATTTTATATTTAAGTGTATTTAATGAAATAATATTATATTTATGATATAATTATAATTATTTAATGATAAAATAACACTTACCTTCTTTCCATCATGATCAATGAAAAATGGAAATGTTACTCATGCATACATATGACCTACCATCTCTATGATTGTCACACAGTACATTTTTCATAATCATCCTTCATGATTGGTTTTAAAATTATAATTTATGTTTAAAAATTATAATTTTATAATTATCCTTATTTTGGAGATTATAAACTAATAAATTTTTTGACATTACTCAACTTACCAAAGTGATGTTGTATATTTGATCCGATCATTTCAAAAATGTCGTACATGAACCTAAAATATTTAGTAATTTAATATGAAATGGTGATGAATAAAAAAGTAATAATAAGATTGAAAAAGGTAATTATGGATGAAATTAATTATCATAATTATATTATTGAGGAATATAAAGACCACACGTGATGAATCAGGCTCAAGTTAAGGGGTCTCTCTATACTATCCTTTTAATTGGGTTATAGACACTCTCTTTCTAACTCACTTTATCTCTATCATCAATGATATGGAATTATTCTAAATTATATATATGTATTTCTATTACATATAAACCTATATCATTATCCCTTCCTATGATGTGTTAATACATTCTTTAGGACCATTTATCAAATGCCATCATTATGAAATCTCTTTTGATTATGTTTTGAGACAATATTATATAACCCATTCCATTAAATGGGTAATTCTTATGTTTATGACGTATGAATGATTTCATTATGTTTAAAACATATCCATGTGCATAATATTAATGTGATGGTTGGGATAAGAATTATATATCCCTTGAATTCATTGCGTACTATTTTAGTCTCATGAGACGTCGTGTATGGGATTAGGGAGTGAACCTAATCCATTATGGGACTTTTTACACCATGTTATGTGTTCTTATTAGTTAGACTTAAATTATTCTCATTCCATTTTTTATGTCTCTTCCATATTAATTATTATTATATGTTCTTATGATACTGTTTCCTTTATACAAAAATTCTATTTGATTACTCATGTACCTTTACATTTATGATATCATGTAATACATTTGACTCACATGTTATGAAACCTGCTCATGTTTATTCCCTTAATGAGGTTTTTATATCACCCCTTTATTTTATATATTACCTAGGTCATTCCATGAAGTTCTAAGAAACTGATTGGATTTAGGAGCCCAGTATTGAGAAAAATATACAGATGCAATGTTTTAAGACTCATTTGATATAATAAGAACATAGTATTTGAAAACAATGCCTCAATCTCTTTAGTGTTCTACTAGTTGTATATTTATAATTAAAGGTCATGTAATAATATGGGAAAAACAATTGGGTCCTTGCAGTATATATTATAGAAAAGCTTTAGTTAACCATTGAAAATTAGAATGAGAAAAAATAAGTGAGGACCCAAGAGATATGTCTAAGGATAATACTGTGAATAATCCTATGTATACGAAAATATCAATGAATTATTGTGAAGTATAGTGAAATTTGATAGAGAAAAAAAGACATCCCTATCTAGATACTACGAGTGGAAGTGGTTATGGAATAGATATTAATAGGGGTAATAACTCAAGAAAGGTATTTCAGTCTTGACTCAAGCAGTAACATGTACACAAAAGAGGGCCTTGCTATGCCCCTAGTTGGTACTCCTGGGAGATATTTTTTTGAAATTTAAAAACTCTTTAAAACCCATTATAATGGGAAAAAATTCCTATAAATTTTTTTATTAGGAAATATATCATGGATAACATAGATTGAAACCTAGAAATTCATCAATTAAGGAATATGTGTCATATATGATTTATCCCATTAATGTTCATAGTTTCATATATATGTATTTAATGGATCAAAAATATTCACCCCTAATATTTCCCATTTTATTAAAGTCCTTGTCGAGAAATAGGAGAATACGAGTCAATAACCCATGTGAGGGTTAATGTGATGATTACCGAAATTAGATGTCGAACCCAATGGAATCAGAAATTGAGAAGTTCAGAAAAAATATCCTCAGTTAACTCATGTTCAAAACTAAAACATAAATAAGGAGGAAATCCTAAATCCCCCCAAGAAATAGAATGTTGTTATTGAGAACGTTTTGCAATAATGACCTCCACCATTTATTGGATCATATGATCATTTAATTGTAGAATAATGGAATAACTCCATTGAAAACAACTTCAATATGATTAAATGCATTGAGAAAAATATGGTTTTGTTGGTGGTGTATGTTGATAAAGAATTTGAAGCATGGGGAAGATAATAATGATTTGGTGTGAAAGAAATTTGTGAAAAAATTACGAATATTTTACTCACTCTCTCCAACTAAAAAAAGAGGGGGATTTTCTTAGTCTCAAGATAAAGGGTGTTGAATTCATTGTGGAGTATGAAGAAAATTTCACAAGACTTTCATAATACAGCTTCATCTTTTCCATCTCCCCTGAAATTAAAATTCACCATGTATTTGGTGGGATAAATCCAAGTCTATGAAAAGATTTGGAAATTCAATAATTCAACAAATATGATGAAATTTTCTGATTGTCCATAAAATTCCAAATTTCAATCAATGAATCTCAAGGTATTCATAGGGATAAGAAGTGGAAAATGGAGTTTAACTCTAGATGTATAATGGATAAATCTAATGGTGGAATAAAATACCAACATCTCAATTTTTAGTAGTGTGTAAAGAAGAATCATATAAATTGACTGAAGGGGACTAGGAAGTGCTTTACGTGTGGGAATAAAGGTCACCTAGCAAGTGATTGCTGAAGAGAAAAATCCACTAATGTGATAGAAGAAGGTAATGCTCGAGAAAACTAAAAGCCTACTCTTAAATGTTTCAATTTAAATTAATAAGGAAATTATATGAACAAATTCTCTAAGACAAGGGTTATTGATTAAAATCGACGTCAAAAAACTCCAAGGCCTAGAGAGAAAGTGAGAGATTATGCCATCAAAACTATGAAGGTGGATCATAATATAATTAACCCTTCAATAATGGTGAACAAAACTTTTTATCCTGGTTTCATACATCCTTTCATATCATGAAATATTACTATAAATATTCAAGATCAACAAAAAAATGGAAGTTGAGTTGTCATTGAAGATGGGGAATGGGATAATTATTACTCCCAAAGAATATAACTCATCCCATATCCATATTTATGGTTTTAACTTCCCTGAAGCCCTTATGATAATTTCTTTATAATAATTTCATGAAAATATGGAAATGGATTGTAATTTCTCATATATAGAAAACATAAAATGATGATAATATGAAATTACCCTCTAAATGGTGAATCACCTCAATTTCTATAAATTTGAAAGGAGGAGGATGAATCTTATTTTGTATCATCAGCATCTGAATCATTATTTTTTTCCTTTTAAGAAATTGTATCTTGATCGAATCATTGAGACTAGGTAAAATATCTTTCTTGATGACATGACCATTGTGATTGATTATGATGATGTTTTTTCTAAAGAGTTTTCAGGTCTTCCTCCAAGTTGAGAGGTTGAATTTTCATCCGATCATTTACCTGGATCCATTATAATATCTATGAATCCATATTGAATGTTCATTTTTTATCTTTAGGAGATGAAGAAGCAACTATAGGAGAACCTGTATGAAGGGTTTATATGCTCAAATGATTCATTGTAGGGTGTACCTATCCTCTGCATAAAAAAGAAGGATGGGTTAATGTGCTTCTGCATTAATTATTAGTATCTCAGAAAAACGAAGATAAAGAATAAGTATCCCCTTAAATTGATATATGAATTGTTCGATCAACTACACGGGGCTCAATATTTATCATAGGTGGATCTATATTTGAGACACCACTAATTAAGGGTGAAGAAGGAAGATATTACCAAAACTACCTCTCAAACAAGGTATGAATACTATAAGTTCACGGTGATTCCTTTTAGACACACTAATGCCCATTAATATTTATTGGGTTAATTAATAGAGAATTTACAAATTAAATGGAAAAATTAGTGTTATTATTTATAGATGATATTATGATTTACTTATAAAGAAAGGAGGAGCATGAGAAACATTTGAATATTATGGTAATTAATTTCTGAAAGGATAAACTATATGAAAAGAAAGAAATGAAAATTACTGATAAAGGAAGTATCATTGCAAGGGAATATTATCTCCCATAATGGGATATTCATGGACCCTTTTATGAAAAAATAGTTCAGGACTGGGAAAGACCTATATCTATTATATATATTCATATGTTCAATGGACTAGCTAAGTTTTAATAGTGACTTTTGGGGAAATAATCATGATTCTAAAACCCTCTAACCAATATTAATTTAATGAAAGGAATGTTTTTCTGGACAAGTGAATGTGAAGTGGGATTCAAGGAGTTGAAAATGAGTCTTATCACTACACCAGTACCCTCACTTCCCTAAAGTGGGGAACATTTTTTATATAGCGATTCTTAAAATAAAGAATTCAGTTGTGTAATAATTAAAAATTATAAAGAGATAGCATATGTCTTAAGAAAGTTGAACGTTCATGAGAAAAAAATATCCAAAGCATGATATAGAGTCAGTTGTATTGATCTTTGCATTTAAGGTCTGGGTACATTATCTCTATGGAGAGAAGTCTGAGATATATACGGATCACAAGATCCTCAAATATATATTCACAACAAAGTATATTAAGAAGAACTATAGAAGTTGGATAAGTATTATCAAGGACTATGACTGCTCAATCCACTACAACCAGGAAAAAGTAAACAAAGAAGCATATTCTCTAGATAGAAAGGATCCATAGTTTTTATCATTGTTTAGAATTAATATAGGTCCAACATTTTTATTCTTGAAAAGGATGAATATAAGAATAATAAAATGTTATTAATCATACTTTTCCCAAATAAATACTCAACCATCCATTATTGAGACGATTAAGGAGGCCAAAATAGACAATGAGGTGCTATAGAAAAAGGTAACAAAAAATTCAAAGTTCAACCTTGATGAATATATATATACATGGTTGGAACATGAATGTGTTTCCTATTAAGAATAGATTTGAAGGGGGAGATTAAAGATGAGGTTCATAACTCATCCTTATCTATTCATTTATGAAACACTAAGATGTATAAATATATGAATACAAAGTTATAATGGAATATCATGAAGAGGGATATTGTGGAATATGAATATTGATGCTGGTATGTCAATATGACAAGATAGAGTGATAGATGTCTAAGGGTATGATGCATCCATTTACTATACCAATAGAAAAATGGAAAAAATTACCATATATTTTTTCATAAGACACCATAGTAAACCTAAAGGAAATAAAAAAAATTGGGTTGTAGTCGATTGACTTACTAATTCAACACATTTCATTACTATCAAAGAATGTTTCTCAATTGACCATATCACTAGGATATACATAACAAAAGTTGAATTATTTCATGGAGTTCCACTAGCCATTTTATTTGATCGATATTTGAGATTTACCTCAAGGATCTGTTGATGACTTCAGCAAGTATTGAATATATAAATCAGCTTTATTATTACTTATCACCCTCAAATGGGAGTTAAATAAGAGAGAACCATCCAAAATCTGGAGGATATGTTGATATATTTTTCAATGGATAACCAATAATTTCATGATCATAAAAATACCTTAGTTGAGTTATCATATAAAAAATCCATTATAAGAATCAATTGGAAAATTATGAGGCTCTATATGGGAAACATTGTCAATATTTGATGTTCTAGGATGAATTTAGAGAGATAATTTTATTGATAGCAGATTTTTCCAATGAAATAACAAAGAAGTTTCAAACTATTCAGCTTCTCATGAAATCCACACAATGTCAATAGAAAAGCTATACAAACAATCATCAATGAGACATAGAGTTTTAGGATAGAGATAAGGTGTTCGTATATATTTTATCTTGGAATAAATTCATGAGGTTTGGAGATAAGGGAAATATTTTTCCTAGAAACATTGTCCCCTTTGATATCATTGATCTCATTGGAGTGGTGGCCTATCAACTAACACATACACCTAATCTTTCTCAAGTACATGGTGTTTTCTATGTATCTCTATTGAAAAGTTATATAAATATCCCTCATAATGTTGAATCAAGTGGTAGTACCATTGGATAATGACCTTTCATATGAGGATCACGCTATGGAGATCTTAAATCATAAAGACAATGTTCTACAAAAAAAGAAAACTCACCTCGTCAAAGTGTTGTGGTGAAATCAAAAGTTTTAGGAAGCCATATAAGAACCATAAGAGGTGTTGAAGAAGAATTGATCTCACCAATTTTCACCATATTTTTTAATATAAAATGTCAAGGGTGAAATTATTTGAGGAGGAATAATGTAAACCCCTGAGTTTTTAAAAGGGAAAATATGTTCGATAGTGTATGTGACATACAAAACTCAACCCAAACAAAACATTATTATTTAAATATGTCGATTATAAACAAGTAAATAAATTAGTGGGATCATAATATGATTAAATAATTTATGAAATAGATATACATTTTCCACTCAACTTATAAAATCTAAAGAAATATTTTATAAAATTTTCATAAATAAATTTATTCTTCAAACAATAATTTTTCATAGTTTTTGTAAAAAATTATGTTCATTAAATACTATAAATTTTAAAAAATTTATTCTATAAAATGAAAATATTTTTTAAATAATAATATAAATATTAAATTATGGTGAATGTTTTTTATATTTTGGGAAATTATGATTTTTCAGTGAATAGTGAAAAATACCAATTTTTTGTGAAACTATCATTTCTATTTAATAAAATAAGTAATTTAAAGGTCTCATTATTATTTAATATTATTTTAAAGTAACAAAAGTATTATTATTTATATTTCATCAAAATAATTACATTTTAATCATCTTTATATTGTATCTTAATATAAGATTATTTTTAGGATATAAAACAATTTTTAGGAAATATTGTTTTAATGTATATAATGTTTCTCTATTTCAATTAATTATAACAACCAATAATGAGGAATTGTTTTAATTAAATTTAGATATTATTTATCTATACATATTAATTAATATTCATTTATTTATGATAACAATTTATATAGTTAGTGAAAGATCATATTATGGATGGATGATGATGTTCTTGAAAACCCATTTTCTCGACACACCTATGGGTTTAATTTTAAAATAAAATATAAAAAAAATTAAATTTTAAATTGATAAAATAGATTTCATATTTGTAATCAGTATAATTTATATTATATAATAAGTTTAACATAATTTTTTATCATAATGAATAGTAAAAATGGTAAAAAATTGTAAACATGTTAAACAAATTCAAAGGATAAAAGTGAGTATTCTTTATGTTAAAGAGGATAAAATGTTTTAATATTTTTAACAGTAGAGGTGCTTTTTCGGAAATATCTCTCCACTCTTTAATTTTTAAAATTTTGAGGCACTTTTCTTAAGAGTTACTAGCACACACATTTTCTATGCATGCATTTTAAGCAATTGTTTGTGATTTTAAATTATATTAGATGAATACTTATAATGAATTTTAATGTTTTTCATAAATTTTGGAAATTATAAATCAAGATGAAAAATAATTTAAAATGATTTAACTTGTTAGTAATTTGAAGTATCTCTTCCTTTTTATTATTTTTCTTTGTATTTTTAAGGATATTTGAATTTTTTCTATGTCATCATATTTTATTGAAGAGTTTAACAAAAATTTGAGCTAAGAAAGGTTATCCCATCAAGAAGTGGGCACTCTACAGAGCCATCCAGAAAGGGACTAGTTACCTAGGACAACACTAGGAGGGCTTGCTCATCCTAGAAGGATGCACAGTGAGGAAACCATATAGAGGTATGTCAGGAGTAGAGATGGGATGAGGCCTAATAGCACTGTCCAATGAGGTATATCTTTGAGGAAACAAGATGAGCGACATAACAGGGGTTAGGGCATGGTGGTGGTGGGTTCCTCCATCCCCCTTGAAACATCATTGTCCACATAAAATTAGGCTCTAATATTTAAACAAGCTCAACCCCTAACATTCATATTTATGTGGGACGCAATAAAACATGGTTACTATTAACTTATAGGGAAACAACACCATCCCACCTCTTCTTTATAGTCCCCACACTCTGATAGATCATTACATGGAATCCCCCAACTATAATATTCACCCAGTACATCCACCACCCATTATAATACACCATTGTAGATGCCTAGAAATGCTAGGGCTCGATCTCATTCACACTAGTGAGGCCCCTAGGAACTTGGGATTGTAACACCCCGACCCCTCTAAACAAGAGAGGGTGCATTAATTGTGATATTGGTATGATTAGAAGGAATGGAAATCCCAAAGTAATGAACATTTTAGTAGTCTTGAAGAAACTATAAACATAGATATAACATAAATTACATTGGATAGGGATACAAGATACAATTAATATTGAAAAACAAAAAAACTGCATCCACAAGCAATCAATAAAGACCTCCTCTTAAAAACCTATTGAAGGTAAACAATTAAAGGGGTGAGATCAAATTCTTAGTAAGGGTTACAAATAGCGGAAGAATGAGATCAATAGTAATTGAATCACAATAAATCTGACATAATCAATATGGCATAGTGAATAAATGAATAACTAATGCCAATAATAAATGGAGAATGAAACAACATCCATAGATTCTATCATAGTGAAAACCTCATTGATAATAATAATAATAACTGACAATGAATAAAAATAATGATTATTAATTGGACTTCATGTATCTTGAACATGAACCATAATACCATAAAAATGGATTAGTTCTATGGGTAGAAACCCGTCTGAATTTTGGAAACAAACTCGAATGGTCTGTCGCCAAACTGTTTTCTCTCATGAGATCTACCGATGCATAGAGGGGCTGTAGTGGGCCCCACCGACCTCTACATCCAAGAATTATTTATACATAGATTCAATACAAGGGAAAAATGAATTTACGTTATCCGTATAGAATAGAGTATAGAGATTCATCAACATTTCCACAGCCAAAACAACATTCAAAAATAAATACCGTATGTAAAATGGTAAACGGCTTATACAATAATAATATCCATGATATGATAATATGGATATTTATATTAAATATAATTTCAATTGAAAAGTGATCTCAAATGGGCAGTAGGTAAACCACATAATAAAGAGTAGGTGCACAATTACTAAGCAAGTCACAATGAAGTGAAAATTGAGACAAATCTCATTACTGTGTTGTATTCAATTGAGTCGTATGACAAAGAGTTAATAACAAACAAAAGAGTCAAATAATACAATTAATATTATGATAAAAATGATAACATATTTAAAATTTATGTACACCTATACCACATATAATAAATAAGAGGTGAACAATGGAGATCCCACAAAAATGAAAGTGAGATGAGAAAAAACACCTTACAAACATTTCAGCATGGTAACGAGTGTTCTTATGAGGGATTAATGAGAGATAAAAGGTTATAACATGATTTATATATCATAAGGGAAGTATAGGGGAGATGATAAACCATTCCCCATCATTATAAATTAAAAAAAAAGCACAGAAGATAGGATGGCTTCTTGAATAAAAGTGAGAGAGGGGATCCCTTACAAAGATTGTGTCATTAGAGTGGCGATAAATCAATGAAGTATTTATGTGTGACACATAAAAATCCCCAAAATATAAGTGGATATACTGTATAAAACAATAATAGTTCATTCAAAAATATTTTTGGAACAATGTAACCAATGAAATAGATGTTTAACTCAAAGAATGAAAATTGAGTTAAGAAATCACATACCTTACGCTCGAACACGTTTTTGTTTGTTCTTAACGACCTGAATAAACAAATTATGATTGTTAATTAATAATTACAGAACCTTTCTTATATGTAAATAATTTATTATAATCCTTTTTAGTTCATTATTGGCCTTTTTTATTGGTTATAAGATTCAATTTCGTTGTTCGGGCTCATTTGTTTACTTGGTTTTAAATGATTGGTTCACTTATATTCCAGTTCGGATAAATATATAAGATGGATGTGGTTGTCCAGAAATGAATTTATGCACTATTAGTGATCATAAATAAGATAAAATGGTTTTAAATTTAATTTGGGTTACTTATATTGAATTCAAATTTTTATATATATAATCTTAGTGATAAATGTTTTGGTTAATCGTGGGTTTGATTACGACGAACATTTTTTGCTTCATAACTTAATACCAAGTGTAAAAAAGTATTAAAGAATTAAAAATTGGATATATTACATAATAATATGGTTCAAAGATAACAAAAATGGTTTCTTGTCCATGATTAAAGATTATAATAGAAATCGATAAACCGTTGTCCTTGAATGTGCTAAATTTGCACATTTCAAACGGGGATTTCATTTCTTTCAAATAAAAGTGGGGAAAGGAGAGAATATAATGGAATATATACCATTAGCATTAAAAAATTCCATTACATGTATGTTACTGGATTTAACATACTATTTTGGTGATGGGAGGTTAGAAAAGAAACAAAAATAAAAGAACATAAAAGAAAAGAAGGGATTTGAAAGAGGAATTTACCTCTTGAGACATCCTCCTTTGAGAACCTCTTAAAGGGAAAGGTTTTGGTCTTTTAATGAGACAAAAGCTTTCTGGACGTGGGGGAAGAGGTTGGGAAGGATTTTGGAAATAATTTGGAGAAGGAACAAAGCATGAGAGGAGTGAATGGAAGGGGGGTGAGAGGGGGTTTTATAGTGGAGGGCAGAGGGGATTTCTTAATATAAAACTCATTAATTTATTATTTCCTCTCAAGAAAACCAATAATGAGTATTCCATGACCAAGAACAGTAATATATTTTTTGAATTAGAAACAATAGGGCTTACATCATCAAATCATCATCAATAACATAATTAATCAATTATATAGCATTAATTGTGACTTATCAGATTTTACTATTCACCAAAAATTCAAGTATTTCAGAAAAATCCAAAAAATTCACCCTTACCATTTATCGACGTGTAGAATCCAAAAATGAAGTCCATTTTTCAAAAATAATTTTTAAAATATGATTAATAAAATATTTAATTAAATCATTATTTAATTGAAATATATAAACACTTAGAATATTCATCTTCATCTTTAGGGTGTCTAAATTCATTTATACAATCAAGGGTATAGATTCCATTCAAAAGATTCATATTAATATTCATAATGGTAAGTTACTATTCTTAAGGGTAGGTTACTATTGATACGGGTAGGTTACTATTAACTGAAATTTAATTTAATTCTATCAGACTCTAAATATCATCTTGAACACAACCTTGTATATCATATTTCTAAAATTCAAATCATAGAGCTGGTAAATTTAAGTTTAGTGGACTAGTTATGGCTACGTCCTATATGTAACCATGGTTTGTTTCATAGGGGCTTAGTGATTCAGGAAATATAGGGTACTTAATGAATAAAGTGTATTTAATAGAAAAATACAATAAAATGTTTGGGGTGCGACATTATTCCCACCTTCGAAGAATTATTTAAGAACTCGATTCTTGTTAAAGAGGTACGAGCTTCTTCTTTTCCTTTTCCTTAAATGTTTTTGAGAAAATATGGAAAATGGGGAAAATCCTGAATTTTGGAACTACACACCGTGTACTTTATCCACACGCCGTGTACTTTTGGCCGTGTTGGGATGAGTACACGGGGCGTGTAGCCATGCCGGCGACGAAGGGTGTAGGAACTGAATACACGCCGTGTAGTGGTACCTTACACGCCGTGTAGTCAGTCGGTAGGATTAAATAGTAAGGCGGTGGCGTCGCCTCTAGCTGGGCAAAAGTACACACCATGTACTCGAGAGTACATGTCGTGTACTCATGTCGATTGATGAACAGTGTGGCGGTGCTGCCAAATGAACAGTTAAATGAAGGGAGTACACGCCGTGTAATTTGTTTTTTCGGCTTAAAACAGGTAGTAGCCTCCTCATTTGGTAGAGGAGGCACTTGAGCCATTTTGGAGCCAAAGGAGGAAGCCGGATCTTTGATGATCCACCAGGCGTTCGTTTGGAATCCGATTCGGCTTCGGACGATCTCGTTGGAACCACACGGGTAAGCCCTCTCCTCTCCTGGTTTGGTTCTTGCCAATTCTTATCCTAACGTATGTTATTTACATTTGAATGAGTTTTTTTCTTCATCAGATCTAATCCATTCATGTGCGTTTCTGGAGTTGGCGTTCGGGTATAGCGTTCGTTGGCATATAAGGTAGGTGGCTTTGTGTTTAGTTATCCAACTGCTGTGTGTTTTGTACGTTTTTGTGCCACGAACCCATGTTGGGGTGTTGTGTGGCTGAGGCTGTTTCTATGTTTAATGCCTAGAATTGCATTGGTGATTAAACCATGATATTAAAATGCTGGTTGGGATCGTTTCTTGGATCCGGAACCACCCACGGGGTGTGTTTCTTTGTTTAGCCGTTTGGCCAGGATACCCGAGGGTATGCCTTCAAAGTAGTAATTGTAGAATTTCCTTGAGTGGAATTGCTTTTTACTGCTTGTTTACCTGTTGGGATGGCCCGATTACCTGTTTAGCCTGAGGGAATTGTTGTATTTAGCTTGAGGGAATTGTTGTGATTATCCTGAGGGAACTGCACTATTAAGCCTGACGGCTGTAGTATTTCGCCTGAGGGAAACCTTTTGTTTCTGAGGGCTTGACTTCGGTGCCTGAGGGCAAAACTTCCTACGCCTGAGGGCAATTTCTGTTACGCCTAGGGGCTATACATGCCGGTTGGATTCTTCTTACCTGAGGATAAGGTTTTTTTGTCTGAGGACGTGGACGTTTTACCTAGAAATGCACTGTGGTGGTTTCTAATATTTAAATGGATTAAATGGATAATAAAATTGAAACATAACTGGAAATGAGTTACTTTTGAGTACTGCTTACCTATTTGCATTTTACTGCTGCACACTATTGTTGAATGCTTACACGCAGTTGGGAACGAGCCTTTGGTGGGTGCCTACTGAGATATATTTCTCACACCATGTTTGGGTCACGCTTTTTGGCCCAAACTAATTACATTGCTACAAGTGTAGATAGGGGAAAGAGTCCCTATACGGGTACTTGACTGTTGCTGAGGAGTAGGAGGGCATGGGACCGAGCCTAGGCTCGTGATGCCGCTGCCAGCTGTTTTGCATGTTTTGTTGTACTCTGTTTTCTGCTGTACTGTATTGATGTATAACATGTTCTGGCAGTTTTCTTAGAACATGAACATGTAGCATCATCACTTATATACTGTTGGTTATATCCACTGTTGTAGTTATTTCAGTTGTGTATGTTTATTGCTTTTTCTTTTTGTTGTATGTTTATTTTGGTATTCCGCTGCGCTACACTTTGACAAATTAGGGCATAGTTTCCCCACTATCAGACCTGGGCCCTCACTGCTAGTCAGCAGCCTCTGGCGTTTGCGGAAATGTGGTTGAGGTCTCGTGGCGAACCGGGCTTGGGGCACCCGTTGTGTGGCACCCGGGTACGGGACGTTACAAAGTGGTATTAAAGGGGGTTTCTTTTCCTTGACTTACTATTTGGAGCCGTAGTCAGGGATAAGATGGAACGGTAGTTGGTAATAAGCTATGCCCGGGCGTAGCTTACCCGTGTATAGGGAAAAGCCAGTCTACCTCGTATTTTGTATTCTTTTGATTTTAAAAATTTTACGGTGGATATTTTTTCACCGTTGGGTGACGCACTTGGATTGTGTTGTTTATATTTTATCTGTGGGTTCTATTTAGTTGCAACCTGATGAGATGAGGGTATTCCATCTCATGCATCATATTGGCACATGCTAGATATCACATGCCATGCATAGTTTCCATGCCATGTAGGTGTATTAGAAATTTTCATGTTGTTGTGATAGTTGTTGTGCTAGAAAAGCATTCTATTGTGATAACCACTCTGATAAAATACTTGCTATGTGATAGGGTAATTTTATGTGAGCCTGTTTATAGAATGAACGCCAAACTTCGGTTTTTGGGGAGTATGGGCCCGCATTGACCGGAATTCGGTGTATCATTGACTGTTTAATGGTTATAACACATATAAGATGTCAAACTTTGATTCGTGGGGAGTATGGGACCTCACGGATAGGAATTTGACACTTAGGTGTTGGTTTTTAGTATTTTCTAGGTTCCAGGGAAGTCCCTGAGGCATACTGTCCAGAAAACCCAGAATACATGCCATGTAGGACCTCATACACGCCGTGTGTGTTCTTCTGTTCGGGAAGAAAAATGAACTTTTTGAGTACACGCCGTGTACCCAAAGTACACTCCGTGTAGTCTCTTCCCGTGTCACAAACTGTGTGGGCGGTGACACGGGGTAGGGAAGGTCTTGGGTAAAACACGCCATGTCATTTTTGTGCACGCCATGTAGTGTGACCTGGAGTCCGACCGTGTAACTAACAACATGGGTTGGTGAACTCCTTGACAGAGCACGCTGTGTCAATTATAGACACGTCGTGTAGTGTGACATGGGGACTCGGCCGTGTAACTAACAACACGGGCTGGTGTCACCTCTCCCTGAACACGCCGTGTAGGGTAAAGCTGAGTAGTCGGCCGTGTCACAGACGACACGAGCAGTTGGAAAATAACACTGTACATGTCGTGTAGATATTATACATACCGTGTAGTTTTGTGGAATGGAAGCTGTGTGGCTTAGCCGTGTAGAAGGACCCGGGCAGGGGAAAGGAAGTCATGTACAAGCCATGTAGTCAGAGTACACGTTGTGTAGTCTTGTTTTGAAAATTTTGAAACGACTTCTTCCTCTTGTTCCTTTGTGGTTCCTTCATCTCAGTCTTAATAATCGTGAATCTAAGGCGTGCTTTTGACCTTGTAGAGTCATGCCGCCTAAACGACCGTGAGTTGTTCGCCAGGAGAGCGTCAAAGATTATACTCTGGAGATGGTGGGCCATGGGATACCAGTTGATCCACCAGCAGAGCCATATGCGGCACCAGCTGTTATACCAGACACAGGCACGGAGGCGCAGTTCCACGAAGGCTTATTGTGGTTCATGCAGACCTTTCAGGGAGCACCGCAGGCTGCCACATCTATGGCCGAGCTGACACATATCTTTCAGCAGCAGCATCCGCCTACGTTTTCAGGGGATGGCGGACCACAGGCTGCAGAGTCTTGGTTGGGGTCGATGCAGACTATTTTTGAGCATCATGAGATGCCTCCAGGGTAGAGGGTCAATCTTGCGACTTACATGCTGCGTGATTCTTCCAAGAGGTGGTGGGATGTTACCACCCAGTCAGAGCATCACAGGGACATGGCGTGGGATGATTTTCGGGCAGTCTTCTATGACTTCTTCTTTCCCGATACGCTAAGGGCAGATAGAGCTTGAGTGTTCATGAATCTGCAGCAGGGCGCTATGTCGGTGATGGACTACTCTGCTCCTTTTACGGAGCTTCAGCGTTTTTCACCCATGATGGTGGGTGATGAGATGTTGAGAGCCAGATGTTTTGAGGATGGTCTTCGGTATGACATCTGAGCGCTGGTGAATGTTTTCAGGTTGCCTATTATATACGCGATTGTGAACCAGGAATTGATTACAGATAGGAACCTGTGGGAATCACGTGGTGTGGGCCAGGGCGGTTCAACACCAGTTACTGGTACTATTTCTGCTGGCAAGAGGAAGAGAGAGATGGACTTCTCTCAGGGCGGCAGTACCAGCCAGACAGCTTCTTCAGGTGGACCGGTCAGGTGTGACCAGTGTGGCAGAGAGGGGCACAAGAGGCCGCAGTGTCCACGAGACCCAGTGGAGTGTCGAGATTACGGCAAGATGGGTCATCTATAGTGCTTTTTCAGGGCATTTCTACCAGTGGATAATGACAGGGGTTCTGTGCAGACTCCACGTGCAGGACCAGGACTAGTAGCTTCTTACCGGTATGGTAACTGGAACACGTCAGGGCGTGCAGGCAGAGATGGTGGTCGTGGCCGTGGTAGCCAAACACCAGGATCACAGAGGCAGCAAGGCGGGACAGCTCAGGGTAGCGAGGTTGTGTCGTAGGGCCGCGGCACTGGGCAGGCATATGCGGTGCAACAGACCCAGTAGGAGCAGGATCCCAGACCTTCTACAGTCAGAGGTACTATTCTAGTAGCTTTTGTCTTGTCTTCAGTACTTTTTGATATGAGTGTTACGCATAGTTTCATATTTGTACCCATTTTGGAGAGCCTTGGGCTTGGTGTTTCTTCTTATTCTGATATCATGACGCTAGACACTCCGTTGGGGACTAGAACGGCTGGTGTGTGTCAGTGCAAGGAGTTCCCCGTTGAGGTTGGTGGGTATCGCTTCCTTTGAGACCTCTATGTCTTGGAGATGACGAGCTATGTCATCATTCTCGGGATGGACTGGTTGGTTCCCTTCCGAACCTTTGTAGACTGCTATCGTCACAGGGTGTGTTTCACATCACTAGAGGGAAGAGAGTTTCTATACAAGGGATAATTAGATGTTCAGGTGAGTCGAGCTGGACCAGAGCATCATGTGAGAGGTGGAGTCACAGCCCAGATAGCGAGCTTATATCTAGATGATCAAGAGACTTTCCAGACGGATTTCCCTCCGGTTGTTGATCGTTTTAGGGATGTCTTCCTGGACGAATTTTCAGGTCTACCTCTGGTGCGTGAGGTGGATTTCTCTATCGAGCATGTGCCAGGAGCAGCACCAGTGTCCATTCCACCTTATAGGATGGCCATGCCTGAGTTGCAGGTGATCAAGAGGAAGTTAGAGGAGCTGCAGGAGAAGGTTTTTATCCAACCCAGTACTTCTCCTTGGGGTACTCCATTCCTTTTTGTGAAGAAGGTGGATGGTACCCTCAGACATTGCGTGGATTATCGGAAGCTGAACCAGTATACAGTTAAGAACTGATATCCCTTGCCGAGGATAGATGATTTGTTTGATCAGCTTCATGGAGCACGAGTGTTCTCGAAGATTGACTTGAGATCCGAATATCATCAACTGCGTGTTATACCATCTGTTATACCACTCACAGCTTTCAAGAGTAGGTATGGTCTATATGAGTATACAGTTATGCCGTTCGGACTGACGAACGTGCCAGCAGATTTCACGGCTCTGATGAATCGTGTGTTTCATCCATATCTTGATTCATTTGTGGTAGTATTCGTGGAAGACATTTTGGTGTACTCTCACACTCGACACGACCATTCCACCCATCTTGAGATCGTGTTGAGAACACTGAGAGAGCATAAAATATATGCTAAGCTCTCAAACTTCCACTTTTGGATGGACCAGATTCACTTCCTAGGTCATATTATCTCTGAGATAGGAGTGCAGTAGACCCAGAGAAGGTGAGAGCAGTAGTTTCCTGGGAGCAGCCTAAGAACATGTTTGAGATACGGAGTTTCTTAGGGCTGGCTGGTTACTAAAGACGCTTCATACAGGACTTATCCCTCTTAGCAACATCGTTGACAGGTCGGACTAAGAAGGGTGTGAAGTTAATTTGGTCAGAAGCTTGCGAGACAGCTTTTCAGGACCTGAAGGGAAGTTTGACATCAGTACCGATCCTAATACTCCCAGAGCAGGGGAAGAGCTATACAGTTTACTATGATGCATCAGGGATTAGGCTGGGAGCATTTTTGATGTAGGGCGACCGGGTTGTTGTGTATGGGTCTCGGCAGTTGAGGCCGCATGAGAAGAATTACCCGACACATGGTCTCGAGTTGGTTGTGGTTGTGCATGTGTTGCACTGTTGGAGACACTATCTGTTGGTAGAGAATTTCGTGGGTTTCACCGACCATAAAAGCCTCAAGTATATCTTTACTCAGCGTGAACTAAATCTGAGGTAGAGAAGGTGGGTTGAGTACCTACAGTCCTTCAATTTGGAGCTTGCATATACACCTGGTAAAGGTAATGTAGTAGCCAATGCACTGAGCAGGAAGACACAAATACACGCAGTGCAAGAGGCCAATTGTGGGTGGGAGCTCATGACTTTGTTCTCTGAGATGCATCTGGAGGTGCATGACAGTGAGGGGAAGACTTATCTTTCCTCTTTAGCTGTGACTTCTACCCTCCTGGACAGAGTGAGGATGAGACAACTATCGGATTCAAAAGGCCTAGTTCTATGGGAGTCGGCGGCAAGTGAGGACCCTCCTCCCGGTTGGACGATAGGCGATGATGAGGTTTTTCATTTCCATGGACGTGTATGGGTTCCAGGGGATATACGCGAGGAGCTGATGCGGGAGTTTCATGCTTCAGCTTGGGCAGTTCATCCCGGGGTTACCAAGATATATCGTGACATGAGGCATCAGTACTGGTGGCCGAGTATGAAGAGAGTGATAGTTGGTTTTGTTACGAGGTGTTCTACCTGTCAGCAGGTGAAGGCAGAGCATTAGAGACTAGCTGGGCTGTTACAGAAGTTTGCCATTCCGGAGTGGAAATGGGATGATGTCGCGATGGATTTCATGACGAGTTTTCTGAGGTCACCTCGAGGCAATGATGTCGTGTGGGTTGTCGTGTGAAGACTCACGAAGGTTGATCACTTCTTTCCGATCAAGGAGACCTTCAGTGTTGACGAGCTCAAGAGGCTGTATATCCGAGAGATTGTACGTCTTCATGGGGTCCCTCATTCTATCGTTTCAGATAGGGATGCCCGCATTACATCTCGTTTCTGGCAGAGTTTTCAGAGGGCGCTGAGTACACAGGTGCTTCTGAGCACAACATACCACCCTCAGACAGATGGCCATTCAGAGCGGACGATACAAGTTCTAGAGGACATGTTGTGATCATGCATCCTAGACTTTGGGGTCTCTTGGTAGAAACATATACCCTTAGTTGAGTTTTCCTATAACAAAAGTTTTCAGGAAACTATTGAGATGGAACCATACGAGGCTTTATATGGTAGGCCATGCCGATCACCTTTATGCTGGTTAGAGGCAGGTGAGGCAGCTTTACTAGGGTCACAGCTCGTGCAGGAGACATCTGCGCAGGTCCAGTTGATTCGGAAGCCGATGGCTACCACACAATCTCGTCAGAAGTCTAATGCCGATCGCCGCAGATGACCATTGGAGTTCATGGTTGGCTATCAGGTTTTCTTGCATGTTTCTCCGAGTCTGGGACACAAACGTATTAAGAGACATGGTAAGCTTTCACCGAGGTATGTGGGACCTTTTTAGATTTTGGAGAGAGTCGGGCTGGTTGCCTATCGGTTGCTGTTACCGCAGTGGTATCGAGCCATGCACGACGTCTTCCCCGTGTCTCAGTTGCATCGCTACCATTCAGACCTGTCTCACACCTTCCAGCCAGAGGAGGTTGGGCTTTAGCCTGATGCGTCCATTGAGGAGCATCTGATCCGTATCATTGGTAGGAGCATGAAGGTTCTCCGAGGCCGGTCATTTCCTCTCATATGGATGCTATGGAAGCATGGGCGAGTGTAGGAAGAGACCTGGGAGCGGGAGGCCGACGTACGTGCTCAATGTCCAGAGCTGTTCTGAGCTTTCTCTTCACCACCAATGGAAGGGAAATTCGGGGACGAATTTCTATAAAGGGGGGAAGTTTTTAAGAACCCGGTTCATGTTATATAGGTACGTGCTTCTTCTTTTACTTTTCCTTAAGTGTTTTTGAGAAAATATGGAAAATGGGGGAAAATCCTAAATTTTGGAACTATACGCCGTGTACTTTATCCACACACCATGTACTTTTGGGCGTGTTGGGATGAGTACATGGGGCGTGTAGCCATGCCGGTGATGAAGGGTGTAGGAACAAACTACACGCTGTGTAGTGGTACCTTACACGCCGTGTAGTCAGTCGGCAGGTTTAAACAGTAAGGTGGTGGCGTCGCTGCCAGCTGGGCAACAGTACACACCGTGTACTCGAGAGTACATTCCGTGTACTCATGTCGACAAATGAATAGTGTGGAGGTGCCGCCAAATGAACAGTTAAATGAAGGGAGTACACGCTGTGTACTTGGAAGTACATGCCGTGTACTTTGATTTTTCAGCTTAAAATAGGCATTAGCCTCCTCATTTGGAAGAGGAGGCACTCGAGCCATTTTGGAGCCAAAGGAGGAGTCCGGATCTTTGAAGATCCACCAGGCGTTCATCTGGAATCCGATTCGGCTTCGGACGATCTCGTCCGAACCGCACGGGTAAGCCCTCTCCTCTCCTGGTACCGTTTTTGCCAATTCTTCTCCTAACGTAAGTTATTTACGTTGGAATGAGTTTTGTTCTTCGTCAGATCTACTCTATTCTTGGGCATTTCTGGAGTTGGCGTTCGGTATAGCGTTCTTTGGTGTATAAGGTAGGTGGCTTTGTGTTTAGTTTTCCAACTGTTGTGTGTTTTGTGAGTTTTTGTGCCACAAACCCATGTTGGTGTGTCATGTGGCTGATGTCGTTGCTATGTTTAATGCCTAGAATTGCATTGGTAATTAAACCTAGATATTAAAATGCTGGTTTAGATCATTGATTGGATCCGGAACCACCCCCAGGGTGTGTTTCTCTGTTTAGCCGTTTGGACAGGATACCCGAGGGTATGCCTTCAAAGTATTAATTGTATAATATCCTTGAAAGGAATTCCTTGTTACTGCTTGTTTACCTGTTGGGCATGGCCCGATTACCTGTTTAGCCTAAGGGCGTTTTTGTATTTAGCCTGAGGGCGTTGTTGTGATTAGCCTGAGGGCACTGCACTCTTTAGCCAGAGCTGTAGTATTTCACCTGAGGGAACCCTTTCGTTCTTGAGGGCTTAACTTCTGTGCCTGAGGGCGACACTTCCTACGCCTGAGGGCAATTTCTGTTACGCCTGAGGGCTATACATGCGGGTTGGATTCTGCTTACCTGAGGGTAAGGATTTGTTTGTCTGAGGATGTGGACTGTTTACCTAGAAATGCACTGTGGTGGTTTCTAATATTTAAATGGACTAAATGGATAATAAAATGGAAATATACCTGGTAATGAGTTACTTTTGAGTACTGCTTACCTATTTTCATTTTACTACTACACAATATTGTTTCATGGTTACACGCAGTTGGGCACGGGCCTTTGGCGGGTGCCTACTGAGATATATTTCTCACACCCTCTTTGGGTCATGCTTTTCGGCCCAAACAGATTATGTTGCTACAGGTGTAGATAGGGGAAAGAGTCCCTATACAGGTACTTGACTGTTGCTAAGGAGTAGGAGGGCATGGGACCGAGCCTAGGATCGCGATGCCGCTGCCAGCTGTTTTTCTTGTTTTGCTGTACTTTGTTTTCTGCTGTACTGTATTTATGTATAACATGTTCTGGCTATTTTTTTAGAACTTGAACATGTAGCATCATCACTTATATACTGTTGGTTATATCCACTACTGTAGTTATTTCAGTTGTGTATGTTTACTACTTCTGCTGTTTTTTGTATGTTTATTTTGGTATTCCTCTGCGCTACACTTTGAAAAATGAGGAAATAGTTTCCACACTATCAGACCTGGGCCCTCGTTGCTAGTCGGCAGCCTCTGGCATTTGGGGAAATGCGCTTGAGGTCACGTGGTGAACCGGGCTCGGGGCACCCGTTGCGTGGCACCCGGGTCCAGGATGTTAAAAATTACGTCCTCGTAATTCATTTCATAACCACAAAAGAATGCTCTATTATGTTCTTACCACATCTCCCATCATAGAGGATCCTCAGGTGCATTCAGTGAAAAACCCAAATTGATGTTCAACACCTCTAGTTCTATAACCCAGAAACACCTCAGACAAAAGGGGTTGAACCCTTGCATCGAACACTCGGGCTTCCAGAGGGAGGCTCAAATGGTAGAATGTTTTGAAATGTCCAAATGGACCAACACACGAAGAACTCTCTGAACTATATCTCGACTGAGAACATCTAAGTCATAGACATTGTTGTAGATGCTAAAACTGAGGAGTTTTTACATGTAGGCTGCACAAAGGTTTCCTTCCAAAGTTTCATCTTGAAAACATGACCTGGCCATGTAGTTCTGGCCAAGGTTAAATCATATAAAAATCCCTTCATGGTATTTTCATCTTCGCCTATACTCAGCCAATTTTTCCATGGATATGCGGTAATAAATGGATGCATTACCTTGACATGTGCGGAGAATGTTTGGACTGTTTTTAACATAATATAGTTGTTTACACGTTTTTCAGAAGTTTGCGGGAGGTAGGTTCTCATCTTCATAAGTTTTGATCATAATAATCTTCAATACCTCTATAGGAAAAGATAACATATCGGTTTTTGCTTCCATCTGAAAATTCATTATGAAAGTTAACTTAGTGATACTCATTCAAAAGTATAATCGATAATAGGATAACAAAAAGAAGATACAACAATTTATATTCATATATAAACACTGGATTAAAAAGTAAAACCTGGCTAATTGTTTCTCCAGTCACCCAATACACGAATCCCCAAAACAAGTTCAAAAATTTCAATCTCCCAGAACCATATGAAACACTAGATAGATGTCACTCCCGAAGTCCCTTTACCTTGAATGCAACTGATGCTAGGGTGCGGATGAACTCAAGTGGATTATTAATGTAGTATTCAGATGCTCGATTTCCTTAGCCTGGACACACTGCAGACAGCTATGGTCGAATCTGTGCTAAAAGCACTCATGCTTCCATAGAGAGGCACAAGAAGTGTCGAGGTTATCAATTTTAGTGTGGACTAAATCACTATAATTCTCAGGCACCACATCATTCATGATGATATTTATGTCGTAATGTTCTCTGTACATACTAAAACTCAGGATCCAGAATAGGTAGGCCGCTCGATGGTCACCATCCAAAGCAACTTATATACATTTACAAACAACTCGGTAGTTATCAGCTAGAGTGAAACATAGAAAAAGAGCTTCATGATACTTCCCTATTTTCCTACATGCATAAAATTGGGCATATGAAATACTGTAATAGACCAGATTTCTTCCTTGGTAATGATGGATAATGTTTGGATGATTTGATACTCGATGGTGTAGTTTACATGTTTGACATAAGTTGGCATAGGTTTGGTCCTCTTCGAAGCACGTCTTGACAATTATAGTCTCTAATAGCTCGGTAGGTAGTGATAAAATATTGGTTGGTTGAGTCATATCTTCTATCTGAAAAGTTTTAGTAAATCAACTTTTAGTATGGAAAATCAGTTTTAATCAGTTTTATTGTTTTATATAAAAACATATCAAAACATATAACATAACATCATTCATTTAGATATGATTTTTAAAACACTAGAAATTACGAAATCTCTTGCTCCCATTCACAAAACACTAGTATGGACATCCTGACTTCCTCTAAGATGAATCGTTATAGATTCCACTGATGTTGTAGATTTAAACAGTTTTCACACAAACAGACACCCAAAGCGATTCCAAATTCCTCTATCTCCTTGGTCCTGAAGCAATGTGTACAACTAGGGCCAGCTGCATGTGGACATCTAGAGTTCAGATTGAGAGAAGAATTTCATGTATCAAGTTGAGCGACACCAGTAAGAACTTGATGCCGATAATTCAAACGTATAGTCTTTTCGTCAAGGGCTTCAAAGTCCACAACTGGACCACGGAGTCCATAGGTGAAATTCTGACATAGATATGATGCCTGGAGGTCTCCCCCTTATGCAGACTCCTCAACATTCTTAAGAGAAAAGAAATTATTGGCTACGGTAAAACAACTAAAGACACCCTTGAGGTATTTCCCTTTTAGTACATAGAATGAGAATTGTGCACTCATCATGAGGTAATGGACGCAACCTGCTCCATGGTGAAGATGGAGTACCTGAGGAGAGTTGTATACTTGGTAGAGGGTTTTGCATGATAAACAAATATTTTCAAAAGACTCGTAGTTTTCTACACATAATTTTCCCACTATGGTCTCTAACACTTCTATTGGAAGAGAAAAAAGACAAGTACTTTCGTTTTCCATATGAAAATCAAGAAAACATCCCTCCTAGTATTGTTTAAGTAAGTGTTTTTACTGTTCAGTTCTAGTTTCCAAAGTTATCCAAACCAAATCCTCTATGGAAAAATTTTCATTAAACTCTCTCATAATGGCTTGTAAAGAAAATGTGAATTATCCTAAGCATGTCCCCCTGGAGTGTCGTAACCAAGAGTGTAGCAAGGCCCCTAATCGTGTACCAGGATACCTAGGGTCAAGCCTGAAACTCCATGTTAGAGCTTTCACTCCTAGGTACCTCTATTCTAGATCCACCTCTACCTGCTCGTATCCAGACAGGGATGTATTTTCAAGAAGGAATCACATAATCTATTCCTTAACAAAATACGTGGATATTCATGTATGTTTATCCTCAAATACTACCTTATGGATTTATTCCCTACTATATATTTCCTACTCTAGTTTCCATGTTTCCTACTAAACTTCCTCTTATACCAATTGTAACACCCCGGCCCCTCTAGACAGGAGCTGGTGCATTACTTGTGATATTTTCATGATTATAAGGAATGATAATCCCAAAGGAATGATCAGTTTATTAGTCTTGAAGAAACGATATACAGAGATTTAACATAAATTACATAGGATAAGGTAACAAGATACAATACATAATAAAAAACAATAAATCTGCATCCACAAGCACTCAATAAATGACCTCCTCTTCAAAACCTATGGATGGTAAACGATGAAAGGGTTGAGATCAAATGCTCAGTAAGGGTTACAAATAGCAGAAGCATGAGAACAATTGTAAGTGAATCACAATAAATCTGACATAATCAATATGGCATAGTGAATAAATGATTAACTAATTCCAATAATAAACTGAGAATGGAACTGCATCTATAGATTTTATCATATTGAAAACTTCATGGATAATAATAATAACTGACAATGAATAAAAATAATGCTCATTAATTGGACATCATTTATCTGGCACATGAACAATAATACCGTAAATACAGTTTAGTTCTATGGGTAGTAACCCTTCTGATTTTTGGAAACAAACTCAAAGGGTCTGTCGCCAACCTATATTTTCTCATGAGACCTAACGATGCATCGAGGGGCTGTAGTGGGCCCCACCCACCTATAAATCCAAGAATTATTTATACATAGATTCAATACAAGAGAAAAATGTATTTACATTATCCATATAGAATAGAGGATACAGATTCATCAACATTTCCATAGCCAAAACAACATTCAAAAAGAAGTACCGTTTGTAAAATGGTATACGGATTAAGAAATAATAATATCCATGATATGAGAATATGGATATTTAAATGAAATATAATTTCAATTGAAAAGTGATCTCAAATGGCTTGTAGGTATACCACATAAGAAATAGTAGGTGCACAATTACTAAGAAAGTCACAATGAAGTGAAAATTGAGACAAAGCTTGTTACTGTGTTGTATTCAATTGAGTCGTATGAAAAATAGTTAATAACCACCAAAAGAGTCATAGAATAAAATGATTATGATGAGAAACATGATAAAATATGTCAAATGTAAGTACACTTATGCCATATATAAGAAATAAGAGGTGAACAATGGAGATCCTATAAATTGAATGTGAGATGAGAAAAAACCCATACAAACATTTCAGCATGGAAACGAGTGTTCTCGCTAGGGATTAATGAGAGATAAAAGGTTATCCCAGAATTTATATTTCATAAGGTTAGTATACATGAAAGATAAAACATACCCCATCATTAGAAATTAAAAACAACAACACACAAGATAGGGTGAATTCTTGAATAAAAGTGAGAGAGAGGATCCCTTACAATGATTGTGTCATTAGAGTGAAGATAAATAAATGATGTTTTTATGTGTGACAAATAAAAATCCACAATATATTAGTGTATATATAGTATAAAACAAGAATAGGTCATTCACACATATTCTTCAAACAATTTAACCAATGAAATATATGTTTAACTCAAATAATTAAAATTGAGTTAAGTAATCCCTTACGTTACGTTCGAACGTGTTCTTGTTTGTTCTTAACGACCTGAATAAACAAATTAGGATTGATAATTAATAATTAAAATAACTTTTTTATATTTAAATGATTTATTATAATACTTTTTAGTTCATTCTAGGCATTTTTTATTGGTTATAAGGTTCAATTTCATTATTCGGGATCATTTGTTTACTTGGTTTTAAATGATTGGTTCACTTATATTCATGTTAGGATAAATATATAAGATGGATGTGGCTGTCCATAAATGAAGTTATACAATATTAGTGAACATAAAAAATATTACATGGTTTTAAATTTAATTTGGGTAACTTATATTGATGTCAAAGTTTTATATATATAACCTTAGTGATAACGGTTTTGGTTAATTGGAGGGTTTGATTACGATGAACATTTTTTGATTTATAACTTAATACCATGTGTAAATAAGTATTACAGAATTAAAAACAGGATATGTTACATAATAATATGGTTTAACCATAACACAAATGTTATCCTAACAAGAATTAATGATTATAATAGTAATCAATAAACTGTTGTCCTTGAATGTGCCAAATTAGCACATCTCAGACAATGCTTTAATTTCATCCAAATAAAAGTGGGGAAAGGAGAGAAGATAATAGAATATATGCCATTAGGATGAAAAAATTCCATTACATGTATGTTACTGTATTTATCGTACTATTTTGTTAAAGGTAGTTGAGAAATGTAACAAAAATAAAATAACTTAAAAGAAAAGAATGGATTTGAAAGTGGAATTTACCTCTTGAGTTACAAAATTTCAGCATGGTAACGGCTTAGGTAAGGGCTTAAATGTGGGGGAATAAATAGTAAATCATTGAAATAAAATACAATGGATTGTAAAGGTATGATTATAAATGAATGACATGACAACCATTTGAAATTACATTAACTTCTTTCAAATAAGATTATTGAATTCAAAAGGAGGAGTGGAAAGTGAGGACCCCTTACCAAAATGTATCATTAGATTGAGGAAAAATCAATGACATAATTATGTGTGACAAACATAAACGCACACAATATAAGTTGATATACATTATAAAACAAGAATAGGTCATTCACACATATTCTTGGAACTATGTAACCAATGAAATAGAGGTTTAACTCAAAGAATGAAAATTGAGTTAAGAAATCTCTTACCTTACGCTCGAATGTGTTCTAGTTTGTTCTTAACGACCTGAATACACAAATTAGTATTGTTAATTAATAATTACAGAACATTTATTTATATGTAAATGATTTATTATAATATTTTTAGTTCATTCTAGTCCTTTTTGATTGGTTATAAGGATCAATTTTATTGTTTGGGCTCGTTTGTTTACTTGGTGTTAAATGACTGGTTCACTTATATTCAAGTTCAGATAAATATATAAGATGCATGTGGTTGTCCAAAAATGAATTTATACACTATTGTTGAACAAAAATAATATTACGTGGTTTTAAATTTAATTTGGGTAACATATATTGAAGTCAAAGTTTTATATATCTAACCTTAGTGATAACTGTTTTGGTTAATCGGTGGGTTTGATTACGATGAACATTTATTGCTTTATAACTTAATAACATGTGTAAAAAAGTATTACAAAATTAAAAATATGATATATTAAATAATAATCTGGTTCAATCATAAAACAAATGGTTTCCTGACCAGAATTAATCATTATAATAGAAATCGATAAATCGTTGTCCTTTAATGTGCTAAATTAGCACATCTCAAACTCTGCTTTCATTTCTCTCAAATAAAATCTATGAAAGGAGAGAAGATAATGGAATATATACCATTAGCATGAAAAAATTCCATTAAATGTATTTTACTGGATTTATCATTTTATTTTGGTGAAGGGAGTTGATAATAGTAACAAAAATAAAAGAACTTAAAAGAAAAAGAAGGCATTTGAAAGAGGAATTTACCTCTTGAGACTTCCTCCTTTGAGAACCTCTTGAGGGGAGAGGATTTGGTCTTTTAATGAGAACAAAGATTTTTGGACTTGGGGGAGGAGGTTTGGAAGGTATTTGGACAGAAATTGGAGAAGGCACCAGGCTTAAGAGGAGTGAATGGAAGGGGGGTATGAGAGGGGGGTTTTATAGTGGAGGGGAGAAGGGATTTCTTAATATAGAATTCATTAATTTATTATTGCCTCTCAAAACAAACAATAGTGAGTATTCCATGACCCAGAACAGTGATATATGCATGTTAATTCGAACCAATTTGGCTTACATCATCAAATCATCATCAATGACTCAATAAATCCATTATTTAGCATTAATTGTGAATTATCGGATTTTACTATTCACCAAAAATTCAAGTATTTCAGAAAAATCACAAAAACACACCCTAACCATTTTTCGACGTGTAAAATCCAAAAAATAAGTACATTTTTAAAAAATAATTTTATAAATATGATTAATTAAATATTTAATTAAATCATTATTTAATTGAAATATATAAAGACATAGAATATTCATCTTCATCTTTAGGGTGTCTAAATTCATTTGTACACTCAAGCGTATGGATACCATTCATAAGAGTCATATTACTCTTAATAAGGGTATGCTACTATTCCTAAGGGTAGGTTACTATTCATTAGGGTAGGTTACTATTCACCAAAAATTATGTTAATTCTATCAGACTCTAAATATCAACTTGAACACAACCGTGTATATCAGATTTTTAAAATTCAAATAACAGAGCTGGTAAATTTAAGTTTAGTGGCTATGTTATGGATACCTCTTATATGTAACCATGTTTTTTTCCATAGGGGCTTAGTGATTGAAGAAATATTGGATACCTAATGAATACAATGTATTTAAGAGAAACATACCATAAAATGTATGGGGTGCTACAGGGATCGCTTCCATCTTCCTCAACAACCACCATGAAGGCTTCATTCGGTGACTATGAAGGCCAGATGAATGATGATCTACTGCTACCATCGCTCAACTTCACCAACGCCATTACCACCACTAAAACACCACTACTATGTTTTCTTGACTCCATGATCAATCCCAAATAAAGGGCTATACTGTTGTTCCACACTGTATGTTCAAACACTCGAAATATTTTATTTTTTTAAACATAACATCCAACGGGTCTCATGAATTTCATAAAATTTTCATATTAAAACAATGAAAAATAGTTATCACCATGATTTTATGAATAAGAGAAGGAACTCCATCAAATCATAAAATTAGGATCTATCACCACAATTAGAGAGTTGACACACCAAGAGGGAGGCCACTTAATGCCATGATTATACAAACTGTTATTTTTTTTCTAATTTAGTTTATTCTTATGTAATTTTATTTCTCTAAACTTAATTCATGCATGTCCTTATTTTATTCATGTGATAGACCCTCATACTATTCTTCTTCTCTTCTTATAATTATACTTATTTACATTTTTTATTTATATTTATTATTTTCATTCCCTTTCGTGTTTTACTTTTTATTTTATTATAATTCTGCTTTGTTTTAATAGTTTATTCAATTCATCTTCTTATCTAATCATTATGACTAATTTATTTTTCATTATTTTTTATTCCTCTTATATTTTATATTATTTTATTTTTCTCCCACTCTTTGTATTTTTATTCCACTTTAATCATATATTTCATGTGTTGTCATTCTTCGACTCGTTTTATTATCTTATTTTTATATTATTATTCTCTCTCTCCCTCACTAATTTTTTTTTTATTTTCATCATTGTATTCTCTTCTATTTTTCTATCATTATTCCCTCCTACTCTTGATAATGGGTGGATGAACTGAGGCTTGGACTAGGATTAGTTTGGTGTTCATGAATTATTTTTTAATCATTATTTTGTGTTTTTAGTGAGAGACGGTGACGTGAATGGGTGTGGATATATCCCACCATGAAATTTAACACAAACTCGCATTTATTATTCTATTTATATATTTAACCTCTTTTCTATTAACCACAGGATCTCCACATGATAGGGTAGAGTTGATCAATTGATGAAAAGGAACACGATGGAGCCAAGTCTGGGAATATTTAACTCTCACTATTAAGGTGTGCTGCAAAACATGATTTCAGGAGGTGGTGGAATTTATATTTTTTAAAGAATCAATTATTTATCAACAAAAAATAAAATGATATTAATCCATAAATGATATTTTTTAACTGGATTATCAAACTTAATTTGAAAAATAATAATTGTAAATAATGATTGAAATCGAAACCAAACCTAGGACCATGATAATTCTCTCTAATCACAACCTTCTTAGAATTGAATGTTCATACAGTTTAAATCACCATTCATCATGAAATTTTATTATTTTAGAAAATAAAAAAATACAAATTTATTTCCCTTTTCATATATTAATAAAAATGGGAAAACACGTTCTGATTAATTGACTTGGATTAAGAATGTATAAAAACTTGATGACCCTAGTCATCCACTATACAAAAATAGGAAAAAAAATCAAAATTACTTTGGTCACAAACTAGGACATACATGCATCAAAATTTGCATTGTTTTCTGGAAGGTAATATGAGTTTTATTACTTTTTTATTTTTCCAACTCATTATATACTTTTTATTTCTTAAAAACCATAATAGAATTCATATTTTACATGATGTTTTCAAATGACCATCTTTTCAATTCATGTCAAAATTACTCATGTTATGACCCGTCCCCCGGGGTCCATGCTATGACAACCCCAATCCTTCCTTCCATAGGCTGGGGGATGGAGACTAGTACTGAAAGTTGTATTCCCTAAAACCGGGAATGCATTTCCTTTATTCCAGTAAACTCACACAACTAAGCAAGAAGTTGTATACAAGAACAATGTAAACTATATAGTAAACAGGGTGTGAATAGAAAAGTAAATGGGCCAAAATACAAGCCCAACTAGAAATTACAATTAAAGTTGTAAAGTACAAGTAAAAATGAGTATAAATCCTATGAACACCCACCAAGGTTCATACCTGAAGGGTAGGTCCATCTCTCAGAGGATCATCTCTGTGGATCACCTCATCAATGATCCACCTCTATGTAGTCTTCAGTCTAGGTACTATCACCCTTTGTCAGCATTGTCTGTCGTCTACAATAGACACAACAAGGTGCGTGAGTAGCCCATGCAGGGTGAGTATAAAAATACTCATTAGGGACCTCGAGACCACTGAAGGTCTCTCAAATCTACCAAAGATAGACCAAAAAATAGAAACAACAGTCAACCCTACATAAGTATATGCCCATACATATACCTAAGTTATCATAATATACCCACCTCACACCAGAGGGAAGAATACCACACAAGTAATACTACGAGGGTAGGAGTACCACAAAGTTATCACCATAGAGATAAAGTACTATGTAGTATCACCATGAAGATATAAGACTCAGCGCATAAAAGGTATAAAACTCAGAGAAATAGGATTATGATGCTGACCCACACAAGATCGTTATGAAAACTAATAACCAGCCATTGGATTCTCTAGGGAAAGTAATAAGTAACATCCCCACTCACAAAATTGAACAACTCGGCTACTAGAGAACTCCACCTCTAACGAGTACAGTGGGACTACCGCATCACACAGAGGCGCTTACCACTAACCTTGGACAGCTAAGGTACCCCTCATGTCAATTATCGTGGGTCTGCCGTGTCACACACAGGCGCTCTTCATCATAGGTCTACTGCGTTACAAAAATGTTCTCCCCCTCGTATCCTACTGAGGTACTCCTCATATCATGTACCCTGCGTCTACTACATCACACAGAGGTGCTCCCCACCGTGGGTCTACCCCGTCCCATAGACGTGCTCCCCACTGGGCATGTCGAGTCACTTAGTGTCGAAATGGTCAGCAATCGTCAAGTCTCATCCAGTCGTAGGGTTCGGTACATAGAGTGCTTGGGAGAACCTCTTCCCAAGACATAAATCATTTCTCAACCACCCCAATGTCCCACAAATAAGTATCCCAAACGTCAATCATGTCATAAGGGACTTAACGCAACAGACGACGTGTCAATCAGATGCCATGTTTGCAGGTTATTAGTGTTTTTACATCGAGGGCCCAGTTGGATTCGGGGTCCGATCCAAGATGGTCATACTAAAATCTTATCCAAAACTTAAGCGGAGTATAAAAAAATGACAGTATCGACCCAAGGATTCTGGCGTAGTAGACGGTTCATCAAATGGATGCCCAGTTCTCAAAACTCTGTGTTTCTAGCATCAATAAATATTTGGCGTTGAAGAATGTACGAAGAACGTGAAAAGAACAGAAGAGAAAGAAGAAAGATTTAAGTGCAAGATGATGGCCATGTTTGTTTGGCCATATTCATCCTAAATTTAGAATATGAATAAATAATAAAATTAGTTCAAACATATATAAAACTCCTACCTCTATTGTTCGTTTTAGGTTGCACGAGGAAGAAGACAAAGTCTATGGAGATGGTGGCGTCGGCGTTCCTCAATCCCGCAAGATGCTTCCGATCTTGGATCGGTTTTAGTTCCTTTTTATTCATTGGGGGTGGTTCTTCATTCGAGAATGTTCTTTGTTGGAGAATGTTTTTCCCGGTTCTCCAAGGATCTCCCAATTCTCCATTGAAAACGATTTCCAACAAGGTAATGAGGAGCCATCATATTAAAATAAGTTTATCAATTTAATTAACGATGGAACAATTAATTTGGTTATGTTGGCACATTATCTTTGGAGGATTTTAAGGGTTTCCCAACACTAAGAGGGGTTCATGTGGTCCCCGCCAACATGAATTATAAATGAGAGGTTTTCTGAGGGTCTCCCACATTAAAGAAGAGTGTTCAGGTGGTCCCCACCTCTAAACTCAAAATGGAGGATTCAAACAAAATAAATCAAAGGTTATCTTATTTTATTTTACTTTTATTATCCCACAAAAATCCGAAAAACCAACTTCTACCCTTAACCTACTGCGGTTGAGGTGAAGGTCTCATTAAGAAAATATCGGAACTGTGAGTTCAAAAGTGTCCTCAGATTTCAATTCTGAGCACAAGTTTAAAGGTTACTAAACTTCGCTCATGCGTTTACTGAACGTACCCAAAAAAATTCAAATATTCATTCTGGGAACTCCAGGCCTCAAGAATAATGCACCGTCAATTTTTGCGGACTTATAAAATTCCCATATAATAAAAACAATTACATGGAAAATTATGTGTCTTTATATTCTCCCCACCTCGAGGATTTTCATCCCCTGAAGCCACAACACATAGCAAAGAAAACAAGTTGGGGTAATGTGCACAAATCTAAGCCTCCCTCTCTGATGTGCTCTCCTGGAGGATAACATGCTGTCATCATACACGCACCAGATGTATCAACCACCCATGAAGGACTCTCTCATGTTGATCTTCAATCTCTGTTAGAACCTCTGAAAATTTCACACCATCATCAATGTCCATCTCTCCCCAGTCAATGATGTGAGAATGATCATGTACGTATCTCCTCAGTTGGTATACGTGGAAATCATTGTGTACCCGCTCTAAAAAATGTGGAAGAGCTAAGCGGTAAGACACCTCGCCAACTCTGTCGAGGACATGAAAGGGTACAATGAAACTCAGAGATAACTTGCCGCCTCGGCCAAATCTTCTCAAACCTCACTGAGTTGAGACCCAAAGAAATACATGGTCACCATCCTCAAACTCAAGTTGTCTCCGTCTCTTGTCAGCATAAGATTTCTACCTGCTCTGTGTAACCATCATCTTCTCCTGGATGATCTGCACCTTCTCCGTGGTAGCTCGTTCCATCTCTTCTCCCACGAGTGCTGACTCCCCTAGGTTTGTCCATCATAGTGGTGATTTTCCAGGTCACCTGTACAACGCCTCAAATGGTTCCATACCGATAGTGGAGTGATAATTGTTCTTATATGCGACCCCCACCAAATTTAAGTGATCTTCCTAGCATATACCAAAATCAAGGACACACGCACGTAGCATGTCCTCGAGGGTCTTAATGGTCCATTCAATCTGACCATCTGTCCGAGGATGGAAGGCGGTGCTCAACCGAAGTTGTGTCCCGAACGCCTCCTATAACCCCTTCAATAGACGGGAAGTATAATGTGGATCACAATCAATGAAAATCGTAGATGGAACTCCATGAAGCCATAAAATCTCTTATATGTAGAGGCATCCCATACTGTCTACTGATCACTTCTCTCTGATAGGTAGGAAATGGGTTGACATGGTGAGTCGGTCAATGATCACCCAGATAGAATCATGACTCTTAGACGTGCATGGAAGTTCAACCATGAAGTCCATGGAAATTCCATCCCACTTCCACTCTGGAACCTCTAATTGATGAACTAAGCTTTCTGGAACTTGATGCTCTGCCTCCACTTTCTGACAAGTGAGGCACCGAGAGAAAAACTATGCTACGGTTTTCATCCTTGCCGGCCACGATTACTGATACCAAAAGTCCTAGTACATTTTATCTACTCCTGGATATACCACTAGAGGGGACGTATAGATCTCCCTCAACACTTCCACTCTTAAAGACACTAGCCACTAGTACCATAGTACATCCTCTAAGAGGATCATGTGCTCTCCACCTTCAAAAAAACCATCAGGTGCCTGTCCTATAGATATCAGAGCATGTCGAGCCTCTTAGTTAGTTTCCCCAAGCTGCGCCTCCCGGGCTCGCTGACGGAGTGGGAGGGTGACTATCAGAGACTGAAGATAAGATGCTCCATCTCGATCCACATAGGATATCCGCAAAGCATCTAGATGCTCTGTCACCTCACTCCACAACTGTATACCAGATCTCTAGCTGAGTGCATCTTCTACTTCATTCCCCTTCTCAGGTTTATAGACTATCTCAAAGTCATAGTCTTGGAGGAACTCAAGAAAATTCCATTGTCTCAGGTTCATGTCCTTCTGTGATAAGATATACCTGAGACTTTTTTGATCAGAGTAGATTGTAAAATGTTCTCGCATTAAGTAATGTCACCACATCTTCAAGGATAAGACCACTGCTGGTAACTCTAGGTCATTGGTAATGTATTTCTACTCATGTTGTCTCAGCTGTCGAGAACCATACACGATCACTCCTCGATCATGCATTCGGATACATCCAAACCCAGTCCCTGATGCGTCGTAGTAGACAATGTACCCAATTCCCTCCTCTAGAAGCTTCAACATAGGGGCACTCGTCAGTCTCTACATCAACTCCTAGAAACTCTACTGGCATCTCTCTAACAACACGAAGGGTTGATCCTTCTTCGTTAATGCTGATAAGGGTGCCACAACTCTAGAATAGTTAGGCACAAACCTCCGGTAGTAACCAGCAAAACACAGAAAACTCCTTGTAGAGACCCAAATCTTGACGTACATGGACATTACATGACTTTTTCGGAATACGTAGTACATAAAAAAAACAGACACACAAGGACCGTAATAGTTTAGTGTCTTTGGAATGTTGGAACATAATCCTCTAATTATAGTGAAAGATCTTAAAATTCTCTCATAAATATCTTCCCCTTTTGTTTTCTTACCTAAAACCTTTTTTTATATCCTGGGGAAATGAAAACATAAAAAGGGTGAGCTCAAATTCTCAGTAAGGGTAAGCATAGAGAACTTAAAATAATCCATAAATATTTGAATGAAAAATCTTGAAAATAAAATCTAAACATCAAAACCTTGAGAAAGGACATAAATCTTGGAAGTATGTATGGAATATATCATAAAGGAACATCAATCTTGATAAAATATCATGGAAATAAATCATGTAATTTTTTCAACCATTCAACACTTGTTATGATTTCCATAGTAGCCAAGGCATTGCTTCCAAGACCATCTTAGTGGACAAAGTCCCTTTCTGAATCGAGTTCACTCCTCATTCTTGTCCTGTATCACGGAACCAGATTGACTTACCATTCCAGCCATGTCTATCTCATGAAATATAAATCTTTACCCAATGCATTAGAGGGAGATATAGGTCCCACCGATCTCATATTGAAGTTTTTCAGAAAAATACCAAAAAATTCAGCCTAAGAATTATTTGATATTACAAATTCAAAATTGATGTCTATTTTTCCAAATTCAATACATATAAGTGGCTTTAATTAATTTTAAAATTATTTCCCATTATCAAAACAAATAGCGTGTTTTTATGAAACAAAAACTATCAAAAGATTGATACTTGTTTATATCTAATTTCAAAGTGAAATTAATTTCAATAAACAACATTGGAATAAATGGTAAAAATATATCTAATTACACTTTTAAACCAATTAAAAAGATAATAAACCATATAAATTATTGCGATGAAAAAATTTGTTTTTAGTTAAAATATAGAGTGTTTTTAATATTAAAATATACAAGCTATCATAATAATAAGAAAAATTTATCCAAAGTAAATTTTTATATACTGATTCCAAAGAAGAATTTATTTTTGTCAAATTAAAATTATAGACATTTCAAAAACAAGATTTACGGTGGGTGCGCCATCAAAAGGCGGGAAAACTGCAATTTTTGAAAAATACATATTTTACACAAAACATTTATTTTATTCTCATACCATATTCTAGAAAATGTGTAAGATGAATAATAATTTTATAAAATTAAAAATGTAGTTAATAATATTCATAAAGTCTAGTCCATAATAATATTATAACAATATATCGTTGTTTAGTGAAACCCAGTATTGTATACTACACACGCTATCGAGGAAGGTCGCGATTGCGTGTAATGCAAGCCAAGTCAAGGTTTCGTGTTGTGAAAGACCCCTAAGTTGTTTCATATAACAGAATCCAACCATATTTCATTTATATATTGAATATATATATATATATTTAATGTTGCGTAGAATAACTACAATCAAAATTGTGTGTAACATGATCCAAGAATAGTGTTGCGTATACTGCAAGCTAATACAGTGTTGCGTATAGTGCAAGGTAATCATGGATTAGCGTACAACACAAGACATCAATGAAATTAAAAATAATAATTCTAATAAAATCTCATGTTGTTACATTCTATTCCCCTTAAAATGAATTTTTCCCTTGAAATTTGTCGGGGTTATAAATGGTTTAATACTTGAATGTTTTTTTAATAGAAATCCACATCGTAAAAAGGGAATACCAAAAACTATATTTAAAAAATAATGTATGAAATGTAACGGTTACCCAAATTAACTAATCAATAGGTTTCGAAATAGGAGAACATAGGTGAAAATATGTATATGGAAGAAAAATCTAACCATCATGTTCTGATGGAGAGTGGTAGAGAACATGGCTATGAAAAATCCATCAATCACAAAGACTTGGATTTGTGATGATCTAAGGTACCATCTGATTCATCGGATATAAGAGCACTAGGACAACATTTTTGGTTTTCAATATCATTTCCCTAAAGTTGAAAATTTTTAATTATAAGAAATACTTGCTTGATTTTGGTACAATCTCACGGTTGTTTGTGCTTTGAACAATTTACACTTCATCTCTTAAATAAATGAAGTTGAATTTGTTATTATTGAAGTGTTAACAGATCATGTGATAGAATGATCGATCGTTCCATCTATCTCAAAAAAAAGGTTAGAAAAAGTTATCAAACACATAAGTCCATGTATGGTGAGGTTAATCATATTTGATTCCAAAAATTGACTTATAATTCATCTATCATACCGCTTAATAAAATAAAATTAGTTTCTACTAACTGGGGACTTCCTGTAGGCTAGTGGTAGGCGATAAAGGCCTAGAGCACATCGGTTGTGGGTTCGATTCCTATATCCTTGTCTGGTGTGATGGGTTGTCGCCCATCCTACATGTTGTCCTTTTTCTAAAACTACATTACTATAACATCCCATAAATAATATCGAAAAAAGTTCAATCCTTAAACAATACTAATTTATGTTCAACATAATCCATTCCAATTTTAGGATTATCTAAAAAACTTCGTTCCAGGCTCATTGAATAAAGAAAATGATTACTTGAAATGTCACATAACAATCACATGAATTCCATCATTTATCCCGCATATATCATAAGATATATCTTGTTGGTCAAATTACAAACATGTGACTACCTTAATCATGTATTCTCTTGAAGAATAAATACCCATTAAACCTTAGTGAAAACATGAATGTTGTTAAATTTTAACACTTTCTACATACCAAAATCCCAAAAAATATATATACCCAAACCACAATATCAATTAGTCCTTATATCAGTCATGAGCTCACGAATACAATAAAACATCTCATTATCTTCTTATCCCTTCATTATGCACATATCTTTTACTTTCCAAAAATATCGGAATAATCATTCATGGTTACTGGTACCATTCATCATACACTTTCAAAACTTAAAGAAAGACAACAGTGTAACAATCCTTAGATGTCCCTTTATTCCATAGTACCATGAGATTACTTATACAATGTTACTCTTGATAAACATGTAATCATTCCACTACCTTCTTAAACCATTGACCGAGCTTGAACAATTCTTTCACTTCACATATAATTTGTAGTCTCTTCATCATCATCCACATAAATACTACCCATATGACCATGCTGATTCTCTTTATGAGATTTTCCTTTAGGGAATTGGTTTGTATAATGCCCATACATTCCACATTTAAAACACTTAACCGTTGTTGATGTCTTAGAAATACCATTATCCTTGTCCATGGTGTTAAATGAACCTTTTCCTTTACAATTTCTAGCATTGTGTCCTTCTTTGCCACACCCAAAGAATCTTCCCGTTCCTTTGAAACATTCTCTCTGATGCCTCTTCCCACATGATTTACATGAGGGGAATTGAACTTTCTTTCCTCTATGATCATCATGAAACTCCATCTTTCTCTTATTAGCTGATTCAGGAAACTTTCCAAAGTTGAGATTATTGATCATATTATGAGATTGATGATTAGGCATAATAATGATATGTGGACCTCTATATCTAATTTCATTTTTTTCTCATGAATATTATCATTCCATTGTCCATCATATACTCCATTATCATGAATCTTCCTGTTTCCAGTCATTTGCTAAAACCCAAAAAGAATAGCGTGAGAGGAAAAAATCATGGTAGGAAAGCAACATAATAAAGGGGGAGTACCTTTAATATCTAACATATTAGGTTTAATTCTACGATCTTCAGTGAAATTCTAGGACTATAACCTATATGTATACTTAACCTTAGGGACATCCCTATACATACCTTAGAAATATTTCTAGGGATCTCACTAAATATTTCGTATCCTAGTTTCCAAAGGTTAACTAATCCTTTCCTCTAATACCAAATGTAGAGACCCAAATATTTATGTACATGGAAATTACATTACTTTTGTGGAATACTTAGTACATAACAAAAACAGAAACACAAGGACCATAATAGTTTAGTGTCTTTTGAAACTTGGAACGTAATATTCTAATTGTAGTGAAAGATCTTAAAATTATCTCATAAAGATCTTCCCCTTTTTTTTCTTACCTAAAACCCTTTTTTATATCCTGGGGAAAAGAAAACAAAAAAAGTGTGATCTCAAATTATCATTAAGGGTAAGCATAGAGATCTTAAAAAAATCCATAAACATTTGAATGCAAAAGCTTGAAAATAAAATATAAACATCAAAATCTTGATCAAGGACATAAATCATGGAAGTACGTAAGGAATATATCATAATAGAACATCAAACTTGATAAAATATCATGGGAATAAATCATGTAATTGTGGAAACCATTCAAAACTTGTTATGATTTCCATATTAGCCAATGCATTGCTACCAAGACCATCTTAGAGGACAAAGTCCCTTTCTGAATCGAGTTCACTCCTCGTTCCAATCATGTACCACTGAATCAGATTAACTTATCATTCCATCCATGTCTATATCATGAGATGTAAATATTTAACCAATTCATTTGAGGGATATATAGGTCCCAACCATCTCATATTGAAATCATTCTTACGTGTGCCACAAAACAATCATAAATCATTCATCATAACCCAAAGAATAAATTGGGTTTCATAAACATCATTACATCATAACATAATCCATATAAAACAAATGGATATCATTTCATCATAAGATAAGTGAAACCATATAAATCATAGAGACATTATACTTGAAACACACACATATGAAATAATTTCATCTGAGATGGAAAATGGTTTTGATAAAGCACTTGAAATTAATTCTTGAGGAAAATATCATTTCATCTTGAAAATCACTTTCTTTTCACAAAATTACATGCAATTTTAAAAGAAAAGGTTTTTTTTAAATAATCATGAAATATTGTAGAATAATATTCTTAAAAATGAGGCGTTATAAAACCGTAAAAATCCATTCACGCCATATAAGTTACAAATAACATTCTTCTCATACTTTTGTCGGAAAAGACAAAAAGTACCTTATATGATAACCAAAGGAAAGATTCCATTCATACAATGTGGTAAAAATTAAATAAATGTTAAAAATGACCTTAAAAATTCATGTAAGAATATTAAACATTTTATGAAAACAATTTTAGAAAACATGGTCATGGATGATAAATGTAGCCCCAGTAAATACTTACATATAAGCAATCTTGGATAAAAAAATTAGATTCAAAATTTATCCCTTACTTTAGGTACGATATGCTTCGTACGTATCCAAACCTCCTATATAATGATTTGAATAATGTCATTTACTTATTAGATAATCATATTCATTGTTATGATATCATATATGGTTCACTTATGACTTTATATTGACCGTTCTTTGGTAAATTCCATGTTAAAGCATCATTTTGGGTAAAATCGTTTCATTTATCGTACATGTTTCGACTTGTTGTTCTTGATATTATTAATTATATACTGATTTACATAATTCCATAATGTAAAACATGATTTATATATAACATATATTCAGCATATACATATATATATGATAGATCGATAAATGGAATGAAATACACCGTTCATGGAGACTGCAGGTCGTACGTACTAATGAACGATGTTTTCGTTTCCTTATTGAATTGAATTGAATTAAGTAAATGACATAAATATATATATATACATAAATCCAGTATAATTATTATGTCATATATTTCATTATATATAATTTATAATCATTCATGAATGGTTAACATGGAGAATAAATCTCATCGCGTCGTCGAGACGGTAGTCCATACATACGCATGAGCGATGATATCATTCCCATGATTGTGGAATTTTATTTAAGTGTATGTATAATATTTCATAATAAATATCAATTTAAAATAATCATATATAGTTATTTATTTACACCATTATACCCATCCAAGTAAGGTGGTGGTCGACAACAAATTACACCACGGCGTGGAGACTGTATTCCGTACGTACACACGCGCGGTGATTTCGTTTTCCATAGGATGGATAGATGGTGAAAAAGAGTTGTTTAATAATTATAATAAAATATCATTATATGAGTTATACTGATGTTATTACTTCATAATGAAACAACTAAATAAGAAAAAGTAGAAGGAGAAATAATGTTGAAAGAATTGGTAACAGACATTACCTCTTCTTTGAAGCGCCTCTTCTTATCCTCCTCTTAGGGCACTAAATATGGTCTTTTAAGAAGGAAAGAACCCATAGGATATTTCTAGGGACGTGGAGAAGAGAAATTTGCAGGGGTGGCCGAGCATCAAGGCTCAAAATGGAGTGAAGAGAAGAGGGAAGGGGTGCCCTTTTATAAGGGAGGAGACGGTACCTTTGGAAAATCTGAAAATATTATTTTATTATAAATTCATATTCGGTTTTTAATAGCTCCAAATTGATTTATTTCGAAGTTAAGGTGGGTATGGGTCCAAATACTCTCATCTAATAGAATTTATACAAGTTTAGGTTTCTATTTTAACCTTATAATTTAGATTTAACTTTAAGTTAAATAATTTTACTTTTACCGTGTCTTCTTGTTTTTCTTACACTATAAGGTTTGTAAACATACTATAACAAGAAAAAAGAACCCCAAGTTGTTTATTATTAATATATATAACCTTAATTAAGTCATTTGGCCGAAACTTATATTTTTAAGAATAATATAAAAATTAGTAATATAATATTTGTTTTAAAAACTATTTTATGTCAATTTTGACACTATTGGGTAATTGATTTTTGTGAAAATCATAACAGAATGATTAGTTCGAAAACAGTTCATTATATCAATAATAACATGTTATATTAACCTATAAAATTATTTTAATTCATAAAAAGTTTCAAATTAAATTTATTTGGGTATTTATAATACCAATTATTTTAATATTTCATTATTTAGGTAATTACTGCATCACCATTGTGTCATAAATAACATAAATTATGTAATGTTTAAAAATTATAAATAAAATACCATTAGGTATAAAATATTTTTATCTTTCTAATTAATATTTATAGTCGAATTTATCTTATGTATAGACCTATATTAAAAATGGATTAGTTATTAGACATTGATTTTACCTATTTTAACCCTTCGTTAAATAAATTAATAATAAATGTCCTAATCTAATACATGTGGACCTAAATGGACATATTTTATTCCTAAGGTTGTTTTTGGTCTAATTTTACTTATACAATAGAATTAGGACATGTTTTTGGGTATTATTAATATCATTTGTACCCTTAATTACCCTATTTACTTTTAACTGTGGTAAATAAAAGTAAAAAGTTATTATTCACCAAAAATTATTTTCATCTGATTGAACCACATTTTAGTCCTTGATATTAAACGTGTCTCTAGAATTTTTGAAATTAAACTAACAGAAGTGGTAAAATTTCATTTAAATGAAAAAGTCAGTTTTTTTATCTACCACTAAGGGATTTCACTATTTATAAAAAAATGATGTTTTTCAGAAAAATACAAAAAATTCAGCCAAAGAATTATTTGATATTATGAATTCAAAATTTATTTCTATTTTTCCAAATTAAAAACATAAAAGTGGAATTAATTAATTTTAAAATTAATTCTCGTTATCAAATCAAATAGCGTGTTTTTAAGAAACAAAACCTATCAAAAGATTGATACTTGTTTATATCCAATTTCAAACTGAAACTAATTACAATGAACAAAATTGGATTAAATGGTAAAAATATATTATAATAACACTTTTAAACCAATTAAAAAGATAATATAGGAATATAAATTATTTCGATGAAAAAAGTTGTTTTTAATTAAAATATAGCGTGTTTTTACTATTAAAATATTAAAGTTATCAGAATAATATGAAAAATTTATCCAAAGTAAATTTTTATATTCTGATTACAAATAAGAAATTTATTTTTTCAAATTAAACTTATAGACATGTCAAAAACAATATTTAATGTTGGTGCGCCATCAAAAGGCGGGAAAACTGCAATTTTTGGAAAATACATATTTTACCAAAAAAAATTATTTTGTTCTGATACCATATTCTAGAAAATGTGTAAGATGAATAATAATGTTATAAAGTTAAAAATTTAGTTAATACTATTTATAACGGCTTATCCCTAATTATATTATAACAATATATTGTTGTTTTGTGAAATCAGGTTTTGTGTACTACACACACTATCGAGGAAGGTCGCGATTGCGTGTAATGCAAGCCAAGTCAGGGTTGGATGTTGTGCAAGACTCCTATGTTGTTTAGTATAATATAATCCAACCATATTTCATTTATACATTGAATATATATATATATATACACATTTAATGTTGCGTAGAATAACTACTATCGAAATTGTGTGTAACATGATCCAATAATAGTGTTGCATATACTACAAGCTAATACGGTGTTGCCTACAGTGCAAGGTAATCATTGTGTAGCATACAACACAAGATATAAATGAAATTAAAAAGAATAATTCTCATAAAATCTCCAGTTGTTACATTCTACCCCCCTTAAAATAAATTTCACCCTTTAAATTATTCGGGGTTATAAATGGTTTAATACTTGAATGTTTCTTTAATAGAAACCCACATCGTAAAAAGGGAATACCAAAACCTATATTTAAAAACTAAAGTATGAAATGTAATTTTTTCCCAAATTAACTGATCAGTGGGTTTCCACATAGGAAAACATATGTGAAAATATGGATATGGAAGAAAAATCTAACCATCATGTTCTGATGGAGAGTGGTAGAGAACATGGCTATGAAAAATCCATCAATCAAAAAGCCATAAATTTGTGATGATCTAAGGTACCATCTGATTTATCAGATATAATAGCACTAGGACAACATTTTTGGTTTTCAATATCATTTCCCTAAAGTTGAAAATTTTGAATTAGAAGAAATACTTGCATGATTTTGGTACAATCTCACTGTTGTTCGTGCTTTGAACAATTTCCACTTCATCTCTTAAAGAAATGAAGTTGAATTTGTTGTTCGTGAAGTGTTAACAGATCAAGTGATAGAATGATGGGTCATTCCATATATCTCAAAGAAAAGGTTAGAAAAATTTATCGAATACGGAAGTCCATGTTTGGTGAGGTTAATCGGATATGATTTCAAAAATGGACTTATACTTCATCTATCATACCACATAATAAAAAAAACTAGTTTCTACTAACCAGGGACTTCCTTTTGGCCAGTGGTAGGCGATAAAGGCCTGGCGCACTTCAGATGTGGGTTCAATTCCCACAGCCTTGTCCGATACGATGGGGTGTCGCCCATCGTGTAGGTTGTCCTTTTTATAAAACTACATTACTATAACATCCCATCAATAATATTGAAAAATGTTCTATCAATAAACAATACTAACTTATCCCCAACAAAATCCATTCCAATCTTTAGGCTTATCTAAAATACTTCGGTCCAAACTCATTGTATAATGAAAATGACTACTTGAAATGTCAAATTACAATCACTTGAATGCCGTCATTTATCCCCCATATATCATAAGATATGTCTTGTTGGTTAAATTACAAACATGTGAATACCTTAATCATGTATTCTCTTGAAGAATGAATACCCATTGAACCTTAGTGACAACATGAATGTTGTTAAATTTTAACACTTTCTACATACCAATATCCCAAAAATTCTATATACTGAAACCAAAAAATCACTTTTTCCTTATATCAGCCATGAGCTCATGAATACAATAAAAAATGTCATTATCTTCTTATCTCTTCATTATGCGCATATAATCTACTTTCCAAAAATATCTGAATAACCATTCATGGTTACCGGTACCATTCATCATACTCTTTCAAAACATAAGGAAATCCAACATTGTAATAATCCTTAGATGTATCTTTATTCCATAGTACCATGAGATTACTTATACAACATTACTCTTGATAAACATGTAATCATTACACTACCATCTTAAACCATTGACCGTGCTTGAACAATTCTTTCACTTCACATATCATTGGTAGTCTCTTCATCATCATCCACATAAATACTACCCATATGACTATGATAATTCTCTTAAGGAGATTTACCTTTAGGGAATTAGTTTTCATAATGCCCGTACATTGCACATTTAAAACACTTAACCGTTGTTTATGTCTTAGGAATACCATTATCCTTGTCCATGGTGTTAACTAAACCTTCTCCTTTACAATTACTAGCTTTATTTCCTTATTTTCCACACACAAAGCATCTTTATGTTCCTTTGAAACATTCTCCCTGATGCCTCTTCCCACATGATTTAGATGAGGGGAATTGAACTTTCTTTCCTCTATGATCATCATGATACTCCATCGTTCTCTTATTTTCAGAGTCAAGAAACTTACCAAAGTTGAGATTATTGATCATATTATGAGATTTCTGATTAGGCATAATAATTATATGTGGACCTCCAGATCCAATTTCATTTGGTTTCTCATGAAGAATATCATTCCATTGTCAATCATATCCCCCATTATCATGAATCTTCTTGTTTCCAATTATTTTCTAAAACCAAAAAAGAATAGTGTGAGAGGCAAAAATCATGCTAGGAAAAAAAACATAATAAAGGGGGAGTACCTTCAATATCTAACATCTTAGGTTTAATTATAAGATATTTAGTGCAATTATAGGTCTATAACCTATACGTATACATAACCTTGGGGACATCCTTAGACATACCATAGAAATATCTCTAGGGATCTAACTAAAGTTTTCATATCCAAGTTTACAAATGCTATCTAAACCATCCCTCTAATACCAAATGTAGTGACCGAAAGATTGACGTACATGGGCATTACATTAATTTTTTGAAATACTTAGTACATGACAAAAACAGACACACAAGGACCATAATAGTTTAGTGTCATTGGAAACATGGAACGTAATCTTCTAATTGTAGTGAAAGATCTTCAACTTCTCCCATAAAGATCTTCCCCTTTTGTTTTCTTACCTAAAACCTTTTTTTTATATAGTGGGGAAAATAAAACATAAAAAGGGTGAGCTCAAATGCTCTGTAAGGGTAATCATAGAGAACTTAAAACTATCCATAAACATTTTTATGAAAAAGCTTGAAAATAAAATCTAAACATCAAAATCTTGAGCAAGGAGATAAATCTTGGAAGTACATAAGGCATATATAATAAAGGAACATCAATCTTGATAAAATATCATGGGAATAAATCATGTAATTTTGGAAAGCATTCAGAACTTGTTATGATTTCCATAGTTTCCAAGGCATTGCTGCCAAGACCATCTCAGTGGACAAAGTCCCTTTCTGAATCGAGTTCACTCCTCGTTCCAGTCCTGTATCACGGAACCGGATTAACATACCATTCTAGCCATGTCTATATCATGAGATATAAATATTTACCAAATTAATTTGAGGGAGATATAGGTCCCACCCATCTCATATTGAAATCATTCTTACGTGTGCCACAAAACAATCATAAATCATTCATCATAACCCAATGAATAAATTGGGTTTCATAAACATCATTACATCATAACATAATCCATATAAAACAAATGGATATCATTTCATTATAAGAGAAGTGAAACCATATAAATCATAGAGACATTATACTTGAAACATACACATATGAAATAATTTCATCTGAGATGGAAAATGGTTTTGATAAAGCACTTGAAATTAATTCTTGAGGAAAATATCATTTCTTCTTGAAAATCAATTTCTTTTCACAAAATGCCATGAAATTTTAAAAGAACAGGGTTTTTTTGAAAATAATAATGAAATATTTTAGAGTATTCTTCTTAAAAATGAGGTGTTAGGAAACCGTAAAAATCAGTTCACGCCGTATAAGTTAAAAATAACATTATCCTCGTACTTTGGTCGGAAAAGTCAAAAAGTACCTTATATGATAACAAACGGAAATATTCCATCCATACAATGTGGTAAAAATTCAATAAAGGGTAAAAATGACTTTAAAAATTCATGGAAGAGTAGTAAACATTTTATGAAAACATTTTTAGAAAACATGGTCATGGACGATAAACGTATCCCCAGTAAATACTTATGTATAAGCAATCTCGGATAAAAAAATGAGATTGAAAATTTATCCCTTACCTTACGTCTGATACGCTTTGTACGTATACAAACCTCCTGTATAATGATTTAAATAATTTCATTTACATATTTCATAATCATATTCATTGTTATGATATCATATATGGTTCACTTATGACTTTATATAATCCGTTCTATTGTAAATTCGATGTTAAAGCATCGTTTTGCGTAAAATAATTTCATTTATCGTACGTGTTTCAACTTTTTGTTATTGATATTATTAATTATATACTGATTAACATAATTCCATAATGTAAAACATGATTTATATATAACATATATTCAGCATATACATATATATATGATAGATCGATAAATGGAATGAAATACACCGTTCATGGAGATGGTAGGCCGTACGTATGCATGAACGTTGTTTTCGTTTCCTTATTGAATTGAATGGAATTAAGTAAATTACATAAATATATATATAGATAAATCCTGTATCATTATTATGTCATATATTTTATTATTATTCATTATATATACTTTATAATCAATCATGAATGGTTAACAAGGAGAATGAATCTCATTGCGTCGTGGAGACGGTAGTCCGTACGTACGCACAAGCGATGATATCATTCCCATGATCATGGAATTGTATTGAAGTGTATGTATAATATTTCAAAATCAATATAAATTTACAATAATCATATATAGTTATTTATTTACACCATTATACCCATCCAAGTAAGGTGGTGGTCAAAAACAGATTACACCACGGCGTGGAGACGGTATTCCGTACGTACGCACACGCGGTGACTTAGTTTTCCGTAGGATGGATAGATGGTGAAAAGGGTTGTTTCATACTTATAATGACGTATCCTTATATGAGTGATACTAATGTTATTACTTAATAATGAAACAACTAAATAATAAGTAGCAAAAGAAGAAATAAAGTTGAAAGAATCGGTAACAGACATTACCTCTTCTTTGAAGCGCCTCTTCTTAACCTCCTCTTAGGGCACTAAATATGTTCTTTTAAGAATACCAGAACCTCTAGGATGTTTCTAGGGAAGTGGAGAAGAGAAATAGGCAGGTTTTGGCCGAGAATAAAGGATCAAAATGGAGTGAAGAGAAGAGGGAAGGGGTGCCCTTTAATAAGAGAGGAGAGGGGAACCTTTGGAAAAACAAAAAATATAATTTTATAATAAAGTAATATTCGGTTTTTAATAGCTCCAAATTAATTTATTTCTAGGATAATGTGGGTATGGGTCAAAATACCGTCATCAAATAGAATTTATACAAGTTTAGGTTTCTATTTTAACCTTATCATTTAGATATAATTTATGATAAATAAGTTTACTTTTACCGCGTCTTCTTGTTTTATTACAGTATAAGGTTAATAAACTTACTATAACAAACCACACGAACCCCAAGATGTTTATTATTAATATATATAACCTTATATAAGTTATTTTGAAAAACCTTATATATTTAGGAATAAAATAACAATTAATAATATAATATTTGTTTTAAAAACTATTTTATGTCAATTATGACACTATTTGGTAATTGATTTTTTTGAAACTTATAAAAGATTGATTAGTTCGAAAAACATTAATAAATCAATACTAACATGTCATATTAACCTATAAAATTAGTGTAATTCATAAAAAGTTTAAATTTACATTTATTTGGTTATTTATAATATCAATTATTTTAATATTTCAATATTTAGGTAATTACCGGATCACCATTGTGTCATAAATAACAAAAACATTTTAATGTCTAAAAATTATAAATAAAATATAATTAGGTAGTAAATCTTTTTATCTTTCTAGTGAATATTTATAGTCGAATTTATCTTATGTATATCCCTATATTAAAAATGAATTAGTTATTAAACATTGATTTAAACTATTTTAACCCTTCTTTAAATAAATTAACAATAAATGTCCTAATCTAATAAAAGTGGACCTAAATGGTCATATTTTATTCCTAAGTTTGTTTTTGGTCGAATTATACTTATAGAATAGAATTAGGACATGTTTTAGGGTAATATTAATATCATTTGTACCCTTAATTACCCTATTTACTTTTAAATGTGGTAAATAAAAGTAAAAAAGTTACTATTCACCAAAAATTATTTTCATCTCACTGAACCAAATTTTAGTCCTCAATATTAACCATGTCTCTAAAATTTTCAAAATTCAATTCATATAAATTTTAAAACTTCATGTAAATGAAAAAGTCAGTTTTTTTAACTACCACTAAGTGATTTCACTATTCATCTAAAATTGATGTTTTTCAGAAAAATACCAAAAATTCAGCCTAAGCATTATTTGATTTTTTGAATTCAAAATTGATGTCTAGTTTTCCAAATTCAAAACATAAAAGTGTTATTAATTAATTTTAAAATTAATTCCTGTTATCAAAACAAATAGCGTGTTTTTATGAAAAAAACATTCAAAAGATTGATAATTGTTTATATCCAATTTCAAAGTGAAATTAATTCCAATGAACAACATTGTATTAAATGGTAAAAATATATTATAATTACAGTTTTAATCCAATTAAATAGATAATCTATCCATATAAATTATTGCGATGAAAAAAGTTGTTTTTAATTAAAGTATAGCGTGTTTTTACTATTAAAATATGAAAGTTATCAGAATAATATGAAAAATTTATCCAAAGTAAATTATTATATCCTTATTCCAAAGATGAAATTTATTTTGTCAAATTAAACTTATAGACATGTAAAAACCAAGATTTAAGGTGGGTGCGCCATTAAAAGGCGGGAAAACTGTAATTTTTGAAAAATACATATTTTACACGAAAAATTTATTTTGTTCTCATACCATATTCTATAAAATGTGTAAGATGAATAATAATTTTATAAAATTCAAAATTTAGTTAATAATATTAATAAAGGATATTCCATAATAATATTATAACAATATATCGTTGTTGAGTGAAACTCGGTATTGCGTACTACAAACGCTATCGAGGAAGGTCGCGATTGCGTGTAATGCAAGCCAAGTCAGGGTTGCGTGTTCTGAAAGACTCCTCCATTGTTTTGTATAATATAATCCAATCATATTTCATTTATACATTGATTATATATATATATACATTTAATGTTGTGTAGAATAACTACTATCAAAATTGTGTGTAAAACAATCCAAGAATAGTGTTACATATACTGCAAGCTAATACAGTGTTGCGTATAGTGAAAGGTAATCTTGGTGTAGCATAAAACACAAGAAATGAATGAAATTAAAAAGAATAATTCTCATAAAATCTTGGGTTTTTACACTCCTCACCTCCATCACACTCAGGGGTGGCTCCCAAGCAAGCATAGCCTCAATATTCACAGGATGCACTGCAACTCCAGCCTCTGAGATAACGTGTCCTAGAAAGTGGACCTATCTTATCCTGAACTGGTACTTCGAGAGCTTACCATAAAGTTGATTCTCTCATAGTGTGTCCAGAACTATCTACAGAAGATATGCCTGCTCCTCCTCTATCTCTGAGTATATGAGGATGTTGTCGATGAAGACTACAACAAAGAAATCAAGGTATGGCTTGAAGATATTTTTCATGAGTCCCATGAACACTGCTGGGGAATTGGTCACGCCGAATGGAATAACCAAGAACTCATAGTGTCCATACCGACATTTGAAGCTCATCTTCTACACATCCTCATCTCGTACCCTTAGCTGATAATAGCCTGATCTGAGTTCTATCATCAAAAACCATCATTCTCCCTTTAGCTGATCAAAGAGATCGTCAATTCTCAGTAGTTGGTACTTGTTCTTCATGGTCACCTGGTTCAGGCACCGATAGTCCACACAAATTTTCAAACTCCTATCTGCCTTTTTGGCGAACAAAATCGGGGTAGCCCAAGGAGAAACACTGGCATTAATGAAACTCTTCCTCGGCATGTACTCCAGCTATACTCCTAGCTCTTGAAGCGCTGTGGGATCCATCATATATGCTGGAGTAGATATCATTGTTTTCCAGGGGTACAAGTAAATGTAGAAGTCCACCTCTCTACGAGGAGGTAGACCCGAAACATCATCAGGGAAAACATCAGCGTACTGGTCCACCACTATAGGATTGATCATACTCTCAACATCATCCTCTCCAAGCGTATGGCTAGCAAAATGATGTGTGATCGGGTGCACCCTCTTCCGGGTAAGTCCATCATGCGCTGCAAAGGTTCCCTTCTTTCCGGTGAAGCATAACCATGTCCCATCCTTGCAGACACACCGCACTTTGTGCCTAATGCACTCAATTAGAGCATTGACTATAGATAACCCGTCCAAACCCAAGATGATGTCAAAATGCCTTGACGCTGCTCCTAGAAGATCCCATCCGAATCTCTCGCCACCTAGAGTACGCTTGCACTACCGTCACCAGTGTGTAATCATCAAGGCTTCTCCCGTAAGAGTCCCTAGACATAAGGATCGATCCAACGCCTCCACTCGAATCCCCACGCTCCGAACGAGGGTCATTGAAATAAAAGAATGACTGAAACCTATGTATATAAGTACTCTTTGTAGTGTGGAGTAGACACAGATTGTACCTCGTATCATCTCCAGAGTTCCATGGTTATAGGCCTCAACTGAATGAAGCTGAGCTCGTCTCTGTCAACCTACTCCATGTGTTCGGGGTGGACCTCCTAATGGTGGTGGTTGGAGAACCTCAAATCTCTATCCACCGCCTACTACACGGATTTCTCCTCTACCATGTCTACCTCCTTCTTGCGGACCTCATCGATCAAATCTTCACCTCTTCCTTGGAGGTCCTTCAAACATTTTTTAGTTGTTTGTACAGTGGGTTGGGCTGTCGTGAGCCATGTGACCCTGCCCGCTGCATGAGTAACACAACATGATCCTAGCATGTCCTATTGTACCTCGATATCCCTGCACCACGTACCTTGTATCATATGGTCGTCCACCTATTGGTCTAGTCCTCTTGGACCTCTGCGCCATCTGTCTGATGCCAGCTACTGATTACTCCACTACGTGTCATCCGGTGGTGGGTCTCGTTTCTGGTGACTGCTCAAAAAGGAAACTCTTAACTAAGAGTGTTTTCTCTAACACCCCCACCTGCATAAGGATGCTGAGAGAAACCATTGAAGCTCTAATCTCCCATCTTAGCCCCTGCTCAAAGGTCCGACCCCTGAAGAAAGGGTCATGCACCATATCAGTGGTGTAGCATGACAGGTCGGTGAACCTCCATGATTATTGAGCCCCAGTCATGCAACCCTGTTATAAGTGGAGAAGCTCTTGTATACGCACTGAGCGTAAGGTCACAGGAATGAACTCTACCCTGAAAAGGCTCTCGATGTCCACCCAGTGTAGAGTCACCTCATCATAAACTTAGAGCATCAAGCTCCACCGTCTGCCCGTTTCATATTGAAGAAGATTGGCGACAAGGTTAACTATGAGATCAGCTGGTGTCCTTACCTGTTGGAAAACTATAACCACGACCTCTAGCCAATCCTCGGTCACCTGTGGATCCATCATTCCCCAGAACCTCGATGGCCTATGGTGCTGGAACTCGTGCAACACACTCAAGCAGCGTACAACCTCGACTGTTGGGGCTGGTGAAATCTTCTTCCCAACGGGTAGTGGTGCTGCTGGTACACCACCCGATGGTACAAATTCCATAAGGGGAGCCTACACCAAAGCCTCGTTGCTCGGTGGACTGTCATCACTTACTCTAATCGGAATCCTGGAAGGCTATCTACGTGGAGGTATCCTTAAAAGAAACAATTGTTCCACATTCATTAAGTTTATACCTGGTGAGCTGACTCAAAGAGTTCACAATGAATTTTTTTAAAAAGATAGATACAATCAGGGTTTTCATGTACTGAGTCGAAAATCAAAATTCAGGGTCCTGGTGTATGGATACGTCGGCCACTGCATCAACACTAGAATACCCAAACTGAAAACCACACTCATAACACATAACAGTATTGCTTCACAGAAAAGATAAGAGTATAAATGTTTTGGTAGAAATCAACTCCTCTAATACCAATTTTTCATGACTCGTCCCCTGGAGCCCGTGCCGTGACTACCCCAAGCCTGCCTTCCATAGGCCAGTGGCTGTCGACTAGCACTGAAAGGATTAATCCCTAAAACCGAGAAGGCATAGAATTTATACCTATAAACTCACACAACTATGCACAAAGCATGATACAAGTATAAATTAAACAATATAGTAAACAAGTTGTGAACAGAAAAGTAAATGGGCCAGAATACAATCCCAACTAAAAATTACACGAAAAAATGGAATGTACAAGTAAAACTAAGTATAGCTCCAATGAACACCCACCAAGGTTTCTAACTGATTTGTAGGTACAAATATTGAATTATAGACTCTGCGGATCACCTCGTCCATGGTCTACCTCTGAGTAGTCTCTAGTCCAGGTAATCTAAACCTCAGTCAGCACTGTCTATTGTCTGCACCAGACACAACAAAGTGCGTGCATAACCCATGCCAGGGTGTGTATAAAAATACTTAGTAGGGAGCCTGAGAACCCTGAAGGACTCTCAAATCCACAAAGGATAAACCACACAACATAGAAACAATAGTCAACACTACTTAGGTATATGACCATACATATAGCTAATTTCTCAGAATATACCCACCACACAAGAGACGAAAAAAATAAAACACAAGTAATACCCCGAGGGTTGGAGTACCCCACATGTATCACCACGAAGATAAAGTACCACGCAGGTACAACATCAAGATAAAAGACTCATCTCAAACCAGGTATACAACTCTATGAAACATGATTATGATGTTGACCTGTACAGGATCGCGATGAAAACTCGTAGCCATCCATGGGATTCTCTAGGGATAGTAACAAGTAACATCCCCAGTCACAAAATCGAACACCCCGGCTACTAGAGAACTCCTCTTATAACGAGTACTGTGGGCCTTCTGCATCACATAGAGAAGCTTCCCACTAAACATGGACTGCTAAGGTACCCCTCCTATCGAGTACCATGGGTCTTCCGCATCACATAGAGGTGCTCCCCACCATGGGTCTGTCGCATCACATAGAGGCGCTCCCCCTCGTGGCCTACTAAGGTACTCCTCCTATTGATTACCATGGGTATGCTACATCACATAGAGGAACTCCCCATCTGGGTTCTATCATGTCACATAGAGGCGCTCCCCACTGGGCCTGTTGAGTCACTCCGAGTCGAAATGGTAAGCAGTCGTCAAGTCTCAACCAGTCACAGGGTTTGGTTCGTAGCACGCTTGGGAGAATCACTCCCCAAGCCATCAGTCATTTTTCAACCACCCCTAAGTCCCACAAATATGTATCCCAAATGTCATTCACATCATAAGGGAACCAACTCAACAGACAACACATCAATCGGACGCCCGGTCTGTAGGTTATTAGTGTTTCCGCTCGGAGGGCTCGGTTGGATTTGGGGACCAATCCAACCCGTCTATACTCCAATATTATCCAAAACTTAAGAGAAGTATAAAAAAAGGACAGAATTGATTCAAGAATTCCATAACCACATAAGGTTTGTCAAATTATTGCCCTTTTCTCATGTTATGACCAAAAAGGCGAAATTGGGTCCGGATGGGCCAGGACCCGGCCCGAATGGCCTGGGCCTTGGCGGTCCTAGCCCACTAGACCATGGACCGGACAAGCCTGCGAAGGGGGTGGCCTGGTGGCGTGGGAAACTAGGCGTAGCCCACTCGGCTGGTGGTATGCCGTGTCCTACGCCTGTGGGTGGCGCCCCCCGGTCTTCCCGAATGGTCCGTGGACCGTTCAATTGCTGGAACGTGGGACCTGCTGGAGGGGTCCTGCCCAGTGTGGCACAGCCAGCCAAAAGGCTGTCCATACTTCCTCCCAGTGGCACAGTCACACGCCACTACTCCACCGTGGCCCCCCCAGATGCAGGCCACTTTCGGCCTCCGCCGCGGTCGAGCGGTTGAGGCCTCCTACCCCACCGGTGGCGCGGACGTAGGCCGTCACTCTGCTGTGTAGCTGTCCAGATGTCGGCTACCACCCAGCTCCGCTGCGGCCTCTTTCTCAACCAGTGGTGTGGACGCACAACGCCCTACCTTTATGCGGCCGGTCGGTGTGTCGGCCCTCCTCCTCTACTGCGGGTCACTGCATCTCTATTCTTAGCTCAAAAATTTTAAGTGATCACATTTTCAGGATCCTCTTGTTGAGAGCTCCATGTCTATATATCGTGCTCCGAAAACTCCATGTTTCTAGCGTCAATAAATATCTGGCTTCGAAGAATGCAAGATGAATGCATGAAGAACGGAAGATAAAGGAGAAAGATTTAAGTATGGGATGATGGAAATGTTTTTTTATCCATCATCATCGTGAATTTGGGATATAAAGAATCAATAAAATAAATTCAAACATATATAAAACCCTTACATCGATTTTCTATTGTAGGTGGAGTGAGGAAGAAGATGAAGTCGATGAAGATGGCGACGTCGACATTTGTCACTCCTGCAAGATTCTTCTGATCCGAGCTCATAATTGGTTCCTCATTCTTTATTGGGGGTGGTTCTTCATTGGATAATGTTTTTCGTTGGAGAATGTTCTTCCCGGTTCTCCAAGGCTCTCACAATTCTCATTTCCCAACGATTTCCAATAATGAAATAAGGTGACAACATATTTAAATATGTTTATCATTTTAATTAATGTTTTTGCATTTAATTAGGTTATGTTGGCTCATTAACATTAGAGGATTGAAAGGGTTTCCCCACAATAAGATGGGTTCAGGTGGTCCCCACCACCATGAATTCAAAATGGGAGGTTTTCTAAGGGTCTCCCACATTAATGAAGAGTGTTTGGGTGGTCCCCACCTCTTAAATCAAAATTGAGGTTTGAATCCAAATGAAATAAAAGATATTTTACTTTATTTTATTTTATTCTCCCACAAAATTCCGAAAAACCAACTTCTAACCTCGACCTATTGTAGTCGAGGTGAGGTCCTCGTTAAGAGAATAACGGTGTTGTGAGTTCAATAGTGTCCTCAGATTTCAATTCCGAGCACTGGTTCAAAAGTTACTAAACACCGCTCACAAGTTTACTGAACTTACCCACAAAAAGATCAAAAATTCATTCCAAGCACTCTAGGACTCAGAATCATGCACCATCAATTTTTGCGAACTCGTAAAATTCCCATATAAAAAAAAAAATTACATGGAAAATTAGCGGTCTTTATAACTCATGGGGAAAAAACTAAGTGCTACATGATGCTGAGAAGGACCTTTTACTGAGACATAATGAATTTACTTAGCTAACAAGTAATAAGTTTCCTAAACATGACAAAATATTTTCATTTCAATAGTTGGAAATTATGATTTCCAAATTCAAGGTCAATTATCAAATACTGAATGATAATGATGAAGATCCACTAGAGTGTCCCAATTATCCGGAATAAATTTAACAGGTTTAGGGTATGCTTGAGAAGTATCCACAAGCTAACCATATGATGTATCATATAAAAATTAAACATCAAGAGTTAGAGTGGATTTATGATGAGTAAGACTTGCCTTCTAAGGTAAATACGATATATCAAGAAGATATAGACAATTTCTAGAATGATTATAATTTTCCATGTGATCTCCCCATTCCCTAAAAGGTATAAGAGACAACACCATTTAATATTTTAAAATATATGGAGAAATATTCCACTCATGTGGTGGAATTTAAAGAAAATCTTGAGGATCTCAAATTCCTACCACTATCCATGAAGATTTAATTTTCAAGTGGAACTTACCACTGAAGAAGTGATTGAACCAAAACCAAATTAGAGGGACGGTCTTATTTTGAACTCTATATTCTATAATTATATTTAATCTAATTTTAGTATCAGCCTTAAATTCATTAAATTATTATATTTGGTCAATCATTGATTTACCTTAGATGAAGATGAATAAAATTATATTGCACCTACTGAGGAACACATAGCGCTCCCATATTTTGATGAAAATGAATTTTAGGGTGCCCATGAGAGATTCCATATACCTAAGCCTAAGGAAATAAATACCCATGTTACTCATATTGAAAGGGTTAATCTTCATATCTATAATTTATATTGAAGTTTATAAATGTAAAATAAAATTCTCACTTTCCATTTAAATATTCAAATCATAAAACCTATATTAAGCTAGCACTAGGAAAGAAATAAGTTACACAAGTGGAAACCAAGAAGGATGATGATCCATACTTCATCCTACCCCTGTAATTAATTCTATAACTAATTATTAATGTGATAGATCTAGTATATTTTATTTTTGATTCATTCCTCTCCATGAATAAATAAGTGAAATCTGGGAAAAGCCACACGTGGGCGTTTGAGTCCATGAAGATCCTCCCACAAAAATATTATGGATAACAACTGGTACTTCTTTCCTTAAGGTATTAAAAAACTCAGGGCACACAAGGGGGATTAAACCAAGTCTTATATCTATTTTAATTCTTGTAATTTGTATTTTAGTTGCATTTTTAGTTCAGATGGATTCAACCACCCTATCATTTTTAGATTTAATGGAATGATCCTTGTGTTTTAAGTATTTAATTATATATCATTAATTCATGATAGAACAAAGTAACCCTAAAAATATGTAAAGGAGAAGTGGAAGATTGAATCTTTATTTAAATAGAGAGTTCACATTTTTTCCATCTTTTAAACTCCGTATATTTTTATCTAAACAAACACTTTTTAGCATTAAAAGTGGAACTTTAATTCTCATGATTAGGATTTATTATTCACATGACTTATCTAGGATACTTATGTTTCTTAGGAATCAAATTATATCATTTTGTTAGATTTCAATGATAATGAAATTTATTGGGTAAAATATACTAATCCATGACTAAAGTGAAGCATGGATATTTAAATGATGACTCATGATATGATGGAATTGATTAAATTTTGTAATTAAAATTTCCCTACAATTTTTGACACATCAAATTTCTGAAATTTATGTGACTTTATTAGTTATTATGAATCATTCCATGAGTGATTTCCAAGATAACATGTCCATTCTCAAGAGGAGTTATCGACCAATTATTTTCAATTTTATCTTGATCATATTTAGTGGTTGATTATGGGTCATACTACACGCTAGAACTTGTACATGAACTTTTAAAAACTATGATTGAAAAAATAACATTTCATATAACTATGAAATTTTTATTGATAATCCATAATCCTTGAAACCGCCTTTTAAATCAATACATAATTGTCCCATAGAAACCATTAACAAACTTTTTTGGAATGATCCATGTTTCATGCCATTTTTATCTATTCCTAATATCCTCTTGGTATTTAAATTATATTTTGATGTTCAATTATGGGGGAAATTGTATTCATAATGTAAGGGAATATCTATATTATAATATAAAATTGTTGCGGTTTTATCTATACCATTGGGAAAGTATTATTAATTCATTCATTATACTTTATAGTTTTCCATTCTGAAAAATAAAATGAAAATAAAAATGAAAAATGTTGGTTATAACTCAAGAGTATCAGAAATAGCCATCACCATACCTATTATTTTTATAATATTTGGTTATATAGTGAATGCGAGATACATTCTAGGAATTGAATTGAAATAAAATTTAATGATAAAAAATAGAAAAATTGAAAAGAAATAACAAAAATTCAAAAAGGTTAAAATAATTAATTATTCGTTATTTTTATCATAATGCTACTTTTTTGTTTGGGGGAAGTGGGAGTTGAAACTTTAAAGGTGATAGTTCCATTAATATTTGAATCTTTATATTATGTACTTTACATTAGAGAGAAACCTCCTCCTTGAGACTTAATTTTCAAAACCTCAAATCCTTCCAACCTAAAGTGTTAGAGTCATTATAACATTGATTGAAAATTCCTAATGATATTATGTTACTTTTGTAGTTTCAAAGTGGATAATGCTGTTAACTTTCATTCATACGGATTAGTATCTTTCTTTCATGATTTCAGCATATCTATGCTTTAATTACATCATGATAGATGAGTGAAAAGATTCAATATTGGTAGAACATTATTTGACATGTTTAATAGTGATAAATTTATGATCTTGAATTAATGATTAGAGAAAATCCATCAATTTTTAAGGGAAAAAAAATTAAAATACATGGATTTTTTTATCTATTTCGAAAATTGAGAAGTTAGATTAAATTTCGATGTGAATTTTTAATATTTTGTTTTTTATTTATTATTTTTTTTATTTTATTGTTTTGGAATTTAAATATTTGTTGAACTAGTGACCTTTGATTTTCAATGTTGAGATTTTATGGTTTAAGACAAGAATATTTTATGTGTGGTGGTATTTGACACAGTCTTTTTCCTGGAATATTTTAATTTTTTTTTATTTTAAATGATTTTCAGTGAATAATACACATGAAATTTGCTGGTTTAATTAAATGTGGGTAATTATAAATATGGATGAAAATTGATTCAAAATGGTTAAAAATGTTATGAATTTGAATTTGATATAAATATAATTTTTTTGGTCGGTATTTTTAAGATATTTTAAAATTTTCCACATCTTCACATTATTTTCAAGAGTTTTCCAAAAAATTGAGCGAAGCAAGGGTAGTCCATAAACCAGTGGGGCCTGACAGATAAGGACCCCACAAGGGGCTGACCAGCTAGGCCACCACTAGGAGGGAATCCTAAAGAAAACAGGCTGCATTGGAGAGTATCATGTATAGAGGTTCGTGAGAAGTAGATTTGGGTCAAGGCCTTGGTGCACCATCACGAAGGGAATATGCCTGGGTGCACCAACCCAAATGGAATATCTTTAAGGCGATGGGAGGAGAGTCTTACCAGGGGAAGAATGATAGTGTGTGTCATATGGCCCCATGCAACGTTACTGGACACATAAAGAAATTCTACCATATTTAAACTAGAATATCCCCATACTTATTTTTTTATAAGGGGCGTAATAAAATGTGGGTACTATTCCTTTTTACCAGAACGACATTGTCCCACCTTATCTTCACATGGACTATACTCAGATATATCTCACCGCTGACTCTTCCAATCACCACAACTCATCTTCACCCTCCATAACAACTACTCATCATAATATACCATTGATTACACCAAGAGAAGCTCATTCTTGATCTCCTTCACACGGCTGAGGTCCCTAACCACATGGAACTTCTTCCATCGTTTCAGACGACCACCATGAAGGCTTCATTCATCCAATATGAATACAAGATAAAGGATTAGTCACCATCACCACCATTTCAACCTTTATACTTCACCATTTCTATTTTCGCCGCTCAAACAACATCACCGCATGTCCCTGCCACCATGGTCGAGCCCATACACGGGGCTACACTGCTGGTCCACAGTAAAACATTTAACACCTAATATCTTAGGGTGCACCAAAAATAACATCCACCATGTCTTATAATATTTTTTAAATCCTCAAATTAAATCATTGAAAAACATTTTTCTGTTATATTTGAATAGGAATCTAAGACCCTCCGTCAGCTTATAAAAGTAGAAGACATCACCATAACTGGGGATTCAAAACACTAATAGGGAGGCTACTGGATTCCAATCTTCTAAAACGTATTTTTTATTTTTTATTTTATTTTTATGTAATTTTATTTTTCACAATTAATTAATGCATGTTCTTCAATAATTCATGTGATCCACCCACCTCTTCTTCTTTTTCTCTTCTTCTTATTATTCTTCTTTCAATTTTTTCATCTTGTTTAGATTATCTTTTTCTAATTTGTTTTCCTTTTAATTTATCTTATAATTAATCATTATTTTATTATTTCATTCTATTATTATTATTCTATTATCATTTTGTATAATCTCATTCTCATTCGTATTTTATTTTATTTTATTTTTCTCTCACTTTTTTTCTATTTTATTTTATTATTCTACCCCTCTTTCTCTTATTATTCTATTTTAATCTTATATTTAAAATATTCTTTCTCCTCTTATTATTCATATATAATTTTATTTTATTATTCTATCTCTTTTTACTATTATTTTTATTTTATTATTTTTATTCTCTTCTCTTTATCCACCATTATGACCACTTACTCTCTATAATGGGAGGTTTACCCAAGGCTTGGCCACTAGAGGTTTAGTGTTCTTGAATTATCTATTAATGATTATTTTGTGTTTGTTGTGAGAAATGGTGATGTACACAGGTGTGATGAATTTCCATCTAGACACTGAACTAAAACTCACTTTTATTATTTTATTTCTATAATTTACATTTTTTACATTGATCATAATGTCTTTATATGATGGAGTTGATTTTATCAATGGATAAATGGAACATCATAGAGACATGTCTAGGAAGATGTCACCCACTTTATTTAGGTTTTCCATCAATAATTATTATAGGAGGTGGTGGAATTTAATTTTTTTAAATATTTCAATATTTCATGACATTAAATAAAATGATAGTAATATTTCCATGAGATTTCTTAATTGTATTATCAAACTTCATTTAAGAAAATAAAATATAATAAGTATATAATTAACAAGTAAACCATGGACCATGTTATTTATCTCTAATAAAATTATATTTACCATTCAATTTTATATTAGTTTAAATTTTATTCCTATTTTTCTTTTATTTATTTTTGAAATTAATCAAAGAAAAAATTTATTAGTTATTTTATAAATAATAAAAACAATAAAATAAATTACTGGTTAGGTGAATTTGATTAAGAAATTATAATAAATAATAATCTCCTCAAGTGATACAACCCTTATTATCCACTGTGCTGCACTAGGATAATATTTTGATATTCTCTTTAGTCTAAACCCATGACAAACATGCATAAAAACTGGCATTGTTTCCAAGGAGGTAATCAGAGTATCCTTTCTCTTTTATTTTTCATGCTCAGTAGATAATTTTTATTCTTTCAAAAAACTATAGCGAAATTAATATTTTCAATGATGCTTTCAAACAATAAACTTTCAAATTCATCGAGTAATTACTCAGGGGTGAAAATGTTATTACTACACAATGATGAGACGACCCTCCTACTAATACTTGATGAATTGAATGTCCTGTAAAAGTATATGTTGAATGGGAATGACATAAAATATTCATGTCAAGAGTCAACAGATATGATTGATAATATCATGCTTTATTATCAAGGACTGAAGGACACGGTGAAAGAGCCACTAGAACATCCAAATTTTACTAAAGAAATTCAAGAATTTGATGCTATGATTAAAGATTATCCATAGCATGACTATATGGAAGATGAAATAAAAATTCATCATGAAGATATGGAGTGGATTCATGAGTAGGGATACTTTCCTTATGAACTACATATGGGATATCGACAAGATAGGGTAAATTTATGGAAGAAGTATGAGGTAAAATATGATCTCCCCAATCCCTACAACATAGATGATCCAAAACCATTTAATATTTTCCTATCTATTGAGGAATAAAAATCTAATGTCGTGGAATTTGAAAAAAAATATGGTTGAGGTCCACTATCTACTTCCATATACTAAGATTCAATTTAAAGTGGCACTTTCCACTGAGGAAGTGATTGAAATAGAACCAAATTAGTGAGATGATCTTATTTTTAACTATTTATTATCTTATTTTATTCAATATGATTATAGTATCACTCCTACATTATATTAAATTTTTATATTTTTTCAATCCTTCATTTTATTAGAGGAATATGAAGAAACTAAACATGCACCTGGTGAAGAACACATGGAGTTCCTATATTTTGATGATTTTTTTTTTGAGGAAGCCCATGAGGATGTCTATGTAGATAATAGTAAGGAAATAAAAACAAAATTTGATCATATATAAATGGATATTTTTCATATTAATAATTTGTATTTAAATTTTATTCAGGAAAAAAAAACTACTCAATTTCCCTTTAAATATTTAATTCATGAATCCAATATTTTGATTTCCCTGGAAAAGAACATTAAAGTTACAAATGTTTCAACAAATAAATAGAATGATCCATACTTCCTACATACCATACCATTCAATATATACCTAATTATTAAGTAGAGGGATCTAATATACTCTATATATCTATCATTCCTCACTAGGACGAAAAATTTAAATGCTGGAAAATTCCACATGTGGTGGTTCAAGTCCAACAAGATCCACCACCATCATATTATGGATAAAAGATGGTACTTCACTTATGGAGGTAGTAAATATACCTGGGACCAAATGGGGGATTAAAACAAGTCTTCTATCTATTTTCATTCTAGTAATTTATATTTTAGTTACATTTTTTGTTTTGATGCAACCCACTACCCCTCTCTTTTTGAGCTTTAATGAAATGATCCTTGTGTATTAACTAATTAATTACCTTATATAGGTTTATGATGGAACAAAGAAAGCCCAAAAACAAGTTTTATAGATTAATAGGATCAATGATATATTTTAAAAGAGAGTTAACTTTTATGTTTACCTTTAAAAATCTATACAATTTTTTTTCTAAAAAACATATTTTGAGCTTTGAAAATAGAAATTACATTCCCATGCTTAGAATTTATTCATTACATGACTTATATAGGACACATGAGTTTCTTAAGAATCCTATGATAACATGTTTTCATATTTCAATGATAATGATATTTATTGAGTAAAATGGAGAATTAAATTATTAAATAGGATCATGGATATTGAAATGATAACTCATGATTTGAAAGAATTGATTAGGTATATAAATGTAATTCCCCAACCATTTTCCACAATTAAAATTTGTAAAATTTGTGTGAATTTAATAGTTATTATTAATCATTCAATGAGTGATTTTCCAATATCACATTTCCATTCTTGAGTGTATTTCTCAGCCAATTACTTCTTATTTTATCTTGATCATATTTCTTTAGTGATCTTGGGACATACCACCTGCAAGAACTTGCAATTGATCTTTTCAAAGCTAAGATTTTGCAAAACCACATTTTATATGACTGAAGAATTTTTATTTATAATCCCTTATCTATGAAACCAACTTTTATAGTAATCCTTGATTATCCAATAGAAACAATGAATGGACTTGTTATAAATGAGCCATGTTTCAAGCCATTTTTATCTATTCTTACCCTCATCTTAGTATTTGTATAATATTTTAATGCTTAAGGGAGGGTATGAATGCATCCATGAATTAAATGATGATATATATTGTATGGGAAACGTTTGGGCTATTATCTTGGCTATTGGGGAAGGTTTATTGACCCATTAATTATGCTTTATAGTTTTCCATTCTTAAAAAATCGAAATGAAAACTAATGAAAAATGTGGTTGTGACTAGGGAGTACCAAAAATCACTATAAATAGACCTATTATTTTTATTATATGTGGTCTGATAGTGGATTTGAGATACATTATAAGAATAAAATTTGAAATAAATGAAATTAAAATAAAGTAAAAAGGAGATATTAAATAATGAATATTCAAGAAGGGGAAAATCATTCATTATGATTTATTGTGATCATAATGTTACATTATTTTTGGGTGAAGTTGTAGTTTCTACTTTGAAGAGGAGAATTCTGTTCAACATTAACTTTTTATATCATTCACTTTTAATTTGAGAGAAACCTCCTCCTTGAACATTAATTTTTTGAATCATTAACTCCATCTAACCTTAAGCCTCAAACTCATTAGAAATTTCATTGAAAATATCTCAAGATTTTATGTGACATTTTTCTTTAAAATGTGGAGAAATTAATAGATTTTAAGGGGGGTGTCTTTGAGATCAATGATGCAGAAGTTGGGGATGGGTAGTTCTAGTGTGTTGGGCCTACGAGTCATGTAATGAGAATAGTATACCTCTAGGACTTTAGGTCATGTATTGACCTTCGGGTCATGTCGGTTCATTTGCCTTTGTCCCACAGGTCATGTCTGGGTTCCCCTTCAACCGTTAAAAGGGGGATTATCTATAAAAAATGTAAGGCCTTCGGACCATTTAGTCAATTACATCCTGAGAGATGAATGAAAATATTCAAGAGAGATAGATCATTTTTGAGAATGTGTAATAATAATGAAATAATGATCTTGAATGAATGAGAGGTAAAGAACCAGAATTTTCAAATAAAAATATTAAAATACATGGATTGGTTGTTTCTTTTGAAAATTTAGAAGTTATATTAAAATTATATTTGGTTTTTTTAATGTTTTGTATTCTATTTTTAATTATTTTTCTTTAATGTTTTAAAATTTAAATATTGGTAGAACCAGTGCCCTCTGATTTAAAATGTTGAGATTTTATGCTTGAGGAAAATCGTAGTTTATGTTTGGGAGTATTTGACACATTCAATTTCCATGAATATTTCTAAGTAATTTTCACCGATTTTAATTGATTTTCAATAAATTATTAAAATGATTTTTTATGGTTTACATAAATGTGTGAAATTAAAAAATATTTAAGTAAAATTATTCTAAATTAGTAAAATGTTAAGAATCTGAATCAATAGTTCATTTTCTTATTTTTGTTGATATTTTGTTAAGTGATTTTAAATTTTTTATGTATTTATAATATTTTTTTTTGTTTTTAAAAAAAATTGAGCCATGAAATGCTAGCCCATAAACTAGTCGGGCCCTCCACATAGCTATCCAACAAGTGTCTGGCTTTCTAGGCCACCACCTGGAGGGATTTATTAGGAATGAAGGCTCCATGGGTAGGAGCCTATATATAGGCTCTTGGGGAGTAGATCTAGGCCAAGGCCAAGGTAGATTGGCCTATAGAGTATATTTATTTGGTGATGGGGGGAGCGGATCACAAGGGGGTCATGCCACAGCGGTGGTGTACGTCCTTTGGCCCTCACCTGACATCACTGTGTGCTTAAAATTGTGATATCATATTTAAAGTTTTACAATTATCAACTTAGATTGTAAAGTGAGACATAATAAAATGTGGTACTATTCCCTTTTAGTAGAATGACAATGCCCCTCTTTATTTTCATGTTCCCTGCACTTGGAATGATTACACTTCCAAATCATCCACACATTGCCACTTGTCTTCACCCACCTCCTCCACCACTCATTAGAATATTCCAATGTTGATACCCAGAAATTCATGGGGTTGATCTCTTCCACAATTCCAAGGAGCCTATCCACCTAGGATCGCTTCAGTCATCCATGAAGACCAACTTGAAGGATTCATTAATACACTAGGAAGTCCAGATGAAGGATGAGATGCTTCCACCCAGGCTTTCTCCACTTGACTTCACCACTTCCACGACCACCACTAAAGTACCACTTCCACATGTCCCTGCTACCATGATTGATCCCATTCATGATGCTATACTGTTGTTCCACATTGCGTCTTTGAACACTCAATAATTTTGTTTGTTGAAAAATTAACACCCCGTGGGTCATGTAACAAATTTTAAATTTACATATTCAAACATTGAAAAAGTGGTATACATAATATTTTAATTGTACTTTAAGGAACTCCGTTTAATAGTAAAAGGATCATACATCGCTATAATCAAGAATTCGAAACACTAAGAGGTAGGCCACTAGAGGGAAAGTTGCTTTAACATGTTTTTTATGATTTAGTTAATTATTATATAATTTTATTTCATAAAATTAATTATTGAATGTACTTATTTAATTAAAATTATCCATCATCCTCTTCTTCGTTTTCTCTTCTTAATATTCTTATTCTTCGATTTTTCTTCTTCTTCTTATTATTTTCCTTTTCTTTAGTTCTTTCCTTTTTTATTTTATTATAATTATTATTTTATATATTATTTTATTCTATTTTTTTCTATTATTTTAATATTATATATAATCTCTCTCGCATTTTTATTTCATTTTATTATTATTCTATAAATTATTTCCAATTTTATTTTATTATTCACTCCTCTTTATCTTCTACTTCTATTTTAATATTATATTTTTTGTGTTTTATTTATTATAGTCTTGTTATTATATTCTATTTTAATTTTATTTTTATACCTCTCTACTAATTTTTTTAATTATGATCTCTTTATCCACCATTGTGAAATATTACTCCCTATAATGGGATGTTGACCCGAGGATTGTCTTGGGGAATGGTAGGTGTTCATGAATTTTTTTAAAGTTTTTTTGGTGATAAAGGGCAATGTGAAGAGGTGTGTTGAATTAAAACCATTAAATTTATCGTAAACTCACTTATATTCTTTTATTTCTATTTTTCCACCTTTTCATTTACCATAATATCTTCACATGATGGATTTGATCTGATAAGTGGATGAAATGGAATATGATGAAGCTAGGTTCTAGAATCTGTCACACTCTCGATTGAGTTGTTCCATCTATATTTATTATTGGAGGTGGTGGAATTTATATTTTTCATTTCATTGTTTCACAATAAAAAAGGATAATAATCCTTGCATGAGATTTAATAATTATATTATCAAACATAATTTAGGAAAATAAAGCATAATAATGCTGTAATTAAAAACCAAACCTAGGACCATGTGATTTTTCTATAATCAAATTCAATTTTTAATTTCATGTTATTTAAGATTAAATTTTCATTCTATATGTCATTTCATTATTTTAGAAAATACAAAAAGCCTAAATTTATTAGTGTTTTGATACATAAAAAAACAGTTGTGATTAGGTGAAATTGATAAAGAAAGTATAAAATAACACTTACCTTATTACAATAATGATCTATAAAAAAAAAGAAAACATTCCTCATGTATATGTATGACCTATCGTGTCCATGATTGCAACATTGTTCTTTTTTCGTTACCAATATTAATGATTAGTTTTCAAAGTTTACTAATTATAAAATAGTAACAATATTTCCATGATTATTATTCTGTATATGATCAATTAATAATATTTTTGACCTTATTCAACTTACTAATGTGATTTTGGATATATCATATGAACATTGTAAAAAAATATAACATGAACCTAAATGATTAAGTAATTTAATATTACATGGTAATGAATAAAATAAAAGGAATAATAAGTATGAAGAATGTTCTCAATTAATTAAATAATTAACATGCTTTCATTATTCAAAAGGTAATGAATGAACATGACGAATCAGGATTATGGTAAGCCATCCCTCTAAAACACCATTTTCATTGGGTTATGGCCACTCTCTCTAACTCCCATTATATCTCTATTTAATGATACATAATGCTTATAAATTCTGTATATAAGTAGCTTACATACATATATAGGTCATTATACCTTCCTTTGATCGGGAAATTCATACCTTCTGACTATTTCTCAAATTCCTTCTTTAGGAAATGTCTTTTTATTTTGTTATGAGACATTGTTATGTAACCCATTTTATTATATAGGAAATTCCAATGTTTATGAATTATTATGGATTTCTTTATGTGTCACACATATGTATGTTTATAATATGAATATAGTGGGTGGACCTGGAGTTTTATAAATCTCCAATGCATTGGGTAATGTTTTAGTCTCATGATATGTCATGTATGGGATTAGAGAGTGAACATAATCCATTATGGGACTATTTTCACTATGTGATGTTGTCTTGGAAATTATCATTGACATAGGTCTAGGTCATGTTTAATGTTAATAATAAATTTTCTATATTGGTATGATCTTATGATCCACTGTCTTTTATATCATGCTTCCATTTGACTACTCATGTACCCTATCTTTTACAATGTCATGTTATAACTTTTACTCACATGTTATACCTCATTGTCATTTTTATTACCTTAATAAGATTTTTAGCTCAACCTTATATTTCAGGTATTCCCCATGTAATCACATGATGTTTTATGAGCCCGATTATATTTAGGATCATACTCTAGAGAATAAAATAAGGATTATCTATTTTAGGTTTCATTTTATGTAATATAAACCTTGTCTTCCAGAAGAACTAGGCCTCACTATGTTTAGGGTTGTACTTATAGGATATTTATTATTAAAAATCACATAATAATATGTGTAAAATGCATGGGTTTCTATAAAAATTTCAATTTAAACACATTAAAAATTCATATTGGGAGAAAAAATTTGAAACTTGAAATTGTAATATACTAGAAATAAAATTTTATTATAGATTGATAAAGAGAAATCATAAGTAATGTTTATAAGAATGAAATGACATTCATGTAAATGATCAATAATAATCCAAATCAATGAGTTATATAAATGTGACTCAAACCATAATACATGATACATTTTTTTAACTATCACTTAAAATTGTTTCCAAGTAAATTAATGGCTTGTCGGATAGGGCCTTTAATTGTGATCAAAATTTATACTTATGGAGAAATTGAGATTAAAAGAGGGCATGAACCCTCATTCAAATTCAATTAATAAATTTTGAATCTATGCATATATAATTTAGAATAATAGTGAATTATATTTATCATATTTATTTGAATAACTAAATATCTTTATATATCTATTATATAAATTTAGAACTAACAAGGAGTCAAACTATGAAGTTTTTCTCAATACACAATAACATTTTATAGTTTTAGGAATGTTCTAATAATATATAATATTAGAATAGGACGTTTTAATTTACACTTTTAAATCTTGTGATTAGAAACAAAATAAAAAAATCTTGTGAACCAAATGGATAAAAAATTAGATGAGTTGTGAAAATGGAGGAAATTAGATGGTCTATGTCAAATAATAATTTGGATAAGAAGAAAAAACCGTAATTTTTGGTATATAATACTATATCATGGTCATTCTTTAGTTATACCCTAGGCATGGAAATTATTAAATCACTCAAATCATATGTGTTTTTCTATTTTTTAACTAAACTCGAACCATAAGGAAATACTATCCCATGGTAAAAAAATTAATTTTTTTTAATTTTTGATTTGAAATATATGGAAATCATGAAAAAATAACTCCCCATAGAATACTAGTAGTTTTATAAGCATTTAATACATAAGAACAAATCAAAGATAAACACACATATTTTCCTACAAGATTATATTCCCCTAACCTATCCAAAAGTTAAAACAATAATAACTTTATCATGTTTGATCTAATCCATGGAATGGATAGAAATTTGAAATTATTTTCAAACCCATGATGTAAATCACAACATGGTTACCTATAATATCCTATTTTTTCTTCCTATACTAAGCATGACATAACCTAACTTAATTTAGCTGGCGCATTAATAGAAAACGGCTGATAATTTTATTCTAGTCTCTATATATAGAAAAAATTATTCCTCCTTATATATAGCCTATTTTACTTCATATAGAAAAATCATGAATTATAAATGGATAATTTAGCCTTAAACATTGAAACTCAGTATGTCTCCCTAAACTTGTACTTCCAGATCATGAATTGAAAACATATTATATACAGTCTATTTTTATACAAACAAAAACAACCCATACATAACTAAACCCTAATTAAGAGTTTAAAATAAAGTATTGTAATATATTTTATTCTAATGATACTTAAGTTTTAGAGTTTAATATAATTAGTTTAATCATTATATAATAAAGTAGAAACTTCCACATCATGTACACTTTTTCTACAAAAAAATGTTCTTAATGATAAAATCTTATTTCAAAAATGGTAGTATTTATTCATTCATGATGAGTCATCATAATTGAATGAATAACATCAATAGAGTTTCTACACATCATTAGTAATTATAAAAAACATTTGAAAACATGTGAATAGTAAAACAAATCTCAATAAGGCATAAAAAATAATGGAATTCTATTAGTCCTTTGAAAAAATTAAAATCCATCACAATTTTGTTGTTTTTACAAAGTAAAATTTTGAATTAATGAAAATATTCCCTATTTAAATCTATATTTTTTCAAGAAATAATTTAAAAATAATTCTAGGAAAATAAAAACCATGATGTTATTTTGGTACATCATATTCATCACTTGTGTTCACTTGAATTTTGTTTGTAATGGAATATCTTATAATCAGTCAATTCTGATCATCATTTATCTTAAGAATAAATCATTATATAATGAATTAGAGGGATATATCATGGTCCCGTACAATATTATATACAATTTTCATGAACCATTACATGAATAAACTTTTATAATCTTACAATATTCTTTATAACACTCATTTGAAACCATATTAAAAATCTCTTTCAAATATCGTAAATAAATATATTCATTCTCATTTGAAAGTTTCACCAGGTGGAAAAAATTTCTATGATAAGATAGGTTATGGTTGAAATAACTAGAACTAATAAAATTTTGATTGGTTTAATTGGTATTTTAAAACAGATTTTTTAAACCCATAGTTAACCAATTTTATCCTTAACTACTATAATGACTTTTTCAATATGAAATAGTTATAATTTTAATTATAAGATACAAAATGACTCATAAATGGAAAATGGATTATATTTTAGACCATATATCATACTAATAGTCATATTTAAATATTTATATGATTTTTTAAAAAAATAATAAAATATTATTTTTCATAAAATATCATTAATATAATTTTGACACTATTCAATTAAGTTGACTTTAAAGGCATCGATATAATAAATGAATTTGAATATAAAATTTTTAAATATAAATTATAAATTATTATGGACCATAATTTTTTATGGAATAATTAATCAAAAAATATTACTTTTGGTGTCTTTAAAATAATTTACATTCATTTTTCTACTACTTACAGAAACATTGTGTTGTCATTGTGAAAGGATTTATGGTAATTATATGATATCAAAAATTAAAAATAAATTAAATCAATAAAATAATTTTACAATTCTCAAAATAAACATTAAAATAAATTCAAAACGTATTTTTATCCCAATGTGAAGTGATATTTGAAAGCAAGAGAGTGACATTATGTGTTTTTTGACTTAAAATATTATAAATGTCATTATCACTGAAAATTGGCACAAAAAGGATATATATTCAAATTTTAGATTTTTATGGTTGTATTAATCCCATTTAATGAAATATTTCCATGTTGGGGGTCTTTGGAGAACTTATCTTATGATTTTAACATTGTTTTACCCATTTCACCCTTATTGAGGTGACATATATTTTCCACCATTATTATACATAATTATAAAAAATATAAGAGATATATTTACCAAATTTGAACCCCAATAATTTAAAATAATGTTTTAATTTTTCTATGTTTAATAAAAATAAGAGGAATAAAATAATTTTAATCTAAATTCATAAACAGCAATGATGTTTTTTTAGAAAAAAGGATTTGAAGTGTAAAAATATATTTATATAAGTATCATGAATATTACTAATTAAAATGGAATTAATTAAAATTTTATTTATAAAATGGATTTTATGTTACCTTATTAAAAATTTAAAAGTATATTAGTACATGGAATTTAATATAATGAATTGAGATAAATGATAATATTTGAAAATCAATATTTTCACTATTCACAGAAAAATCAATCATTTCAGAAAAATCCCAACATATAACCTAAATATAATTATGTTATGATGATATATAAATTATTTTTATTTTATTAAATACAATTTATAAAAGTGGTATAAATTAATTATAATGTTCATGCATAAAATTCAATAAAAAGGATTTTTGAAGAGAATGAATTATTGAAGCATAAAATGACTTCACTAAAAATTAAGTTCATATTTCATAAGAATTATTCAATAAATTTATATAAACAATGAAATATATATATATATATAGTTTTTTATTGACATTCATACCTATTAATTCAAAAGATATGATCTAAAATTCACATTTAAATAATAATATTTTTATCATATATATAAATTTTCGTAAATCTAATTGGTGTATGTAAGAATGATATCGTTCTTGTATTTTTTTAAAATATATTTTATTTTGTGTTACATTACCCCCATTAAATAAATTAAACCCTCATAATTTTATCTTGTTAATAAAAGGTTCAATATTTGAAAATAACTTTTCTAAAACCCACATCACACATAGGGGTAATAAAATTTTCTTTAAAAATGGAATGTGATAAACATAGTGGTTACCTAAAATATCACATAATGAGGTTCCTATATAAGGATTAAATTTGTTAAAATTTAAAATTTAGATATGGAGATGAAAAATATCATCCAGAGACTAATATAGAGTAATAAAGAACATTGTCATGAGAGAGTTAATGAATACAAAAGAATAAATATTTGTGGGTTGAAAAGACCATTAATTATTCAGAAATGAAGGTAAAAGTATTAAATTTTCATTTCTATATCATATTAAAAAATTTATGTATTCTTTTATTTTTACGATAGAGAACATGAGAAAATATACTTAATTTATTTCCATTTCATATGCACAATTTCATCCTTTGATTATGATTCGATCAATTTATTATGTATCTGTTACGTCAATAAATGGATATTCAAGATGATTTCTCATTCTTAAAGTAGTAAAATAAAATTTTAATTTATTATAAGATCCATTAATGGGTTATAATTCATTCAATATATCCGAAAATATTTTCCAAAACCAAAATGGTTGGCACAACTAATCCAATAGTGATAAATACAACACATTAATATCTAAAACCACAAAAATTTCCCCCAAAGTTCAACATGATCTATTCCATAAATACATAACATTAAGACTACCACAAAATATTTCTAAAAAAATCAATGCCAAAAAATCAAAAATATTTGATTGTATTTATATTTTTTAAGATCAACCTAACTATTATCTCTAAATAATATTAATCTCTGATAATCCTATATACAAAATATGTATATATTGTAATCTTATACCCCCAAACAAATGCTAATACATTCAATAAATATCCCAATTCACCATATAAACACAATAAAATATTATATTCCTCTATAAATAAACTAAATATTCATTCCTCAAATTATGTTGACCTTATTCAATATAATAGTCCCAATATAGTGTACTTATTTAAAAATAACATTATTTACTTAGTCACCAAGTCTCCTCTCAATCCTAGGATTATTAGTACGATAATAATATGTTTCCATAATATAATAACTATTTTATAACAATTAACCATAATTACCTCTACATCATAGTTCATTTTAAACATAATGTTTATCAATAAGTTTAAATTTATGACCCCCTATATATAAATGAATTAATCCTGAAATAAACTTTTCACTAAAACACATACTAGAACAAGGGTTTGTATTCCCATAAATATCTTCAAAAATATCCTTAATCATCTTAACATTCCATCACGTAAAATCTTAAAAGAGGTATCTAAACCTTTAAACATATGATCAACCGTAAACTTATCATCCCAATTCACTTTATGTTTATCCCTTATCACTATAGAATATCATAGGATTCCATATGTTATATTCTCTCATTTTTCATAATCGTTCATATTGAAAAAGTGACATTACCAATTTATATCCCCCTTGAGTTTTAAATAAGGTGTGTAGTAATGGAATAATAATTGTTCCCTAGAATGATCTTGGAGATATACTGAAGCAATTTTTTTCATGGTTATTACCCATAAATGAATCTATTCTAATCCCACTTCCACTTTTAATATATAAATAGGGATGTATTGTTAAAAAAATCACATAATATAAACATTAAGAAAATATTTCTGATATTATTATATACTTAGACTTATACTCAAGGTCTATCCTAGGGTTATGTTCCATAATGTATGTTTTCTTAAATATAGTTCCAAAGGTTTCTACCAAACTTCCTCTGATACCCAATATAAAGAACCCCGCCCTAGTAGCCCAGAGTATGTGGGTAATTTATTACATAGGAAATTGATAAAAGTGATTACATCCCAATGGCCCAAATAGTTTATTAGTCTTGGTAAAATAGTTATATACTTGGATCTCACATTAAATTTGAAAAAATAAAATACAACATAGTATTTCTTTTTAGAACATAATTATTCACTCAATATTATTCTTGAATATCAATCATAATACTCTTCTTATAATCCTATGGAAAATAAATATAAGAATGTGGCGAGATTAGATATCCAGTAATGGAATGTGTACAATGGAAGCTATCAAATAATGAATAAGACATAAATCATATAGTGGGAATAATCGATGATAAAACAACTCCATATAAACAATCACATGAGTTTGAAACTTATAAATATATGAAATAACATTTTTAATATTTCTATGGACATCAATAACTGATTTCATAATATTATAATTCATAATTATCGTCTTCTTAAACATTCTATTGAAGCCTAATTCTTCAAAATCGTACCTAAATGGGTAAATCCTTTAACAAATACCCAACCTATTTTCATCTCATGAGACATACTGGTGCATATAGGGTCTATGTAATTCCAGGACCCACCCATCAATTAATATGTCTAGTTAATTTATAATAAAAAAAAATAAAACTTAATAAACATGATTTAATAATCAATAACTATAAATATTAGAAGAACTATGATACTAAATGTCAATAATTTCTCTATTGAAACTGACCATAAACCATATATAGAAATAATAAGGATGATATCATTAGAATATATCCCAATTCGAGAAATATTAAAAAAATTGTTGTTTTTGCTGATGAATAGAAATCCCATTAAAAGATAATTACAAAATTCTTGGGGAAAAATTCATTTTCACTTTGATATTCACATTTAAAAATTAAATATTTCTAGAAAATTAGGGAAAATATTTCTGGGAAATGAACTAATAAGACTTGTAAAATAATCATCAAAACATTGATTAGTCATGATAATGATAAATTTCTTTTATGCTTTTTATATTAAAAAAAATTTCCCTTTCCCATTTTTGATAATAAGTTAAAAGTGCCTCATTTAGAAAATTGGAAGAAGATTAATTTTAAACCATATTAGGGAAATTAAATCCAGGTTAAAAAGGAATTCAAAAAACCATATGATAATATTGAAAAATTATGATTTTTTTTGAAAACATCGATATGGACGAAAAATAATTTTGAACTAAAGAGAGAAATAATGTCAGTTTTTCATAGTTTGTTTTTTCTTCTTGAGAACCTAAAGAGAGTAAAATAAAAGGATAAAATATAATATCTATAAATAAATAAAATGAAAATAATTCATATGATTCTTTAGATATATAAAATAAAATTTCATTATCAGAAACTTAATCATAAATATTCCCAACCAATATTTAGATTATAACATAAATCCATTACCACTTTGGTAATATCTGAATAATTTTTTTAGTGATAGAAACATATATCAATTTTTAAATCCTCAAAATTTTTATGATATGAATCATAAATTAAATTCATGGGAAATATATACACTATACAAAGGAAATACCGGGTTCAAAGTGCATATGTCTCATAGAAAGAAAGTGTGACAAGAAACCCTCACCCTATTTTTACCTTTCACAAAAAGTAATTTTATCCTCCATTATAATAAATTTAAATTTATTATACATATATGAAATAATAATATACATACTTACAATATCATATATTATCAAATTATAGAATTTCAACTCTATATTATTAATAGTTTTTTATTAAAATTATTTTTTCTGTGTGTTAGTTATCATGATTTTCATATAAGTTTCAACATGGTAGTTTCATACATTGAATATTTTTCATGGTTACATAATATCATGGATTTTATTCATGACATAAATATTGTATTTATTTTTTGTATACAAATTTAAAATCATCCATTAATGGTTGATATCGAAATATTATATACATTATTAATATGGACAACAGATCATAGGTACGCATGAATGTAGTTTTTACGTTTCTATAGATGTAATAAAAGAAAATAAAATAATATTTCACCTTTAAAAATAATTATTATATCATATATATTATATATATTAATAATATATATCTTTATTACCATCTATTTAAAGTAGATATGAAAAAATATCATCGCATTCTAGAGGTGGTAGTTTATAAGTACTCACAAGCGACATTATCATTTTTCAATAGATTGAAAGGTAAGAAGGAAGATACTATATTATAATTCATGAAGGGTAATTATGTTTTAAATATCATATATAAACTCTAAACACATCCTAATAATGTTGTATTTATTGACACGGACTAAACTTTCTTAATACATGATTACATGTTTTATTATTAATAATGCTTTCTTATCACATCATTATCATTCCTATGAATGAAATTACAAATGATAATTTCTTAGAATGTATATTAAACATAAAAGAAATAAAATTTCCATAATAGGATTAGAATTTTGAGGTTCCACTATCGTATTCTTGAATATTGTTCTACTGCTAGATGATATTGTCTGATGGGACACATACAACAAAAGCCAGCGGGGGATGGTGGATCATAAGAGATTGTAAAACCATATCACAATATTAGACTTTGGTAATAATTAATATAATAGGTTATGTTAATATACCCATTAATATGAAATCCATACTTTTGTGTGTCATTGGATGTTATTATTGGGAGATGTATGTATTGATTCTTATACTTTTAGATTAGCCTTGATGTATATCATGACTCGGGAAAATTGATATATCGATGACCATCATGAAAACATATGTTCTTAGAAAATTAGTATATTTTGGGTGAATTAAGAGTTATATTGAATTAATAGATAATGAAGAAAATGATTTATACTTTCTTCCCCTTGAAAAAAAGTTCACATCTCAGGCCCATTAATGGGAATGGAATTTCTTGAATAAATCGATGGCTTTGATATTCAATGGGAGAGTTCATTTTTGAATTCTTAAGAAATATTATTCAATAATATAGGTTAATTACACAAACATTCAATATTCTTGATTTTAGGAATTAATATAAATGGATTATATTACATTGTAAGCATTCGTAGAAGGTTGAATTTTGTTGCGACATTAACTTATTTCTCAATGGGTGTCGTCGTGTTTTTCTAGACTCTAACCTTGAACTTTAAGTGGTTTTTACTAATTCCAATAAGAAACATTCATATAGGGTAACACAATATGTGTATATGAAGTATCTATTAAATTACAACATTATATTTAATAAGTTAAATAAATTATTTTTATTCGGGTATGGTTGATAACCATTATTTAATTATAAGTTATTAAAAAGAATAAATGAGAATAATAATAATAATAAATACTTTTTCTCAAATTTTGGTTGATATAATATTTATTATATTTAATGATTATTAATGCAGTTATATTTATTTATCAAATTAATAGTCACAATTCATGGATTGGTAAATGTCAATAAGGGAATGCATAGTGAGCACAATTGTCCGATTTGAAATGATTTAAATGATATTTATTTTTATATTCTTAAAGGTGCTTCAAATTTCAAGATATTAATAATAATAATATAATTTTTATTGGACATGGGGTTAATTAAGAATTATAAATATGGAAAGGGATTACTCTAAAATTTTCCAACCCTAACCCAACTATAATAAATATCCAATTACATCTCTTTACAAAATAACACTTAATATGGGAAACATATGCAATAGAACTCTCTCAAGCCCTAGAGAGCGATCAAGAGAACTATAGTTCAATTATAACCCCATATCTTATGAAAATGAGATAACATCAAAAGTTATTACCATTAAGAATAATTTTGATGATATAAACCATGAACAATTTAAGCAATCTGGATTAGTTGGGATAGCACTTGATGATTATACAGAGATGTTCAAGGATTGTAGTGAAAGTGTGGGTCGCTGCTAGAGAGATTAAACACATGGATCATTTAGAGTAATGATAGTATGTTGAGATCTAGTCAACCATATCATCATTAGAGAGATAATTAGAATTCAAGTTAATTATATATTTTCAAATAAATAAATTATAAATTACATGTGAAGATCCTTCACTTTTGGTTCTTGTGTTATCATTAGTCCTATAATATGTGGTTTTCATTAGGCATGATAGTTTTTTCATGTTTTGTAATGATTATTAATAAATTAATAATAAAATAAGATATTACCCTGTCATCCAAGTAACTTCTACTAAGCCCAAAACCTATGAAAACCATATATGGAATATGGTTATGGAAAATGAATTATATCTCTATGTGGAAGCTCTAGTCTACACATATGCACAAATGATACTTTCACATCCCATTTGATGGAATAGAAGGTAGATAATGGTTGTTCCATAATAATAATAATAGTATATTACACTTGGGATAATGAAGTTATTTATTTATAATTAATTGAAAAGATTTTTATAAGGTTAAGGGAGAAATAAATTTAAAGAGGCCAGGTAAGAAGATTACCTATTATATAGTATGCATACATTAGATCCTTTCTTAAGGACCCATGGAATGGTATTTTAAGAAAACCAAAACCTATAATTAATTGATAGATAATTTGAGATGATAATAAGGTGGGATTTTTTCAAGTTAGATGACTTAAAGTGGTGTAATGAAGAAAATGGAGGGGTTTCCTTTTATGAGGGGAAGGACACACAATGAATTAATAAAAGACTCAAATATAAAAAATTAATTTCATGTTAAAGTGTCACAATGTGGCCAAAATTCTAAATATTAGATAGTATATAGTTGAAATACCTTTAAATAATTAAATTTTGATAGTTTTAATTAGTATTTTATACCATATCATTTGGTTTAACCCCTTAGTTAACCAATTGTAACCTTAACCATATTAAAAAAAATTCAATCTTAAAGCGTTATAATTTTACTTATAATGAAAAAATTGAATCATAAAAGAAAAAGGGATGATATTTTGACTATTTATCATCCTACTCTTCCTTTCACGAGATATTTATATATTTTAATAAATTTATAAAATACTATTTTTAATAATATATGTTTAATTTCGTTTTTAAGAATATTCATTTAATTTGAATTTAAAGACATAAAGATAATAAATAAATTATAATATAAACTCATTAAACATAAATTAAACATTATTATTAACCCTAAAATTTTTGTGATACTATATTTCATGCAAAACTATAACTTTTTTGTTTTTAAAATCATTTATTTTGATTTTTCTACAACTTGCAAAAACATTGTGTCATCGTCGTGTGGGAATTTAAGGTAATTATATAATAACTAAAAATTATAAATTAATTCACATCATGAAAATAATTTTATTATAACCAAAAAATATTTAATATTAATTAATGACTTATTTAAATTCCAATGTAAAGATATATTTAAAATAATGAGCGTGGCCTTTTGTATTTTACTTTGTATAAAATATAAAAAATGTCATTATGAAGGAAAAATGGCACAAAAATCAATAGGTGATAATTTTTAATGGATATGGTATAATTAATGAAATTATATGAAATACGTGCAACTGGTGGGTTGATTTTGATAACTCGTCTCATGGTTTCAACCCTATTTTATCCATTTTTATCTTTGTTAAGTGAGAAATATTTACCATGAATACTATTCACAATGACCGAAAAAAGAAACCTATTTGAAAAATGTGAACCTACTAATTCCAATTATGGTACATATTTTTAAATAGTCAATCTATATAAGTGGTAGAAATTAATTTTAATATAAATAAATAAAACAAAATTATTTTTTTAATGCATTTTAAGCATAAAAATAATCATATTCCAAAATCATTAATATTTATGACTAAAATGGAATTAATTATATTATTTTAAATAAAATGAATAATATTTCAATTTAATCCCAAATAAAATATATAATTGTACTTTTAAATTACCTGATGTAATGAAAATAAATGACTATATTTGAAAATTAGTATTTTTCTTTACTCGTTGAAAAGTTAGTCAATTCAGAAAAAGACCAAAAATTAAACCTAAGTTTGTTTTGATACGATGATTTCATAAAATATTTTAATTTTATAAAAAACTATTTTTTAAAATTTGTATAAATAAATTATAATTTTCACTCAAAAATTTAATAAATTTTTTTTTTTAAGAAAGTGTAATTGTAAGGTATAAATGAATTTACTAAATATTGAGTGTTTATTTCCTTTGAAGAAATAAATAAATTCATATTGATTAGGTGAATTATATATTTTTTTAATAATTTGGTTACTCGTATTCATACCTACAAATTCAACATCTTGGTTATAACAGTCACATGTAACTAATAATATTTTTATAATATATCTCAACTCACATAAAGCTAAATGTTTCATGTTTAGAAAGTTATAATGATTCATATTATTTTAAAATAAATTCAACAAGTGATACAATTATTATTATTATATTTATTATATAGGAGGTTCAATAACCTTCATGGAAGATGGGAGTAATGGTAAGGGTTTCGTTTCCAAAATCACTTTGAAATCAAGATTGTTTATGTCTAATTTTAAATTAGGGTAATTATATGTTCTTTCTCTCTAAATAACCATCTATTTTATTATCCTATAGTTATATTTGGGTTCTACATGAATTTTTACAATTTCTCCACCCATTAAATTATAATTCACCTCAAATGATTCTTACAATTGAAATTGACCTTATCTATTTTGTTTAATTGAGAAGGTTTCTCCACCATATTCGTGTTTTTGAGATACTTTTATGGATTCCAATATTTATAATTTTATGATTGATTATGATAATGTACTATTATCATTAACATTCTATTACAATGGTGTGAAGAGAATATTTTTTTATCATTTTCTGCAGTATATTTCTCCCACCATTTTCTTCAATTTTATTTAAGTTGTTTCTTCACCATGTTTTCATGATTCTAAAAAGTAAATTATTTTACTTTCCCATTAGTTATCTATAACTAATATTTTATAATTTATTTAAATTTAAATTAAATGTTATAATAAACATAATGGGTATTTCATTTTTTTCAATGCAACTTTATAATTATTTTATAAAGTCATTTTCATCTATGTTAGTATCTTTCAACATCACTTATTCTTAATTTGGGTTAATCTCTAATGATACCATCCACCTTCTCTCTCTGGAAGACTTATGGTAATTTCTTATGGATATATTTATGAAAAAAATTTCATTCACCTGGGTTAATTGAGATTTGATAGATTTATCAATGTTCCAATGTTTATATGGTACACATATCTATGGGTTCTCATTATGTGAGGGATGAGAGTAAAATTATATATCCATCCTATCCATTAGTTAATTAATTAAATCTTATGACATGACATGTAATGTAACATCCCAGATAAATAAGGAATAATAAACTATTCATATTTATTAATTATTGTGAATCAAATATCAATTCTACACTAAATGGGATGCTATGTTCGACAGCGTACCCAATACGCAACAACGGGTTTCTTTGAAATGTTACATTGGACACTAATAATATAATATTATTATTTTAAATAGTAGTTAACTCCTATCCATTGTATTATATGGAAGGAATAGAACTAACTAAAATACAATTTTACATTTTTTGAATATTTTAACATTAATCCAATAATAGTTAGAGGCATAAAATAAGTAAAGAATTCGATTTTAAGCATAAATACTCTAATATTCAATAAAAGGTCGATTTACTGCCTTTTAATGGTGAACCCTATTTAAATCTAGTTTTTTCAATTTTATATATTATATTTTAAAAAATAAAAATTCTACTTTAGAATTAGGACACCAAAATTTACTTTGAATGAAATTTTGGTATTTTTCTAAAAAAGTTAATGTTTAATGAATAATGAAAAATACATTATTTTAATTCACAAGTTCCTATTAATATAATTTATTTATGTGGTTATATTATCTTTTTAATCATTTTTAAAGTTTAATTAGAATATACTTTTACCATTTAATCAAATTTTGGTCATTGGATATAATTTAATTTTCAAATTTGACATAAACAAGTGACAATCTTTTGATAGTTATTATTTCTTAAAAACATGCTATTGGTTTTAACAGGGGGAATTAATTTGAAATTAATTTCTGCAACTTCTGTGTTTTGAATTTGGAAAAATGGATTCCATATTTGGAATCAGTAGGTCCATATTTTTTAAATAAGTAACATCTATTTTTATAAATTTTAAATATTTACTTCATAAAATATATTATTTACCTTGATTAAAGGGTAAATATAATAAATAAGGGTAAAATATAATATTATAATAATATTTAATTATTGTAACATGTGTCCTAATCCTATTGGATGATAACATTACTAACATGGGAATCCTTGGGTTGAATTTGGGACCCCATGGAGCCACATGGGAGTAGATATAACATTTTATATTAATTAATTTTAAGTAAAGACAAAAATGACATAAACAAATATCTTTTAATAAATAAATTTATATATGGAGTTATATAAGTTATAGTTTTGACTATAAATAGTATTTGAAAATATAAAAATATTTCCTAGATCATGGTATTTTTATTTATAATTTTTGGACATCAAATAAATTAAATTATTTATGACACAATAATGATGCAATATTTACCTCAGTAATAAATTATTTAAATAAATAAGATTATAAATATTAAAACAATATCCAAAACCTATAAAATTATTATTGGATTATTTTATTTCTAAAACTAGTCATCTTAATGTTGATATTAATGATAATTTGACCTTGTGAATGTGAATATGAGGTTATAATAAAATAATTGTTTCAAACTTTCTTAAAGAGCCCCTCCTCTCCATTATAAAAAGACCTCACTTATAACCAATTACTCACACCCATCAAGCCTTTTTGTTTGTCCAAAAACTACTCAATTAATCTCCTAAGATCCCTCTATTAATCCTAGAATCCTTACCTTACGCATAAAGCACTTCAAGAAACCCTTTTGGTTCAATCCAAAGGGTGTTACCGGATTTAAAGGTAACGTCTTCTCGTAAGTTCTTTTGTGTTATTTTACTTCTCCAACCCCGTAAAATCTTTTTGTTAATTTATTTTATAACAAAAAATATCCTCAATATAATAGGATGTTTTTATTAGATGTATTGGAAATACACATACACACACCTCCATCTAATGGGTGAAAAACATACAGTTTCTGTGGGTGGTAAACAAACGCCTCACGAAGTGATGATTGTTCAATTATTTTCTACCACATCTCATTGTGGGTATTATGATGAAACCGTATTTATACATGTTATATATTATATTTTTTATATATTATTTTGTAATTTTTATTTACAAATATACCTTTATGCCTTCCAATATATGTAAACACTATAATTTCATTTGAGGAAGTGCAGACTACTGCCCCCTCAAGGTGATATGATGCGTTCATAACATACATGGAACGTATAAATATGGAGTTAATGAAATTATGTAACATATATATCTTATGATATTATAATTTAATTATAATATACCTATATATCATTATTTTTTCATTCCATTAAATATTAAATAGAACTAAAAATAGAATTCAAGTGTACGTACGACTTACAATCTCCATGAACGATGCAATTCATTTCTTATCTCCAAAGGTCATGTACTATTATCAATATATATATATATATAATAACTAAATATATATTATATATATGATATATAAATCATTAATATCATTCTGAAGATAATGGATTTTTGACCACATGGACAAATTTTAATTATAACAAGTTCATTTTTAACTCAAATCCAGAACATTGACAAAATGTCCGATATGAACTCAAATAATTAAATAAATGTTATTTCAAGGTAATAAGTTATATAAAAGTTATAATAAACATTAAAAAGGTTATTAATCAAGTAGAAATTAATTTGTGTTTATTATTCAGGAAGAACAAGGAACATACGAGTCAAGTTGGACATGAGATAAGGGATTTATTATCTCGCATTTAATTCCGTGTGATTTCCATGGTTCACCACTTATTTATTCCATTTGGTGTACTATTTACTAACATTTGATATATATTATCATGATTCTATTTATGTTCATGGTATTTGGTGATTCTTTTGCTTTTTATTAACTTTTCATATATGAATCAATTGATTACAATGTGGTAAGTCTTTTTCATCTCACTTTTTATTCACATGAGATTAATGCTCTATTAGCCACTATTTCCTTTTGTGTGGTGGATGTACAAACCATGATTGTATTATTTTTGTAATATAATTTAATTTAATGGTATTTACATATTTATTGTGTGATATTTATTTCATGGGGTGCGTGTTTCATATGTTATCAAATCGATAAGGGAACCTTTCACCCTCTTCTTTTTAAAAGTTACATCGTTAGGCTGTCGAATTTCTGTAAGAAAACTTCTTAACCCAATTTCACTTTTTGGGTTAAACATCTACTTCGTGATTTTGTTGTGAAATGAATATGTGTGAATAACCTTTTATTTTTTTACACTTGATATCCAATTATATTGGGTATATTTATATTTTTCACACATAATTATTTAATTTTTTTATCCTTAATCTAAGGATACCTACTTTATAAGGGATTTCGTCTCAATTTAAATTTCTATTGAGACATCATTGTTCATATGCACAAATTCATTCTTATATGTTGTATATACTGTACTTTGGAATATTATGTCATGAATATCTTTATTCTAATGATATTATTAAATTCTGATTAAATGTTATTCCTCTATTATTTTTATTCTAGGGTCACTCATTTTGTTAAAAACTCTTTTACTAACATATCATTTTAAATGTTTTAAAGGTTTATTCTTATAAATCTTTAACATAAATGTCCATGTTTTAAAAATTGTTTTATGGATTTATTCATATGGACATGAATGTTTTGGAATTTAAATTCATTTCAGAAGCTTCAAAGTGGTATGGTACACTTTGATTCAAAAATCATTTTATTTAATATTTTAAATGGTTTTGAAAATTGTATGATAGAAGCATTGATTTTGTCAATATTTTGAAATGATATATTGTGATTGAAATTTTGTAATTTTCTCTTTCCATTATGTTTGTTTTATGGGTTATGAATATTTTATGTCTATTGGGCATTGTTTACATTTATAGGTGGTTCCATGATAAACCTAGGGCGGGTGAGCCCGAGATAGCTCTCCAATGCATTGGGTAACATGACAGAGGTAAAAGTAAATGTTTCTCCTAAGAGATTTAGGGAATTTAATTTGATGGGTATTTCAAATGTGACTCCCTCTGTAGCTGTGAGAGTAACAATGTACGTATTTTATTTATGTCGTAAGTCACCATTATTATTTATGATTTCTAAGTGTTGTTCATAAATATTATGATTTCATGAGGCATGTTATGTTTGAAAACTATGGTTTCATTGTTTGTATTTATTGATGGGGTAATGTTTTCATTACTCATTTTATATCCTTTATTTAGCTTTTTATGCTCATCCAAATTTTTTTAAATGATTTCCATAGGACATAAAGATGAATAAGGGTCAAGGATGGGATCAAGGAAAAGTCATGATGTCTAAAACATGGAACTATACATGACTCTTTTTTTGAAGAGTTTTTATTATATGAAAAAATGGATACTGATTAGAATTGACAACATGTAATATTCATGTTGTTATGTAAATGTTATGACTTAATTCTATAAAACTCTACACCTGAAAAGACCCTCAATGTGAATTATCCATTTAATTCAAGATTATATCATGTTTAAGGCCAGGTCCTTATAGATGGTATCAGAGGTCGGTTTAGAAAACTTTAGGGATTAGGGGTTTTCATTAAACACTTTGTTAATCCCTATGTCACTTATTTTAGTTAAATCCTTGTTTTAAAACTCTTTATAGATCAAGGAAAGTATGTTACAAATGGAAGGAGGAAGATCTCAAATGACATTTATATCTCTTCCTGATGATTTTCTTGTAATAATTATTGCAAATTTGTTTTCGGATGATTATGAAACTTTTTCTAACATGAAACTCACTTGCAAGAAATTGTTTGAGATATCAAACACCTCCAATATACCACGATATCATTATGGATCATGGGTTTTATTTAATCAAATCCCATTTTCACAATATTATAATATTTTCAAGAAAGCTAAATGCTTTCAAGGAATTTTCAAATATTTTACCTTATCACATGATTTTAATGCATATTATGATTTTGAAAAAGGTGCTGAAGAAGGAGACCCTTGTGAAACCTATTTATATTTCCTTTTAAAATATTTCCTCTCATTAAATACCTATGGTATTTGAAAAGGACTATTAATTGAATTTTCCAACTCAAATTGGGTCTGACTGTTTAATAGAAATCATGTTTTATTAGATGTTTTGAAATTATATGTCATACATGATTATTTTCAAAAAAAAATATGTGAACAACCATATGACCCATGTTGTACAAGGTATATTTGGATAAAGGAAGAAAATGATTTTGAAGGATCTCTAAATCATTATTGCAATGCATAAAACTCCTACCTACGAGAAAAAGATAACAAGGAAACCATGAAGATTCCATGATCAAGGTATGATGTTCTTTATTCTGGGGACCATTTCATTTTATTATATGGTGGTGAAATTAAAAAAAAACTGACAATATATATAAGACATCAAGAATTAATATGTGGAGATCATAATGATTTGGGATGATAATTAGAGGTATGAGGAAAACCATTGATTTTAAAACATGTTAGGGTCATTTTTTAGTTTTATAAAAAGGACAACCATTTGGATGGGTGAAAACCCATAACATCTGGCAAGGCCATAGGAATCTAAGGTACAACAGAAGGGAGACAAGGGTGCATCGCCTACCCCTCGCCTACATGAAGTCCCTAGTTAGTATGACTTATTCTTTTAAGTTAAATGGATGTATGGATCAAGAATTATTTGATTTTTGGATTTTATGTTTTATCAAATGGATATCCTTAGTATAGGAAAATGATTTGGAAATTAAGTGATAAAGGTTATTTTAGAAGACGTTCTATCATTTTAGGAAACACTGTATTTCTAAAGAAAGTAGAGTACTATAGGATTTCATTTGTGGAGTAATGATTGAAACTTTATTTTTGGAAGAATTAATGTTTTATGTATATTTGGGTTATTTATGTAAATGATTATCCTATCATAGATAAAATATGATTAGTTTAATTACACATCAATACGATACTTTAAGAGTAGTCGATGCTATTTGGAGAAAAATGTTAAAAAATTACTAGGGATCATTATGGGGTTAAATACTTCTGAGTTTTGGGTTTTAATCTTAGTTTTGACTATTTTGAATAATATTATGGACAATTCTGTATTCAACGGTCTTTATTGAACTTTGGGTAGTTTTTTTTTTAATTTTAGAGATTAAGAGTATTATTTATTTATAAAGGACTATCCTTTTGGGGATTGTATGATCTCGTACTAACCATTTTGGTTTTAGTTGATGTCTAAAGGAAAGGGAAATATATAGTTATTCTTTTTTGGATTATGTGATTCTCTAGAATTTGATTCTTGTGATTTTGATGTTACCAAGTATTTTTGAATGCTCATTGTTTGGATAAAAGATTAGTTTTTGGTATAAACTTATTAAAGGATGAAACTCTTTTGAAGGTAAGTATATTTCCTTATGTTTTTATTCTATGTAGTAAATGAATTCCTCAAATTAAGAAAATTAACGTAAAACAAAAAATATGTTAGTTTACATTTCCTACAGGGTGATCAAAGACTGTTTAACACATAATAAGTTTGGGATTTTCTTGTGGTTAACATTCTCCTAATCATGTTTTCCATCACTCTCCCTCAGAACATGACCGTTTGTTTTATCTTCTATATCCATGTTTTCCAACATGAAATACAAGTATCGGTTAACCCGGGTGACCATTGTACCTCTCTTTATTTCTTATAATGTGATAGTTTTACTGACTCTTTTTCTGATGTGGGACTTTCAAGGAAGTTTCCAAGCCCAATTTTAAAATTACAAGGACGCAATTCCCAAAAGGGGGAAGGATGTAACATCTAAAAAAAATAAGGAATAAGACACTTTAGTATTTATTAATATGTGTGAATTAAATATTAATTTTACATTAAAGGGGATGCTATGTTCGATAGTATACCCAATAAGCAACAATGGGTTTCTTTGAAATCGTACATTGCACACTAATAATATAATATTATTATTTTAAATGGTAGTTAACGCCGAACCATTGTATTGGAGGGAATGAATATAACTAACTAAAATATGATTATATATGTTTTTTTGAATATTTTAACATTTATACAATAGAATTTTGAGGCTTAAAAGAAGTAAAGAATTCGATTTTAAGCATAAATACTCTAACATTCACTAAAAGGTCGATTTACTGTCTATTAATGGGGAACCCTCTTTAAATCTAGTTTTTGTCACTTTTATATGTTCTATTTGATAAAATAAAATTTTTCTTTAGAATCTGGACATAAAAATTTACTTTGGATGAAATTTTGTTGTTTTTCTAATAAAGTTCAAATTTTCATGAATAGTGACAAATACTGTATTTTAATTCAAAAGTGATTATGAATCTAATTTATTTTTATGGTTATATTATCTTTTTAATTGGTTTTAAAGTGTAATGAGAATATATTTTTACCATTTAATATAATTTTGGTCATTGGATGTATTTTCATTTTATATTGGACATAAAAAATTGTCAATATTTTGGTAGTTATTATTTCTTAAAAACGGGCTATTTGTTTTAACAGCAGGAATTAATATTAAATTAATTTTTTCCACTTCTGTGTATTGAATTTGAAAAAATGGATTCTATATTTGTAATCAGTAGGTTCAAATTGTATAAATAGTTATGTTTTGTTTTTAGACATTTTAAATATTTACTTTAGTAAATATTTTATTTACCTTTATTATAGTGTAAAAATAATAAATAAGGGCAACATAAAATATTATAACAATACTAATTAACCTAACATGAATCATAATCCTATTTTCTAATACATTATCGACCATGGGAATCCTTGGGTTGAATTTGGGACCCCATGGAGCAACATGGGAATAGTAATGGAATTTTATATTAATTAATTTAAACTGAATACAAAAATGACATAAACAAATATCTTTTAGTAAATAAATTTTTATATGGGGTTATATACGTTATTGTTTTGACTATAATTTTTTTTTTAAAGATAAAAAATATTTCCTACATCATTGAATTTGTTTTATAGTTTTTGGACATCAAATAAATTAGAGTATTTATGACACAATAATCATGCAATATTTACCTCATTAATAAATGATTTAAATAAATAAGATCATAAATATTAAAACAATATCAAAAACATGTCCAATTATTATTGGATTGTTTTATTTCGATAGTCTGTCATCATAAATTTTATATTAATGAATAGTTGACCTTTTCAAACCGAATATGAGGATATAATAAAATAATTGTTTCAAACTTTCCAAAAAACCCCACCTCTCCCTTATAAAAATACCTCACTTCTATCCAATTCTTCACACCTATCAAGAATTTTGGTTCATCCAACCTCTACTCAGTTAAGCTTCCAATATCCCTCTCTTCATCCTAGAAGCCTTACATTATGCAGAATGCAATTCAAAAAACCTCTTTGGTTCAATCCAAAGGGAGTTACCCGATTTAAAGGTAACGTCTTTTCTTAAGTTATTTTGTTTTATTTTACTTCTCCAACCCCATATAATTGTTGTATTACTTTACTTTATAACAATACCAATAAAATAAATATAATATGATGTTTGTATGATAATATTTCAAACTAAACTTAAAAACACCTCCATCTAATGGGTGATGAACGTTCTATTTCTGTGGATGGAAAACTAACACCTCACGAGGCGATGATTGTTCAATTATCACATACCAGCTCTCATGGTGGCCATTATGATGAAACTATATTTATACATGATATATATTATGTTTTTTTATATAATATTCGGTAATTTTTATTTACAAACATACCTTTATACCTTCCAATATGTGTAAACATGATAATTTAATTTGAGGAAGTGCGGACTACCTCCCCCTCAAGGTGATATGATTTGTTCATAACATACAAGGAACGTATAAATATGAAAATAATGAAATTATGAAACATATATATCTTTTGATATTATAATGTAATTATAATATACCTATGTTCCATTATGATTTCATACCATTAAATATTAAATAGAATTGAAAGTAGTGTTCATACGTACGTATGGTTACCGTCTCCTTGAACGGTTCATTTCATTGCTTATATTCAAATATTAGGTAATGTTATATATATATACACTGGATATATATGATATATATGATATCTAAATCATTAATATCATTCTCTAAAAAATGGTTTTTTGACCACATGGACAAATTGTAATTATAACAAGTTCATTTTTAACTCAAATTCTGAACATCGACAAAATGTCCGATATGAACTCAAATAATTAACTAACTGTTTTTGCAAGGTAATAAGTGATATAAAAGTAATAATAAAAATTTAAAAGTTTATTAATCAAGTAGAAATTAACTTAAGTTTATTATTCAGTAAGAACAAGGAACATTAATGTTAAGTTGGACACGATGTAAGGGATTTCTTATCTCACATTTTATTTAGTGATATTTCTATTGTTTACCACTTATTTATTGCATGTGGTCTATTATGTATTTTAATTTTATATATATTATCGTGACCCTATTTATATTCATGGAATTATATGATTCATTTGGGAGTTATTAACTTTTCTTATACGACTCGATTGATTACCATGTGGTATGACATTTTCATCTCACTTTTTATTCTCGTGATATTCATTATTTATTAGCCACTTTTTCCTTTTTTGTAGAGGATGTACTTCCCATGATTGTATTAGTTGTGTAATATAATTTAATTTATGTGTATTTACATATTCATTGTGTGATCTATCTTTTATGGGGTGCCTGTTTTGTATGTTACCAAATCGGTAAGGGAACCATTCACCCTCCTCTTTTTAAAAGACTTGTTTTTTGTTATGTCATTTAATTTACATCTTATTATGTTCGGATGTGTTATTCTTAATCCTTATTGATGAAAATTTTATGTCTAGGTGATGAGATATCCTTTTCTCTCTCATCAACCTATTTTCTGAATTTTAATATGATGCTGTTAGTCTGTCGAATTCTTGGAAGAAAACATCTTAACCAAATTTCAATTTCTGGGTCAAACATCTACTTCATGATTATGTTGTGCTATTAATATGTGTGAATAACCTATTATTGTTTTACACATAATATCCACTTATATTGGGTGTATTTATATTTGTCACACATAATTATGTAATTTATTTATCCTTAATCTAAAGATACCTTCTTTATAAGGGATTTTGTCTAAATTTACATTTCCATTGAGACATCAATGTTGATATTCACCAATTCACTCTTACATGGTGTATATACTATTTTGGAATATTATATCATGAATACATTTATTCTTATAATATTATTAAAATCTGATTAAATGTTATTCCTCAATTATTTGTATTCTAGGTTCTCTCATTTTGTTGAAAACTCTTTAACTAAAATATCGTTTTAAATGTTTTAAAGGTTTATTCTTCTAAATATTTCACATGAATGTCCATGTTTTATAAATGGTTTTAGGGATTTATTTATATGGACATGAATGCTTTGAAATTGAAATTCCTTTCAAAATATTCAAAGTGGTATGGGACACTTTTATTTAAAAATCTATTTATTTAATATTTTAAATGGTTTTGAAAATAGTTTAATAAAATCATTGATTTTGTTAATATTTTGAAACAATATATTGTGATTGCAATGTAGAAATGTTATATTTCCATTATAAATTTTTATGGGTTATGAATATGTTATGGATATTGGGAATTGTTTATGTGTACAGATGTTTCTGTGCTAAACCAAGGGCGGGTGATCCCGAGATAGCTCTCCAATGCATTGGGTAACATGACGAAGGTAAATATTAATGTTCCTCCTAAGAGATTTAGGGAATATACTGCGATGAGTATTCCAAATGTGACTCCCTCTGTATCTGTGATAACTACAATGTTAGTATGTTATTTATGTTTTAACTTACCTTTATGATTTATGATTTCGATGTATTGTTCATAAATCTTATGATTTCATGAGGTATGTTATGATTGAAAAGTATTGTTTCATTGTTTGGAATTTATTGATGGGGTAATGTTTTCATTCCTTCTTTTATATTCCTTTCTGAGCTTTTTCTACACATCCCATGTTTTTGAAATGTTTTCCACAAGGAATAAAGATAAATAAGGTTCAAGTATGGGATCAAGGAAAATCCATGCTGTCTAAAACATGGAAATAGACATGACTCTTATTTTTCAAGAGTTTTTATTTTATAAAAAAATGGATACTGAGTAGAATTTTCTACATGTAATATTCAAGTTGTTATGTAAATGTTATGACGTAATTCTCTAAAACTCTAAACCTGAAAATCTCCCCAATGTGAATTATCCGTTTAATTCAAGATTATATAATGTTTAAGGTCATGTCATTATAGTTGGTATCAAAGGTCAGTGTAGAAAACTTTAGGGATTATGAGTTTTTGTTAAACACATGGTCAGTCCCTATGTCTATTATTTCAGTTAAATACATTTTTTAAAACTTTTTGCAGATCAAGGAAAGTACATTACAAATGGAAGGAGGAAGATCTCAAATGACATTCCTATCTCTTCCTGACGATTTTCATGCAAAAGTTATTGCAATTTCATGTTCGAATGATTGTTAAAAAATTTCTAACATACAAATCACTTGCAATAAATTGTTAGAGATACCAAACACCTCCACTATACCCCAATATCATTGTGTATAATGGGTTGTATTTAATGAAATCATATTTTCATAATATTCTTATATTTTCAAGAAGGGTAAATATTTTCAAGGAATTTTCAAATATTTTACCTTATCACAAGATTTTGAAGCATATTATGATTTTGAAAAACGTGCTGAAGAAAGAGACCCTTGAGCATCCTATTTATATTTTCTTTTAAAATATTGTCTCTCATCACATACCTATGGTATTTTAAAAGGACCATTAATTGAATGTTTCAACTTAAATTCGGTCTGACTATTTAATAGAAATCATGTTTTACCAGATATTTTGAAATTATATGTCATACATGATTATTTTCCAAAACAGTTTTTCGAGGTACACCCATACGACCCATGTTGTACTAGGTGTATTTGGATGAAGGAAGAAAATTATTTTGAAGGATCTATAAATCATTGTTATAATGAATGGACCTTCTACCTACATGAACAAGATAATGATGAAACCAAGTGGACACCATGATGAAGGTATGATGTTCTTTATTCTGGGAACCATTTCATTTTATCATTTGGTGGTGAAATTAAAAAAAATGACAATATATATAAGACATCAAGAATTAAGATGTGGAGATCATAATGATTTGGGATGAAAATGAGAGGTATAAGGAAAACCATGGAGGTTAAAACATGTCAGGGTTATTTTTTAGTTTTATAAAAAAGGACACCCATAGGATGGGTGACAACCCATCGCGTCTGGAATGGCTAGAGGAATCGAACCCCCAACCGAAGGGCGACAAGGGTGGATCGCCTACCACTGGCCTATGTTAATTCCATAGTTAGTTTGAATTATTCTTTTTAGTTAAATGAATTTATGGATCAAGAATAAGTTGATTTTGGGAAGTTATCTTTTATCAAATGGATATCCTTAGTATATGAAAATGATTTGGTGATTAAGTGATAAAGGTTATTTTGGAAGGCATTCTATCTTTTGAGGAAAAACTATATTCCTAAGGAAAATAGAATACTAAGGGATTTCATTTGTGGAGTAATGATTGAAATTTTATTTTGGGAAGAATTTATTTTTTTATGTATATATGGGTTATTTATGTAAATTATTAACCTATCATAAATAATTAGTGATTAGGTTAATTACACTTCAGTATGAGGCAATAATAGTAGTCGATGCTATTTGGAGATAAATGTTAAAAATTTACTATGGAATATTACGGGATTAAATCCTTCTGAGGTTTGGGATTCAATATTAGTTTGGACTATTTTGAATAATTTTATGGACAATTATGTATTGTATGGTATTTCTTGAACTTTGGGTACTTTTGGTTGAATTTTGGAGATTAAGAGTATTATTTTTATTATAAAGGGTTATCGTTTTTGGGGATTATATGATCACGTACCAAGCATTTTGGTTTTACTTGATGTCTAAAGACAAGGGAAATATATAGTTATTCTTTTGTGTATTATATGATTCTCTTGAATAAGAATCGTTTAGTTTTCATGTGACCATGTCTTTTTGAATTCTCGTTGATTGGATAAAATATTAGTTTTTGGTATAATCTTATTGAAGGAAGAAACTCTACATGAAGGTAAGTATATTTCCCTATGTTTTAATTCTATGTAGTAAATGAATTCCTAAAATTATGAAAATGAACGTAAAACAAAAATTTTGTTGGTTTAAATTTCCTACTGGGTGATCAAAGATCGTTTAACACAACATAAGTTTGTAATTTTCTTGTGGTTAACTTTCTCCTAATCAAGTTTTCTATCACTCTCCCTCAGAACATGACCATTTATTTTCCCTTCCATATCCATGTTTTCCTATATAGAATCAATGCATCGGTTAACTCTTGTGACCTTTTTACTTCTCTTTCTTTCTTATAATGTGATATTTCTACTGACTCTATTTTTGATGTTGGAATTTCAATGATTTTTCCAAGCCCAATTTTAAAATTTAGAGGATGCAATTCCCCAAAGTGGGGAAGGATGTATCATCCTAGATAAATAAATAATAAGACACTTTTAATATTTATTAATATTTTTGAATTAAATATTAATTTTACATTAAACTGGATGCTATATTCGATAGCATACCCAATACGCATCAATGAGTATCTTTGAAATTTTACGTTGCACACTAATAATATAATATTATTATTTTAAATGATAGTTGACGCCTAGCTGTTGTATTGGAGTGAATGAATAGAACTTAATAAAATATGATTATACATGTTTTTTTAATATTTTAACATTTTTCCAATAAATGTTAGAGTCTTAAAATAAGTAAAAAATTCAATTTTAAGCATAAATACTCTAATATTCACTAAAAGGTCAATTTACCGTCTTTTAATGGAAACCCTCTTAAAATCTAGTTTTGTCACTTTTACAAGTTATATTTGACAAAATAAAATTCTTCTTTATAATCGGGACACAAAAATTTACTTTGGATGAAATTTTGGTATTTTTCTAATAAAGTTCATTTTTTAATTAATAGTGGAAAATACTGTATTTTAATTCAAAAGTGCCTATGAATCTAATTAATTTATTTGGTTATATTGTATTTTTAATTGGTTTTAAAGTGTAATTAGAATATATTTTTACCATTTAATCAAATTTTTGGTCATTGGATGTAATTTCATTTTGAAATTGGACATAAATAAATGTCAATCTTTTGATTGTTATTATTTCTTAAAAACACGCTATTTGTTTTAACAGAGGGAATTAATTTTAAATTAATTTCTACCACTTCTATGTTTTGAATGTGGAAAAATGGAATCCATATTTGGAATCTTTACGTCCAAATTGTGTAAATAGATATCTTTTATTTTTAGACATATTAAATATTTATTTCAGTAAATATTTTATTTACCTTGATTAAATGGTAAAAATAATAAATATGGGCAAAATAAAATATTATAAGAATATTAAATTACACTAACATGTTTCCTAATCCAATTGGATGATACATATCCGACCATGGTCATATTTGGGTTTAATTGGGGACCCCATGGAGCCACATGGAAGTAGCAATGACATTTTATATTAATTAATTTAATGTGAAGACAAAAATGACATAAACAATTATCTTTTAGTAAATAAATTTTTATATGGGGTTATATAACATATAGTTTGGACAATAAAAATTATTTGGAAATATAAAAATATTTCCTACATCATGGTATTTTTTTTATAAATTTTGGACATCAAATAAATTAAATTATTTATGACACAATAATGATGCAAAATTTACCTCATTAAAATATGATTAAAATAAATAAGATTATAAATATCAAAAAAATATTCAAAAACTGTACAATTCTTATTGGATTATTTTATTTTGACCATGAGTCATCTTAAATTTCATATTTATTTATAGTTGACCTTTTGAAACTGAATATGAAGTTACGATAAAAAAATTGGTTCAAACTTTCCTAAAGAGTCCCTCCTCACCCTTATAAAAAGACCTCACTTCTAAACAATTCCTCACACCTATAAAGCCTTTTGTTTCGTCAAAACTCTACTCAATTAAGCTTCCATGATCACTCTCTTCATCCTAGAAGCCTAGCATTAGGCAGAAAGCACTTCAAAAAACCCTTTTGGTTCAATCCAAAGGGGGTTACCCGATTTAAAGGTAACCTCTTCTCTTTATTTCATTTGTTTTATTTTACTTCTCCAACCGCCTAAAATTTATTTATTCCATTATTTTATAACAAAACAAATATATTAAATATACTAGCACTTTGTTATGAGAATGATTCAAAATACACTTACACACACCTTCATTTAATGGGTGAAGAACATACTATTTATGTGGATGGAAAACTAACGCCTCACGAAGCGATGATTGTTCAATTATCTCCTACCACCTCTCATGGTGGCCATTATGATGAAACAATATTTACACAAGATATATAATATATTTTTTTCTATATTATTCTATAATTTTTATTTAGAAATAAACCTTTATGCCTTCCAATATGTGTAAACACGATAATTTCAGTTGAGGAAGTACGGACTATCGCCCACTCAAGGTGATATGATTCATTCCTAACATACATGGAACGTATAAATATGGAGTTAATGAAATTTTGTAACATATATATCTTATGATATTATATAGGAATTATAATATACATACGTATCATTATGTTTTCATTCCATTAAATATTAAATAGAATTGAAAGTATCGTTCATGTGTACGTACGACTTACCCTCTCCCTGAAGAGTGCATTTCATTTCTTATCTCCAAATGTTTTGTACTATTGTAAATATATATATATACACTAGATATATATGATATATATGATATCTAAATTATTAATATCATTTTGTAGATAATTTATTTTTGACCACATTGACAATTTTTAATTTTAACAAGTTAATTTTAACTCAAATTCCGAACATCGAGAAAATGTCCGTTATGAACTCAAATAACTATCCCACTATTATTGCAAGGTAACAACTGATATAAAAGTAATAATAAACATTAAAATGTTTATGAATCAAGTATAAATTAACTTATTTTTATTATTTAGGATGAACAAGAAACATAACAGTCAAGTTGGACATGAGGTATGAGATTTCTTATCTCACATTTAATTCCGTGAGATTTCCATTGTTCACCACTAATTTATTGCATGCGGTGTATTACGTAATTAAATTTGATATATATTATCATGATTATATTTATATTCATATAATTCTATGACTAATTTGGTGGTTATTAACTTTTCTTATAAGAAACAATTGATTACAACGTGGTATGGCTTTTTTATCTCACTTTTTATTCCTGTGAGATTCATGCTATATTAGCCACTATTTACTTTTGTGTGGTGTATGTACTTCCTATGATTGTATTATTTGTGTAATATAATTTAATTTATGGGAATTTACATATTCATTGTGAGATATTTCTTTCATGGGGTGTATGTTTCGTATGTTACCAAATCGGTAAGGGAACCTTTCACCCTCATCTTTTTAAAAGACTTATTTTTGTTATGTCATTTAATTTACATATTATTATGTTGGGATATGTTCATTTATATATCCTTATCGATGAAAAATTTATGTCTATGTGATGAGATATCCTTTTATCTCTCATCAACTTATTTTCTGAATTTTAATGAAACGTCGTTAGGCTATTGAATATATGTAGGAAAACTTCTTAACCCCAATTCAATTTTTGGGTTAAACAACTACTTCTTGATTATGTCGTGCTATGAATATGTGTGAATAACCACTTTTTGTTTTAAACTTACGGTGCACTTATATTGTGTGCATTTATATTTTTCATACATAATTATGTAATTATTTATCCTTAACCTAAGGATATCATCTTTATAAGGTATTTCATCTCAATTTACATTTCCATTGAGACATCGTTGTTGATATGCACCAATTCACTCTTATTTGGTGTATATATTATTATTTGGAATATTATATCATGAATACCTTTATTCTCATGATATTATTAAATTATGATTAAATTTTATTCCTCAATTATTTGTATTGTAGGGTCTCTCATTTTGTTAAAAACTCTTTAACTAAAATTTCCTTTTAAATGTTTTAAAGGTTTATTCTTCTAAATATTTCACATGAATATCCATGTTTTAAAAATATTTTTAAGGATTTATTCATATGGACATCAATGTTTTGAAATTGAAATTCCATTCAAAAGCGCCAAAGTGGTATGAGACACTTTGATTCAAAAATCTCTTCATTTAATATTTTAAATGGTTTTGAAAATGGGTTGGTAAAAGATTTTATTTTGTCAAAATTTTGAAATTATATATTGTGATTGCAATGTGAAAATTTTATCTTTCCATTTTGTTTGATTTATAGGTTATTAATATGTTATGGCTATTGGTAATTTTATACATATATGGGTGGTTCTGTGATGAACATAGGGCAGGTGAGCCCGAGATAGCTCTCCAACGCATTGGGTAATGTGATGGAGGTAAACGTTAATGTTTCTCCTAAGAGATTTAGGGAATATACTATGATGGGTATTCCAAATGTGACTCCCTCTTTAGGTTTTATAGCTACAATGTAGGTATGTTATTTATGCTGTAATTTACCTTTATGATTTATGATTTCAATGTGTTGTTCATAAATCTTATGATTTCATGAGGTATGTTATGATTGAAAAGTATGGTTTCATAGTATTGTATTTATTTATTGGATAATGTTTTAATTACTTATTTTATATCCCTTACTGAGAGTTTTGTGCTCATCCCATGTTTTTGAAATGTTTTCCACATGATATAAATTTTAATAATGATCAAGGATGGGATCAAGGAAAATTCATGTTGTCCAAAACATGGAACTAGAGATGACTTGTTTTTTTCAAGAGTCTTTATTTTATGAAAAAATGGATACTGAGTAGAATTGTCTACACGTAATATTCATGTTGTTATGTAAATATTATAACCTAATTCTCTAAAACTATAAACCTAAAAAGATACTCAATGTGAATTATCCATTTAATTCAATATTATATAATGTTTAAGGTTGAGTACTTATAATTGGTATAAGAGGGCAGTTTGGACTACTTTAGGGATTATTAGTTTCAGTTAAACACATGGTAAGTCCCTATGTCTAATATTTCAGTTAAATCCTTGTTTTAAAAATTTTAATAGATCAAGTAAATTATGTTACAAATGGAAGGAGTAAGATCTCAAATGACATTCCTATCTCTTCCTGATGATTTTCTTGCAATAATTATTGAGAATTCGTGTTTAGATGATTGTGAAAATTTTTTCTAACAAACAACTCACTTACAAGAAATTGATTGAGATATCAAAAACCTCTACTATACCCCAATATCAATGTGGATAATTTGTTTTATTTAATAAAATCATATTTTCACAATATTCTCATATTATCAAGACTGTAAACATTTTCAAGGAATTTTCAAATATTTTACCCTATCACATGATTTTGAAGCATATAATGATTTTGAAAAAGGTACTGAAGGAGACCCCTGTGCAACCTATTTATATTTTCTTTTAAAACATTTTCTCTCATCACATACCTATGGTATTTTAAAAAGACCATTAATTTAATGTTTCAACTCAAATTCAGTCTGACTGTTTTATTGAATTCATGTTTTATCAGATGTTTTGAAATTATATGTCAAACATGATTATTTTCCAAAACTATTTTTCTATGAACACTCATATGACCCATGTTGTACCTGTTGTATTTGCATAAGGAAGTAAATAACTTTGAAGGATCTCTAAATAATTATTGCAATGAATGAACCTTGTTCCTACATGAACAAGATATGATGAAACCAAGTGGACACCATGATCAAGGAATGATGTTCTTTATTCTGGGGATCGCTTCATTTTATCATATAGAGGTGAAATTAAAAAAATCTGACAATATATATAAGACATCATGAATTAAGATGTGGAGATAATAATGATTTGGGAATAAAATTAGAGGTATAAGGGAAACCATTGAGGTTAAAAAATGTTAGGGTTATATTTGAGTTTTATAGAAAGGAAAACCTGTAGGATGGGTGACAACCCATCACGTCTGGAAAGGATGCAGGAATCAAACCCACAACCAAAGGGCGATAAGGGTGCATCGCCAACCACTAGCCTAAATAAAGTCCCTAGTTATTATGACTTATTATTTTTAGTTAAATCGTTTTATGGATCAATAATAAGTTGATTTTTTGAAGTAATGTTTTATCAAATAGATATCCTTAGTATAAGAAAATGATTTTGTGATTATGTGATAAAGGTTATTTTGGAATATGTTATATCTTTTGAGGAAACACTATATTCATAAGGAAAATATAATACTATGGGATTTCATTTGTGGAGTAACGATTGAAATTTTATTTTTAGAAGAATTTATGTTTTCAGTATATTTGGTTTATTTATGGAAATGATTTACCTATCATATATAATAATTGATTAGGTTAATTACACTTCAGTATGAGACTTTTAGAGTAGTCGATGCTGTTTTGGAGATAAATGTTAAAAATTTACTATGGAAGATTAAGGGATTAAATCCTTTTGAGTTTTGGGTTTCAATCTTATTTTAGACTAGTTTGAAGATTTTTTTGGACAATTATGTATTGAATGGTATTTCTTGATCTTTGGGTACTTATTGTTGAATTTTTGAGATTAGGAGTATTTTTTTTTGTAATGGATTATCCTTTTTGGGGATTATATGATCTCATACTAACCATTTTGGTTTTAGTTGATGTCTAAGGACAAGGGAAATATATAGTTCTTCTTTTGTGGATTATGTGATTCTCTAGAATATTATTCTTGTGTTTTTGATGTGACCAAGTCTTTTTGAATGAATTGTTTGGATAAAAGATTAGTTTTTGTGATATTATTGTTAAAAGAAGAATCTCTACATGAAGGTAAATATATTTCCTTATGTTTTTATACTATGTAGTTAATGAATTCCTAAAATTATGAAAATGAATGTAAAATAAAAATGTTGTTGGTTTACATTTCATACTGGGTGATCAAAGACCTCTTAACACATCATAAGTTTGTGATTTTCTTATGGTTAAATTTCTCCTAATCATGTTTTCTATCACTCTCCCTCAGAACATGATAGTTTTTTTTCTTTTCCATATCCATGTTTTCCTACATGAAATCCATGTATCAGTTAACTCGCGTGACCATTGTACTTTTCTTTATTTCTTATAAAGTTATTGTTTTACTGACTCTTTTTCTGATGTGGGACTTTCAACGAAGTTTCCAAGCCCAATTTTGAAATTGCATGGATGTAAATCCCAAAAGGGGGAAGGATGTAACATCCCAAATAAATAAGGAATAAGAAACTTTTCATATTTATTAATATTTGTGAATTAAATATAAATTTTACATTAAAGGGGATTCTATGTTCGATAGCATACCCAATATGCAATAATGGGTTTCGTTGAAATCTTACGTTGCACTCTAATAATATAATATTATTTTTTTAAATGGTAGTTAACACCTAGCCATAGTATTGGTGGAAATGAATATAAATAACTACAATATGATTATACATGTGTTTTGAATATCTTAACATTTATCCAATTAAATTTAGAGGCTTAAAATAAGTAAAGAACTCGATTTTAAGCATAAATACTGTAATATTCATTAAAATGTCAATTTACCGCCTTTTACTGATGAACCCTATTTAAATAGAGTCTTTGTCACTTATATATGGTCTATTTGACAAAATAAAATTCTTCTTTAGAATCAGGACACCAAAAATTAATTGGATGAAATTTCGGTACTTTTCTAATAAAGTTCATTTTTGTAATGAATAGTTAAAAATAATGTATTTTAAGTCAAAATTACCTATAAATCTAATTTATTTATATGGTTATATTATCTTTTTAATTTGTTTTAAAGATTAATTAGAATATATTTTTACCATTTAATCTATTGTTTGTAAATAGATGTAATTTAATTTTTAAATTGGACATAAACAATTTTCAATCCTTTGATAGTCATTATTTTCCTAAAAACACGCTCTTTATATTAACAACGAGAATTAATTTTAAATAATTTTCTGCCTCTTCTGTGTTTTGAATTCAAAAAAATGGATTCCATATTTTGAATCAGTATGTACAAATTTTTTATATAGGTATCTTTTATTTTTAGACATTTTAAATATTTACATCATTAAATATTTTATTTACCTTGATTAATGGGTAAAAATAATTAATAAGGGTAGAATAAAATATTATAATAATATTAAATTACCCTAAAATGTGACCTAATCCTATTGGATGATACCTATCCTACCATGGGAATCCTTGGGTTGAATTTGGGACCCCATGTAGCCACATGGGAGTAGTAATTGCATTTTATATTAATTAATTTAAAGTGAAGACAAAATTGACATAAACAAATATCTTTTAGTAAATAAATTTTAATATGAGATTATATAAGTTATCGTTTTGTCTATAAATATTATTTGAAAATATAAAAAATATTTCCTACATCATGGTATTTTTTTATAATTTTTGGATATCAAACATATTAAATTCATTATGACACAATAATGATGCAATATTTACCTCATTAATCAATGATTTAAATAAATAAGATTATAAATGTTAAAAAATATCCAAAACCATTCCAATTAAAATTGGATTATTTTATTTCGACAATGAGTCATATTAAATTTGATATTAATGAATAATTGGCCATTTGAAAACGAATATGAGGTTATAATAAAATAATTGTTTCAAACTATCCTAAAGAGCCCCTCCTCTCCCTTATAAGAAGACTACACTTCTAACCAATTCCTCACACCTCTAAATCCTTTTGGATCATCAAAAATATTCTCAATTAAGCTTCCAATATACCTATCTTTTTCTTATAAGCCTTTCCAAAGTCAGAAATCACTTCAAAAAAAGCCTTTTGGTTCAATCCAAAGGGAGTTACACGATTTAAAAGTAGCATCTTCTCTTAAGTTATTTTGTTTTATTTTACTTCTCCAACACCCTAAACTCTTTTTATTTCTTTATTATATAAAAAAACAAATATCCTCAATATACTAGGATGTTTTTATGATATGTATTTTAACTAAACATATACACACCTTCATCTAATGGGTGAATAACATACTATTTCTGTAGATAGAAATCTAACACCTCACGAAGCGATGATTGTTCAATTATCTCCTACCGCCTCTCATAGTGGCCATTATGATGAAACTGTCTTTATACATGATATATATTATGTTTTTGTTTTATAAATTATTCTTTAATATTTATTTACAAACATACCTTTATGCCTTCCAATATGTATAAACACGATAATTTCATTTGAGGAAGTGCGGACTACCGCCCACTCAAGGTGATATGATTCGTTCATAACATACATGAAACATATAAATATGGAGTTAATGAAATTATGTAACATATATATCTTATGATATTATACTATAGTTATAATACACCTATTTATCATTATTTGTTCATTCCATTAAATATTATATAAAATTGAATGCAGCGTTCATGCATACGTACGACTTACCATCTCCGTCAACGGTGCATTTCATTTACTATCTCCAAATGTTTTGTACTATTATAAATAAATATATATATATACACTAGAAAAATATGATATATATTATATCTAAATCATTAATATCATTCTTGAGATAATGGAGTTTTTACCACATTGACAAATTGTAATTATAACAAGTTCATTTTAAACTAAAATTCCGAACATCGACAAAATGTCTGATATGAACTCAAATTATTAACTAACTATTATTGCAAGGTAACAAGTGATATAAATATAATAATAAACATTAAAAAGGTTATTAATCAAAAATAAATTAACTTCTGTTTATTATTCATGAATAACAAGGAACATACGATTCAAGTCGGACAAGAGGTAATGGATTTCTTATCTCACATTGAATTCTTCGAGATTTCCATTGTTAACAACTTATTTATTTTATGTGGTGTATTATGTACTGGAATTTTATATATATTATCTTAATTATATTTATATTTATGGTATTATATGACTCATTTGGTGGTTATTACCTTTTCTTATATGACTCGATTGATTACAACGTGGTAAGGCTTTCTCATCTCACTTTTTATTCCCGTGAGATTCATGCTATATTAGCCACTATTTACTTTTTTGTAGTGGATGCACTGACCATGGTTATATTATTTGTAAAATATAATTTTATTTATGGTTATTTACATATTCATTTTGTGATCTTTCTTTCATGGGGTGCATGTTTCATATGTTACCAATTCGGTAAGGAAACATTTCACCCTCCACTTTTTAAAAGACTTCTTTTTTTAGGTCATTTAATTTACATCTTATTATGTTGGGATATGTTCTTATATATCCTTATTGATGTAAATTTTTTGTCTAAGTGATGATATATGTTTTTATCTCTCATAAAATTATTTTACAAATTTTAAAGTGACGTTGTAAGTCTGTCGAATTTCTATAAGAAAACTTCTTAACCCAATTTCAATTTTTGGGTTAAACATCTACTTCTTGACTATGTCATGCTATGAATATGTGTGAATAACCTCTTATTGCTTTACACTTACTATTTAATTATATAGGGTGTATTTATATTTGACACACATAATTATGTAATTGATTTATCCTTAGTCTATGGATACATTCTTTATAAGGGTTGTCGTCTCAATTTACATTTCCATTGAGACATCATTGTTGATATGCACCAATTCACTCATATATGGTGTATATACTGTTATTTGGAATATTATATCATTAATAACTTTATTCTCATAATATTATTAAATTCTGATTAAATATTATTCCTCAATTATTTATATTCTAGTGTCTCTCATTTTGTTAAAAACACATTAACTATAGTATCGTTTTAAATGTTTAAAAGGTTTGATTTTCTAAATATTTCACATGGATTTCCATGTTGTAAAAATGGTTTTAAGGACTTATTCATATGGATATGAAGTTTTTGAAATTTAATTTCTTTTTAAAATCTTCAATGTGGTATGGGACACTTTGATTCAAAAATATCATTATTTAATATTTTAAATGGTTTTGAAAATGGTTTGATAAAAGATTTGATTTTTTCAATATTTTGAAAAGATATATTGTGATTGTAGTGTGGAAATGTTGTCCTTCCATTATGTTTGTTTTATGGGTTATGAATATGTTACGGCTATTGGTCAATGTTTACGTATACAGGTGGTTCAGTGATAAACCTACGGTGAGTGATGCCGAGATAGCTCTCCAATGCATTGGGTAACGAGTTGAAGGTAAACGTTAATGTTTATCCTAAGAGATTTAGGGAATACACAATGATGGGTATTCCAAATGTAACTCCCTCTATAGCTATGATAGCTAGAATGTAAGTATGTTATTTATGCCTTAAGATACCTTTTTGATTTATGATTTCTATGTTTTGTTCATAAATTATATGATTTCATGATGTATTTTATGATTGAAAAGTATGGTTTCATTTTTTTGTATTTATTGATGGGATAATGTTTTCATTCCTTATTTTATATCCCATACTGAGCTTTTTATGCTCATCCCAAGTTTTTGAAATGTTTTTCACAGGACATAAAGCTGAATAATGGTCAAGGGTGGGATCAAGGAATAGTTATGCTGTCTAAAATGTGGAACTAGAAATAACTCTTTTTTTCAAGAGTGTTTATATTAAGAAAAAATGATACTAAGTAGAATTGTCTACATGTAATATTCATGAAGTTATGTAAATATTATGACATAATTCTCTAAAACTATAAACCTAAAAATATCCTCAATGTGAATTATCCATTTAATTAAATATTATATAATTTTTAAGGATAGGTCCTTATAGTTGGTATCAGAGGTCGGTTTAGAAAAATTTAGTGATTATGAGTTTTCGTTAAACAAATGGTTAGTCCCTATGTCTACTATTTCAGTTAAATCCTTATTTTAAAACATTCTACAGATCAAGGAAAGTATGTTACAAATGGAAGGAGGAAGATCTCAAATGACATTCCTATCTCTTCAGGATGATTTTCTTGCAATAATTAATAAAGAACCGTGTTTGGATGATTGTGAAACTTTTTCTAACATACAATTCACATGAAATCAATTGATTGAGATATCAAACTCCTCCACTATACCCCGATATCATTTTGGATTATGCGATGTATTTAATCAAATCATATTTTTACAATATTCTCATATTTTCAAGAATGGTACAAATTTTCAAGGAATTTTCATATATTTTACCATATCACAAGATTTTGAAGCATATTATGATTTTGAAAAAGGTGCTGAAGAAGGAGACCCATTCCTGACCTATTCATATTTTATTTTAAATTATTGTCTCTCATAATATACCTATATTGTCTTAAAAGGATCATTAATTGAAAGTTTTAACTCAAATTTGGTCCGACTGTTTTAAAGAAATCATGTTCTATCAGATGTTTTTAAATTATATGTCATACACGAATAATTTCCAATTTTTTTTGAACACCCATATGACCCATGTATTACAAGGTTTATTTGGATGAAGGAAGAAAATGATTTTGAAATATCACTAAATCATTGTTGCAATACATGGACCATCTACCTACGTGAATAAGATAACGATGAAACCAAGTGGACACCATGATCAAGGTATGATGTTCTTTATTTTGGGGACCATTTCATTTTATCATATGGTGGTGAAATTAAAAAAAACTGAAAATATATATAAGACATCAATAATTAAGATGTGACGATCATAATGATTTTGGATTAAAATGAGAGGTATAAGGAAAACCATTGAGGTTAAAACATGTTAGGTTTATTTTTCTGTTTAATAAAAACGACAACCCATAGGATGGGTGACAACCCATCAAATCTGGCAAGGCTGCAGGAATCGAACCCACAACCAAACGACGACAAATGGTGCATCGCCTACCACTGGGATACGTGAATTCCCTGGTTAGTATGACTTATTCATCAAAGTTAAGTAGATTTATAGATCAATAATTATTTTATTTTTGGAAGTTATGTTTTATGAAATAGATATCCTTAGTATAGGAAAATTATTTGGTGATTATTTGATAAATGTTATTTTGGAATAAGTCATATCTTTTGAGGAAACTCTTTATTCCAAAGGAAAATAGAATTCTATGGGATTTCATTTGTGGATTAATGATTGAAATTTTATTTTTGGAATAATTTATGTTGTATGTATATTTGGGTTATTTATGGAAATGATTATCCTATCATAGATAATATGTGATTATGTTAATTACACTTCAATATGAGACTTTAATAGTAGTCGATGTTATTTGGAGATATATATTAAAAACATAATATAGAAGACTATGGGATTAAATACTTTTGAGTTTTGGGTTTCAATCATAGATTGGACTATTTTGAAGAGATTTATGGACAATTATATATTGAATGGTTTTTCTTTAACTTTGGTTACTTTGTGTTGAATTTTGGAGATTAAGAGTATTATTTTTTTATAAAGTATTATCCTTTTTAGGGATTATATGGTCTCGTACTAACGATTTTGGTTGTAGAAGACGTCAATAGACAAGAGAAATATATAGTTCTTCTATTATGGATTATGTGATTCTCTAGAATGTGATTCTTGTGATTTTGATGTGACCAAGTCTTTTGGAATGCTCATTGTTTGGATAAAAGCATAGTTTTTAGTATAAACTTATTAAAGGAAGAAACTCTACATGAGGTAAGTATATGTCCCTATGTTTTTATTCTTTGTAGTAAATGAATTCCTCAAATTATGAAAAGGAACATAAAACAAAAATGTTGTTGGTTTATGTTTTCAAATGGGTGATCAGATACCATTTAACACATCATAAGTTAGTGATTTTCTTGTGGTTAACTTTCTCCTAATCATGTTTTCTATCACTATCCCTCAGAACATGATTGTTTGTTTTCTCTTCCATATCCACGTATTCCTACATGGAATCCAAGTATTAGTTAACTCGGGTGACATTTTTACTTCAATTTACTTCTTATAAAGTGATAGTTTTCCTAACTCTTTTTCCGATGTTGGACTTTTAATGATGTTTACAAGACCAATTTTAGTATTGCAAGGACGCAATTCCGAAAAGGGGGGAAGGATGTAACATACCAGATAAATAAGGAATAATACACTTTTCATATTTATTAATATTTGTGAATTGAATATTAATTTTACATTAAGGGGGATGCTATGTTCGATAGCATACCCAATACGCAACAATGGGTTTCTTAGAAATCTTACGTTGCACACTAATAGTATAATATTACTATTTTAAATTGTAGTTAACGCCTAGCCATTGTATTTTCGAGAATGAATAAAACTAAATAAAATATGATTATACATGTTTGTTGAATATTTTAACATTTATACAATAAATTTTAGAAGCTTAATATAATTAAAGAATTTGATTATAAGAATAAATACTCTAAAATTCACTAAAAGGTCGACTTACCGTCATTTAATAGAGAACCCTCTTTAAATCTATTTTTTTCACTTTTTTAGGTTCTATTTGAAAAAATAAAATTCTTATTGAGATTTAGAACCCCAAAAATTACTTTGGTGAAATTTTTTTATTTTTATAATAACGTTCATTTTTAATGAATAGTGAAAAATACTGTATTTTAAATCAAAAGTGATTACGAATCTAATTTATTTATATGGTTATATTATCTTTATAATTTTATTTAAAGTGTAATTATAATATATTTTTACCATTTAATCTAATTTTTATCATTTTATGTAATTTCATTTTGAAATTGGACATAAATAAGTGTCAATCTGTTGATATTTATTATTTCTTAAAAACACGCTATTTGTTTTAACAAATGGAATTAATTTTAAATTAATTTATACCAATTCTGTGTTTTGAATTTGGAAAAATGGACTCCATATTTGGAATCAATATTTCCAAATTTTTTAGATAGGTAACTTTTATTTTTTTTACATTTTAAATATTTACTTCAGTAAATATTTTAATTACCTTGATTAAAGGGTAAAAATAATAAATAAGGGTAAAATAAAATATTATATTAATATTAAATTACCCTAACATGTGTAATAATCATATTGGATGATAAATATCAGACCATGGGAATCCTTGGTATGAATTGGGGACCCCATTGAGCCACATGGGAGTAGTAATGGCATTTTATATTAATTAATTTAAAGTAAAGACAAAAATGACATAAATAAATATATTTTAGTAAATAAATTATTATATGGGGTTATATAAGTTATATTGTTGACTATGAATATTATTTGGAAATATTAGAATATTTCCTACATAATGTTATTGTTTTTATAATTTTTGGATATCAAATAAATTAAATTATTTATGACACAATAATGATGCAATATTTACCTCATTAATAATTGATTTAAATAAACAAGATTATAAATATTAAAAAAATATCCAAAACCAGTCCGATTATTATTGGATTATTATATTTTGAAAATTTTTCATCTTAAATTATATATTAATGAATATTTGACATTTTGAAACTGAAGATGAGGTTATCATAATACAATTGTTTCAAACATTTCTAAAGAGTCCCTCCTCCCTTATAAAAAGACCTCACTTATATCCAATTACTCACACCTCTCAAAACTTTTGGTTCGTCCAACCTCTACTCAATTAAGCTTCCAAGATCCCTATCTTCATCCTAGAAGCCTTACCTTAGGCACAAAGCACTTCAAAAAACCCTTTTGGTTCAATCCAAAGGGAGTTACCCGATTTAAATGTAACGTATTCTCTTAAGTTCTTTTGTTTTATTTAACTTCTCCAACCCACTAAAATCTTTTTATTACGTTATTTTATAAAAAAACCAATATCAAAAATATACTAGGATGTTTTTATGTGATGTATTAAAACTACACTTTCTAAGACCTCAATCTAATGGGAGAGGAACATACTATTTCTGTGTATGGAAAACTAACGCTTCACGAAGCGATGATTGTTCAATTTTCTCCTACCACCTCCCATGGTGGCCATTATGATGAAACTGTATTTATAAATGATATATATTATGTTTATTTGTTCTATATTCTTCTTTAAATTTTATTTACAAAAATATATTTCTGCCTTGAAATATGTGTAAACATGATAATTTGATTTGAGGAAGTGCGGACTACCTTCCCCTCAAGGTGATATGATTCGTTCATAACAGACATGGAACATATAAATATGAAGTTAATAAAATTATGTAACATATTTATCTTATGATATTATATTGGAATTATAATATACCTATGTATCATTATGTTTTCATTCCATTAAATATTAAATAGAATTGAAATTAGCGTTCATGCGTACGTACGGCTTACCGTCTCCGTGAACGGTGCATTTCATTTCTTATCTCAAAATGATATGTATTATTATCAATATAAATATAAATATAAATATATATATATACTAGATATATATGATATATTTCATATCTAAATCATTAATATCATTTTGGAGATAATGGAGTTTTGACCACATGGAAAAATTGTAAATATAACAAGTTCATTTTTAACTCAAATTCTGACCATCGACAAAATGTCAGATATGAACTCAAATAATTAACTATCTATTATTTCATGGTAATAAGTGATATAAAATTAATAATAAACCATAAAAATATTATTAATCAATTATAAATTACCTTATTTGTATTATTCAGGAAGAACAAGGAACAAACAAGTCAAGTTGGACACGAGCTAAGGGATTTCTTATCTCACATTTAATTCCGTGACATTTTGATTATTCACCAATTATTTATTGAACTTGGTGTATTATTTAATTCCATTTGATATATATTATAATTATTATATTTATATTCCTGGTATTCTATGATTCATTTTATGGTTATTAACTTTTCTTATACGACTCGATTGATTACAACATGGTAAGGATTTTTCATCTAACTTTTTATTCCCATGAGATTCATGCTATATTAGCCACTATTTCCAATTTTGTGGTGGATGTACTGCCCATGAGTGTGTCATTTGTGTAATATACTTTAATTTATGGGTATTTATATATACATTTTTTTATTTTTCCTTCAGGTGGTGCATGTTTCGTATGTTACCAAATCGGTAAGGGAACCTTTCACTCTCCTCTTTTTAAAAGACTTATTTTTGTTATGTAATTTAATTTACATATTATTATGTTGGGATATGTAATTATCTATCCTTATTGATGAAAATTTTAATTCAATGTGATGAGATATCATTTAAGCTGTCATTAACTTATTTTCTGAATTTTATAGTGCCGCCATCAGGCTGTTCAATTTCTGTAAGAAAACTTGTTAACCCAATTTCACTTTTTGGGTTAAAAATATACTTATTGATTATGTCGTGCTATGTATATGTATGTATAAACTATTGTTTTTTACACTTAATATCTAATTATATTGATTTATTTATATATTTCACAGATAATTATGTAATTTATTTATCCTTAATCTAAGGATACCTTCTTTATAATGGATTTCATCTCAATTTACATTTCTATTGAGACATCATTGTTGATATTCACCAATTCATTATTATATGGTGTATATACTATATTTTTTAATATTATATCAGGAATACCTTTATTCTCATGATATTATTAAATTATGATTAAATGTTATTCCTCAATTTTATTTATTCTATGGTCTCTCATTTTGTTAAAAAATCATTACCTAAAATTCATTTTAAATATTTTAAGGGTTTACTCTTCTAAATAATTCACTTGAATGTCCATGTTTTAAAAATAGTTTTAAGGATATATTCATATGGACATGATTGTATGAAATTTAAAATCTATTAAAAAGCTTGAAAGTGGTATGGGACACATTGCTTAAAAATATCATAATTTAATATTTTAAATGGTTTTTGAAAATGGTTTGATAAAACTTTGATTTAGTCAATATTTTGAATTGATATATTGTGATGGAAATGTGTAAATGTTATATTTCTATTATTTTTATTTTATGGGTTAAGAATATTTTATGGCTATTGGTAATTGTTTGTGTATACAGGTGGTTCCATGATAATCCTAGGGTGGGTGAGCCCGAGACAGATCTTTGATGCATTGGCTAACCTGATGGAGGTAAACGTTAATGTTTCTCCTAAGAGATTTATGGAATATACTGTGACAGGTATTTCAAATGTGACTCCCTCTGTAGCTGTGATAGATAAAATTTATGTCTGTTATTTATGTCGTAAGTTATCTTTATGATTTATGATTTCTATGTGTTGTTCATAAAAATTAGGATTTCATGAGGAATGTTATGATTGAAAAGTATGGTTTCATTGTTTTGTATTTGTTGATGGGATAATGTTTTCATTCCTTATTATATATCCTTTACTGATATTTTTATTCTCATCCCATGTTTTTGAAATGTTTTCCACAAGACATAAAGATGAATAAGGGTCAAGGATGGGATCAAGGAAAAGTCATGTTGTATAAAACAAGGAACTAGACATGACTCTTTTTTCAAGAGTTTTTATTTTATGAAAAAATGGATACTGAGTAGAATTGTCTACAAGTAATATTCATGTTGTTATGTAAATGTTATGACCTAATTCTCTAAAACTATAAACCTGAAAAGATCTTTAATGTGAATTATCCATTTAATCCAAGATTATATAATTTTTAACATCGAGTCCTTATAGTTAGTATCAGAGGCCAGTTTAGGCAATTTTAGGGATTATGAGTTTTCATTAAACACATGGTTAGTCCCTATGTCTATTATTTCAGTTAAAACCTTGTTTAAAACGTTTTATAGATCAAGTGAGTATGTTAAAAATTGAAGGAGGAATATCTCAAATGACATTCCAATCTCTCCCTAATTATTTTCTTGCAATAATTTTTGCAAAGTCATGTTCTGATGATTGTGAATTTTTTTCTACAAACAACTCACTTGCAAGAAATTGTTTGGGAAATCAAACACTCCCACTAAACCTTGATATCATTGTGGATTGTGGGTTGTATTTAATCAAATCCTATTTCACAATATTCTCATATTTTCAAGAAAGGTAAATATTTTCAAAGAATTTTTAAATATTTTACCTTATCACAAGATTTTGAAGCATATTATGATTTTGAATAAGGTGATAAAGAATGAGACCCTTGTGCAACCTATTTATATTTTATTTTAAAATCTATCTCTCATCACATACCAATGGTATTTTAAAAAGACCATTAATTGAATGTTTCAACTCAAATTCAGTCTGACTGTTTTATAGAAATCATGTTTTATCAGACGTTTTGAAATTATATGTCATACATGATTATTTTCCAAAACTGTTCTTCAATGAAAACCCATATAAACCACGTTTTACAAGGTGTATTTGGATGATGGATGAAAATTATTTTAAAGGATCTCTAAATCATTTTTGCAATGCATGGACCTTCTACCTACGTGAAAAAGATAATGATGAAACCAAGTGGACAACATGATCAAGGTATGATGTTCTTTATTCTGGGGACCATTTCATTTTATAATATGGTGGTGAAATTTTAAAAAAATAGACAATTTATATAATACATCATGAATAAAGATGTGGAGATCATAATGATTTGGGAATAAAATGAGATGTATAAGGAAAACCATTGAGGTTAAATCATGTTAGGGTAATTTATGAGTTTTATAAACAGGATAAATTGTAGGATGGGAGACACCCCATCGCATCTGGAAAGGCCACATGAATCGAACCCGTAGCCGATGGGCGAAAAGGGTGCATCGCCTAGCACTGGCCTATGTGAAGTCCATGGTTAGTATGACATCTTCTTTTATGTTAAATGGATTTATGGATCAAGAATAAGTTGATTTTTGGAAGTTATATTTTATCAAATATATCTCCTTAATATAGGAAAATGATTTGGCGATTAAGTGATAAATGTTATTTTGGAAGGCATTATATCTTTTGAGGAAACACTATACTCTTAAGGAAAAAAGAATACTATGGTATTTCATTAGTGGAGTAATGATTGAAGTTTTATTTTTGGAAGAATTTATTGTTTGTGTATATTTGGGTTATTTATGGAAATGATTAGCCTATAATAGATAATATGTTATTAGGTTAATTACACTTCAGTATGATATTTTAATAGTAGTCGATACTATTTGGGGATAAATGCTAAAAATTTACTATAGAAGATAACATGATTAAATCCTTCTGAGTTTTGGGTTTTAATAATAGTTTAGACTATTTTGAATAATATTATGGACAATTATCTATTGAATGGAATTTCTTGAACTTTGGTTAATTTTTTTGAGTTTTGGTGATTAAGAGTAATATCTTTTTTATAAAGGATAATCCTTTAGGGGATTATTTTATCTCATTCTAACCATTTTGGTTTTAGTTGTTGTCTAAAGACAAGGGAAATATATAGTTATTATTTTGTGGATTATGTGATTCTATAAAATATGATTCGTGTGGTTTTGATGTGACCAAGACTTTTTGGATTCTTATTGTTTGGATGAAAGATTAGTTTTTGGTGTAAACTTATTAAGAGAAGAAACTATACATGAAGGTAACTATATTTCCTTATGTTTTTATTCAATGTAGTTAATGAATTCCTAAAAGTATGAAAAGGAATGTAAAAAAAATGTTGTTGGTTTACGTTTCCTACTGGGTGATCAAAGAACATTTAACACATCATAAGGTTGTGATTTTATTGTGCTTAACTTTCTCCTGATCATGTTTTCTATCACTCTCACTCAGAACATGATCGTTTGCTTTCTCTTCTATATCCATGTTTTCCTACATGAAAACCAAGTATCGGTTAACTAGGGTGACCATTGTACTTATATTTATTTCGTATAAATTTATTATTTTACTGACACTTTTTCTGATGTGGGACTTTCAATAATGTTTCCATGCCCAATTTTAAAATTGCCAGTACACAATTCCGAAAAGGGGGGATGGATGTAACATCCCAGATAAATAAGGAAGAATAAAATGTTCATATTTATTAATATTTTTGAATTAAATATTAATTTTACATTAAAGTGGATTCTATGTTCGATATCGTACCCAATACGCAACAATTGGATTCCTTGAAATATTACATTACACACTAATAATATAATATTATTATTTTAAATGGTAGTTAACTCATAGCAAATGTATTATAGGGAATGAATAGAACTTACTAAAATATGATTATACATGGTTGTTGAATATTTTAACATTTATCCAATAAAATTTAGAGGCTTAAAAAAATTAAAGAATTCGATTTTAAGCATAAATACTCTAATATTCACTAAATGGTCGATTTACCCCATTTTAACGGTGAACCCTCATTAAATCTAGTTTTTTTTTCACTTTTATATGTTCAATTTTACAAAATAAAATTCTTCTTTCGAATAGGGACACCAAAATTTACTTTGGATGAAATTTTGGTATTTTTCTAATCAAGTTCATTTTTTTAATGAATAGTGAAAAATATTGTATTTAATTCAAAAGTGCCTATGAGTATAATTTATTTATATGGTTGTATTTTCTTTTTAATTAGTTTTGAAGTGTAATTAGAATATATTTTTACCATTTAATCTAATTTTGGTGATTGGATGTAATTTAATTTTGAAATTGGATATAAACAACTGTCAATCTTTTGGTAGTTATTATTTCTTAAAAAAACGCTATTTTTTTAACAACCGGAATTAATTTTATATTAATTTCTTCCTTTTCTGTGTTTTGAATTTTGAAAAATAGATTAAATATTTGGAATTGGTAGGTCCAAATTGTGTGAATAGGTAATTTTTATTTTTAGATGTTTTAACTATTTACTATAGTAAATATTTTATTTACCTTCATTAAAGGGTAAAAATAAAAAATAAGGGCACAATATAATTTTATAATAATATTAAATTACCCTAACATGGGTTCTAATCCAACATTATGATACATACCCGACCATTGTCATCCTTGGGTTGAATTTGGGACCCCATGGAGCCACATGGGAGTAGTAATGTCATTTTATATTAATTAATTTAAAGTGAAGACAAAAATGACAAAAAACAAATATCTTTTAGTAAATAAATTTTTATATGGGGTTATATAAGTTATTGTTTTGACTATAAATATTATATGAAAAACTATAAATATTTTCTACATCATGGTATTTTTTTATACTCTTTTTACATCAAATAAATTAAATTATATATGACACAATAATGATGAAATATTTACCTCATTAATAATTGATTTAAATAAATAAGATTATAAATATTAAAACAATATCGAAAACCTGTACAATTCTTATTGGATTATTTTTTTCAACAATGAGGAATCTTAACTTTGATATGAATTAATATTGGACCTTTTGAAACCGAATATGAGGTTATATTAGAATAACTGTTTCAAACATTCCTAAAGAGCCCCTCCTCTCCCTTATAAAAAAGACCTCACTTCTAACCAATTATTCACACCTCTCAATCCTTTTGGTTCGTCCAAAATTTTCTCAATTAAGATTACATGATCCCTCTATTTATCCTAGAATCCTGTCCTTGGGAATAAAGCACTTCAAAAATCCTTTTGGTTCAATCAAAAGGGAGTTACCCGATTTAAAGGTAACACATTCTATTAAGTTCTTTTGTTTTATTTTACTTTTCCAACCCCTAAACTGTTTTTATTCCTTTATTTTAAAACAAAACCAATATAATAAATATACTAGTATGTTTTTATGATAAGGATTATAACTACACTTACACACACCTCCATCTAATTGGTGAAGACCATACTATTTCGGTGGATGGAGAACTAGCGCCTAACGAAGCGATGATTATTCAATTATCTCTTACCGCCTCTCATGGTGGCTATTATGATGAAACTGTATTTATACATGATATATATTATGTTTTTTTCTATATTATTCTGTAATTTTTATTTACAAACATACCTTTATGCCTTCCCATATGTGTAAACATGATAAATTCATTTGAGGAAGTGTGGACTACCGCCCCCTTAAGGTGATATGATTCGTTCATAACATACATGGAATGTATAAAGATGGAGTTAATGAAATTATGTAACATATATATTTTTTGATATTATAACGGAATTATAACATACCTACATATCATTATGTTTTCATTCCTTTAAATCATAAATAGAATTGAAAGTATCGTTAATGCGTACGTACGACTTACTGTCTCCATGAACGTTGCATTTAATTTCTTATCTCCAAACGTTTTGTACTATTATAAATAAATAAATATATATATATTTAATATATATGATATATATGATATCTAAATCATTAATATCATTCTGGAGATAACGGAGTTTTGACCGCATGGAAAAATTGTAATTATAACAAGTTCATTTTTAACTAAAATTCCGAACATCGACAACATGTCCAATTTGAACTCAAATAATTAACTAACTATTATTGCAAAGTAATAAGTGATATAAAAGTAAAAATAAAAAATAAAAATGTTATTAATCAAGTTGAAATTAAATTATGTTTATTATTCAGGATGAACAAGGAATATACGAGTCATGTTGGACACGAGGTAAGGGATTTTTTATCTCATATTTAATTCTGTGAGATTTCCATTGTTCTCCCCTTATTTATTGCATGTGGTGAATTATGTTCTTAAATTTGATATATATTATCATAATTATATTTATATTCATCGTATTATGTTAGTCATTTGGTGGTTGTTAACTTTTCTTATACGACTCGATTGATTACAACGTGGTAAGGCTTTTTCATATCATTTTGTATTCCCGTGAGATTCATGATTTATTAGCCACTATTTACTTTTGTGTGGTGGCTGTACTACCAATGATTGTATTATTTGTTTAATATACATTAATTTATGGGTATTTACATATTCATTGTGGGATCTTTCATTAATGTGGTGCATGATTCATATGTTACCAAATCTGTAATGGAACCTTTCACCCTCCTCTTTCTAAAAGACTTTTTTTGTTATGTCATTTAATATACATCTTATTATGTTGGGATCTGTTATTATATATCCTTATTGATGAAAATTTTATGTCTAAGTTATGAGATATCATTTTCTCTCTCATCAAGTTATTTTCTTAATTTTAAAGTGATGTCGTTAGGCAGTCGAATTTCGGTAAGAAAACTTCTTAACCCAATTTAAATTTTTGGGTTAAACATCTACTTCATGATTATGTCGTGCTATGAATATGTGTGAATAACCTATTATTGTTTTACACTTAATATCCACTTATATTGGGTGTATTTATATTTTTCATATATATTTATGTAATTGATTTATCCCTAATCTAAGGATACTATCTTTATAAGGGATTTCGTCTCAATTTACATTTCCATTGAGACATCAATATTTATATTCACCAATAAACTCTTATATGTTGTATATACTGTCCTTTGTCATATTATATCATGAATACATTTATTTTCATGATATTATTAAATTCTGAATAAATGTTATTACTCAATTATTTGTATTCTAGGGTCTCTCATTTTGTTAAAAACTCATTAACTAAAATATCATTTTAAATGTTTTAATGGTTTATTCTTTTATATATTTCACATGAATGTCCCTGTTTTAAAAATGGTTTTAAGGATTTATTCATATGTACATTAATGTTTTGAAATTGAAATTATTTTAAAATTATTAAAAGTGGTATGGGACACTTTGATTAAAAAATCTCTTTATTTAATATTTTAAATGGATTTGAAAATGGTTTGATAAAAGCTTTGATTTTTTCAATATTTTGAAATTATATATTGTGATTGAAATATATAAATGTTTTCATTCCATTATGATTGTTTTATGGGTTATGAATATGTTATGGCTACTGGGAATTGTTTATGTATATGGGTGGTTCTGTGATAAACCTTGGGAGGGTGAGCCCGAGATAGCTCTCCAATGCATTGGGTAATGTGATGGAGGTAAACGTTAATGTTTCCCCTAAGAGATTTAGGGAATATACAGTGATGGGTATTCCAAATGTGACTCCATCTGTAGCTATAATAGCTACAATGAAAGTATGTTATTTACATCTTATGTTACCTTTATGATTTATGATTTCTATGTGTTGTTCATAAATCTTATGATTTCAAGAGGTTTGTTATGATTGGAAAGTATGGTTTAATTGTTTTGTATTTATTGATGGGATAATATTTTAATTCCTTATTTTATATCCCTTACTGAGATTTTTATGCTCATACCATGTTTTTGAAATGTTTTCCACAGGACATAAAAGATGAACAAGGGTCAAGTATGGGATCAAGTAAAAGTCATGCTGTCTAAAACTACGAACTAGACATGACTCATTTTTTCAAGTGTTTTTATTTTATGAAAAAATGGATAATGAGTAGAATTTTCTACATGTAATATTCATGTTGTTATGTTAATGTTATGGCCTAATTCTCTAAATCTATAAATGGATTGTGAAATCAATCCACTCAATGAATCTATCCATAATGTTTAGGGTAATGGAGAGTGTTACCAATTAACTTTGTTATGGGACTCTATACACTTTGTGAGGGTCTTATTAGTAGTGATGCATAATATAATAAATTAGTTTTTATTTTTATGCATGTGTCTACTTCTTATTCAACATTTATATTTTTTGCCAAACTCCAATGTTATGATAATTGTCTCTTGATTACCAATTACTATGACTCATTTTTAATGTTATATAAAAATATTTATATAACAATTTATGATTTATAATCCATGTTTTATTATGTTTTATTTCTTTATGTTATGTTCATATACAATGATTATGTTCTCATAGTCACATAATCATTTTATTCCCACTTATGATATTTAATTGATATCTCTTATTTACACTCCATATTGAGCATTTGAGATCACAATTATATTTTGTTTCTAATCGATTAGTTATAAAGAAGAGTATTATTCATGATATTCATATAAATTTATCATGTATGAATAATATTTAGAGGATATATTCAATAATGTTTCAAAAATGAATCGATAATGTATATAATCTCCAAAGGCACCAAACCTTTAGGTTTTGGGTGTGTGATTAATTATGAGATGTAATGAATATTGATCTAAATTTATATAGTAAGTTAGTATGTTATTTTTGGGTTATCATAGTTGGTATCAGAGTGGGGTTAGTTAATATTTGTGATTAAGTTATGAATAATAACTTGAAAAAAATAAATTTAACTATGCTGAACAAAATTTGTTTTAAGATGAACTAAAAGTGTCATAAGTGTAATGAAATATGTCAGAGTTTTAAATTAATTCAGTATAATTAGATATGTATTAGGATTTATTTTTCTTATCATATTATTTCTTACTTTAGTTTATATTTCTTGATACTTACACTGCCCATTTTAATATTAGTCAATTAATCAACTAATAGGACATGCGTTAACAAACAGTGTGATGCAGAATACAATGAATGTCCCAATGGGAAACCCAAAATGTTGTGACTTGGAGTGAAAAAATTAATGGTTATAATCACCTAATTCTCTCAAACTATGAATAATAAAATAAACCAAGTTGAACTCCCAAACATGCCAAGGAAAGAAACAACTCTCCATTGACTCATTCATGATTAAATGGCCATAATCCTTTAGTGGGTCTTTAGATACAATAATTTTTAAGAAAGGGATCAAACAAAATATATATTTTCTATTATCCAGGATTTAGAGCATGAAAAGTTTGTTTTAACTATTTATCATTTGGAAGGTGAAGCTGATCAATGGTAGACCCTCACTTTGAAAGTGGTAAGAAACTGACTCCATGGAATTAGTGGAGTCTAGAAAGATATCATTCAATAATTATTTTCTAGTAACTATTCTCACTAAAATGAAGAAATAATTAATTAATATAAATATAAATGGGGATGATTGAATTACTAACAATGACTAAAAAATCATGATACCTTTATGGTACACTTTTGGTACTATCATTTCCATTAAAATAAAAATTAACCATTTATTTATACGATTAAAACTAAATATTTTAAAATAATTAGCTATAAATGCTTTTTTAGTTGTGAAGAAATTCTGGGAAGTTATCACATGGTGGAAATAGAAATATGAGACTCTCGTTGTTGTCATAGTTCAAGAGACAAAAATAGAAAATGGAGGTTTGTGTAAACATTAATGATAAAACCCATGAAGTAATGAAAACTTATCTTCCTCCCAAATAAAAATATAGGAAGAAACATGTAATAACATGTATCAAATGAATGGATAAATGATTTAAGTTTGAAAGTGAAGGCCATGAAGAACAAGAATATTGAAGGGATATGGAGAATCTAACCAATAAAATGGATTAAAAAAATTATCAACCTAATCTTACACCCACACTTCAATGATTAAATTATAAGTATTATAGAAATTTAAAAAACAAATGCCCTCACCATATTTTTAGTGTTGTCAATTAATATTATTAACCTAAAAATACAAATAAAAATGGAAAATCCTATCAAATAACAACCAGTAATGTGGGGAACGGAAATTATGTGGGGAAAGGTACACTCATCATCCACTCATGAACTAAAAATGTATTATTTATTTCTAGTTCCACACACTCTTTAATATCTAGAATGCTTTCTATGATTAAGAATTCACCACCAGAACCATTATATTATGAAATATCAGTGAATAATCGTCGAGGTATAATGATTTCACCCCATGTATTTAACTCCTCTTTAATAGAATTTTTTGGTATTGAGATTATTGAAAATATTAAAACACTCCCTTTAGTCAAAAGTGTTATAATTTTTGGAGTGGATTACCTCTATAAACCTAGATCCCATATTAATTTCTAAGATATTGAAATCACATTTTCATATCCTAAATCAACCCATGATTAACTATCATTGCAAGTCAAACTATAAACATCTTATGGATGTTACTTTCCCTGTAAAGGTCTAATTACATAAAAATGGGAGATATTTTACTCGAATGGTTGGGGGAAAATAATGATTAAGATATATCAATTATATAGGGATATTTTGATGTATTTATAAAATATTTTCTCAGTTTTATGCTAGATTACATGGTCGAGTTTTCAATAGATCTCACACCTATTGCTATGGAAATATCAAAGGCACTATAGATAACATAATTGATTAAATTAGAGGAATTGAAGTAGAAACTCAAAGAGAACATGGATAAGGGTTTTATAAACCCAATTTAATCATTATGGTCTGAACCAGTTCTCTTTATTAAGAATAAATATTGATCATTCTGTCTTTTCATTTATTATCGTAGACTGAACATGATCACAATCAAGAATTAGTATCATTTACCCTCAACCGATGAATTTTTTGTTCAACCATGTGTGTATAAATCATTTTGAAATACTGACATTTGATATGGATATACTCAATTATATGGGATTATTTTAATCATCTACTGATTAGTTTAAATAAAAAAACCCAAAATATAGATTTATTCTTCGAAAATTCAAAACATTAATATTTTTTTAAATTAGCGGACCTAGAAATTGTGATTTGTAGTAGCTTATATATTCCTTTGATGATGGAGTTTTATTTAAGGGTATCATAGGGATTATTTGAAAAAAAATACTACTACCACTTACGTAATACATTGTCCACATCAGTCCAAGATCATATAATGAGGATACTCGAATGATAAATGAGTTTAGGAAACTTTTCAAGAATGATGAACAAACATTAGGGAATAAGAGACCTTCCAAAATGGATTGGTAGTCACACAATTATCACACACACACAATAGTTGAGGGTCCCATCCTATTATATATTCTTCATCAATTCTCTCCATGAAATGATGAGCATCAACTATATCATAATGGCATAGGTTTCATCACGTGGATCCCGGGCGTTTCATCCTATTGATGTTAGTTCATTTAACAACTATAATTAATCAATATCTTCTATCCATTATGACAATCTTATGGATCATAAATAATGTAAACTGTTTGGGAGTGAAGGTGCTAGAAACATTCATCATAGGAATGTATTCACCACACATCGCATGCATGTGATTTTAAGTGAATTTTCAATAATCTCCAATAATCTATAAAATCCCATAAGGACTTTTTTTAAGTTGGGGAGGTAGATGATTGGTTAAAACACCCCATAATCATAAAAGAATCCCATGATAAAATCCTAGAGTAGGTGAATTTCTGAATCATTTTAGTAGATAATATAGTACACATTGTATCAGTTAATGTAGCTACAACACTATTCAACTGATTTGGTCCTATTGGCTATATATTTTTGGGATACGGGCCACAGGACCTTTGAACCACCATATGAATTTGGGACAGATGGGCCTTTGGTCCACATCAGGCTTTCGAGAAAATGGATTTTGATCAATAAGGCCAACATACAATGAAATAGTCTAGTTTAACCACACATCAGTAGTCCCCAAAAGTGGAATCAGAAAAAGTTTCCGACACTACAGTAGTGTTGAACACATTATATGAATTATAGGGTATGGAAATAACAATCAGTACTAGGAACTATGAATCTCTCCATAGGGAAATTCTATCTGATCAACCATGAAATATGGGAAGCTAGGATCAATCAATATATAAAATGTTGGGGAGGGATAGTTCTAGTTTATTTGTGTGTTTGGGGCTTTAGTTCAGGTATTGGTCTGTGTAACTTTTGGTTTATGGGTCATGTAAGGGTTCCCTTGAAACCCAATTAAAAATGCTATTATAAAAAAAATCTATAAGGCCTCCATGATGGGTTGACTACCATAATGAATGTATGAAAAAAACACAAATCTTTGTGAATATATCAACACACTTTTATATATTTTTTATTATCAAACTCTTAATTTTTTTAAACCATTTTTTCCAAAATATTATATCTATCCAAGATACTAACTGTGTGACCATTCATCCATAATATCATTGAGAATAGCTATGAAATACCTATTTCAAATATATTAGTAATGAGTGGCCTCTATCAAAGAATCATTTCTACTCAGGATAATAAGTGGACCAGTGTGAACTCCATGAAACATACTCATATATCTATATGAACATGTTCACAAAAAGTTATATCATATAAATCATATGCATACACATATAATCCCTATTGTAAATTACATTGAGAAACCACTATAAAATGAACAAGAACATCTAGAATTTTCAATTAATCATTTCTTGATTCAAAAAAAAGAGTAGCCAAGTCATTGAATACATCAATTGTCATTAATATATCTGAAAATAACATCCCATGACACCTATCCAATTGGTTGAACACATCATATATAAAACAAAAATGGATTGAAATTAATTTATTATGTCTTATTCTATAAAGGGATAGATTTATTTACTGGTCATACAAATGGAGAAATCTGACCTTTTTTAGGCTCCAACTGATGACAAGGTAAATGACATACCAAACCACCCATGATTAGATTAATTAAAATAATTATTCATATAATTAGAGTATCAATGTATGCATGTTCCCATTTTTGGAATATTTCCAAACTATGGTATGAAGTATTGACAATAATCATACACCCCCAAGTATATCAATTATTGCATGACATTCCATGATATATACGTTAGTGTATCAATATAAGTAATATGTGTCTACTGATTATCTCATGAATCTATTCATTATATATCAATCAGAAATTTTTGTAATAATATAATATTCTATTCATGCTAATCTTATCACATCATTACAACCCATAATACATTGTAATGATCATCTATTATGGATAACTCAATGTTGTCCTTTAAGGGGAAATTATCATTCAATTTTTCATATGAAATAGATTATGTCAAAAAAATGAAAGATAAATGGATATTATCTTTATTATAATAACAAGACACATTTACAACCATTTAATCAATATCTCAAGTGTCATATACCAGGATATTCAACATGACTATTAAGAATCTATTGTGATCATGACTTGATCAATGAATCATATATATTATCCTTAGTTTCCAACAAAATGATCCTTATATTTCCCCTATAAATAATGTATTATATGTGATAATATTTTTTAATAATGTTTTTAGTTATTTGGGGATACTAAGATTCCTTATCCCAACCAAAAGACCCATTATTGTCATAATATAACTAAATTTCTCAGTCTATTGTAGGAACAAACCAAAGTTCAGAAATAAAATTCATTATCTAAACAAATTATTCCATAACATATGATATATCATTGTACTATTCCTCTATTTTAGAGTCGAATATTAAAGATTTTTTTAAAATCTTTTAACTAATAGTTTCACCATTTAAGAAAAACATGAATGAAGATTTAGATTTCATATCATCTTTTTCATATTGGAAACTATCATATATTCAACCCTTTAAAAGAATCCCATTCTCTTCTACAAACACTAAGAGCATATCCTTTGTCCTTATTAAGTTATTAAGAATATTCTTCATATAAATTCATTGACTCTAACTTGGAATTGGAATAGTATATACATGGTATGCTCTAGGTATAAGAGACATCAGGCTAAGTACACAACATTGCATTCACGATACATACTATGGAGGATGCATAAGGAATATTATCCATCATTTCTTATTATTTAGAAGGATCTTCAATCTTCTTAAAATCAATATAATTAAACACTATAAAATATCCCTTCTTTTTGTTCTATAATCTAACCCATTATGTAGGATACTTCACCGATGTATTCCATTGAGTAAAATTTATCAATCCACTCCCTCATAGAGTGATGTTTCGATATTTTATTTGTGATAATAAATGTACCATCTACAAAAATTATTAATTATAATATTATACTCCCAAAAAATCACTTATACTCACAATAATAACATACTTCATGAAATAAAAATCTTTGATTGCATCCTCAAATTGGGTGTTCCAACTCTTAGATGATTACTTTAGTACATAAATGGAATGTTGCAACGTGAAAAAAATTATCAGAATCATTTGTAATATCAAAACCCTTAGGATTTATCATATACACGTACAGATATAAATTAACATTAAGGAATGTGGTTTTTACATCCATATAATATATCAAAAATTCTAAATGTGTTTCTATGGAATGAAAAATCTAAATGTTATTTTTTATTGAAACATATGAAAAGGTATCTTTATAGTAAATACCATGAAACATTTTGTAAACATTTTCCACAAGCTATGATTTTTATATACAAACATTACCATCAATGTCAATTTTCATAGGGAAAACCAAATTACAACTTGTGGGACATACCCCTTCATTTGTATCTACCATGTTCTAAACGTGGTTAGTATACATGGAGTCCATTTTAGATTGGAAGGATTTAAATATTTATTAGAATTATAACTCTCAATGGATTTTGGGTAGGTATCGGGTTTATATATTATGTGTAACATCATAGACATAGTTCACTCAAATGTTACCAAACCTAGTTGGACACATGGCCTCAAGTGAACCTCATCATATGCAAGACACAACTGACTACCAGTTAGGGTCTATGATGGTATAATGGTGAGACTATACAGTCATAAAAAAAGTAGAGAACAATAATGATATAAATATAAGAAAAATAAATAAAATGGAAACATCCAAAGAGTGACATAAGAAGTATAAGTAAATCACCTAGATAAAAATAATAGACAATCAATATGTAGTATAATATATAAAATTATGATGCCATGATTCTATAAAAAAAATGTGAATTCAAAGGGATAAAGGTACCTGACACACACAATATATGCTATTAAAATAAAAAAAGTAAAAACCCAGATACAATTGTATCGTGAGAACAGTGTTAGTCCCATAACTATTTAATCTATCCTAGTACAAATAATCCAGCATCTATATATGGATGTTTCCCTTTATACCTATGTGTATCCCTAAAGTCTATCTGGGTACCAATCGGAAAACTAAACTAGGTGTGTGTAAAATTCTGTAGGACACCACCAATGGTTTCTAGAACTGTCTTGTATATGAATACACAATGTTCAGTTTGCAGGAATAATTAATAAAGGTAATCAATTGATAAACCAAATTGGTCTGGGTTCCCCATGGGATATCCGTCTGATACTATCTACTTTGACATAATATGGAATGTCTCTAAATGGTGATTACTTTATAAAAATATAACAATAACCAAGGTTGTAATGAAGGTTTCCATGAATAATTATAACCATATAAGGGATAAAAAAGTCCCATGTTATTTATGAATTAGTAGTAGAGATAAAATAATGTATTCATGTAAGAAAACACATTGACAGAATCCATGTGAGTTCTTTGAATTTGCATTCATGTCACATAAAAAGGATGGAATGATAATCCCATCCAAATAAAAACACATTAGGAAACCAAATATCACATAAGGAATACTATAACCCAATATCATATGAGTCTTTCCAAGGTGTATTGTAACAGAACCCATGTTTCACCCAAGGTATGGTATAATTTCAATTTCCCTTTGTACCATCCAAGGTATTCAATATATAAATCCAAGTATCACCTTTGGTATAATATAATCTCATCAACTCAGTGATCAAATAAATTTAATTTCATTTAGGATGCATGTATCACCCCAGACACATCATAATTCCATTCATGAATCATTCAATTCAAGTTACCAAGGAGCATATCCAAGACATTCCTTAATGGAACCCAAACCCATGGAATTTCATAATTTCATTTATAACTAATTTAAGAAAATTTACATTTTTAAATTTATAAGGGAAATTAAAAAACCCTTATATGGTGGTTTAATCACCTAACTAAGGTTTAGGGTCCTATCAAGTTATTATGTCATTTCATTCAATTTGATTTAAACCACTTTATTCACAAGGGATAACTCAACACACTAAAGTGGTTCTTTATTTCTCATAATTAGGTATATAATTATACTATAATTGAAAAATTCACCCAATGGGGTATTCTTCATCGAGTTAATAATCCTACGATGATGAAACTTTGGTTATAATAATAACTATATCAGAGTGATAATAATCTACTAATTTGATTTGACATTTAAAGGGCATCACGTGGAATGTTTGGTGTGAGAAACAATGATGAATGATATGGACGTCATGAATTTTTGGGAAAAGAGAAATACTACATACCTTATATTTTTAGTTAACTCCCCATACAATATCGAGCTTCAATCTAGTCAAGAATGTATAAAATCAGAGAAACTAGACAAACACCCAAAAAAAGGGAATATTAGCTTACACAGGTTAAGAATTTTATAAATGAAGGTAAACTAAGAAAATATGAAATATGAATCATAGTATTACTAGGAGGGATCTAGAAAGATGAATGATCCAGGAAATAGCCATTGTATTGAAGAGATATCTCAAATCCTTGGTAGGAGAGTAAAAGAGATACCCATGCATGGTTATTGTTGTCCCAATTAGGGAGGAGGAGGAATTTATATTTACAGGAAGAGAGGGAAAAATAATCATTTCACCATTTTAATAAGGGGTACATGGTCATCTAAACTATGAACCAATAAATTTATAATACTATCCAACTCACATTCCATACATGAGCTAGGAACCCTGTTAGACAAAATGTGGATAGTTTGTGCCTGCTCGCAATCTATAGAGACCACCGCCTCACATGGTCAAGTGAATAGTTCGGAGAGAATGCTCACCAATCATGCGACACATAGTTGTAATTTTATTTAGGTATATCATGGAAATTTGTACCTCCTTTCATGATTTAAAATCTATATGGAACCATATATGGCCATCAAGTTTTAGGGTCACAATTATCACTTACCATATGATAACTGTGCACTTCACCCAGTTCATCCAAATGTTATAACATTAGGATCTAAATGAGCCTGAACTCCTCCAAAAACTTCTATATGCCTAATTGAATTTATATAGGATCAAAATAAGGGTTCAAATATAAATATGAAATATCTATACCCCAAGGGAAAATTAGGATCTTATAACCTCTCCACCATAAAACTTCTCATCTTTGAGAAGCCTTCATGAGAATCAAGATAAACGACCTGACCTACCTAGGTCCGAATTTCCTGATCCAAATGTCATGTTTCATCACTAAATTCACATGATACATTCAAGAATCTTATAAACATATAGGCCTAATCCATCAAAAACAAATCCATTTCTTGTTATTAAGAAAAAAAATCAAGATAAAACCTATGATGCTCAAACTTGAGACAACACTGAAAACCAAGATGAAACATTAAGACATTAATTTCTCAATACAATCAAAATGTTAACATTATAATATATTCATATCTTCTATAAAATGAACTTTAACTCTTTCCCCCATTGGTTATTACATCTAATGGCCATCTACTATCTATGGTACTCCCACCATCAAAATTACCTAATGGAGAATTCCCTGGGAATCTTAATGACACTCCAGACCTAACTCTCAAACTGATAAAACCTTTTACACCTGAGTACACTGCCCTCAGTCCATGATTTGATTGAATAGTTTGAATTCAAATCAACCTAGTCTAGCGTTGTCATGCCTACTTTTCCTTGAGAAGATACATATGAATTTTTCACTATATGCAATTCAAACCAATGATATTTCAGATGTGGTTACTCACTGACCAAATAAAACTACTTAATGATATCTCAAGTTAAACCACCTTTAGCTGACTTCTTTTTGAAAATAACCATCTTCAATATCCATCATATAACCAATACCAAATCTCAACATCATTAATCTGAGGCAACCCAATACAATTTCAAGTACACTCATTGAATCACGTATTTGACTTTTAGTGATATCTCATGGTTGAACTATCCCCAATCCAAATCCTTTACTAAGCCTTATCAGGATTTCTGATGCATTTCTGAACTACAACCCTTGATCATCACTAGATATCCCAGGATTTATGCATGAACTCTAGCTCCAAATAAGGTGTTATTCGAATATTTTCCTAGAATTTATTGGGAAATCCAATCTTATACGGTTATATTTATCTAAATACATAAAAATCTCAAATTATCATCCAATGAATGGTCTCAGGTTCCAAAAACCCTTACCACATGACATTATCCCCCCAAAAACTATCCTCCCTCTCCCCACCTTAGTATCATCCATGCCATCACACCCACAAAATGATTTCTTGATTACCAAATCCCATTCCTCTTCCATGACTTGAAATAAAGATTTCCATGGCTAATAACCCACTCATCCACAAATACTATTGTAAATATCACCCATATCCTGTTCCCACCTCTCTAAAATGTTTCCTCTAAAATTCATTGAGTTTCAACTTACAATGAGAGTTACCACCCTTAAATGGATACTGGTTCACCTACCACTATATATATTAGTTTTAATGAACTATATGATAATTAATCTTAGGGAGTCTCTTCATCATACCAGTAAAGACATTTTGTTTACTCAACATATAGTCACTTATTTATAAGCGGACTAATGATGATGTCATGGTATTAGTCATGATCATCTCCAAAATAGGATATTAATACGATTCCATTTATAAGAATTTATGTCTATCTCGAAGCCAATATCTATAAAAAAGGATATATGTGCTTTAACCAACTCTTAACACCACTCTTTCAGATAATATGTATCTATGTCTAAGGATAGGTCAAACACCTCATGGTTCTCAATTTATTTACCAGAGAGAAGTAGTTTCTATTTATAAAATGGGCACGTCAGTCTTCAATCAAAAACTGGGACACCCCCATCATATCCAAAACTATGTTCTCGACGAGTCTTTCAACTAATAGCATCTAACTTCTCAAAAACTAGGTCATCAAACCATTTATAACTGACTCCTTGGAAACAAATTTGGCTATAATGGCTGATGCGCCATCACTATCGAATCATGATTCCCTCACTACTTGAGGATTTTTTGATGATCATTCAAGAACACTTATTAATGATTTCCAAATATCCTCTATGATCCATTCCATTATTGTAAGATAAAAAAATTTCACAACCAATTCCTAGACTTTCCCCAGCTATCCAAAACTGTTATCGTACACTGGTAGTATAGAAATAGGGGACACACACTAATATGGACTCTTTTTATTTAACATGATGCACACAATATAGAATTATCCCACCATGTAAACTTTCTTACTAGACATAAATCAATAAAATCTAGGATAACCTATTTTAAGGGTGTCTAACTCAATAGATTTCGCCTCTTCTAAGGCTCAAACATTCTACCTTAAACCCCAAAGGCACCCGTGAATGTTCAGGCCTAACCACAAAAGTATAACATCGACTTATGAGGTTTATCAATGGTTTTATACTCAACCAAAAACTTTAATGTCTTGATTCCTTCTAAGAAAAGACACACAAACAACCTATCACATCTCTTAGATTTTTTATTCACCTAGAGCCTAAAATGAACATCCAGACTCCATCCAAACCCACACATGATTCAAAAATCAACATCGTATTTGGGACTAAATATTTTGAAATTGTTACAATCCATTCATAAATTTTTTGAAAGGTCCTCTATAGATGAATTCCTTCTACCTGTAAGGATGTTCTTTCCATGATCGACGTGATTCTCCCCACCTTAATAGTTTCCTAATCATCTCTTTATTATGAGCAAACAATTATTCACCAACCCCTAATTTTCTACCACTAAATTGGGTTTTTTGATGCGGGAGACATGCTTATGTCAAGAATAATAATGAAAATTGTGAAAATTCAAGCCTCTTAAAAGTACAGAGATTAGGTTCACTTAAAAACACACATGTGACACTCCTCCCACACCATGTTCATGATCATCATTAACATAAGTCATAAAGGCTAAAACTAAAATGGATTGGTGGTGATATGACACATGAAATATTCAAATCATAAATATAAGCACTAGAATAATTAAATCTTTTCATTTACATTCCAAGGATACAATATTTAGATGTAAAAATTAGCTCTCAGATCACTTTACTCCATAGTTTTTTTATGGGCACAACTTTTATGAAAAATTATCACTGAAATATACATGGATCATTTCATCATTATTTCAAATAATAGGCATCATGCATAAAAATGCATACTACCACAATATAACATCGACACAAGGGAAATCCAAGCATATGATAACCTACACAAAGGTATAATCGAAATTTTTATTATACCATATGACTATCAACCTAGTTAATAACCATAGAGTTTTACACCTAAAATAGGAAAGATTACTGGATCAAAAATGTGACTGACCATGCCATAGGCATGTCTAAAGTACTAGTCTTGAGAAATTCATGATTCTTACATCCCTACCCAGGTTCAACTTACCAAATGAGCACCCATTTACATGGTGTGTCACTTCATCATTGAGATTCTTACCCAAGTAAAATGGTTCCCGAATGACGCCTCTCACTTAAGAACTCAACCCAATAATTTATTAACACTTTAATATCATAGGGTGATACCATAATAGGGTAAACCATTACTTATAGAAGGAATACACTCCACAAACCAGGTCACACATAAAATGTCACTAGGATCACTCGCATAACCTCTATTTCCCAAGAATAAAATTGAAAAAATACCAATTAAGAACCACAAGTATGGAACACATTCCTATCTAAGGTACTATCATATAAATATTAGAACTAGCGCATAGATGAGGGCATAAGTTATTAAAATCATTAAAGGATTCAGTCAAGATTTTACATCAATTTATATTAATTATGAACATTAAGGAGGTTTAGATTAAAGAAATACCAAGTACCTGTTACTGATAGATTGTACTTAACACCTCATTCAGCTAACCTCTAAAGATGTTTTTTGGAAAATTATCACATAATTTATTTTTTAAACCAATTAATTTTTTAATAAATTCTCATATCTTCCATAGTTAAAGAAACAATCACTCACAAGATATAGAGGAAAACACTCTTCAGGTTGTAACTAGAATTTTAAATAATTAAGGCATTGTATCTACAAGGTTCAAAGAACATGAATGTTTTTTATCATTTTAGAGGGGATTAGTTAAGTAGGATACCAGAATACATTTATACATAAAACCATATAAATGGATACTAATACATTAAAAACTAAACTTATTTATCATAAATATACCCCCATGGTTCAAGAACCAAGGAATATTAATGAATAAATAACGGTGGCCTATGAGGCTCCAATCATGTCAATATAGGTTCAGTTTTATGGGAATGCATTCCTAATTTAGATGATTCATAGATTATAAATTATAGTTTTCATCCCATTTAAAATTAAAAAATTCATTTATTAGTAATAATTTAATATCTTTTTTATTTACCCATGGTCCAGTTAGATGAATTACCCTTCCCAATTCACAAAGACCTATGATTTATAAGTTAAAATTAGTATTCATGTAACTAAAAATAGACTCTTACACCCATTATCTTGATGTAATGAGTCCATATATGGTGATTTTATTATATGCATCTCCATTCAAATTTTATATAATTCCATATAATTTAAAAAATTTAATTTTCAACCATTTAATTTAATGAACTAACATTTAATCCCATGAAACGAATGGTATAATTCTTAAAAAATTCATAATTTTTTTTATTTAAGGGGATTTCATCAATCCATGTGGGAAACATTTTGTGTTGATGTAGAAACTTTAAATAAATAATTATTTATCCACTTCATACAATAAACTATGGAAATTTAACCATATAAAAATTATGACACTACAAAAAGCTACAGGAAATGAACATAATAAAATAAAAATGGAATGGAATATGCATGACATATTAATAGTCAGGTTCCTATAAAGAATCATGATCATATAATTGTTTACCGTACTAGTCCAATAGTGAAAATCCCTAATAATAACGTTAATAAATGCCACTGATCATGTTAGTCGTCAAACGGTAAAATAAAATAAATGAAATAAGGGAAAACCATAACAGTAAGTCTTATCCCATGAAGTATGGTTTTTTATCTCTATGTGGTTAAGCTACTCCCAGGAACATTCACAGTCCCAAATTTTGATACATTCCTATTCTTTAATCTACCACCAAAAATATTAATACAAAAAGAAATAGATGATATGATACCACTTGTAACATATTGGACGTGGTTCACTCTTAAGAAATTGAACCTCGTTGTCCACATGAACATAAGTGCATCTCCCAATATGCGAGCGGCTGCCAACTATTTGCAAGGGACTATAATGGTATGGTGGGGATAATATACCCTCATAATCATAGTGGATTAAACTAGAGATATAAATATACTACAATAATAAATGAAATAAAATGAACAATTTATAACAGTGTTATAATTAGCAGAAGTGAATCATCAAGATAAAAATAATAGACTATCATTATCCAATAACTTATTAAAAACAATGATGTCATGATTCCATAAAAAAAATAGGAAACTAAATGGGATAAGGGTAGCTAGCATACATTGTACATTCTATAGAAAACTAAGAAATGGGAAAATATATCTCCAAAAGCATCCCAAGAATAGGTTTAGTCCTATTCCTCTATACTCTATCATACTACAAATGATTATATTTCAATAGCTGGGATCTTACCTTTGTCCCCAGTAAAATCCCTAAAGTCTGTCTGGGAACCAATCAGCATCCAGAACATTATGTGAATAATTATTAGTAGAGAATCACAAATGGAGTATAGTACACTCCATTATATAAATATACAATGTGAAATGTGGAGGCATAATAAATAAATTCAAAAAATCAATTAACCGAATCAGTCCAGTTTCCCCATGGGACATCCATCTAATACTACCCAATTCATCCTAATCCTGAATATCTCTGAATGGTGATTATTTTATAATAAGGGACCAAGACTTGAGGTTGTAACCATGGTTTCTTCACATAATGATAACTGTATAAGGGATCGACAAGTCACTTGTTAATTATAGCTATGTAGTCAAGATACAACAAGGTAGTCATGTATCAAAACACGTTTATTGAATACTAGTGTGTTCTTTCTCTATGAAGAGGCATCATTTAAATAGTATTGAAACCCAATCCCATCCATTTAAATCCATTTAGGGAAACTAGGTATCACTCAAGGTACACTATTACACAATACCCTACATTAATAGAATCCAAGCCTATTCTTTTACTCGGAAAATGATTCATTTAAATTTGCTGGAAACCTAAGCCCATCCTTGGAAAACTATGTATGGAAACTATGTATCTATCAAGGTATAAAATAACATTATACACTATATATATATCTAAAGAATTCTATAACAGAACCCATGTATCACCCATGAATTAGTATAATTTCAATTTACCTTTGGAAAAACCAAGGTATTCTATAAAGGAATCCATGTATATCCCCTTGCATAATATAAAATCACATCCTTGGTGAGTCCATATAAGTAATTATAAATATAATCCATATATCCCTTACACCCCATCATAATTAAATTTACAAATAATTCAATTCTTGTATCCAATGATATCGTCTAAGGAATTTTGTAATTAACCCATGTGTCGTCGATGCAATTTTATAATTCTATTTATAAATCATTTAATTCAAATTGGACATTTCAAATTTATAAGGGAACATAAACACCCCTTTTAAGGTGGTTTAACAATATAGCTATGGATTAAAGGCCTATAAAATTATCACTTCATTTCATTCAATTCAATTTAAACCATTTTATTCACAAGGTCTAACTCAACAGACTGATGACGTGGTTTAATTCACATAATGGGGTATAATTTTTTTGTAAAATTGATCATTGCACCCAAATGGGTTGTTCACATTGAGGTAAAGATCCATCTATGTTTCCAATTAGGTTATAAGAAAAAACATTCAAGGGGATAATAATATTCAAATTTAATTTTACATTTAAAGGGTGTCACTCTGAAATTACAGAATGTGTCATGAAGGTGCATGATATAGGCATCAAGAACTTTTGTGAAAATATTGATACCGCCTACCTTATAATGATATTGGACTCCAAATCCAATATCATGATATAATATGGGATAGAGTGGAAAAAATCCATGAATCATAAAAGAACACTAAAAATATAGAATATTATATCACAGAAATTTATAAATCAATACGAGATGGTAAATGAAGATAAGAGGCTATAGGAATTGTAGTCTTACCGAGAGGCATCCAATGAGATGGAAAATTCTTGAATTATATTAAATATGGAGGAGATATCCATAATATTAGGGTGGAGATAAAGATATACCCTGATGCATGCATACTGCTATCCAAATGAGTGTGGAGGAGGGATTTTATGTTTAAGATAAGAGGGGGTCAAAATAGTCATTTCACTTTTTTAATAAAGAGTGCACAGTTTGACCGTACGGTTGGAATAAATGTGTTCTAACCCTATGAAAACATGTTCCCATGGAACACACCTCGCTTGGGATGGACACATGGTTAGACAAGCCATGTGTACCCTGTGCATACTCTCTATCCATGGACAACACCATCTCCCATAGCTAGGCACACAATTAGGATAAACCATACACCAACTCTATGACACACACATTCAATTTTATACAAGTTTCTCAGGGTCAAGACTCCCTCCAAGAAATGTTAACTAAACCATGTGGAACCACATATGGAACACAAAATTGATGGGAATTTGTAACACTGACCATACACCTCACCTTGCCTATCTAAAACTCATAACATCATGCTTCAAATGAGCATAAACTCTTCGGAAATATTCCATAAAATCATTATAATTTAGAGTATATCAAAATAATTGTTCAAACTAAAATTTAAATGATCTTTACATTCATATAAAAACCATTATCTTACATTTTAAACATTAATTCGCCATCATTTTATACAATAAATGTATATATCAGTAGTTATTGATGAATCCTATGAGATCCTCAAGGATTTTGTGTAACTTAAGATTATTCTTTTTACATAACCCTTTATCTAACTGAATTAACCACCATATCTATAACACTTCCTATTTATTATTCATAAACATAATTAAATTTAACTTCCCCCCCCCCCCACTGACATCTAGATTCAAGTGTTCCTTATCAAGGAAAACACCATGTGAGTCCGCAAACACTTCATGTTAAGTAGGTTTATAAAACTAATATCACATGAAGTTTCATTAGGATAACCATAAAATATGAATTTATTAGGATTGGTGTCATGTTTTAATAATCCAAATGTCTTATGTAAGCTTAAAAATCCCAAATATTTATAAAATACATATTGGGAAATTTACCAGTCCATATCTCATATGGTGTCTTTGGGATTGGTTTTGATGGAATATTGTGTATTAAGAGTGTAGCAGTCTCTGGAGATTATCACCAAAAAGAAATAGTATGTACACATTGACTCATATTTGATCGAACCAGGTCTAAAAATTTATAATTTCTCCTTTCAGAAACTCTATTACATTGTCATGTTTCCTAAGTATTATGTTTTGAAATAATTACATAATCTCTCAGATGAGTTTTCAATTCCTAGATTAAGTATTATCTAACCCTATTTGGATGGATAAATTTAATATTTCTAACTAGTTTGTTATATACATTATTCATAAACTCATTATTCTTTAAAAAAGATTCATACTTTTTTATTATAAACTTATTTACATAATAAATAATGACATCCTTAAAAGTAAATAAGTACCTAACACTACCAATTTCTGGGGTAGTCATTTTTCCACCTACATCATTATGTATAATATCATATAATCCATTATCCCTCAGACATGTTCACGTAAAATTTTACCTTTTCATTTTTCATAGAAAAAAATATTTGTAACTCTCAAATGATTCATAATCAAATGATTCCAAAATTCCATCTCTATAGAGTCTTAGAATATATTTATCCTTTATATGTTTGAGGTGATAATCCCAAAGAAAGGTGAGATTATAATAAACCTTCAAATATTTATTCTAAATGTTATTATTTGAATCATTCAAATATTGAATGTATAAACTATTTAAAATATTACCAATTCCATAAAACTTTTCATCTTTATATTTTTAATGAATATTTTTCTTAATAATGAATGAATGTTATATCATTTTAAAACAAGTTACAAAATATAAAATTTTTATTTATGATAAGAATATATTAACAACTTTTCAATTATATGATCACTCCAATTTGGTAAAATTACATCATAGGTGACAACCTCTTATGAAAAAAACAATCTTTCTCAAAAACCGACATAAGGATCTACTTCACCCTTCATCATTTCCATTTTTTCTCTTGGACTATGTTTTTCATAAAAAATGTGAGATTCATACTCAGTATCTAATACCGATGAGTTAGAGTTAGTGGAATTGATCTCAATAAAATTAACATTCAGATACTCTAAATATTTATTGTTGATAAAACTTATCAATTCTAGATATAAATACTTAATTGTTTTATAGGTCATACATATTAGTGATCTCAAAACTATTTCCATTATGTATGCCACAAATTAAAACAAAGACATATCGGTGAATAATAATCATGTATTATACATTAAGTACTTTAAATAGAATTCCTACCAATAAAAATGATGACCCTAAACATCATGTCCATTTAGTGAGCCAAGATATAAATCTCATCATGAATTATATCAGTTTAATCATGTAAATAAGCTCTGATTATTTATGTAGGAAATAATCACAACCATACCAACTATATTACATTGATATTTTAGAAGATAAACCATTATCTAAATTAATTTTATAGATAAATACCACAATATCCATCTGTTATTCAAATCGTTAGGTATTATTAGATAAGTATTTCCCAAAAAAAGGCACCAAGAATATGGAAACAATGAATAATATATGGATACTCACACTGAGATCAAAATACCCAAAATGAATATAATCGTAACTCATTTATTGATTTCCATAAACAAGATAATCTTGGAGTACATGTGTTATGATATAAAATAATGAATTCAATGATGGAAGTCGTGACAAGTGTCTCTCTTGAAGGAATATTACACTTAATATTTAGGGGGTTTTAGGCCCATAGATTCTATAATTATTACATCATATGTAATCATTATCTTGTCATGATTTACTCCTTTTTTTCTTATGCATTCTTCAAGAGATTTAGTTTTGGAATTCCTATTTCATCCACCAAATTAATGTGTTCAAACCACATTAAAAAGTACCTCTTTAGAAAATCCATAAGTTTGTGTCACTCACCAAAAAATGGAAGGCAAACCAATTCATACATATCCAAATGAATCATATGCATAAGGTAATTAGAAAATTCATATATATGAAAAGAGTTATATGTGATTGAAAATATCCACACTAGTATGCCCAATGTTATTTATAACCAACCCCATTCACCATTGTAGACATTAAATAGCCTCTAGGATGGTAGGAGGTCCAACCCCAAGTCCCTCTACCATAGGTGGCTTTACTTAAGATAGAATTAAATTCAAGATATATGTATCATATAATATGAAAAAACATTATTCAATAACTATTATCGATCTAATAACATCAATTAAAAACTGGGGTAAATGTTGATAAAAACTATGTTTAATTATATGAACCTAGCATGGTATTAAAGTCTCCATCCCATTAGCAATTTATAATATAAATAAATGTACATAATATTCACATTTCATAAAAAAATTCAAAACATGAAAAATAAAGGAATGGAATTTAAATAAATAAAAATTTCAAATATTTAATCATAAGATAGAAATTTATGAATAATTGTTATATAAATTATAAATATAATCACTGTATAAATTAACAAGAATATAAACCATTTTATATCCATTTTAATCTGAATTATTTTATATTTTAAATTATATGTAATTTATATGATTTTTCTTGAATTATAAATATTTTAAAATATAATTTCTATTATATAAACATTTTTTATAATCGAAATATAATATATTTTTCATTTAATAATTTTTTATAAATTAAAACATCTGATTTCTTTATAAACCATTTTATTTATAGATCAGAAGGAATATAATATAATTTGAGTGAAAGTTATTTTAATATTAACCTTTAATATTTGGGAAAAAATGTTTCAAAAAAATTTATTTAATTTATTATAAACCATTTATAATTAATTAATGAATTTATAAAATCCTTATAAATTAAAATATCCCAAAATACCATTTACAATGATTTATAAAAGTTTTATAGACAATTAAAACCATTGAAATATATTAAAACAATTTCTAAATGTCTTTATATTTACCCTTACATAGAATCCATATTTTATATAAGTTTATCCTACCTTTTTCCTTATGTCTATACTCTATGTAAGGTTAACTACCCTTCAGTTTTTCATAGATACTCTGTGGAAGGGTAAATGGTTAAGACCCTTATTGATTGCTAAGTGTGTTAGTGTCAATAGGAGGAAAACATTACAAATTTATTTGTGTAAGGTAATACCTTTACACATTCCCCTTTAATATAGGTAATCTAAAAATTACCTTTAAGTGAGCTAGTAAAGTAACATACTACCCTTATGTGAACACTTCATGAAAAGTTAAAACTTCTAGATATCATTATGGGTAAAGTTAATGTCCTAATAACCTTTACATAGAACTTTTATACTTAAGGGTTAGTTATTGGTTACCTTTACATAGAAACTTTATGTTAGGATGACCCCATAATGACCTTTACACACCTCCCCATAAACCTTCACATAGCCTCCTCAGAAAAGGTAAAAGTATATTCAACCTTACAAATCTTGTGTAATTTTTTATAAGTTATATCTATTTTACAAAAATTGTGTATTTAAATAGAACTAAAAAACTAGAATTTAAAATATGTTTAAATATTGAAAAAAAATTACTTGATACCAATAATTGGGGTTTTTAAATATTTTTATAATTAATGTAAGTGAGAAAAACACAAATACTAGAAATATATTCTTCAATAATTCCAATGTTGTATGTTATAATAAAATAAATAACATGGACAAAATGAGTTGTAGGAACTTCCATATTCCTATATTGTTGTAGTGTTCAAGAGGGATATCAGTAGGATAAGTTTAAATAATGACTACTAAATTTGAGGTAATACACCAAACACTTAAAAATATGATTGTTTCATGAGGATAGATGAAAGATGAAGGGTTTCTAGAACCTTCTCAAGAATGATGAATTAGATTTCAGAAACAAGAAAGGTTAAAAATGGCTTAGAATCCTCACAGGTGTCACAAAAAATATAGATGAGGATCACATCATATTATATATCCTTCCTCTACTACTATCATGAAATTAAGATCATGATATATATCATAGAAACGTGGGTTACATCACATAAAACCTGATCATTTCATCTCTTTTATGTTCATTCATTGAATATCTTCTGGGAATGAATATATAAGAATCCATATAATGCATCATATGGATCATAAATGATGTATTACTATTCAAGAGTATAGGGTGTAGGCAAGTACATCTCAAGCATGTATTCCTCATGAATCACATGGATGGGATTTTATTTTCCCTCATAACACAATTATGGGTAAAAAGAAAAGATATAACCAAGAATACAATTTCTTATATGATATAGTCACTATTAATTCAAAGTGAATCCATTTAGACTTAAAAATTCCCTGGATAACTTCTTGTATATGACAAATAGAATCTTTAGATATTACCTCAAAAAATATTTTAAGTCCTTATAAATGACATTCTAATATATTTCGTAAAAATTTAGAGAATTCAGAACATTTAATGATTATTTAAAAGGCTTTGAGAAAGGATAAATGGTCTAGTAAATTTTCATTGTGTGAGTTTTGGCTATAGAAAGTATTTTTATTAAGTAATTTATTCATAAGATAAGGTATATCAATGTATCCATTAATGAGTGAGGTAATTGAACAATATCCAAAAACAACCATTATAATATAGATCTATTATTTTCAAGTATTGTTCAGTCACTATCTATACTTTTTAAGATATTTCTCATTACTATCAAATCCATAAACTATGTTAACTAATAAGGGACTCAAGTTACTTGAGACCTGTGAATGTAAATAAAATTTCATTGAGTTCATGATAATGTTCGTCACTACACTTAATCTCACATAACCTTGTAATGGAGAATAGTTATTTATATTGAACCATGAATCATATAAGGTATTGGGATGTTACCTCATAATAAATGACATAGTGTTGTTTTATAACTCATTTTAATTAATGGTTCATGTGAAAAGTGACTTGATTCATGATTTGGGACTATCAACGATAATGTTTTCATTAATTATATGGGGGAATTATCATTATGATGAAAAAATGTTAAATATATACTCATCATAAGATATCAAAATATATATTCACACATAAGGAGTTGAACATGAAAAAAATAAGTTGGTTAGAATTGATATAATAATATTAATTCTTAATATATTACCACCCTAGGAAGGAAAACATAGTGCTTGATGCTCTAAGTAAGAAGGATCATGATAACTTACTTATGTTGAGGATTGAAAGGGATACAATATTCCATGATTTGTTAAGGATGAATGTGTGAATAATAACAGAATAAGAAAATTCCAATATTTCCCAAATGACTACTCGATCTTCCATAAATGTGAAGATTAAGAAGGCACATTAGTTATATATAGTGCTACAAAATAAGTTAATGAATATTATAGAGTTTAACCAGGACATTATTGGAATTTTAAGATATGGGAAATTAATATGAATCCCTTCAAAAATAGAATTGAATAATGATTTATTGGATGATGTACATAGATCAGTATTCTCCTTCCATCACAGAATCACAATGATATATAGATAGATCAAAGAGAATTTATTGTTGTACAATAAGAATATGGATGTTGTAGATAATATATATTAGGATTAAAAGTCAAAGATATGGTATGTATACTATAACAGGTTGGTGAATTTTTGTTTAAAAAAATTATAAAATTTTGTCCCCCTTAAGATATAAAAGTATCAGTAATATTAAAATACGATAAACACACAATTATCAACATTAAACAAGAGTGACTATGTCTATGAATTTTAATTTCAAAATACCATTAAAAATTTCGAACACAACAAAAATATAAAACAAACATTATTTTATCAATTATTGATAAAAATATTAACATAGTGGAAGTAGAAAAAAAATGTATTACATAAACTAAAGTAAAAAATATATATGTTATGTTTAACACCTAAACAAGGATTATAGATTTAGAAGATAAATTACTCTTTTTAAAAGGATATTATATAACCACATTTTAGACCAAATTGAATGGACAATAATTGGAAATGATCAATAGTATCCTTGACTATAATCATTCAAAAGGATTCAAATAATTAATTTTTTTGGTAGAATCTGTCTTCCATACACTGGAATCATTCAATCAACCTAATTTGGATTTACATTTGATTCTACAACTGATAACTTGGTTTAGCCCCACTATTGTGAATGGTAGATGGGTTTTTTGGGTACTATAGTTAATAGCATTATATCGCTGAAACAAAGGTTGGTAGCCCAGTGTTTCCCACTACATAACTGGTATCTTGGTTTTAAATTAATACAACTTCAATAATAATATATTTATAAGGAAACCTCACACAATTGAATCTCTTAGTAGGAAACCTCAGAAATAAAAATATTAAACTGAATTGAAGTGCTGAAGAAACTAGATATTGTAAACATTCAAAATAGATTGAAAATTTTAGAATGGTCGTTGTAATATTAAAAAATATTATTATTGTTACTCTAATCCATGAGTTGAAACTCTATTTATAATAAATCCTCCAATGGTTGGATTCCTCATTTCTCAAGGTTAGTTGTATTGGTATCTATATAAACTCACTATTCATCTTTTTAATGGACATAAAATCATTCCATATCTACTGATGTATTGGGTCAACACATCTACTGGTTAATGTAATATATATATAATGATTCAGATTTTTTATTTTTCATGAATACCATAAACATTCGATAGTAAATAAATCCTTAGGTAATTTTATTTTCATAAATCAGTTCCATTAGTATTTTATTAATTATCGTGTTATCAGTATATCAATTAATAGTATTATATAAGTTGAAAACATTAAAAAAGTAGATCAATTACTAAATATAGTGTTTCATGTTTTTCAAAACAAGTAAAGTGAAGTGATTCATAGACTCCACACATATATATTGAAGCTCGGTATGCCAACATGTTATAGAAGAATGAAAGAAGTCAAAGGAGATGATACAAGCATTACCCATACAATAATGACAATGAGATAACACCACCATTTATTTCAATTTACATATTCACAAGAATTATAAAAGATATAAGGTGAAACATCTTGAAATTATAAAAGAAATACTATGTTTGATAGTGTAAAAGATACACAACACCTAGCATAAACAAACCACAAAATATTATTAATTAAATATAGTCATTATATCCTACCCTTTGAATTGGAGGGTATTAATAATAATAAATACATTATGAAATATATATTTATATATATAATGGTACAAATCAATGAAAATTTATTTATTAATTCTTATTAAATATGAACACAATTTATATTAGTCATCTTTATTATTAACAAATACATATTCTTCAAAAATAGTTTCTTTTTTATTTTTTTTAAGAAAATATTATTATTAATTTATGATACTCATAGATATTTTAGTTGATTGAAAGTATATATTTTTGGGATCATAATGTCAAAATTATCTTGGAGTAATGTTTTTCATATTTTTATAAAAATATTGATTTTTTAGAGAATAGTGGAAACTACTAATTTTCACAGATAACTATAATTTTTGTTTCAAGAATTAAAAAAGTTCAACTATTTTTAAAAAAAATAAAAAATAAAAATATTTCACATATATTATGAGAAATAAAATTATGTTCAATTCCATAAATTTGAAATTTAATTTGGTATAAAAACATATCTATAATTAAAATCCATTTAAATGAAAAAATTATTTCTATTTCATATTGTGTTTTAATATTATTTTAAATTATACCACTTAAATAAATTGAATCATTAAAAATGGATTCCATATTTTGAATCAGGAGGTGTATTTTTGTTAAACGGGTTCCTTTTATTTTTTTCATTTTGAATAGTAACCATAGTAAATAATTATCACCAGAGTAAAAGTATATCTGAGTGAAAATTAAATTTTATGTTTTCAAACACTTTTAAAAAAGTGAGAAACCAGGAGTCACTTTGAGGGTAACTGAAAAACCAATCAATATCACAACATACTCCAACCATAATCCAAGATCACGAAATCAATTTACAAGAACAAACCAGATCAAACACTACCAATCATAATATCCATACTCCTAACCACACCCAATATAGGAGTCCTCCACCATAGGGGATGATTCTCATTCAGAAGCTGGCTTATAATGCCTCAAGCGATTATCACCTTGGTCCCGACTCCTCATTTGATCCACTGAGAGCTGCCCTGGACAAGATTGCTTGAAAAAGATGTCTTTTTTGAAAGCAAGGATCACCCTATGATTTTGCTTATATGAAGCGCTGGTATTCACTGGTTGTGGCATGTAAGAAAAGTCCTTCCTTGTTTTTCTTCATGAGGTAGCTGATAACATTTATTCATCCTCAATCATCCTATTTTTTCCACATTGTACAATATCACTATAGGACCGGTTGACCAATCCACTCATATTTTCTTTATCACACCCAAAAATATACCACTCTTTCCAAAGAGATTCCTTGAAGCAGGTTCCCTGAACCCCTTGTCATTCCCCCACCTCTGGTTAGGCATGTTGCAATCAATCACTAAAAGATACCTAACCGCAACTCAACTGTCTTTAATGGTTTCCTTTCCCTCACCCTAAACTTCTATCCTTAGTCCATCTAATTTACCTTGCAGTTTGTAGGTATCCATTCTAGGAGGCTTCTCCACAACCATAGAGACCTCCTCATGACCCAAACATTCATCAAGGTGGTTCTCCTAGTATCCCACATCGACATCACCAGATTCTGTCGAATCAGTGATCAATCCTGCTTCTGAGAGACCATCAAAGTTATTGCTCAGTTGAAGAAAAGGCCTGGTCGGATGGGCAGATCCCCCAACATCCCTAGTTATGAATGGGCTTGCTATATCTAAGGCAGAGATAACCCCCTCTCCATCCGCCAGTTGCACCCTAGCCTTCGCAACTCTATTCAAATGTTGTTCCACATGATCCTCCACACGATTCAAATTGTAATCCTTATGTAAAAAAATATTTCAAGGGCCCACCAAATCTTTCCTCAGCTATCAAAAACACTTCAGATGCCTTTCGGTTATCTTTGGTCACCGTAGCTTCCATCATAACAAGACCATGAACGCTCACCTTAGACACCTTGGGAACACCCTCCAAAATATCCTTCTCCAAAGGATGCTGAAGGCCCCCACCGCAGCCATCTAAACCAATTTCCATCTATTTCGGACCATCTCCTCTGTAAACCAAATAGATTTTACCCTTTTAAGCTTCCTCCCTCCTAATCGAGACCTGAGAATCCCGACGACGAGTCTCTAACTCCTGGGTTGAAGGTTTCCTTCAGTAAACTTTTGTAGAGTGTCCCAGGTGGATTCAGGACAGAAAAAGGTCAGTCCAATTATCATATAACAACCATTTATTGCATCTATATTCATCTCCAACAGTAATCAAAACAAATTCAAAAGGTAACTGAGGTGCATCTACTTCTACACAAACCTCGGGATTGACCGGATGGCCCACTTCCTCAGTGCGGCTATCAACGCATAAGAACCACCCGATGTGATTACCAAACCATTTTATAGTAGATGGATTTTGAAAAGGTAAAGGAATTTTATGGAAGATTACCCAAACCACTGTAGAGGGAAAAATTAAGTTCCATATTAATGTCGAAGGACCAACGTAGGAGGAAAAAGAGAATCACGTTGTAGTAACTAGGGGCCCTCGAACAAGTTTTGATATGGTTTAAAATGATATCTAAATATTAATTTATTAGATTATTTAAAAATAATAAAAATATTGAAAGAAGAAATTGCAGTTCAAAACTGGTATAAAATGGAATACACTAGAAATTTATAATCTAATTGTCACCATATATGTATAATTACAACTCATTAACATTAAATAGTCATTTCCATGGTTAAGGTTAAAATTTGTTAACCAAGGGGTTAAACCAAATGATAATGTTTAAAATTATATATAAACCTATAAAAATTTGATTTAATTATTAATGAAGGGCCATATAATCCGTTTATCCAAATAAATGTAATTTTGTAAACATTTTACATGAGTTCAAAATGTATTATATTTTAATATTTCATATAGTTCAAAAAATAGATTAATAGTATTTTATAGTAAATATTATTTTACTAAATGATTTTATATTCCTAATAATACAATATTTGTCTGAGTGCTTGAGATATGATTGAAAATATAAAATATGGTCCATTTATAATCCATTTTTCTTTTTATATTAACTACCTTGATCTCAAAAAAGTAAAAAAATTAATTATCGCGATAATAAAGCGGTTAATAGGGGGCATAAAACAAATAGTTAATGGTGAAAACATCACCTAAACATGTAACATTTTCATTGTATGAGAGTATTTAAACTCATACTCATATTGGATTATAATAATATCAATTTGGACTTATTTGGGGGTGAAATTTAATTTATAGAAATTTAATATTTTATATAATTCCAAGAGCATCCCCCCCCCCTCACATATAAAAGGGAACCTCCTATCATATTTTCCTCAACCTTAAAAAGCATTTTGGTTCTTCCAATACCTGACCAAAACCCTTACTAACATCTTTACCCACATTCTTGTTGTTTTATTTTAGGTATAATAAAAACCATAAAGGAATTAATGTGTAAAGAAAAGGAGTTTTACCAAAGAAGGGGTATAACTTCTAACCTAATGTTTTAGTTATATTCTATCTTATGAACCCTTAAAAAATTTCCCAAAACTAATAAATTAATAAAAAAATATCTTAAATATAATGACATTTTTTATGTTAATTTAATAACCTATATCCTTATCCTCTTCTATTAAATGGGAAATGAAACCATCAATCATGTGTACGGTGAACTACCACATCACGAAAAAAATGTAATTTATTGTCCATCACATCTCATAATGAGTACTTATAATGACTGATTTAATGTGCATAAATTCTATTAATGGAAAAACTAAAAATATTTAAATTTAATATATCATATATTTTTTTACCTTTCCATTCGTTGAAAAATGAAAACTTCATTCAGGCGTACATGTTGACTACCACCTCTACAAAGCGATGTGATTCGTTTTTCATCGCCACATCTTGTGGATGCTATATATAAGTACATGTAATTAAATAATAATTTATTTATTATATATTTTCCATTATCTACATATAAAATAATATTTAACTATTTCCATCATGATCATTGAATAATATAAATGTTATTCATGCGTACATACAACATATCATCTTCATTATTGTAACCTAGATAATTTTTATAACCATATTTAATATTTGGATTTAAAATTATTGTTTATATATATAAGGTATATCTATATCATGATTAATATTCTACAATTGATTAATAATGAAATCATTGACCATAGTTTTCCTACAAAAGTCATTTTGGAAATATAAGTCGGATATTGTGAAAACGTCTAATGTGAACATAAAGGATTATGTAATTGAATATAACAATGTAAACAATAAAATAAAATAAATAATAAATTTTAAAAAGGTCCTTAATTATTTCAATATTTAACATATTTTTATTTTTTAGGAATATAAAATACACATTTGATGATTCATAATTTTGGTAAGGGACCCGTCAACTTAAAACCTAGTTTTAAATGTTTTCAAAAATTATTTTATAAATATTTATATTAAATTTATATATTCATGAAATTATTTTATGAATGTATTAATTTGGAAATAAATGAATTATAAAGTACATTTTATGTTTCTTTTTTACTTTCTTTCAAAGGTTTTTAAAACGAATCTTTTTTGTACATTATACAAAATGTTTTGACTTTATTTAATAAAGAAACACATTAATGTTATATCTTAACATATATGTCATCAATAGCATTTCCCACCACCATAAAAATTATTTTTATGTTTTTATTCCATTATAATCATTTATTTTTTCTTTTTATAAAAACATTATTTCACTTTATTCTGGATATATTATTTTTAAAATGGGGTTTTAAATGAAAATGGTATTTTTGTATCCGAATGTGTTTTCCATATGGGTTTAAAAGAGTTTTTGTAGGGTTTTATGATAAAATGGAGCAAATATAAAACATTCTATTCATTATTTTGTACTTGAGAATTATATATTATGAACAGGTGATCCTGGCACATCTTATAAGATGAGTGATCATAATATAACATATATGATATGTGACTACGATATAACTTATATGACGGGTGAGATCGATACAGACTATAAGATATGTGAGAATGATATAGATTACATGATATATTCCAACATTATATATCTCTACAAAATTAGGAAACGTTCCTTTTTTCATAATTATCAAGGATGGAGTCAACTAGGGAGGTTTCTCATATAGATTTAACTAGTATATTGTTATTTCTGACACGATTTATGAATATAATGCGATTTGTTTCCTAAAATGGTTTCTATTTACTTATTAAGGGGTTTAAGGGTTTTATTTGTGAAATGGGTTTATTTTTTCATATGGAAATTATTTATTTCATATTCTAAAATAATATTGTGATATATTTAAACATTTTATGGGTTATCATGTTTTTTACTAAACTAACAAATTTCTTCTTTTTATGTCCCTAATGGAGTTTTTTGTTCTCATCCCACATTTTTAAATATTTTCTCACTGGGTTTAAGGATGGGTAAGGACAATGAAGAAATCAATTTGAAATCTAATAATATTTTTTATGAAAAGAAAATATTTTATTATAAATTTTTTTATGGAACATTTGATACATAGTAGAAGTGTCCACTATGTAATATATGGGGTTTTTATATAAGACATATGATCTAATTCTTTAAAACTATAAACATTAAAGATCCTGAAAGTGAATAAAGTGAATTATTTTCTAAAGAAATTTTATTTAGTATTGTTTTAAGGCTAGTTCATTATAGTTGGAATCATATCATAACATTAGATAATGTTGAAGATTATGAAGATTTCAAATGAGGCTAACATAAGAATTGCAAATATTTTCATGGGTTTATATGTTTAAGGATTATAATAAGTTAAAATATATAGAAACCCCCTTTTAGGTTTTATTTGATGGGATTTTGATGTGATCAATGATACACTGGGAAATATTTTCTGATTTTAGATCAATATTTTTATGTATATATAACCCTTAAGATTACCATGTGAAAATTATATTTTAAGGAGAATGCATTTACATTTTGTGAACACATATTTAATGGTATTGATAACCTTTAGGGTTAAAATGATATTTATGTTGAGGTAATTATGTATAATTACATTTTTTTGATCATATGGTTTGTACAAAACCAAGGGATCTAAATTTTACTTAGTTAATAAGGGATTAATGTTATTTTTAGAAGAAGATCACAATTTGTTTTTGGAATATTATAATATTAATTAAAAAATTACAGGATTTTAATTTAGGAACAAAGGATGAATTATATTTTGAAAGAATATATGATTCTAATATGGATATATGGGGATATGGGTTATTTTTTCTAAGGATTATTTGATTTTGGAGATTATATGATTAGGCAATATGTATTTTTGGGTATACGAAATTTTGAGTGACTAATGTAGATCAAAGAAAAATGTTCTATTAATATCATAGAAGATGTGATAAAATCCTTATAATTTTTTGGTTTCAAACTATTATGGGAATATTTTGAAGAATTTAGCGGTTAGGTATTTATGAAATGATCAAAGCTTAACTTTAGGTGTCATTTTTAGGCTTTTGAGATTAATATTATCGTTAATTAATTTGAGAATTATCTTATCTTTTGCAAACCATTTTGGTTTTGTGTAATGTATAAATATAGTAGGAATATAATGATATACTTTTGTGGATTATATTACCCATAAAAAGTCCATTTTAGTGATTTGGGCATTAAAATTTATATTGAATAATCATCGATTGAAACAAAAGATGAGATTGTGGAAAAAAATTATTAAATGATGTAATTTTACTTGTCAAGTATTTATATTTATTTAAATTACTGATCTATATTGTAAATGAATTCTTAAAATCTAAGAAAAGGATATTTATGCATAAATTACATCATATTACCTTATTTTCTGATGAATTTATGGTCTTGTACATCTCTTTGTTTTACAGTTATTTGGTTGTTAACATTTTCATAATCATTCAGGTTCTTGTGATTAAAAATCTCGATCACTCTATATAATTTTTTTTAAAATTATAATTTTATTCCATAATAATATTTTCAATTCCCACTAATTATCTCATATTTAGTAACCTAGTATGTGTTATTCTAGATGACCATCGTATTTTTTCCCTTCTATTCAAATGGATGTTTTGTTAACACTTTTTTTGAAGTGGGATTTCAATAAACGTATTTTCAAATATCAAACTAATTACTACCAAAATCATATTAAAAATAGTGATGATGAAATTTTTTTCGACGGATTAAGAATGTGAAATCATTATATTTTAAAATAATGACTATGTTTTATAACATAATAGAGAGGAAACATAGTGTTTAAACAAAGAAATAAATATTTTTAATTAAATATGGAGATTATATCCAAGACCTTGAATTGGTGGGTATGAATAGGAATAACCAAATTATGAAATTTATATAAAATTCATACATAATAAAAATGTATTTATAAAAAATTAGGATATAATAACTCAATTTATATTTGACATTTTCATTCGTTTAAAATATATTTTCTTCAAAAATGGGGTATTATTTCTATTTGCAAGAAAATATTATAATTTATTTATAGAAAATCTAGGAAATTTATTTTTTAAAAATTTCGTAATTTTTGGCATCATAGTTTCAAAATTATCTTCGAGTTCTTTTTTGGGATTGTTCTAAAAAGTTTTATTTTAAAGTGAATAGTGAAAATATTAATTTTCATTGAAAACTGTATTTTTTGTTAAAGCATTCACATATTTACATTTCATTTATAAATGGTTTCAAATTAATGTTAGTTTTTTTATATTATGAATAATACAATTAAGTTCAATGGAATCAATTTTATGGTTTAATTTCGTTTAAAAACATCTGTATACTTAAAATAATTTTTTTAAAAAACTAGTTTTCATTGCATTTTCTATTTTACTATTAAATAAAATTCTACCAATTTTTGGAATTGAATTATTAAAAATGAATTGAATATTTTTAATCCATAGGACTAAATTTTATAAAATTTTCCATTTCTTTTTTTATTATTAATTGTAACCATTGTAAATAATCAACACCATAGTAAGGGTAATTCTGGTAATTAAGGTTAAAAATAATATGATAAATACTATAAAATGACTCTAAGACGTACCTTAGTATCATTATATGAGCCTATATATCCATAACAATAAAATATTTAGATATATGACATTTGTTCCATTTGGATATGATTTTAAAAAATTAATATTTAAATAATTTATAGAGCTAAAAATGTCACTCTCTTTCATTTAATATATATAAAATTTTGTCACAGGAATAAAATCAACTTCTGTTTGGTAATAAATGGTAATTTTATATATAAATTATTTTTTATAATGGTAATTTTTTTTGTAATTTTATGTGATGAATTAATCATCTTAAATGCTTATGTAACACCGATTTAGAATGTTTTCAATTAATAAAAAAATTAAAAAAAATGACTATTTTTTTAAAAGTAATATGTTTTGAATGAATTATTATGGTCCAAAATTTAATTATATAAATATGATATATATTAAATGTTTGAAATTCTTATATTCCAATTTATTAATTTCAATGTTATTTTTAAGGTCAAATAAAATGAATAATGTAAAAAAATAAATTATGACATTTTACGTTAAATTATATTAAATTAAATTATTTAAAAATAATAAATGTCATGAAAGAGGAAATTTATGATGAAAATGGTCTAAATTTTTATACTTTGGCCATTTATGATCCTATTTTTACCTTATAACTAAAATTATAAACATTAAATATTAAAAAATTCATTACCCATTAAGGTTATAATTGGTTAACCAATGTGTTAAACCAAAAGATATGGGTTAAAATTATATCTAAACATTTGAAAATTTTATTTAGTTATTAAATTAAGGTTATGTATTCCTTGTATTTTCAAGCATGTAATTATATGGGTTAGATGCATATTATAGTATAATATTTCATATAGTTTAAAAAATATAATTAATGATATTTTATAATAAATAATATATTATTAAATGATCTAAAATTCATTAAAACCTAAATTTTTCCTATTGATTGGGATATGGTTGAACTTATCATTTACAAAACATTTATGGATCAATTTTATTATATGGACCTGGCCTTGAATATTATATAATCTCGAGTTTTAAGCTAATAATTTATTATCTTACGTTTGAGGATATTTTTATATTTAGAGTTTTAGAGAGCTAGGCCCTAGCTCGTACATAAAAAACCATGAAATACAAAGTAGAAAATTTCATTAGTATCCATTTTACACATAATATAGAAATTTTAAAACAAAGAATACTTTTTTTCATGTAAAATCTACAAAATATTCAACATGGATTCTTCCTTTCCCTTACCAATCCTTAAACCAAGTGAAAAAATTTTAAAATGTGGGATGAGAACAAAAATCATAGTTAGGGACATAAAATGAAATAAAACAATCAGTCTAATTAAAAATAGGAAAACTTAAAATATATTTACATTCAATTTTATTTGATTGTGTGGAATAAAACGTTTTCTCATGAAAAATACCCGCACCTTTTTCTCAATAAAATACCCTAAAACCCATAACAATAAACTAAAAATTCCCTTTTTAGGGACATTGAACATCATATTCATTAAACAAATTCAAAATGCATTTAATTAGAATAAAAATATCAACAAATTTCAATAATTACCTAATGAATTGGGTGTCTATAATGGGGCTCACACTTCATATAATCTATATCTGGATAAGTGATTTTCTATGAAATATTATAGGGATAAACCATTCATATAACATATATCAGTATCACTTATTAACTATAACGGGGCTCAACTATTCAAATATTCTATATCTGGCTTACTTGTTTTATATAATACACAAATATAATATCATGAATACAATATGTACGTCACCAAATTCTTTGAAACAAATCCTTTAAGCCCATATGAAAAACACTTTCGAATAAAATTACCCTTATATATTAGAAACTTATTTCCAATACTAAAATACCCAATAAATCAGAAAGAGGGATTTTCATTGAATAAAATATGAATGGTTGAAAATGAATATAGAAATGAAATAGTGGTCATTGTATAGGAATATTCATTGTTTTTATTTATGTTATAAATTGAAAACATCTTTTGTCATTTGTCCAATTTTTTTGTACAAAATATGTAAATAAATTCCATTAGAAAGCCTTGGAAAATAAAGTAAAAAAGGGTTATGAATTATATATTATAAATATTTTCTGTCCATATAAAATTTTTCATAAAATCTGTTAATAACTTATACATGTAAAGTAAAGTGTTTTAAGGAAAACATTAAATGATTTTTTAAAGAAAAATCACTTATCACTTTGGAAATATTTGAATCATAAGCCTCATGAATCAATAGAATTAAAAATTACTATATAAAATATGAAAATATATAAATACATGATATAAAATATAAAAGGGGAAATATATACAACTTTTAAAATAGTATAGGTTCTAGGAATCAAAAATATGTCCTGATTAAAAGAAATTGATATGAAGTCCCTTACCTTGAGTCTGACTTGTCACATCTATCTTTATCTTACTCTTCTTTGTGTATCCTCCTTAAGATTAAACTAAAGCCATCCTAGGTTGGAATTATTCCCAAAATAAGTCTTCTTGTTTGAGAGGATGGAATTAGAAGTGATTTAGGAAGGCATTTGTTGAACCAAAATGGTGTGATGGTGTAAAAAATAGAGTTCATGGGGTGACCTTTTATATGTGGGGGAGAGGAAGTTATTGGTATTTCGGAAAGGAATTGGGGGATCCCATGTTTTTCAAATATGACAAGGGTAAAAAATTTACCATTATGAAACAATAGTGGAGTAATGGTTTAAAAATTTAAATATAATAGTTTATATTCATCTTTATAGGTCATTTTTACCATTATCCTTTTAGTTTCCCCTCGTTAAACTCATTTAAAACATAGTCGTGGTATTAAATTTTTACTATATTCACTATTATTTTTTATCAACAATTAATTTGACTTAGTATACATTATAATTTATTATCTTTAAAAATATAGAATCTATTTTTCCAAAATCAATTCACATAAGTGAAAAAATATAATTTAAAACTAATCCTGTGGACATGACTATAAGTGGGGTTTTACTGTGAAAATATTCAAATGTTTATAAAGTTTTTATCAAACCATTTAAAATTAAAATGATTAAAATGACCTAAATTTGATTAATATATATATAATTGAGATAATTTTACTTTAAAACAAATCCAATATATAATTTTACCTTATAAATTATTTAAATTAAAATGAATGTTTTCAATTAAAATTCAGTATTTTTTCACTATTCATCAAAATATGATTTTTTTTAAAAAAATTAAAAAAAATTAATACAAAGATAATTTTTGTATTATTATATAAAAACTGAATTTTATTATTCTAAATTAATTTTTTAAAGTGATAAAAATTGATTTTCAATTATGTGTGCAAATCGACATTAAACATCCTTTTAAAAAATTTTAAAAAATCATTTTCTTTTAATTGATTATTATTTTGTTTCTAATAAATAGTAATAAAATTTAATAATATATAAACCATATAATTTTCTTAATTTATGTCATGAATCATCCAACGGGGCCTATTCCGTGACTACCCCAATCCCGCCTCCCATAGGCTTGGGGTTGGTGAATAGCATCAGAAAGGCATATCCCTATTATGGGAAGGCATTGCCTTTAAACCTGCACAAAAACACGATCCAAGAACACAAAAAGAAGAAACCACGAAGTAAAATTTTGTTGTAAAAAGTGTACTGAAAGTAAATTGGTTGGAACACAAGCCCAAATGGAAAGTACAAGTACAACTGAAAGAGAAAAACAACTCATGGAACGTCCACTAAGGATCCTACCTAAAGGGTAGGTACAACTCACGATTAGTAGTCACTACAACACGTCACGTCAAATGGTCCACCTCTAAGCACCATCCAGTCCTGGCTCCCTCAGCCTCGATCAACGATGTCTTTCGTCTACACATGACATAACATGGTGTGGGTGTAGCCCGTGTAGGGGTGAGTAATACTCAGGTGGGACCCAGATACCCCCAAAGGTCTCTTAGAGTTCCACGAAGGAAAAACCACAATGAAAGGCCTCAATCATAAATCATGAAGTAGCAGTCAACTCTACATAGGTGTATTCCCAGACATATTCCTATGTAATCAAAATATACTCGTCTCATACATGATGAAACATAAGGCTCAATATTTTATGACATTTTCACAATTGTTCTATGGGGGAAGAATACCACAAAGGTAATTCCACGAAGGAAACATCACAGAGGTAAAAGTACCACAAAGGTAACACCACTAAGGCAACACCATGAAGGTAAAAGTACCACAAAGGTAACTCCATGAAGGTAACACCGCGAAGTTAAAGTGCCACAAAGGTAACACCACGATGTTAAAGACTCAACTCACAATAAGTATATAACTCAAGAACAGAAATATAGATGATTGGTTGTAAATATAGATCATCTTACTCTGTTGAGAGGCTCTACTGCTAACCCACACATGCTCGATAAATTCTGACCCACACATGATCGCTAGGTGTTGACCCACACAGGATTGACAGATACTAACCCACATAGGATCACTAGCGTTGACCCACACATGACCGATATATGATGACCCACATACAATCGATGTTATTTCTTCACCTTACAACCAACCATGAGATTCCCGCACAAAGTAATCTTGATTCCGGGAGGATCCACTCCACAAGGAATCGATCGTACCTCAACCACCACGATGTTTTACAAATAAGTATCTCAAAGTACCACCATTTTTTAAGGGTTCCAATATGACAGATAGCGCACCAATAAGACGCCCGGTCTGTGACATATATGTGTTTTAGTACCGAGGGCTTGGTTGTATTTGGGATCGATCCAACCTGTCTTTACTCCAGCATTCTCCTAAACTTGATTGGATTATACCAAAAGTATTTTCTCGCTCCAAGTATCCCAGTGCCGCATAATGTTTGTTAAATGGAAGTTCGGTTCACACGTTATGGCTCGTTTAGCGAAAGTGGGCCTGGAAGGGACCGGGTCTGGTCCGACACGGTCTGGGTCGACCATACATGGTCCAGGTCTGACTCGACCCTGACCGAACTGGCTTGGGCTGGGCCATGACGGGATCAGACCGCTGATCCATGAACCAGCCCAACCCAACTAGGGGGTGTGGCCCGCTATGCTGGAACGACCCGACACACAGAGGGAATGGCCCACTGGGCACAGGTGGCCCACTGGAGCGGGGCCTGCCCAAGGTGGCACGAGGGATTGGGGGGGGGGGGAATTTCCCCACGTTTGGAAATTAGAGTGGAAGCGCCACGAGTCACATCCAGGTCGCTCGCGAGACATGCCGAGAGTGGGTCCCGGCCCTCCTCTGCGGCTTTCGAGCCGCGAACGTCTCCAACGGCATGTGACGGTGTGCCACTCGCCTCCTCATGTGGCCGTCTAGTGTTGTCCGCTGCTCTCTACCCTAGAAATATGTCTCCGCCCTCTCTCCAGGGGCGCGCTATTGTGCACCGCTCTGCCTTCCGTGGCCGGCCAAAGCCGGCCTTGATCTTCACCCACCGCGTCCTTCTTCACTAGTGGAACACGATGGTTTACCTCCATATCCATCGTGGCCGGCTAGTGTCGTCCGCATCCATCACCTCCTCCGCCGGTTCCAGTTGCCGGCAGTCTTCTGCGGGTCACTGAGTGAGCTCCGGAGGCCCATTTTTCCATCCTAAGGTACTAACAGACCTCCCCAGATGCCCTCTTCACTGATTTTCCCTACGTTCTTAAATCCATTCAATCCGAACAAAAGCTCGCGAAGAACACGTTGCATTTTAAAAAAGTGGACAGGGTTTGGGCCTTGTTCGTTTGGCCCACACCCTCCATGTTAGGTTGATTGTAAGAGGGTAGTATAATGATTCACAACTCTTGAAATTAGACAAGAAATAAACCATACGTCAAGATCGTTGGAGAACATGCACATTTGAGGAAGAGTTGGTGTTCATCGGTTCATGATTCAGCGGTGCTTGTCACCGCTTGCATGAACTACTTCCGTCCTACAAGTTGTTGGCGGCGCGGTACATTTCAAAAGCTTGATCGCTTGGTGAAGTTGTGCGAATAATCTACCCTAAGCTCCATATAAATAAGAGAGGGGAGGGTGAGTAACACCATTGGAAATTTATGAGGTTTATTTAATGAATGAACCTCCCAAATTCCAATAGTTTTGTTATAATGATTGTGGAGTCAATCCAATTAATGGCTTGACATGTTGTCGGTACCTCCAACTATGCCTTTTTGTTGGAGGAAAAGAAAAAAAAATAAAATTATTTTATTATTTTATTATTCTTTTAAATGTCAAAAATATAATGTTTTCACCTGACCAACTGCAGTCTTAGTGGATCATCCCTTAAGAGAATCTCGGTACTGCAGATTCAATGGTGTCATCAGACTTTTAATAAGAGCACCGATTCAAAAGATAGAAAATTTCACTCAAGAGTTTACTAAATGTACTATAAAAAAGTTCAGAAATTCATTATGGGCACATTGGGACTCGGAATCATGTGCCTTCAATTTTCACAAACTCATAATAATTCCATATAATAAAAAAATTCATGGAAAATCCAGGCCCTTAATTTCTCCCAACCTTGGGGATTTTCGTCCCATGAAGCCACAATATAGGCTAAGAAAGCAAATGGGGGTACTGAACATGAATATAAGCCTCCTCCTCTCATGTTCTCTCTTTGAAGTTCATGTGCTACCAGCGAATGTGCACCAAGTGTATCGATCATCCAAGAAGATCTTCTCTTGTGTATCCTCAATCTACACTAAAACCTTGGTAAAAATTACCTCATCATCAAAGTCCTTCTCACCACGGTCGATTATGTGAGATGGGTCATGCACGTATCTCTGTGGTTGGGATATGTAGAACATGTCGTGCACCCTCTCCAACTGAGGTGGTAGTGACAAGCGGTATGCCACCTCACCAATACTTCTAAGTATCATTAATGGTCTGATAACCTCGGTGAGAGTTTTTTGCCTTGGCCAAATCTCTGAAAACCTCATCAAGGTGACCCCCGTAGGAAGACATAGTCTACCTCATTGACCTCCAATAGTCTCAGTCACCTGTCCGCATAAGACTTCTGCCTACATTGTGTAGTCTTCATCCACTCCTGGATGATCTACACATTCTCAGTGTTAGCCCATACCAACTCTGGTCCCATAAGTGATGACTCCCCTGGGTCTGTATAGCATAGAGGTGACATGCATGGTTGACCGTACAAGGCCTTAAACAGTCCCATACCAATGGTGGAGTGATAGATGTTGTTTTACAAAAACTCAATAAAAGTAAAGTGATCCTACTAACTATGGCCAAAATCATGGAAGCATATATGAAGCATGTCCTCCAGTGTCTGAATGGTCCACTCCATCGGACCATCTGTCTATGGATGAAGGTAGTGCTCAAATGTAGCTAATTTTCGAAATCCTCCAATAATCCCTTCCACATCCGAGATGTAAAACATGTATCATGGTTAGATACAATCGTCATTGGAAACCCATGAAGTCTTAAAATCTCATATATGTAGAGGCGTCACAAGACTTCTACTGATCCCTACTCTCGGATAGGTAGGATGTGGGCTGACATGGTGTGTCGGTAAATGATCACCCAAATGGAATCATGTCCCCTAGATGTATGTGGAATCCCTATCACAATGTCCAGGGAGATAACATCTAACTTCCACTCTAGCACATCTAGTGGCTATGATAATCCTGCTGGAACTTGATGCTCAGCCTTCACTTACTGACATGTGAGTCATCATGAAACAATCTATGTCACTACTTTCTTCATCCATGGCCACTAGTGCTGACTCTGGAGTGCCTGGAATATCTTCACCACACCAAGATGCACCGCCAGAGGGGATGTATGGAACTCCCTCAACACCTCCTCCCATAGCGCCACGGGTACCATGGTGTGTACTCTAAAGAGAATGGTGTACTCTTCACCTTTAGAAAATCGATCATGTGCCTTTCTTGAGGATATCTGATCATGTCTAGCCTCATATTCACTATCCCCAAACTATGCCTCTTGAACGCAGTGAAGATGTGGGAGAGTTACAGTCTTAGACTGGAGGTAAGATAAACCATCTCTATCCACAAAGGATATCTACAACGCTACTACCTAGATTGTCGCCTCACTCAACAATTGTAAATCATAACATCTACTGAGTGTGTCTTCCACTACATTTCTCTTACCAGGATTGTAGACTATCTCGAAGTCAAAAACCTGGAGTAACTCTATCCAAATATGCTATCTCAGGTTCAGGTCCTTCTCTGAGAAGATAAACCAGAGACTCTTCTGATCATAGAAGACTGTAAAATGTTCTCCAAACAAGTATTGTCTCCACATTTTTAAGGCTAAGACCACCGCAACTAACTCCAGGTCATGGGTAGTGTTGTTTTTCTCATGTTGTCTCAACTGTCTTGAACCATAAGTGATCTCTACATTCTCATGCATCAGGACACATCCAAGTCTGGTCCGTGATGCGTCGTAGTAGACTACAAACCCAACACCCTCTTCTGGTAGTCTCAATATGGGGGCACTTGTCAGTCTCTGGCTTATATCCTCAACACTCTCTTGGAATCTCTCTATCCATATGAAGTTTTATCATTTCATTGTGAAATCTGAACAGGGTTCCACAATTCTGGAAAAGTGTGGTACGAATCTCCGGTAGCACCCACCCAATCCCAGGAAGCTCCACATCTCGGTCACACTCCTTGGTGGATCCCAAGAAAGCACAACCTCTATCTTTGTCAGATCTACTAAAACTCCATTCTCAGAGATAACGTGTCTAAGAATGTGAACCTCTTTTATCCAGAGCTGGCACTTCGAGAGATTACCATAAATCCGGTGCTCTTGGAGTGTATCCACAACTATCTGAAGATGATAGGCAAGTTCCTCCTCCGATGCCGAGTATATTAATATGTCGTCAATGAAGACCACCATGATGAAATCAAGGTATGGCCGAAAGATAATGTTCATGAGTCCCACGAACACTGCAGGAGTGTTTGTCATACTTAATGACAAAACCAAGAACTCATAGTGGCCATACCGACGTCTGAAGGCCATCATCATTACATACACATCTCCTACCCTTAGCTAATGATAGCCTGATCTGAGCTCTATCTTCTAAAACCATCGCGCTCCCTTCAGCTGATTGACGAGATCATCAATCCTTGGAATTGGAATCTTTTTCTTCATGGTCTCCTCGTTCATGCGCCGATAGTCCACTCAGAGTCTCAAACCTCCACCAGCCTTCTTGGCGAACAAAATCAGGGCTTCCCATGGAGAATCACTAAGACTTATGAACCCCTTCTTCTGTAAGTCCTCCAGTTGAACCCGTAACTCATGAAGCTCCATGGGAGACATCTAATATTCTGGTTTATATATTGTTTTTGTCCTAGGGTACATGTCAATGTAAAATTCTTCCTCTCTGTGTGGAGGTAGTCCTAGAACATAATCTGGAAAATCATCGGCATACTGGTCCACCACTACAGGATAGCTCAGACTCTCAACATTAACTACTCTGAGGGTTAGGCTACCCAACTATAGTGAGATTGGTTTCACCCTTATCTCAGAAAGTCCATCATGGTTTGAAAATTTTACCTTCTCACTGATGAAGAAAAACCTGGTCCCATCCTAACTAACACACCACACTTTGCACCTTATACATTCAATCTGATCATGGTCTATGGATAACCAGTCTATACTAAAGATTATGTCATAAGGCCTCAATGATATTACTAGAATATCCCAGCTGAAGTTATCACCTCCTAGCATAATCATAAATTGCTGGCACCATTTTTGTAATCATCGAATCCCCTCCTATATAAGTCTCTAGCTGTAGGGATCAAGCCAACCAATCGATCGGAATCTCCGAGCTCCAAATGAGGACCATGGAAGTAGAAGAGTAACTGAAACCTGTGTCTATAAGTACTATAGATATGGTGGAGTAGACACATATCATAACTTTAATAATCTCTAGTGTTACGTGGTCATAGGCCTCATCATCCTGGAGCTGATCTCGTCCATGTCCTCCATCTCTTTGTGGTCGGGGTGGACCACCTGGAGGTGGGGTTGGTATAACCTAGAATCGTGACCCACCACCTGTTGTATAACCAGATCCTCTTCCATGTACTCCACCCTATGTTCCACCTCACTCGAATCTCTTCCTTTGCCTCTGTAGTCCCATGATCGTCTTCTGGTCGTCCATACAGCGGGTGGAGAAATCGTGTGCCATGTGACCCTGCTTGCCGCACGAGTAGCACTACCTACTCCTCATCTATTCTCCCCTATCTCGTGAGCCCCCCCCCCCCCCCACCCAACCACCCTCCCTGTATCCTGAGTTCATCCACCAGAAGTTGTGGCCCACTTGGGCCCATACGTTATTCGTCTACTGCCTGCTGCAGATGACTCTACTACCTGACATCATGTTTTGGCTCTCGCTGTCGGTACCTGGTCAGCTAGGAAGCTCTCCACCAAAAGCTGTCGCTCTATAACCATAGCCAACTTTGGAATGATGAGTGATATCATCTATGCTCTAATCTCTCATCAGATAGCCTTCTCATAGTTCCGGGCCCTGAGGAAAGTGTCATGTACCATGTCGGTGGAGTAGCGGGAGAGATCAGCGAACCTCGCTGAGTACAGGGCCACAATCATGCTTTCCTACTATAAGTGAAATAGATCATGTATATGCACTGATCATAGAGTTGCTGGGATGAAATCTTCCCGGAAAAGGCCCTCAAAGTCTGCCCAGATGAGGGTTTCCTCGTCATATAACTAGAGTGTTAGAATCCACCATCTCCTAGCTATTCCCTGGAAGATATCGGTAGCTAGGATCATTATCAAATTAGCTAGTGTCCCAACTAATAAAAAAACCCTCACCATAGCCTCCATCTAGTTCCAGCTTCATGAGGATCCGTCTTGCCTTAGAACCTTGAACGTATATGCCACTAAAACTCATGCAACGCGCTAAGTCGGCATGCACCCTTTACTGGTGGGGCTGGTAGAAACGGCTACCCAATGGGTAGTGGTGAGGCTGGTATACAACCCGACGGTGCTAACACCATAAGGGGGCCCTACACTAAGGCCTCATCGCCCGGTGGGCCATCATCGTATACTCTCTCAGGAATCCTGGCTGGCAGTCTATATGGAAGAATCATGAAAGAAAATAGGAGCGCCACAGTCAATAAGTTATACTTGGGGAGTTGACTCAAAGAGATCAAAATAAAAACATTTCAAAACACATGAAATCAGTGTATTCATGCACTGAGTCAGAAATCAAAATTAAATGTTCTCATGTATGGATATGTCTACCTCTACACCAACACTAGATTCCCCAAACTGAAAAACACACTCATAACACTTAACACTATTTTCACATTGAAAATATCAGAGTCCTAGTTATTCGGTATAACCAACTCCTCTGATACCACTTTGTCACGAACCGTTTCCCGGGGCCCATTCCATGACTACCCCATGCTAGCCTTCCATAGGCCTTGGGCTGGAAACTAGCACCAGAAAGGATTATCCCTATAATGGGAAGGCATTCCCTTTAAACCTATACAAACACACAATCCAAGAACACAACAAGAATCAACCATGAAGTAAACTGTTGTAGAAAAAAGTGTACTGAAAGTAAAGGGATTGGGATTCAAGACCAACTGGAAATTACAAGTACAATTGAAAGAAAAAAACAAATTTTGGAATGTCCACTGAGGATCCTACCTAAAGGGTAGGTACAACTCACAATCAGTAGTCACTACGTAGCATCACGTCAAATAGTCTACCTCTGAGCATCGCCCTATCCTGGCTCCCTTAGCCTAGATCAAGATTGTTCTTCATCTGTACAAGACACAGTAACATCTTGGCATAACTGGTCTAGGGGTGAGTATAATAATACTCAATTGGTATCTTGAGACCCCCGAAGGTCTCCCAGACTTCCACAAAGGAAGACCCACAAAGCAAGACCTCATTCACAAAGCATAGAGCAGTAGTCAACTCTACTTAGGTATATTCCCATAAAAATACCTATGATATCAAAATATACTCATCTCATACAGGAAGGATCAAAAGGCTCCAACATTTAAGCCATTTTCACAAATGATCCATGAGGGAAGAATACCATATAGGTAACTCAATGAAGGTAACGCCACGAAGGTAAAAGTACCACAATGGTAACACCATGAAGGTAAAAGTTTCAAAAAGGTAACACCATGAAGGTAACACCATGAAGGTAACACCATGAAGGTAATGTGCCAAAATGGTAACACCGCGAAGGTAAAGACTCAGCTCAAACCTATTATATAACTCAAGTATAGAAATAAAGATGATTAGTCATAAATCTAGATCATCTTATTTTATCGAGAGGCTCTGTTGCTGACCCACACAGGATTGATAGATGCTAACCCACACAAAATCTCTAGGCATTGACCCACACAGTATCGATAGATACTGACCCACACATGATCACTAGTGATGATCCACACATAATCAATTGATGTTGACCCACATAGGATCGATGTTCTTTCTTCACGTTACAACTTGCCATGAGATTCCCGCACTAAGAACGCTTGATTCTTGGAGGATCCGATCCACAAGAAATAAGTCATAAGTAAATCTCTATGATGTTCAATGAAGAAGTATCCCAAAGAACAGAAATTTCATAAGTGTTCCAATGCAACCAATATCACATCAATCAGATTCCCTTTCTGTGACATGTAATCGTTTTATTACTGAGGGAACGGTTGGATTCAGGTTCGATCCAACCCAAAAATACTCCAACACTCTCAAAAACTCAAGTGGAATATACCCAATTGACCTTCTTGCTCAAAGTATCCCAGCGCTACTGAAAGATCATCAAACGGACACCCGGTTCCCATGTTAGGATTCTTTTAGAGAAACTGGGCTTGGAAGGATCTGGGTCCAGTCTGACCTAGCCCAACCGGGCCAGCCCCGGCTAACCCGACCAAGCCTAGGTCTAACCCGCCCATCCCGAACATTCTTCGGCTAGCCTAGTTGGGCGGAGCCAAGATGACCAAGCCCTGCTAGGCTGTGGACCGGCCCGACCCACTTGGGCGGTGCGGCCCAACCTGTGGAGGGCGACGCCCACTAGGCCCGTGCGGCCCGACCTATGGAGGGGCATGGCCTGCTGGAGGCATGGCCGGCTGGAGAAGGGCCCACCCTAGCTGTTAATGCGGGTGTTTCTCCCCATTTAGAAATTTTTGTGTAGGCACCTTGTAGCGCTTCAATGTCACCCACGGGACCTACAAGTTGCGGGTCTTGGTCCTCTACTGTGGCTTCTGAGCCATGGATGCTATTGTCCGCTATAGCAATATTTCATGGCCCTCTCTCTAGCATCACTCTGTTGTGTGCCGCTCCTCTTTCCACAGGTTTCTCGAGCCAGCTTCCGTATTCACTCGCCACGGCTATGGTCATGGCCTTATTCGCCGATGGCGTGCGACAGCACATTGCCATCTCCTTCATGGACAGCTGGTGACGGCCACCTCTATCACCTCCTCTACCGGTGCTGGTTGTCGGCAGTCTTTCGTGGGTCACCGAGTGAGCTATGATGGCCCGTTTTTCTATCCAGAGGTGCCAACGTAAATCTCATATGCCCTCTTCGCCGCTTGTCCCTCCATTCCGAAATCCATACAATCTGAACAAAAGCCTGTGAAGAACACATTGGATTTCAACAAAAGGTGTAGGTTCAAGGCCTTGTTCGTTTGGCCCGCTCCCTCTGCATTAGCTTGATATCATGAGGGTATTATAATGAATTAGTAGCTCATGATATTAGACAATAAATAAACCCTACCTCAAGATCATTGGTGAACATTCGCGTTTGAGGAAGAGTTGGTGTTCATTAGTTCATGATTCGGTAGTGCTCGTCCCCACTTGCTGGAACTGGTTCCATCCTCCAAGTGGTTGGATTCCTGGTACTTTTCTAGAGCTTCGTCGCTTGGTGAATCCATGCCAAAACTCTACCCCAAAATCTATATAAATAGAATAGTGGGAGGGTGGGTAACGCGGTTTGAAATTTGTGAGGTTCATTTAATGAATGAACCTCCCAATTTCCAATGGTGTTGTTACAAATATTGAAGAGTCAAGCCATTAATGGCTTGACATGTCGTCAGTCCCACCACTACCGCTTGTCTGTTGGAGGAAAAAAATAAATAAAATAAATGTGTTCTTTTTTTATTCTTTTAAATGTCTGAAAAATAACTTTTTCACCTGACCTACTATGGTCGAAGTGAACCCTCCATTAAGAAAAACTTGGTGCTGCAGATTCAATTGTGTCTTCATATTTTTAATCCGAGCACCGATTCAAAAGATAGAAAATTCTACCTGACAATTTACTGAACATATCTTAAAAAAATTTAGAAATTCATTCTAGGCACACTGCGCCTCAGAATTACATGTCGTCAATATTTGCAGACTCATAATAATTCCACATAATTGAAATATTAAATGGAAAATCAGGGTCTTTACAATTTTTTTATTAATATTCATACCTTTTAATTTAATGGCTAGGTTATAACTATTATATTAAGTAATAATATTTCAATAATAATTCACATTTCATATAAACATGCTATTAAATATAAGGAAAGATAAACTGAGTTTTCTATGTGATTCAAGATAAATAAGTGTTACATGTAATTCTAGCTAAAGATAGTGTCTCATTTAATGCATGATAAACTCAGTGTTTTGTGTAATGCAATCTATTAAAGATATTGAATTTATTTAAAAATAAATATATCGAAAAGACTCATAGTGTTATATTATCTTCTAAGCTTGATGTTTCATGTCACATATTCTATAGAAAATATTTTTATTTATTTAAAATATCACGGTGTGACATTTTATTTTATAGTAAATATCAAGCCGCCCAATTGTAAAAAACATTGTTATCATGGCAATTAATGGATGGGTTAATGAGGGTTAAAACCAAAACCTAAGGGTGATAAAATAACATTAACATATTAAATTTTTATTGGATGAGATTATTTTTGAATAATTATTATATTATATTCGAATAATATCAATTTGGATTCATTTTTATATGAAAATTAATTTATATTAATTTAATTTCATAGGTAATTCCAAGAGTGCCCCACCCCTCGCTTATAAAAGGGATCTTCCAATCCTCTTTTATTCACACTTAAAAGTAATTTTTATTCTAAACATATCTACCTGAATACCTTCTCACATTATAGAGGACCTATTTTGGTCATAATATTACCCTAATAGGGATTAAGGTGAAAATAAAAGGAGTTTCTCAATAAGATGTAAAGGTTCTAATAGAATGTTTTAGTTTTGTTTATTCATCTAAATCCATCAAATTATTCCAAAAACCTGGTTAATTAATATAAATTGTATAATAAATATAAATATATGTTTTTATTTCAATGGTATAACCTATATCCATCTCCTATTACATCAAATGGAAAATGAAACCATCATTCTTATGTACGGAGGAATACCGCCTCACGAACCGATTTAATTGATTTTCCCTCATTGAATATCTCGAATGATTATAATGACGGATTTAATACTTATATATTATATTAATGATATAATAACCATTATTGAAAAATAAAATATATCAATTTTTCATAACATTCAATTAATTGATAAATGGTAATTTTATTCAGGCGTACATGTGGACTAGCACCTCCATGAAGTGATTCAATTATTTTTTCACCACCACATCACAACGATGATATATGTAATTATATTTAAAGAAAAAATATGTTATATATAATATAATTATAATTTTGGTAAGATAAAATAATAATTAAATTATTTCCATCATGACCATTAAAAAAAGCAAACGTTACTCATGTATACGTATGACTTACCGTCTCCAAGTTTGTAACATAATTTATCTTTCATAACCATATATAATGATTAGTTTTAAAAGTATAATTTATTTATAAAAGATATGATTATTTAATGATTATTATTCTATATAATATTAAATAATGAGCACTTTTACCATAGATAACATACTGAAGTCATTTTCAATATATAAGCTGAATAACTTTCAAATGTATGATGTTAACTTAAATGATTATGTAGTTGAATATAACTTGGTAATAAATAAAATAAATTGAATAATAAAATTGAAAATTTTTATTAAGAAATTAAATTATTAGAATTAATTTATTATTTATGGAAGATAAGGAATGTATGTGACATATCCTACTCAAGGTAAGAGACACTTTAAATTGAAACCCTATTTTAAATGTTTTTAAGACTTATTTTTTAAATCATTTTATTCCATGTATATATCCATAAAAAAATTTTATGAATGTATTTATATATAAATAACTGAAATATAAGGTTCATTTTAGGTTTATATTGATTTTATTTCAAATGTTTTCAAAAGGAATGTTTTTACATATTTTATACATAACATTTTCACTCTTCTTTGGAAAAGAAAAAATGAATGTTCTTTTTTAACATATATGACGTTAATGGATTTTCCAACCACGATAAACATTTTATTATTTTGGTATTTTGTTAAAATCATTCATTTTTTCTTCAAATAAAAAAACAATTTTCTTTATTATGGATATTTTTGTTCATGAAATTGGGTTTTAATGAATGGGTACAACGATATCTGAATGTATTATTCATATGGGTTTAAAAGGGGGTATCAAGTGTTTTATGAAATGGTTTAAGAATGAAATGGTTTAATCATAATTTAATAATTTATAATTATAAATGATTAATAGTTGATTTTGATACCTCTTATACGATGGGAATGCACGATATAACTTATATGGTGTGTGAGCCTGATACAACTTATATGGTTGGTGAGCCCCATATAGCTTATATAATGAGTAAGGCCCATTATATCTCTCTAATTATTTGGTTAATTTTCCTTTTCATAAAAGGTAATAAGAAGAGAGTTATCTAGGTAGGATTATCCTACAGATTCAACTAGGATATAATTACTTCTAACACAACTTTTGAATATAATGTTATATGTGTCCATAAAGGGTTTATATTTACTTATTATGGGTTTAAAGGTTTTGTTTTTTTACAAAAAAGTGTGTTACTTTCATGTTTAAATTATTTATTTCGTATGATAAAAGAATATTGTGATAATAGGAAATATTTTAGGGGTTTTCACATTTTTCAGTAGACTAACGGATTTCTCTTTTTTATTTCATAGTTATACTTTTTTTCCCATATAATGTTTAAAAAAATATTCATATGGTATTAGAATTGGTAAAGGAAATTGATATGTAATGTTTATAGTTAATAATATTTTTAATGATAATAAAATGTGTTTTATTTTAAAGGTTTTATTTTTTGGGAAACATATATGCTAATTAAAAGTGTCCACTATGTAATATATGGGTTTGTTAGGTAAGAGTTAAGACCAAAATCTCAAAAACTCTAAACCTTAAATATCTGTGATGTTAAATAAAGGAAATTATTTTCTGAATATAGTAGATTATTTTATATTTTAAATTTGGGTCTTCATATAATTCTATTTGGGTTTTTATCAACTTTTGAATTTAGTGCATTTAATTTATATTCAAGAATATTTCTCGCTTGATAAACATACCATGATATACATAAAATAAGTGTTAATGCATTATTCAGTACCAATTCCAATTATATATGATTAATATCTAATGTTTACCTCAAAATTATATGGAATACTTCCATTGTAATTGGATTGATATATATTAATCATCACAAATTATCATCCCCAAACTGATGGTTAATCTGAAAAGACTGTTTAACAATGGAAGATATGTTGAGATCATGCTCGATAGATTTCAAAGATGTTTGGAATCAAAACCTTCTCTAGGTATAGTTCTCATATATATTTTTTCCCATTATGAAATTTAAATGGAACCATAAAAGTCTACATATGGGTTGTGGTATAAAATCGAATATATTGCGATGAAGCTGGAGAGTGTAGACTTCCAAGGATATACTGTCCCTAATAAATGTTAGATAATATATAAACTATTCAGTGAAACATTATAAGGGTTCAAATATTATATAAGAGATATGATTAAAATCATTAATGGGATTTGAAATATGATGTTGTATATAAGGAAATCCATCGAATATCACCATAGAAGAGGGTTATGAGATTCTAGAAAAATTGAATTTTGATCCCTAGATATATTATCCCCTTTAAAATCTTCAATCACATGTGGAAAATAACTTGTTTTATTAATGTTCAATCACACGACTACCATGTTCATGATGTGTTCCATGTTTTAATTTTGAATAAGTACATATCTAACCATTTACATGTGATAAAATTGAAGGTTTTATAATTGGAATATGATCTCTCTTATGAGGAATGGTGGGAAAAAATCGTGCATCAAAGAGATAAAGTCCTATGAAGGAAGACCACTCACCCGATTAAAGTTTTATAAATGAATCATAAGTTTAGTGAAGACACGTGGGATACTTAATATGTAATGAGAAAAATTTCCCACATCTATTTTCATTATACTAATGATATTTTGATGGTGAAATTATTTTAATGGGGTACAGTGCAACACACCATGATTTTATTATATATTCTCCTTTTAATAAATCACGTTTGAGTTATAACATATGATACAAATAACAAAAAAATGAACAATTCCATATTTAATTATGTTATAATACTATAAAAAAATAAAATACATTAAAAGACAACTAAATTAAACATAATTATTATATTTAATGAAGTAATGAATCTAAAAGTAAATAAAAACTATAAACAATTGAAATTAACATCAACATGATTTTCCATGAGGATCATACCACAAATGATACATACTAAAAAATTAAAATATATTAGAAATATTATAAACATATTGATAAAGAAATTAGAAAATAAGATGAATGATTTTCGATATGTATGTAGGGATATATATATAGGATTGCAAGGTAATAATTTGTGTATATGGACATTGGTTATATGGTCATTATATATATGATCATTGGATATATGAACATTATATATAATTTTATCCAATATGTATAATAATGTTTTATAATTATTAGTTATATTTTTTTAAAAAAAATAATTCACATATAATAAATATTTCTAGAATGAAATAAAAATATACTAATAATTTATAATGTATTATTATAAAAATATATATTTTCATTTGTCATATATTATAATTTTAAATACCTGTTAAATTAAAGGGAAATTTTTTTTCCTAATTTTCTTTGGTTTTATACAAGAACTCAATTTCTGACGGCACCTGATTCCGAGGCACGGTGTGCCTGGAATCATTTTTCGAAGTTTAGCTCAGGTACGTTTACTGAACGAACGAACGAGTTTTTCTAACATTTGAACTGGTGCTTAGAATCGAATTCTGAGGGCACCGATGGAATCGCAGCGCTGGTAATTTCTTAGAAACACCTTTTCCGGAGTTGTGTTTGCTCGTGTGTGGTTTTTAATTTTTTGGGTTAAGTAATGGAAAAAAATAAAAATGGTGCGACAAATTTTTATTTTACTTAAAGTTGTTTCACCTAAGCTATGTGATTGGAGTGGGACCCACAATATCATACCCACTAGGTAGGATATTTTTGAGGTGGGGCCCATACGAGCCCCACCATTTCGTTTCTTCACCCCCTCCTTTATTAAGGTAACACACCCGCACCCCCTAATAAGTGGAAGTCAACCCTTGGGTTTTTCTGTTTATGAAATGCCTCTATTAAATTGGGCGGTTTAAACGTTGAAATTAATTCTTTTTAATTTATTGTTTCGTTTTTTAATATCAAAACAAATGGCTTGAGAAAGAAAATAAGAAATACTCTTATTTTATTAGAGTTGTTGGGTTGTGAGAGGCTTGGGAGAATTTTCTCAAGTTCTTGAACTTCTTCCTCCTCGATGAAGAACGCGAAGAACGCCGACCTCCGACGACGGACGACGTTGAGAGATTCCTTCCTCAGAGATCGACGACCCGATGCACATAACCTCGTTCCTTCATTCCACGTCAAAGGAAGGGAGACACCGTTCCTCCGCGATGCGACGATATGCCTTCTTCCGCGACGTCCCTTTACGCGACAACCTCGTTCGACGACTATGCTCGAGGTAGGGGGATTATTATTTCATTTTTTCCTGATTACTTTCATCGTTGACTTATCGTATTATGTGGGCCGCCTGTTATCGCAATAACAGGAGGAGGTCGGACTGTACGAACATGGCTGACCCTCCTATCCCCTTTGGTTGTTTGATATTGTTTGCTGCACGAGCAAGGAAATGCGGTGCCAAAGCACTGCGCGGAAAATATTAAAGGAAGGGATGAGAAGCACGACGCTGTCACGCCACACCATTGAAGATGAACTAAACCGAAGCACTGTCGTGCCGCGCCGGAGAACCATAATGGCACTGCGGCCAGAGCGGGGTCGTGGCGGAGGGGCGTAGTGCCATTGCGCCACGCCAGAGGAATCAATGCCGCAGCATAGCAGGGAACGACGGTCGGTTTCCGGCCGCCAGCTTTAGAGCAGGGGGACGGGACCGCCCCAGTCCTGTGGCGGCAGAAGCCGGCCGGCCGCTGCGGGACGGCCGGTCAGGGGGAAATGTTGGGGGTCGTAACCCCCGGCTGGCCAGCACGAGCGGCCCCCCACATGGGGGCCGCAGTTTCACAACGCGGGGGGGGGGGGGGGGGGGGGGGCAGAGCCCCCCCCCCCCCCATCGGTCGGTCATTACGGCTGAGCCACCTGGCCGAGCCACTAGGCCAGGCCGGGTCACGCCCAAGAAGGCCAGACCTGGACCCGGGTTGGGTCGACCCGGTTCGGGCCGACCTTGGGGGTATCGGGACGGGTCGGACCGGGCCCGAACCCCCTATTCTCGGACCTCTTTCGGTCTTTTTTCCATAACATGGGCTGCGGACCTCTGATCTATGCACCGTCAGCTGCGATGCGATCCTTGGATCGAGACGGTCATTTCAGTATATTACACTCAATGTTTCAGAGAACTTTGGGTTCGGCAAGGTGGGTTCGTACATCAAACCAACCTGGCCCTTAGAGTAGAAACGCTTATAACTTTAGCTTCGGATGTCCGATTGATGTGCCGTTGACTTTGATGGTTTCTTCATAGTGAGACGGACCTTTTGGATTACTCTTCTCAAGGTTTGGACACAATTGGAGTATGGTGGGGTTGTTTTTGACTTAAAAACCAACTGGGCCCCTCGGACGAAAAAGCCAATAACTCTCAGACCAGGCGTTCGATTGACGCGCCGTCTGTGACGTTGAGTTCTTATTGACGATACTGAATTTTTGAATACATCAACTCTGGACTATGTGTTAGTTGATGTATCAGACCCTCGGCTCGTGGAGCGGACCCTCCCAAACGAGCTTGCGGTGTGCGGGAACCCTCGAGCTGGTTGCGACTGCGACGACGATGAGGATTGTACATAAATCCTCCATGGATTCGATGGTGACGAATACAACACTCAGCGATACTATGTGGATCAGTACTACCGATCCTGTGTGGGTCAGATCCTGCGTGGGTTAGCGCTCAGCGGTCCTGTGTGGTCCAGCCCCTACAGATCCTGTGTGGGTCCAATCCTGTGTGGGTCATTGCGTGGGTTAGTTACCTATCGATCCTTTGTGGGTAAATGCGGGGGTTAGTACCTATCGATCCTATGTGGGTCCGACGTCTTAGATGAATAATTGGCTATATCTGATCATCTCTATCATCTTACGAAGAAGTATACCTGTGTGAGCTGAGTCTTGACTTTCAATCCTTATCTTCGATAAGATTGAATTGATATCCTGTGTGGATTACATTATGCTTTTCTATGTGCATTGGGTTGTGTTTTCCTGTGTGGACTGGGTTGTACATGGGCTCGGATGTTGGAGCCGAACTGAAATTGATGACGTAGGTATATGTATGGGCATACACCTAAGAAGTTTCAGATGTTAATTCGTGATTGTACCTTTACTTTGTGGATTATCCTTCGTGGATTCTGGGACACCTTCGGGGGTCTCGGGGTCCATACTGAGTATCTTATACTCACCCCTGCATGGGCTATGCCCGCACTACATTGTGTTGGTTGCAGACGACAGACAGTGTTGATCGTGGTTGGGGCATGCGGAGCAGGTCGGTACCTGGCGGTGGACCATTGGGCGGGACGTACTCGGAGCGGACGGCTGGACCCGAGGAGTTGTGGAGGCTATCGGTACCCACCCTTCAGGTGGGACTTCTAGTGGATGAATCAATGTTACATCTTTACTTCCCAGTTGTTGTAATCCCTTTTTCAGTTGTACTTTACATTCAGTTTGGGTTTGTAATCTGGCCGACTTACTTTTCTGCACTTACTATTGTACCCAGTTTTTACTTAGTGATTACTTCTGCTTTCTTGATCTGTGGTGTTTATTTACTTTACAAAGGCAATTCCTTCCCTTTTTACCCGGAATTACACCATGGTGCTATTCGCCATCCCCTGGTCTATGGAAGGTGGGATTGGGGTAGTCACGGCACGGGCCCCGAGGACGGGTCATGACAAATTGGTATCAGAAGAGTTCAATTCTACCATAGAACTCAGGACTCTGATCTTTTTTCTATGTGAAGCATTAGTGTTAAGGGTATTGAGTGTGGTTATTAGTACATGGAGTCTAGTGTTGGTGCGGCGGCCGATGTATCCGTACACCAGGAACCTGACTTCTGATTTCTGACATAATTCATGAAAACATTATTTACATGTGTGTTTCAAGATTTCTTCGTGATTACATTATGTCTGCTCACTAGGTATACTGTCTAACCGTGGCACACATGTTTCTTTTCATGATGGCCCCACAATGGCAGCCAGCTAGGGTTCCGAGCGTTGTACGTGATAACAGCCCACCGAGCGACGAGGCCTCGGTACAATGCCCTTTGACAGTAGAGGCACCGTCGGTACCTCTACCCGCCGAGCCACCGATGCTACTAGCCCCAGCCACTGATGGTGCACGTCGCATTAGTTCACTACATCAGTTTCAGCGTCAGTGAACTCCCAGGTTCCGTGGGGAGACGGACCCCCAGGTAGCTGAGGATTGGCTGGAGGCAGTTGTATGAGTTTTCCGTTTGGTGGGGACACCAGCAGACCTCATGGTGATCCTCACAACGAGTCTCCTGCACGCGACAATAGGCAGATGGTGGAGCCTGATGCTCTAGGTGCACGATGAGGCATCTCTACTCTAGACATACTTTGAGATCCTCTTCTTCATGGAGTTCGTCCTATCCACCCTCTGTGTAGTGTGCATCCAGGAGCTACTACAGCTGCGGCAGGGCATCTTGACGGTCGCCCAGTACTCAGCGAGATATACCGATCTCTCGCGCTGTTCGACAGACATGGTACGAGAACCATTCCTCTGGGCCCGGACCTTTGAGTAGGGATTGGGGCATGAGATCAGGTCATCGCTGATATCCCTCGGCATTCCGACATAGGCAGGGGTACTAGAGTGAGCCCTTATCATGGAGAGATTTCTTGCTGAGTCTACCCCAGCGGCGTGACCTACCGCAGGGTGGCACATAACAGAGTCTTCCACACCTGGCAATTGATGGATGACACATGGGTCCTGGCATACCAGACTCTAAGGCAGACGACCTCAGGACACTAGCTCAGAGGTATGGGGCACTCAGCGCAGAGCCAGTCTTTTGAGAGGCAGACAATGCTACGCATGCAGCGGGCACTCCCACATGCCACGTGACTGCCTGACCTGCCGTGCTGAGGAGTAGCAGATGGTTGAGGGACCACCCAGGCAGAGGATAAGGGTCGACCGTGGAGGTCCGCACGGATCAGGCAGACGAGGCAGAGGAGCTGGCCGAGCAGCAGGTGGTGGGCGACGTTTTGAGGCTCTACCACCACCACCCCAAGGAAGTCCACCCCGACCAAAGGGAGCTGGCGGGCATAGACAGGAACAGCTCCAGGAAGCAGAGGCCTATGACCACGGTGCACCTGTGATGATTCGAGGTATTAACTTTGATTATTCCACCCTTTCTGCAGTTCTTATAGACACAGGAGAGAGTCATTCTTTCATTACTGCTTCCCTTGTTCGGCGCTTGAAGATTATGACAGAGCCGTTGGCTCGATCCTTACGGTTAGATACTTCTACGGGAGTAGACTCAACGATTACGCACTAGGGCCAGCAGTGTGAGATTACTCTAGGAGGCTAGAGCTTCGGCTAGGATCTTCTTTTAGCAGCGTCGAGGACTTACGATCTCATCTTGTGCATGGATTGGTTATCTACAGTCCATGCTCAGATTGACTGTATTAGGCGCAAGGTGCGGTCAGTACGCACCGATGAGAGCAGGTTCACCTTCACCGGCGAGAAGGGAGCCTTCGAAGCACAGGATGGACTCTCACAGAGGAGAGTACATCCCAAAACTCATTCGTTGGCTAGCTTCATCCTAGGAGCAGTTGACGTGCAGAGTCCTGGTTTTCCTGCAGTGGTGGATCAGTATGCGGACGTTTTCCCTGACGACGTTCCAGGACTACCTACTCGCAGAGAGGTAGACTTTTATATTGATCTGTACCCTGGGACAACCCCGATATCCACCCCGGCATATTGGATGGCCCCCGCTGAGCTATGAGAGCTACGGGTACAGTTGGAAGACTTGCAGGGCAAGGAATTCATGTGACCCAGTGTTTCACCCTAGGCTTCCCCGATATTGTTCGCCAACAAGGCAGACGGGAGCTTTTGAATTTGTGTTGACTATCGTCGCATGAACCAGGTGACAGTGAGGAAGAAGTATCCGCTAACGAGGATTGATGAACTCTTCGATCAGCTCAAGGGAGCACGATCGTCCTCGAAGATAGACCACATGTCAGGTTATCATCAGCTCAGAGTTCAGGATGAGGACGTGCACAAGACGGCCTTCAGATGTCAGTATAGACACTATGAGTTCATGGTTATGCCTTTCGGCGTGAAAAATGCTCCAGCAGTGTTAATGGTCCCCATGAACAAGATCTTTCAGCCTTACCTCGATCGATTTTTCGTGGTCTTCATTGACGACATTTTGATATACTCGGCCACTGAGGAGGAGCACGCCTACCCCTTGAGGGTTGTACAAGACACACTCCGAGAGCACCAGCTTAATGGAAAAGCAGTCGAAGTGTCAGTTCTGGATACGTGAGGTCCAATTCTAGGGACACATCATCTCTGAGGCAGGAGTTGCGGTGGATCCTTGGAAGATCGAGGCAATGCTAGCTTTGGAGCCACCCAGGAGTGTGACGGAGGTGCGGAGTTTCTTGGGTCTAGCTGGGTACAACCGTATATTTGTGCTAGACTTCTCCAGAGTTGCGACACCACTCCCATCTTTGACGAAGAAGGGGAACAACTTTGTGTGGTCAGACAGATGTCAGCAGAGCTTCCAGGAGCTGAGATAGAGATTGACTAATGTTCCTATCTTGAGGTTACTGGAGGAGGGAGTTGGGTACATAGTTTACTACGATGCATCAGGGACTAGACTCGGATGTGTCCTGATGTAGGAGCAGGTCGTGATATCCTATGGATCATGTCATTTGAGGCAGCATGAGCATAACTATGCTACCCATGACTTGGAGTTAGCAGCAGTGGTCTTCACTCTGAAGATGTGGAGACACTATCTAATGGGCAGGCGCTTTATCGTCTATTCTGACCATCAGAGTCTCAGGTACATCTTCTCGCAGAAAGATCTAAACCCGAGATAGCGGCGATGGTTCGAGTTCCTCTAGGAATATGACTTTGAGATAGTCTATACTCTTGGAAAGGGGAACGTAGTAGCCGATGCTCTCAGTAGGAGGACGGGCATTCAGCTACTTGGGGAGGCGACAGAGCAGCTAGCCGCTTTGCAGATATCCTTCGTGGATAGAGATGGAGCAGCCATTCTTTAGTCACTCACAGTCAATCCTCTACTACTACGGTGGGTCAGAGAGGCACAGTGTGGCAACGCCGACTATGAGACGCGGCATGCGCAGATATCTTCAGGACATGCACCCAATGGTTTCTCTTTAGGAGGAGAACACGGCGTCATTTTTAGAGGACATACCTTGGTACCAGTTTCTTTACGAGAGGAGGTGCTGAGAGAGATTCACACATCCCCTTTGGCAGTACATCCTGGAGTGGTGTAGATGTACCAAGATCTCAGACGACATCACTGGTGGCCGGGCATGAAGAATGTTGTGGCAGAGTTCGTTTCTAGATGCCTCACCTGCCAGCAGGTGAAGGCAGAGCACCAGGTACCAACAGGCTTGGTACAACCCTTGGAGGTCCCAGAGTGGAAGTGGGATGACATATCTATGGACTTCGTGACTGGACTTCCATGCACGTCCAGAGGCCATGACTCCATTTGGGTGATTGTTGACCGACTCACCAACTCGGCTCACTTATTACTCGTCAGAGAGAAAGGATCAGTTGAGAGCTTGGAACGTCTCTACGTTCAGGAGATTGTATGGATTCATGGTGTTCCATCATCTATCGTCTCTGATTGATATGAATTCTTTACTTCCTGGTTTTAGTAGGGGTTTCATGAGGCGTTCGGGATGCAGCTACGTCTGAGCACCGCCTTTCACCCTCAGAAAGATGGTCAGATGGAGAGGACCATTCAGACTCTCAAGGACATGCTCCGTGAATGTGTCCTCGACTTTGGTCGTAGCTAGGAGGACCACCTAACCTTGGTGGAGTTCGTGTATAACAACATCTACCACTCCACCATCGGGATGGCACCATACGAGGCGTTGTACGGCCAACCTTGCATATCACCACTGTGCTGGACAGACCCTGGGGTGTCAGCACTTGTGGGACCGGATATGGTCCAGGCCATGATGGAGAAGGTCCAGGTCATCCAGGAGGGGATGAGGACATCTCAGAGCCGACAGAAGTCTTATGCTGGCAGGAGGTGGAGGCCACTGGAGTTCGAGGATAGCGACCACGTCTTCTTGCGGGTCTCACCTCGACGTGGTTTATGGAGATTTGGCCGAGGCTGTAAGTTGTCTATGCGCTTCATCGAACCATTCCAGGTCCTTAGCAGGATTGGCGAGGTGGCTTATCACCTGGCTCTACCACCTCAGTTGCACCGGGTGCACGACATCTTTGACGTATCTCATATGAGGAGATACGTTCACGACCCGACGCATATCATTGACCACGAGGAGATGGACATTGTTGATGGGGCAACTTTTGTGGAGGTCCCGGTGGAGATTGAGGATCTACAGGATGGGGTCCTACGTGGACGGTCGATTCCTCTGGTGCACATCAGATGGCAGCACGTGAACCTCAAGGAGAGAACTTGGGAGCGGGAGGCTCAGATTCGTGCTCAGTACCCACATTTGTTTCCCTAGTTTTTGATGTATCTTTATGGGGACGTAAAGCCCTGAGGTGGGAGTAATGTAAAGACCCATAAAATTAAAGGGAATTTTTTTTCTTAATTTTATTTGGGTTTATACAAGAACTCAGTTTATGACGACACCTGATTCTGAGTCCCGGTGTACCTAGAATCATTTTCCGAATTTTAGCGCGGGTACGTTTAGTGAACGAACGAGCGGGTTTTTCTAGATTTTGAACTGGTGCTCGAAATCGAATTCTGAGGGCACCGATGGAATCGCAGCACCAGTAATTGCTTAAAAACACCTTTTCTGGAGTTGCATTTGCTCGGGTGTGGTTTTTAATTTTTTGGGTTAAGTAATGGAATAAAATAAAAAAGGTGCGAACAATTTTTATTTTACTTAAAGTTGTTTAACCTAAGCTAAGTGAATGGAGTGGGACCCACAATATCCTACCCACTAGGTATGATATTTGTGAGGTGGGCCCACATGATCCCCACCATTTCTTTTCTTCACCCCCTTCTTTATTAAGGTAACGCACCCGCACCCCCTAATAAGTGGAAGTCAACCCTTGCATTTTTCTGTTTATGAAACTCCTCTATTAAATTGGGTGGTTTAAAAGTTGCAATTAATTCATTTTAATTGACTGTTTCATTTTTGAATTTCAAAATGCCTGGCTTGTGAAATAAAATAAGACAAAATATTATTTTAATAGAGTTATTGGGTTTTGTGAGGCTTGGGAGAATTTTCTCAAGTTCTTGAAGTTCTTCCTCCTCAATGAAGAATGCGAAGAATGCCAACCTCCGATGACGGACGACGGTGACAGACGCCTTCCTCAGAGATCAACTACTCAACGCACATCACCTCGTTCCTTCTTTCCGCGTCAATGAAAGGGAGACAAAGTTCCTCCGCGACGCGACGATTTGCCTTCTTCCGTGATGATCAATTCCGAGACAACCTTGTTCGATGACTACGCTCGAGATAGGGGGATTAATATTTCATTTGTTCCTGATTACTTTCATCGTTGACTTATTGTCTTATTTGGGCCACTTGTTATCGCAATAACGGGAGGAGGTCAGACTGCACGAACATGGCCGACCCTCCTCTCCCATTTGGTTGTTTGATACTGTTTGCGGCATGAGCAAGGCTACGCGGTGCCAAAGCACCGCATGGAAAATATAAAGGAAGGGCAGAGAAGCGCGGCGCTGTCGTGCCTTGCTGTTGAAGATAAACTAAACCGCGGCACCGTCGCACCGCGCCAGAGAACCACAATGGCACCACGGCCGGAGCGGGGCCACGTTGGAGGGGCGCGGCGCCATCGTGTCGCGCCGGACGAATCAAGGCCACGGACATAGGCCGCGGCAGAGATGGGAACGGCAGCCGGTTTCAGGCCGCCGGCATCGGAGCAGGGGGACGGGACTGCCCCGATCCCATGGCGGCAGCAACCGGCCGGCCGGTGCGGGCAGGCAGGTCAGGGGGAAGTGTCGGGGGTCGTAACCCTCGGCTGGCCAATAGGAGCGGCCCCCCACATGGGGGGCGTGGTTTCACAATGCGGGGGGCAGCCCCCCCCCCCCCCTCATCGCTCGGCCATTACGGCCGAGCCGCCTGGCCGAGCCGCCAGGTCGGGCCCCTCCCACGAAGGCCAGACCCAGACCCGGGTCGGGTCTCCCTAGTTCGGGCCGACCCTAGGGGTATCAGGCCGGGTCGGACCGGGCCCGAACCCCTATTCCCGGACCTCTTTTGGTCTTTTGCCCATAAAATGGGATGCAGACCTCCGATCGACACCCCATCAGCTGTGATATGATCCCTAGATCGAGACGATCATTTCGGTATATTATACTCAAGGTTTCAGAGATCTTTGGGTTTATCCAGGTTGGTTCGTACACGACACCAATCGGGCCCTCAGAGCAGAAATGTTTATAACATGAGCTCCGGACGTCCGATTGACGTGTCGTTGACTTTGATGGTTTACTCTTAGTGAGACGGACCTTTTTCCTTACTCCACTCTAGATTTGGATACAGTTGGAGTACGGTCTGGTTGGTTTTGACTTAAGAACCAACTAGTCCCCTGGGAAGAAAAAGCCAATAACTCTCAGATCGGGTGTCCGATTGACGCGTCGTCTGTGACGTTGAGTTCCTGTTGACGATACGGAATTTTTGAGTACATCAACTTCGGACTATGTGCTAGTTTATGTATTATCCCCTCGGCTCATGGAGCGGACCCTCCTGAATGAGCTTGCTGTGTGCGGGAACCATAGAGCTGGTTGCGACTGCGACAACGATGACGACTATACAAGAAATCCTCTATGTATTCGACGACGACGGCTATAACACTCAGCGATCCTACGTCGATCAGTGCTACTGATCATGTGTGGGTCAGCGCTCAACGGTCCTATGTGGGCCAGCGCCTACAGATCCTGTGTGGGTCTGATCCTGTGTGGGTCATTGCGGGGGTTAGTTACTTATCGATCCTTTGTGGGTCATTGCGGGGGTTAGTACCTATAGATCATGTGTGGGTCAGACAGCTTAGATGAATCAGTGGATATATTTGATAATCTCTATTGTCTTACAAAGAAGTATACTTGTGTGAGATGAGTCTTGACTTTCACTCATTATCTTCGATAAGATTGACTTGATATCCTGTGTGGATTTTGTTATGCTTTCCTATGTGGATTGGGTTGTGTTTTCTTTTGTGGACTGGGTTGTACTTGGGCTCGAATGTTGGGGCTGAACATGAATTGATGACTTAGGTATATGTATGGGCATATACCTAAGAAGTGTCAGATGTTACTTCATGATTGTACCTTTCCTTTTTGGATTATCCTTCGTGGATTCTGGGAGACCTTCAGGGGTCTTGGGGTCCCTACTAAGTAGCTTATACTCACCCCTGCACGGGCTATGCCCGCACTACGTTGTGTTGGTTGCAGACGATGGACAAAATTGATCGTGGTTGGGGCTTGCGGAGCAGGTCGGTTCCTAGAGGTGGACCACTGGGCGGGATGTACTCTTAGCGGACGGCTGGACCCGAGGAGATGTGGAGGCTATCTGTACCCACCCTTCAGGTGGGACTTCCAGTGGACGGCTCGATGTTGCGGCTTTACTTCTCAGTTATTGTACTCCCTTTTTTAGTTGTACTTTACTTTTAGTATGGGTTTGTATTCTGGACCACTTACTTTTCTGAACTTACTATTGTACCCAGTTTTTATTTAGTGTTTTCTTCTTCTTGCTTGCTCTGTGGTGTTTGTTTACTTTACAAAGGCAATGCCTTCTCTTTTTACCGAGAATTACGCCTTGGTGCTAGTCGCCAGCACCTGGACTGTGGAAGGCGGGCTTGGGGTAGTCACGACACGGGCCCCGAGGACGGGTCGTGACAATAATTATTTTTAAATAATTATTTTATGTGTTTATTAAAATAAAATTTATATAATAATACCAATGTATTCCTAAAATTGAATGGTTATAATATAAATAATTACTTCTAATGGGATGTGACTAAAGTCATTTAATGTTAATATATATATATATTAAAATAATTATCTTTTCTAAGTGTTGTGTATTTTTATCTTCATAAATTAACTTATTAAATTTTAAAGGATGATTATAATAACAGTTATTGTTTAAATGTATAAAATTATATATTAAGACTTTCTTAATTAGTAATTGATATGAAATATGATTCAGAATAATTAATGTTCAAAATAATATTTTTCTATAAAATGTTTTTTTATATGTTTTAGATTTTTATTTAAAAGTTTAGTTTAGAATATTTTAAAAAATTAATTAGACTAAATAGATTCAAAATTTTGAATCAAATTTTATAAATTATTAATTTGGTAAATTTTATTTTAAAAGATAAATAAGATACCAATGTTAAAATTGAGTTTCCACGATAATGGTAAAATGAGGTAAAAATATTAAATTAAGTTTTAAAAGCCTAACATTTATTAAATATTATATCTAATTTTTTTGTCTTGGGGTATTAATAACCGATATTCCTTATTTTTTCCCTTAGGATCAATTTTAAATAAAAATTTACAATCTTAGACCTAAGGGAATGAGTATTTGTGAAAATTCCAGTCAAAACAAACTTATAAAAGTACCCCACATATACCCCACAAGCCACTCTTTTCCAATGGTTATATATTTATTTCTTTCCCAAATTATTTATCCTACAGAATTATTACATTTTTTAGTGTTTGGTATCAATATAAATACATAGATCTTTTATTTTGGAGGAACCCGTTTCGATTAGAAGAGAATTCAACACAGTATCTAGTTCTTGATCATATTTTTAAACTACCTTGTTATATAAAATTTCCATAAATCTCATTTTTTACTCTCATGATGTTTAATTAAATTTATTATACTTAAATAAAAATTAATATTATCATTATATAAAATTATACCCATATACATTCATTGGTATACAATGTTCTTGTTTGGGTTGGTTTAGCTACCTATAAGAATGATTTTATAAAAACATCATCATTTTAATCATGGATAAGTATCAAGACATTAATATTGATAATAAATGATATTAAAGAGTAATGTTTTTTAATATGAATATTTATTTGTTATTTAAAAATGAATTGTCAATATAATATAAAACATTGTTATTAGTAAATTTTACAAAACATACTTGTCATAAATTCTTTTTTCCTAAATAATATCCAAACCATCCTTCCAATGGACATGATAATTCGTAAATAATTTAAAAAAATTATTTTTCTACCTTGATTAATATTTTAGTGAATAAAATATTATAAAATAATTATTATCTATATTTTCATTATGAAACTTGTATGAAACAATCTAAATTGAATACCTCTGATGATGAAAATAGAGAATAAACTAAGTAATTTAAGTGTATGAAATGATTATAATTTAATAGTATAAATGTGAAAATATATAAATAAGGTTTTTAGATAAGCTATTAATATTTTTATATTTATTATATATGAGGTTAAAGCACCTTTAAGTAAGTTGGGAGTGAAGGTAGGGGTTTCTTTTCCACTCCCACTTTGAAATTTATATTGTTTATGTCTAAATTTTCATCAGGAAAAATTATATTTTCTTTATCTATAAGACACCATATATTTTATTCTCTCATGGCCATTTTTTATTTTAATATATTATTACAATTTCCCCTCGCATTGTATTATAATTCACCAGATTTAATTCTTATAAGGGAAACTGACATTATCACTTCTTTCAGTTAGGAATATTTTTCTTCTATATAAATGATCCTTATATGCCTTTGTGTATTTTATTGTCCCTACATCTTTAATTTTCTAAGTTAATTTTATATTTAATTTTACATTGTTTTAATAAAGTGTTAAAGGAATCATTTTATATTTTTTATATTCCCTCTTTCTCTTATCATTTTCTATGGTTTTATTTATGAAGATCCATTTAAAATCTTTCAAGTTTTTTTAAAGGATTTTTTACTTAATTTCTCATTTGTTTTATAAACCTATTATTTTAAAAAATATCCTCTATTAAAATAAAATTTATAAAAAATTAAAATTAATTTATTCTTATATTTCAAATTAATTTTCTAATTATCTTATAATTTGATTTTCATCTATGTCAATATCATTATATGTTTCTTATGTTTAATTAATTATATGATATAATGATTTCATCAACATTATCTATCAGAATAATTATGATCATAAATTTTAGAAGTTTTCATGAAACTATTTTACTTCTCATGGTGTAATTAATCTTTGATATAATTATAAATGTAATCATGTTTGTGTGGAAATAATATATATCTTTTTAATTATTTGATGGGATAACTTGAAATTAAATAGCCATATAAAAATGTGAGTAAATATTTATATCTCATGAGATGATATGAAAAATATAGGAGAGTGAACCCAATATTCTATGGGACTCTGTCCACCGTTTTTATGGGAATATTGAGTGAACCAAACCCAATATAAGACGCTATAAACTAATTTTATGGGAATGAGGAGTGAGCCAATCCCAGTATATTATGGGACTCTTTCCTATATGTGATGATGGTCATGGCTGTGAGACTTGATATCCGAAAATATTTTATTTAATTATGTATGTTATGCAATTATATTCCACATTTCTATATTATTCCTCAAACCTATATTCTGTTTTCATGTCTAATGATAATTGCATCATGATTCCACATTTCTTATCCCCATTATACATGTTATATTTAAAAAAAAATTTAATGATTCATGATTTATGGTCCATGTTTTATTGGGTATTATTTTCTTATGTAATGATCATGATCTTAAATTATGTTCTCATACCCAATTATTTATATTATTCTCACTTATGATCTTTGATCGATATCTCTTATGTCCACCTTTACTGAGTGCCTAATCTTACCTCTTCTTATGCGTCTATTTTCCAATTTAAGAATAAGTGTATTGTATACTATATGTCTGAAAGGGTAACATGTGTGAAGAATATTTTTGGGAGATGTTAAACTAAAAAACAATTTGTTTATGCACATAATATTTAAAGACACTAAAACTATAGGTTTTGAGTGTGTGATTTATTATAATAAATAATTAATATTCATGTAAAATGATATAATATTTATGTATAATATGGTTGGGTAATATCCTGTTAAGACATATGAGGTTCCCACCATAACGTATATTCTTTTTCAATATTACCATTACTCCACAAAAAGGGCATAAGAATTAAAAATTCAACCATTCTTCCACACAATATGATGGTACCCATGAAGAAAAACAATTATTGATTACCAAACCATCAAAAGATTTTATGTAACTCTTTTACTAGGGGATAAAATTCCTAGAGTAAAATATCCCACTCAAAGTTATACCCAAGCCTTTTATTATATCTATAATTTTTTTAATTTTTATATAATGTAGCCAAAAATTCCAATCTCTATATAACCCTTTAACTAGCCTATAGGAAACTATTATATGATATTATTACATTATTAAAATCCCAGAGACTTTTTTGGGTTCCATCAATTATAGGTTACACCCTCACAACTTATAGATAAATTCTCCAAAAAATCTATAACTCAACATCATAGGACAAAATGATAATTTCTTTTATAAGAGACCTCCCATATTGAGACATATAATTTGGGAACCCATTGTACCCAATTAAAATTACATGAACCCTAACATAAACCCCAATTAAATAACACACTATCACACATACCAGTATGAATAAGGATCAATATAACTAGGACTACTTATCTTGGAAAATAGATAACCTTTAATACACATTTACCCATCCTCGACTAAGATTGCATCAATCAAAACTGAAATGGGTGAAATAAAAAATAAATCATTATGAGTGATTTAACTATACCAAAATGGTTATACATCCATGATGTACTCTATCCACTTCATAAAAATCCTCTTAATATTTTACATATTTCAACATGTTTTGGAAATGTACATTTGGAATCCCCAAATAAAATCCACTAATATTTGAATAATTAATGTAGGAAGAAGGGAAAAGGAATATATAAAGGATAAAATAATTTTGATTCGCCGTCACAATCCACTTGGATCGACCCTCTTCTATGGGTAATTAATAGGGAAAGGGAGATGTAACAACAAAATACATTTGCCCTATCCCATAACATTAGAGGGGGTTTAATATAAAATTATGGTTACTTGTCATAATTTATAAAAGGACTTTCAAATATAATGAGAACCCAATGAACCTACAATGTAAACCTAGTATCCGATCATATACCTTGTATAGAGTAATTAACCTCCTAGTGGCCTAGATCAAGGGATAAAAACCTTGGTTTCTGCACCTAGTACCTAGTGTTCTCTACATGGTACATAATGTATTATTATAAAACACAATTAATTTTTACTCTATAGAATATCATTAATTTTTTTGATCCTTTAAACCAAAAAATTCAACTTATTTACCTAGAATAAATAATTTCAAACATATATAAATAACCTATCTTCCCTACCTCATTTTAATTTCTTACCGACTCAAATTCTATTAGATACCAACCTATTCCTAACCTCATAGACCCATAATTATGTAGATAATTACATTAATATACATTATTCTTATAAAATCCAAATAAATCACATTTTTAAAGTAAAATTTCAAGACTAAATTTTCCATCTTAAACTATTATTTGGTATTCTTTCATTATTTCATTCTAGTCAAAGTGAAAAATTGGATTATTCCCTGATGTTTCATGGCATGTAATATCTAGAAAATTTGAAGGTTTTGGAATATTGGTTAATTTATTAATTTAATAATTGAATAAATATTAAATTAGTGAGGAAATTTTATGGTTCTACTATTCTTATGAAAATATAAAGGAAATAAAAATTTTGAAGAAAAATAAAAAAATAATCACCAATTTTGATGTTTTGATTTGTGAAACTATGACTAAAAATGAATAAAAAGTAATGATGTAATGATTTACTTTTTAAAGGATATAGGATGGTATTTTAAAATATTTTTAGTAAGGATCATTCATTTTAATTTAAATAATTAATCCTTATATTTGAGAATTTGAAATTTTTATATTATAATCCACTAACCAGTAATCTCAGAATAACATTTTGAAAAGTATTATTTATTATTGAGGTTTGATTTCTAAATTGGATAATACGATTCACATAATTATATATATATAATTTATATAATTAATATTATGAATAAATATTGTTAAATGGTCTTGAGTGATGATAGAGTTAATTTATAATAAGGTGAATCACAAAGAGGGTGTGAGTATTTAATAAAAGTTGATATATGAGAGTGTAATTGAAGATATGTTAGGAATCATAAACAATAATGAAACATTATTGAGTACCTAATAAGATGGGGATTTGTGGTTTTATTATTTTTAGATACAAAATTTCATTATTGGTATGAATTATTCTAAAATTTATCTATTTAAGAGATGTTTTCTTGCAAATCATTATTAATATATATATTTTTCTTTAGAATAAGTAAATGATTACGTATGGGTGAATTTAATACTTTGTTTCCATATTCATTTATTCATTGAATTTAAATATGGATGTAAATTAATTCTTCCGAATTTATATATATTTTTATATTCTAAAGGTAGATTAATTTATTTGATGAAATTTTGGATCATTTAAAGAAAATGAGGAAACGTTCGATAAACCACATCATGTTATTTAGTAAAACACAATATGGTGCCCTATGTACAATTTAATTTAAAGAAAGAAGCCAAGACGCATGATTAGTATAAAATGAATTATAGAAAATAATTATTAACTACAAATATCTTCTTCGGTGTAAATGAGAAATACATTTTTCTTAGATCATGGTTTGAATATTTAAATTATCTATATATGATATTAATATTTATGTTTTTTCTATCCAAATAGAATAAGGAATTCAAATAAAATAGGGTGTAAAAGTTTCACCACAATATAAAATATTCTCATTTACAATACATAGTATAATATTTGTAACACCCTCAGTATTTTATTATATATTTCTCTTTAATAAAATTTATTTCATATATTTATTTATACACATCATCGAGTGTATGTGAACTGCGATATACTATTGAAATATTATTATTTAATATGACTATTATTTCCTAGCCATTAGACTGGTGGGTTTGAATTGAACTAAACAAATTATGTAAAATTATTGTTTTCTAACTTATAAAATTAATTCAATTGTTATAAATTGGTTAGAAATGAAAATAAAATCATTTGAAGGTGAAATGAGTTATTTTTTTATAAAACTATTCTTTATATAGGCGTAATGTGTTTTTATATTAATAAAATAAATAAATATTTATTAAGTATTATAATGAAATTTTTATAATATATATTCAATAATATATTTTAACATTTATATAATAGTTCTTACATGGTTAGTAATAAAGGTAAAGCCAGTTTTGTGATTAAAAATACACTTTTCTAAAAAATGTTTTGTTGCGTTTTTCTCATTTATTTTAAAATGAATTTCTAAAAATTATATAAATTTAATTCTTTAAAATGGATTCCATATTTTAAATAATAATATTTAATATAATTTAATTCATACAAATTTAGTTTTTCTAGTGAATAATAAAAAAATTTAAATTTTGTTACCATAGTAATAGTTAAAGTGGCTTTACTAGGGAGATAAACAATTAGATATGGGTAGAAATGCCACTTAAACATGTATAAATATTTTTGTTTTGAAGATATTTATAAATTATATTATCCTAACTTATAAATATTGTCCATTTTTATCCACTTTCAAAATAAGGTTACATTATATTATTCAAATCTTTTAATAAAGTCTATGTGTGTCCATCCCCCCACTTATAAAAGGGAACATAGTCTCCTACCTTATTCAAAATATTTGGTTACTCTAGTATATAAAATACATAACCAAAAAAATTAATAGATTTCTTTAAATCATTGTTGATATTATTTTTTTACCCTCTTACCATCCTAATAAGTATTAATGTGTAAACCATAGAAGGTCTCTCAAAGAAGAGGTAATCATTTTACCTCACACTTTAAAAGTTTATCTCTTCTTCTAATTTATAAAAAAAAAATTTATCCACCATAAAATAATTAATCGAGTATCATCAATATACTGATATGTTATAATGATTATGTTACAATTATTTTCCACATCGCTTTCATCAAATGGGGAATGAATGTATCACTCGTGTCTATGAGTGGACAACCGCCTCTACGTAAAGATACAGTTCATTTTCAATCACCATATCTTATGGTTGATTATTATGATGGATTAATTTCATATGTATAATATTTATGAATTAATTATTCTTCTATAATTATAATATATTAAATTCATTCTTATATTTCCATTATTTGTAAAATGATAATGTCGCTCGTGCAAACATGTGTACTGCAACCTCTACGAAGTGATGTGTTTCATTTTACATTCCTTATAGACATGGTAGTTAATAAGTATTTATTTAATGGATATATATCATATTTATGATAGAATATTTATTATTTAATTTTGAAATATTATATACCTCCCTTTCATCCCATACATCAAAAAGTGGAAACATCACTCAAGCGTACATACATATTATTATCCCCATGAAGTGATGTAACTCATTTTTAATCACCTATTTATATTAATGGTTATAAAATTTTGTATAATGAAAAAATATTATAATTATTTCAGGATTAATATTCTTCATATCATCAAATAATGGCCAATTTTCAAGGATCATATTGAACAAAAACATGCATTGAAAACGAACTAGTTTTCACATGAATGTTCATTTTAGTGAAACATTTATTAATAAAAGGATAATAAGAAATTATAAAGGAATTATGCATATTAATTTGCGTATGAATATTGTTCTAGAAAATAATTATAATAAATATATATTTATTATGGAGGAGGATTGAACACACACAAAATAATACAGAACTTGAGGTAAGGGTTTTACAATCTCCTTTATTTTTAGAATAGTATATTATAAATTTTAATTGAGGGAAATTATAGGTATATTAAACATTATAACCGAAATATTTTATTATCCTATGGTTATTCCATGAATTTTAAGTAATATTATATTTTTTAATCGTTGTGTTATTTAAATTGATTGATAATTTGTTTTTAATGAAAATCCGGCCTTATTTCTCATTTTGTTTTTGAACTTTTTCTCATATGTGTGTGCTCTTCAAAATTGTTTTATGTAAGTTTTTACATATACTTTAAATTTCTTAAAAAAAATTTAATTATTATTTTCATTATTTAAAATGCCTTAAAAGGAATATTTCTAAACAAACATTTTCCAAAAAAGTTGTTTTAGACTTTTTTCAAAAGTGTAATAAGAATATACGTTTTTTATACGTGAGGTATCAAATATTTTATCATTATCATCACCATTATTTTATTTGATTATTCCATTAAAAGTTTCCATTTTTTATTTTCAATGAAAATAATTTTCTAAATATTATGTGAATTTTTATTTTAAATATTATAAAAAGAAATTGTAATTTTCCCATGATGTGAAAGTAAGGTTCGAATTCTATTTTAAAATATGTTTTGATCTATGAAAAAGTTCTTTATCGACTGTTATGTTTTTCTAGGTATATTATCTTATGATTACATCCAATTTTATAGATGAATTATGATTATTGTGATCTTAGTATTATTACATGAAAACCATTTTTTCCCATAATCTAATCAAGATATGATGAGATAATTAATTCTTTTATGATAGAATCTAATTTAATTATCTAGATGGGTTATGATTTTGTGATGATGAGATGTTTATTAAATCTTTTTAGTTTCTACATGTTGTTCTATAAATATACGGTGTATGTTTTATGATCTTGTGGAATATATATGTATAGTTTTCAATATGTGATGAGTCAGACAGAAATTATATATCCCTCAAATGAAATGGTTTAAGATTAACATCTCATGTAATAAGGAATAGAATTGAGAGTTAACGTAATTCAAAAGGGACTCCTTCCACTATGATAGTATTGGCAGTGGAACTTGACTAATTAAATGGTGGAATGGGGATTAAACCCAATCCAATATTATATTATTGGAAATTATAATTATCTAATGAAATTATTATCTATTTTTCGGTATTCTATAAACTTATGTCTTATGCATATGATATTTTTTCATGTATCATGATTTATTATTTTTTATTCAACAAACTTTTGAATTGTTTGATTTACTATAAAAAATCATTATACTATACTTTATGATTAATGCTCTTTGACTGATTTGATATTAATTTCTTGAGTTATGATCATATTCTTACACCCATGTGATTATGCTCAATTTGGATTATTTAATGAAATATCCTATGTTTACCCTTACTAAGAATTTCAGATCAACATTACTATGTTTCCATTTTCCCAAGGTTATGAAGAGATCTATTAGTTACGAAATTTATAATGAGGGTACAATGAGTGAATCAATTTGTGGGATATGTTAATGTCTTTTATTAAATAAGTTTATTATATATCTAGTATCCAAAGACAATAAACCTCTATGGTTATCAAGAATTTGTTATTGTTAAATGTATTTAATATTATTCTAAAATGATCCAATATTAATTTTTGTTATATTTGTGTCGCCTTGATATATCAATATTTTTTCTTCTATTAGAATAAATTTAACCAATTTTAGTCTTCGATAAAAATATTATGTCTTAGTGTAGTCTACCATATTGTTGTTTGTTTAGTTTTATAAATAAATGGGTCTTAGATATTTTTAAGAGAGAGTGTTAAACATTTTAATTTTTTATTTCAAATTTATATTCCAAAATATATCTTGGATGATTTCTGCTTCCAATATTAGTGATTTTTTATTCAATTGAATTATTTTCATTATTTTCAATATTTTTTTAATTATTTTTCATTATTTTCAATCATTAATAATAGATTTTAACAAGATTGGTTAATTTATGAATAAGTAATCTAGTGTCATGAGTTGCAAGTTAGCTGTATAATGAGTAGAAAAGAATAGATTAGTGTGTGAATAATATTTTAAATTGAATACATTAATAAATATTTTGTTTTAATTTGGAATAATCTTGAGACATGATTTCAAATTTATTAAATAACAATTATTTTATAAAGAAAGTTGTTAAGGCATGATTTCCACGAATGTTTAAAAAGTTGAATATTCAACAATCATTTGGATTCATCTTTTTCTTATAAGGTTGAAATTAATGAACATATTTTTATTTATTTCCTAGAACAAATGTTTTTTAATTATTTATAATTTTTGGATATGATAATATTGAAACAAATTCCAATTGCATATCTTTTTTACCAAATAATTCAATTAGTTTATAAATACAAGAGATAAAATATTTCTAATAAACCTATCCATTGATATTTATTTATAACATATTAATTAACTAATTTTTCTCATCACTCTAGAACACAGTTTTTCTAGTTAATTAAAAAATTCATAATTTTGTTAAAAATGATTGGTGGTGGGTGAAACCACAATTTTAATGTCGATTTACTATTTATTATCAGAAAAATTTAATATTTTATATAAACTATTCCTTCGTAGTTTTAGTTATGGGTAAATCATAATATTTTCTAAAACATTAAATTTGATGGAATTAATGAAACTATTAATTGTGGTTAATTATTGGATTTTTGGATAATGTTTGTAAATTCAAAAAAATCACTAGTACACCCTGGCACATCCCAGTGAACTCATTATAGGACATTATATACACACAATGTCATTTTATATTCCAAATAAAACATATTGAAATAAATAATTATTCATGGGATTTGAAATTATATTATAGAATATGATCAAAATAAAATCAAATGAATAATAGAACTAGGATTTATTAAACTACATTCCACCTTGTCATCCATAATTTAGCTAAAATACACTGGAACATTCCTATCAATAAAATATATATATTCACTGAGTTTCGTGTAAAACCTATAAGATAGAGTGAAACTTAATATAATAATTTTTACTCTATATATCAATAGGTTTTATATTTATTTTTGAGTGTCTATGTGATTTGAACTCCAAAATTCATTGCTCTTGTCATAGAGTAGTTTTTGGTTTGTTGACCACTTGGAATATTTTCTCAGAGTACATGTGAGTGATAACAAAGCACACTAAAAACCCATGTTGACCTATAAGGGATTTTTGTAGTCAAATAAGTTACTATATTTTTACCTAGTCATGAAGCTGATCTAATAGATGAGATTCCACATGTATACAACCAACTAAAGGTTCCTAGAATCAATGAACCAAAATCCATATGGGGTTGTTTGGATGTTTTTGTTGGTCAATTTAGTTTATATGTTTTAAATTATATTGATTCCAACACACAATAAGATGTATAGACTTAACAAACCATATATTCCTCGTGAAATACCTTTCACATGTATTATTTTTAATTTTATATATCATCTAAAGTGGTAAAATGGTAAATTTAATTTAGTAAATGGAAATGGAAATTTTATTGAATGTTTTTTGATCTCAGAATATGGTGTTTACTCCTAGATTTATTTGTTATCTATTGAAAATTAAGGGATATTTAATATTTATTTTATAAGTAAATATTTAATCTATGAGTTATAGTAGTGTTATCTCTTATATAAAATATTTTATGGAAATTAAGGCACACCATTTGTGTTTGGAATGGGGTTCTTTCCCTACAATATGTATATTAAAGTCTATGAGTTTTGGATCAAAATCCAAGATACATGGGGTTATTAGATTTAATTACCGAGTGATTTACATTGGTGATATAAATATCTCATTAGTTTCATTGGCTAGGGTTTTATGTTTTTTATACCATTAACTTTGTAGGGGGATTTAGGATTTTGGTAGTAACATATTATTGAGGATGGGTAATAGTGGATCATAGAGTGAGGGATGGTTAAATTATAGACCAAGGGTGGACTCTCCCAACACCAATGATTGGAACGTGGTTCATCGGTGTTAACACCCTGAGGTTTGGATTTACATTTACTAATACCTATTTTTTTATTTCATTCATTTAAAATTCACGATTCTTAGTTTATTAAAATGATTTTTTATTCATTCCATGACTTCATGCATTTATTTTTGAATTTTTTGGTGTTCTAAATTCAAAAATAGTGAATTTCAATTTGGATTATCCTCATTGGATAATTTTTTGGAACATTAAAAAAAATCAAATATATCACATTGAGTTCATTAACCTCCTTAAATTCGATGATAAATTCGAAAAAAATGGATACTTTGTGTGTTTGGGATTGCATCAGAAATGATTACCTATTTCTCCCAACTATTCCTCTTTTCTCTCATTATAAACTGTCATCAATTAATTTCATAGTGTTCAATAATATAATTATATTGGTATAGTGTGGAAATTTGGGTGATATAGGAATGTGTATTTTTCTTAATGGATATGGATGTGGGTAAAGGTCATTAATTATATAACATTTTGGTGGAAGGCATGTGAACCAGAGGAATTCTAGGCGATGGATCGATATAAAAATGACCAGGAGTAATGGTGGGAGATGGAGGTGACAAGGAATCTCATCGAAGGTGCACATGTGGTAATAGGTCATGGAGGAGATTGGAATTGTATTAAGAATTTATATCTAGAAGATACACCCTACTATATTATGTGAAATTCATGAAACATATGTCATGTATGGTTTGTTGATGTGGTGTGAGGGTATGCATGGCTTATAAATATCACATAGTGTGTGACTCTCAAGGAAATGCCTTATGCCACTTCTTTATAGCATCTAGGATTTGATAATGGTCATAAATATCTCATAACTTGTGGTTTTTTTATAAATAATGTTCTTTATAGGTACATGACTCATGGTGTACCTATGTGAAAATGAAGCCAATTACCTGGACCAACATGCCCTATGGGACAATGAACACACCATATAGAAAAAAATCACATAATTGAATTCTTTTTTGGTTGAAAATGGGGTGTAATTGGAAATAAAATTACATTTCTAGACCTATAGGACTCAAGTATGAAAAAAAACACACATAAAGTAACCCTTAAGCCATATAAACAATGCCTTGATAGAAGACAGACCGTGTACATCTAGTTGAACTAAGTCTAGGCATACTACCAGTACACCCTCGACTAGTCCATGAGTCCCACAAGACATGTACCCCATAGGGGATTACCATATAGGTTGAATATAAACATAATGATAATACAATTACATAGAAAACCATTGGATGAGGCTTAGGCACAATGTATTTATGATTATATTCCATATGATTCTTCTTCCTTAGCATTTTTCATAATTTCTAACCCAGGTGTCAGAATTAGATAACTAAATAGTATATTATGATTGTTTTTTAGATAATTATGATATGACCCTATTAGTTATTATATATCATTTATATCACATTTTTCATATTTTAATTAATATTATCTCTATAGAGGAAGTGATAGGATTCAGGAAAAGTGATCATAAAGGACATTAAGAGAAGGTACTCCCCCATGTGTTGGAATGTGATCCTCCAGGTATGGGGTTCAGGTACTTGAAAAAGATATTATTATAATATAAAATGGGCCCCTATATTTATTGTGTAGTTGGGTACTCCCCCATTGAAATGACATACACATTTTCCATTCACAAGGCATATGTATTCCATTTGGTTATCAGGTTTGGCTCTCCCACGATACTAACAAGGTGCATTTAACTCATACATTAGTTAGATTTAGTACTCCCTGACATGATGAAGAATAGTTACTCTACATCTAGAAGTAATTTCATTCCCCATTATATATATATTTTTACATTATCGATTGATAAATTTCCATCGATGAAGTGAATATTCACCACAGTGTTGGTACTCATCCAATTGACACACAGACCTCAATGAGGTGTAAGTCTTATTCTACGGTTATAGACAGGTGGGATAAAATTTATATAGTTATGATAGTTATAATAATGGGATATATGGATATTTTAGGTGTCGTGACATGTCGATAGTACTTGGTTTTCAAGGAGATACATCCTATAGTTGGGCTATCATCGTCAAGTTTTATATGTTTTTTCTTATTTTGAGTATCTCTGGGTTCCTGATATAAAACCCTTCATGGATTTAAACATTTAAGACTAGGTTTCTTCTATTAAACATGGTTCTCTACACATTATAGCATATCTGAAATCTTTGAGATTATTACTATGACCCTTATTCTTAGTTTTTAGTATACTTCTACTTATTTACTTTATGATTTTATGTTATATTACTGATTATGTTTATACTCACCCATATATGGTTCTTTTTCCCACATATATTGTGTATTTTTAGATGTTTCACATTGTGGTGGAAACCATAGTGGATGTTTGGTTTGAGGACCTGAGAGAGTTGATGTATGGTATCTAATGGTGGCACATTATGGGGAGGATTATTGATAGAGTTCATTTTTATTAAACTTACAATGAGTTGGTTTCTTCTCTTTCGAAGAGATAGTTTTACCTTGTGATATGTTGTTATAGATTTTTATTCCTATTTTTTGGTTTCCCTTGTAAAAATTATGTTGATGGATATTATTCAATTTGTACAGTTGTTTCATAGTTGGATATATAAATTTATTATTATTGCATGTTGGTTATATAATGTCTTGGTACATAATATCTATTACAATTTATTATATTCTAATTCCACATATATAAATATATTATTCCTTTTTGGTGCTTGTTTATAGACCCTATCCTATTAGAGGTGAGCTTGGGTTGTCATCCTTGGCATTCTACTAGACCAAGAGGGGTCCCACTGTGTTAAGTCATGTTAGAGTTTTATTAGATTAGTTGATTTATAGGGATATATTTTAGAGGTAATGTTTGTGTAAGGATTGGCATATGAATTTAACGAAATATTTTTAAGATAATTTTTTTTATTATTTAGTCCATATAATACAATTTTGGGTCACCAAATGACATATCTATTCACTATGACTGTAATAATATTTTAATCAATTAGAAACTCTAAGGAACTAGTTGTGGGGTATATTTAGGATGGAAAATGTATCATAAAATTATTTAGATGTTGTTGTTATGGTAATTACTATATCCAATCAATGAGATATTATATAATACGTATGGGATTAACATATTAATAAAGGATTCCCCACTGAGATAACCATCTTTATTTTAGATGTAGTTTTATGATGAACCTGTTATATAGCTTGAGCCTCTATCTATTGATTGATAGAGTGATAATTCTATGATTCAAGGACTCGATTGAAAGGTAATTTTTTGAGTATATGGAAGATCATATAATATTAGAAAAGAAAATACTCCTTCTTATCAAGAATATGGTGGTTCAAACTGATCCAAATATTATTAGTCATAGGTTTATTGATCTATATGGGTTTCAAGGACAAATTAATCATGGGTTTTCAATGAGAGATTGATCATAAATAAATGGAGTATTAGTTTAAGTTTGATACTCTTATTTCCAATCTATTTTGGGAACACTATAACTAGACAGTGGTTTTTCTATTGAGATCGCTTCCTAGAACAATGATCTATCAGATGATGTTTACTCAAACTCATAATGGGACTGCTCTACCATGGTTGGAGGATAAACCATTGTTCAAGTAGATATATGTTTTGAAATGTTGATGATATTTTGAATTTGGAAACTATTAGAACCTCTCTAGGGTAGTATAATTGTGTCCAAGTACATGTTGATGTTTATAGATGGGTTAATCCTCAAAAATATTTCTGGATGGATTTTTTAAAGTCTCGAATTTTCTCAAAGGTATAGACAATTTATTATGGGATTAATGGTTTTTAAAACTACCCTTATAACAATACATAATTAAGTCATGGAGGACTTAGGTGTGTCATGGGCTCATTCAGAGCCCAAAGTTAAGATAATTTTTGAAAAATACTGGGCTTCATGGTTAATAGAACCCATGTCACCCAACCCACATGGTTTTCTAAAACTGTGTGGTGGAAGATAGTGGGGTGTTGAAGGCCATAAAATTTTTCTATAACCATGAAACCCCAGACACATGGTAGTGTAGTGATGTAGAGGTTTGGGATAGTGTATTTTTTAAGGTTAGTAAATTGTGCGCCTAGACATATAGGGTGACCATTTTAAGTAGTGGATTGGTGCAATGTTGGTACATGGTTTGTCCATCCATCCATAAAAACTCTTCACCATTTTTTGTTTGCGAAATACCCATTTTTCTATTATTTAATGAGTTTAAACCACATTATTTTTCCTCCCTTGTTCCTCTAGTGTCGTATCACTCTCCTTGCATGTGTGATCTTCTTCCTCTCCTCTCCATATGTTATAATATATCTCTTTCATCTGGTAACCATATATCTCACCATTGAATGAAAGTAATTCGACCGGTAAGCTCCTCCTTCCTCTCCCTTATATTCAAATGTCCCTCCTTCTTCTGTTATGCTATTTATTTGTGTTAACGTTTCCCCTAATTAATGGGTTTTGGTAGAATCTTTGATTTTTCCTAGTCTAAGACAATTCAACTGTTAACAATGGATGATTGGAGTGCTAATAAATCAAGGTAGGTGGTCTAGGTCTTTCCCACTCATTAGGTCACTTTTGAAATGATGTGTTGTTTTTCACTTTCCATACCCCTATAATGACATGAAATTTGTTAAATAAATTAATAAAATTGATTTCCCAAGTCTATTGTGGCAGTACTATATAGAGAAACCCATATGTGGGGTATTCACCTTATCATTGTCCACCCCTTGGGTGTGCCCACCGTGAATGGTATTTTTCCCTATGATTAAAGTGGATAAACACCTTGTGTGTGTGTGTGTTTCACATTAGTTGAATTCCATAAATTCTTAATTTCAATTGAGATAAATTGGTAGGCCTTGACGAATGCTCATAACTTAATCCTTATGAGAATACACCTTGTCCATTATTAATTTCTTATGCGCATTTTTTGGATTCTTTTTCTTATTTCCTTTTGACAATACTTTAAATTTATTCCACACTGCATGCCAGATACTAGAGCTTGTTTTTTTATCCCCTTATGCCTCATTCCATATCTCATGATTTTTTCTTTATTAAGATGTTGATTAGATTAAATAATATGACTTGTCTAGTTGCAATCTTGTGATATTGAGATGTTTATTTGGTGGAATGAAATTATATATGTTATGAATTGTTACATGGTATTTAGTTTATATATGTCACCTACTATGGGTCAGGAGAGAACACAACTACCATTAATGATGTTGTGGATTGATTCACCATGTTCGATTGGATATACTTGATGCGTTTAAAGAAATACATTGGCTTTCCATGTATGGGATCTCTAAGTGGATTATACATACTCAAATTAGTGAGACCAGTTCCTTTGGTGAGAAACCGAGAATAGATCCAATTGAAACTATGGATACTCCATGCCTTGGGAGATACCTGGTACTATATGTGAGATACTAGGTATAGAATCAGAGTCAAAATTCCATGAGTGATAAAAGGCATGCCTTTATTGGTTTCCTTGGACAAAATTGCTGGAATTAATTATATTAGGAGTTCTTGTATTGAACCTTGGTATTATTTATATATCACATTAGTCAGGATCAGGACCCCACCATTGGATTTGATGGATTTTTTTGTCACATGATATGTGATGTGACATAATTGTATTGGCAGAAAACCAGTGTGTTTTCATGAAGATGTGACCTCTTATCCAAAGCACGAGCATGGGGTATTCCTTCCTCAGTCAACTTGTTTACTATGTTACATGCACAAACCTCATCACCTATACTTGTTCCTTGGTTAATACATCCAGCTTAGTTCGAAGCAGGTGGTATTAAGCAGGTTTCCAATTCAGAACCTAGACTGAAGTAATTTTTTATTTAATTATTTACTGCTCTAAATTCATTATTATGGCACAAATTCATTTATTTATTTCATGATATGGATTTTTCAAGACATATTGGGTGGCAGTCTATAGATATTGTGTCTCAACCGTTTCTTGATTTTCCTTTTTCACCCAAGAAAATTTCATAATTGAATATATTGAAAAGGGGAAGGGTGAAACTTCTGATGATTGATTGATTTACAACATTAGGATGGATTATGGGAGCATAGGAACAAGCCTATGCTCTAATTTATTTTATTATAGAATTTTTTGGTCTTTTTGGTATTTTGTATAGTATGAGGTGTATGTTTTGTATCCCATATCCCCATGTGCTCATTTTTTTATAGAAACATGTTCAACTCCATCATTCTATATCTATTGATTATTCAACTTCTTTTAGTTTCTTACATCTCTTTCATGGGTTATAATTCTTTTTAAACTTCCATTATCTACCTCTTATTATTGTTTCATCTACATATTATGTATTGATGTTGTTGTGCTCACAATGATCAATCAGGGAATGTTCTCCCCATATACACACCCTAGTCCCTCACTTCTAATCATAATCCTCTAGTATTCGAGGACGTATGCTTGAGGTTCTCTAGCCCACCGTCTGGGGGAAATATTGAGTGGAATCTGGGGTGGGATGATACAAAGCCATATCAAATGTATGTTTCCTTTTTTTATTACTATTTGGTATAGAAAGGATACTAGGAATACCAAAATTTGGTAATGAGAATATTCTTGGGATTAGCTAACCCATGTATTTGGGAAACAAAAAATTCTTGGGATGGGTAAATGTTGTTATTGTTTGTGCTATTATGGATTCATGGATTTCACCACTGGGTGATGCACATGTTTTACCCTGCTAACATTTTTAATAAAATTATTAACATTTAGGGAGTCCTTTTTTCATAGATTGATGAGATGAGGAAATATTAGAAGCATTCTTCATACAAGGAAAAATCAAACATAAAATTTCATGAATTATGCCTTGCCATATTTACTTTTCATCTTGCATTACCTTTTTTTAATGTGATTGTTGTTGTTCCTTTTAATGTCAGATGTTATATATATATATATATATATATCTTTCAATTATTGTTTTAGGAATATGTTATAATATTGATCATGTAGATTCCCAATTTCAATTTATAAGGTGTATGTGCCCTTAGAAATTGGAATGATGATCCACCTAATTAAACTGTATAATGGGAATTAAAATATGTAATGAATTAAAATGAATACCATATTTACAATAAAATGGTCACCATATATGTGTTAAATGAGACCATGACCCTAACATGACCCTAGAAATGGGTAGTAAGCCGTGTATATTCTTATGTTTCTATGCCATTTTCTTATCACTATGACCTAGATCCTGGAGTGGGTTAGGGGTTGTAATTTTTTTATAGGGAGGCCTTGTGCCTACCCAATCTAATCACTTTTCTTATTTTATTTTCTTATCTATTATAAATACCAACTGAGTAATGTTCTTGTAAATTTTAGAGCTATTCCACCATGAATTCTTTATGTTATACGCCAAGAGTGTGGTGATGATCAATGATTAGAGGTGATAACCCTAATCCACCCTTAGTAACTATTATAGTTCCACCTGAGGAACCCCCAATTGATCCTCCAATGGCCTCTAATGCTATGTTTTTTGATAGTTGTCTATGCTTTATACATTCTATTAGGGGAATTCCCTAGCCTTCTCTACTATGGAAGAGCTAACTAGAAAATTTCAGAAATAGTATTCCCCCACCTTATTGGAGGATGTTGGACCACATGCTACTAATATAATGACCCCAACCTTTAACAAATAATACTACAAGGTTTTATGCATAATTAACCATCAAATTATAAGACAAGGATCATAAATTCTAGTGTGTCAGGACGATTAGGTACATAAAACTAAAAACATGGAAATAGAATAAAAAATATTTATTTTAATCATCCATAAAGAGCTCTTAAATTATATTTATCTCTTACATCATCATAGGATAACCTAGGGAATACAAGAACAAAATTGATGTGCTAAAAATCCTAGCAAGGGTATAAACATAGGAATAAAGAAAAGAACTTGGGATAAAAGGAATAACATTATGAAATAAAAATTCATGGAACAGTAATAAATATAAGGAAACATAACATGTAGATCATGGGGACATGTAATCAGGTCATCATAGGAATGTGGAAAAAATAGGCAATTTCACATTAACATGAGTTAAGGCTAACTACCAAGACCATTATACATGGAGGAAAATGTCCCATAAAGGAATATGGTTCATCCCATGTACCAACATAATGTCTCAAAAGACTAAATATTACCCAATTAATTTGATATCTATACTAGTGCACCCTACGTAACATATTTATGAATATGTGTGACATATGAAATATCAAGCAAAAGGGTTATCCATAGAGATAATTGGGTATCATAATCATTTCATAAAGAATAGAAAATTAGCATATCTTAAAGGTGTAACACCCCAGGTAAATAAAGAATATGACATTTTTATATTTATCCCTATTTGTGATTAAAATGTTAATATTAATTTAAAGGGAATGCTATGCTCTATGGATTACCCAACACGCAACAACGAGTTCATTTGAAATCTTATATTGCACTCTAATAATAAAATAATTTTATTTTAAATGGTAGTTAACACCTAGCCATTGTAATTTTGGGAATGAACATAACTAACTATAAAATGATTATATATGTTTGTCAAATATTTTTACTTTTTACAATAAATGTTAGAGGATTAAAAATGCGAATGAATCCAATTTTAAGCGTAAACATTCTAATATTTTTTAAAAGGCCGATTAACCGCCTTTTGATGGAGAACCTCTTTTAAATCCACTTTTTGAAATTTTTATGGGTTATATTTGAAACAACAAAATTCTTCTTTAGAATCGGGACATCAAAATTTACTTTGTGTGAATTTTTGTATTTTTTTTGATAAAGTCCATTTTTTCATGAATAGTGAAAAATGTTGTATTTTAATTCAAAAAATCATTTTAATCTAATTTATTTATATGATTAGATTATATTTTGATTTGGTTTGAAGTGAAATTTGAATATATTTTTACTATTTAATCCAATTGTGGTCATTGGAATTAACTTCACTTTAAAATTGGACTTAAACTAGTGTCAATCTTTTAATATATATTATTTCTTAAAAACACGCCATTTGTTTTGAAAGAGGGAATTAATTATTAAATTAATTAATGAAACTTATATGTTTTGAATTTTTTAAAATATACATCATTTTTTGAATTCGAAATATCAAATATAGCATAGGGTAAATTTTTGGTATTTTTCTGAAAAACTTCAATTTTAGATGAATAGTGAAACCACTAAGTGGTAGTTTAAAAACTGATTTTACATTTAAATGAATCTTTACCACTTCTGTGATTTGAATTTCAAAAATCCAACATGCATGGTTGTCATTAGGGTGTAAAATGTGGTTCAATGGTATTAAAATAATTTTTTAGTGAATAATAACTTTTAAGTTTTAATCGTGATTAGAGGTAATTAGTGTAATTTAAGGTAATAATATTGTTTTAATAATATGAAATGTCCTTGACACATGTCCTCACATTTGGCATAATGCTCTTCAAGAAACCCTTTCGGTTCAAACCAAGAGGAGTTACCCGATTTAAAGGTAAAGTCTTCCCTAATGTTCTTTTTGTTTTATTCTGCTTCTCCAACCCCCTAAAATTTTGTTATTACTTTATTTTGTAACAAAGAAAGTATCTTAAATATACCTTTATGTTGTTATAAGAAGTATTAAAGCTACACTTACACACACATCCGTCTAATAGTTAAAGAACATACTGTTTCTGGGGATGGCGAATTACTGCCTCACGAAATGATGATTGTTCAATATTTTTTTAACACCTTTAAAGGTGGCCATTATAATGTCAATGTATTTTATATATGATATATATGGTATTTATTTTTTCTATATGATTCTTTATTTTATATTTAAATCATACCGTTATTCTTTGCATGTTGTGAAAATGCGATAATTTCGTATGAGGAAGTGTGGACTACCGCCCCCTCAAGTGATGTGACTCGTTCATGCAATACATGGAATGTATAAAGAATAAAATTAATGAACATACATGACCTATATAAAATATATATCATACTGTAATTATAATATATATATATATATCTTTCATTTAGTTTTAATTCCATTAATATGACAAAAAAATGAAAGTAGCGTTCATGCGTACGTACGGCCTACCGTCTCCATGAACGGTGATTTTCATCTACAAATGTTATGGAATAGTATAAAACAAATATTTACTGGATATATATGATATTTTAATCATTAATAATATTCTGGAAATGATTTACTTATAACTACATGGGCAATCATTTTCAAACAAGTTCATTTTTGACTCATGTACCAAACATTGGAAAAAATGTCTGATATGAACTAAAATTTTTAATCAATTATTATAACATTATAATATGTGATATTTTATGAATAATGATCTTTAAAGGAGTTCCCCAGGAAATTATAAATTGATCAAAGATTATTATTCAAGAATATAAAAAAACGAACAAGACAAGTCGGACATGAGGTAAGGGATCATACCCCTCTCTTTCTTGTTAAGTACACTATTTTATGTCATTCCTTTTAAGCTCATAATTCTTATTATTTGGATATTATTTTATATTGATATTAATATAATTTTTATTTTCATTTGATTAGAGACCCTATTTTCTCTCAGCAATTCATTTTGGAAGTTTTTAGTGGCGCCGTTAGGCTGCCAAATTTTCGTAAGAGATCCAACCTCTCTCTTTCTTTTTAAGTACTATCCTTTATGTAACTTCTTTTAAGCTCCTATTTGTTATGTTGGGGGATGTTACATTATATTTCACTTGCTATAAATTTTATTTTAATATGATTACAGACCCTATTTGATCTCATGAATCCATTTTTTGGATGTTTTAGGTGGCGTCTTTAGGCTGCCGAGTTTTCGTAAGGGATTTTTCATCTCACTTTTATTCCCGTGAGATTTATGCTAAATTTTCCACCATTTCCTTTGAGTGGTGTATGTACTACCCATTATTATACTCTTTGTGTAATATAATCTCATTTATGGGTATTTACATATTCATTGTATGACTATTCTTCAATGGGGTGTACGTTTCGAAAGTTACCCAAATCGGTAAGGGGACCTTTCACCCTCCTATTCTTTAAAAAGACTTATTGTGTTATGTCTTTTTAATTACGTATTATTATGTTGGGATATGTTCTTATATATCCTTATTGCTGTAAATTTAATGTATAAGTGATGAGATACCCTTTTTATATCTCATCAGCTCATTTTCTAAATTTTGAAGTGACGCCGTTAGGCTGTCGAATTTTTGCAAGGGAAATTCTTAACCCAATTTTGATTCATTGGGATAAACTGGTACTACTTGAATATGTCGTTCTATGAATATGTGTGAATAACCTAAGATTGTTTTACACTTCATATCCACTTATATTTGCTGTATTCTTTTGTCACACATAATTATTTAATTGATTTATCCTTAATCCAAGATATCGTCTTTGTAAGGGACTTCATCTCAATCTTCTTTCATTGAGGCATATTTTGTTCTAATACAAGGCTTTATTTTATACGGTGTATAAACCCCTTTGACTTATAATTTTACACAAAAGTAATATTTTTCTACGAAGCATTTTATTAAATGACAAGAAGGAATGTTTCTTTTAACGTACGCGGTGACAACGACCTTTTCCGCCGCCGCGATTATTATTTTCTCTTTGGCTTCCTCAACATGCCGTAATATTTTTTAAAATGAAATAAATACCATATACTCTATTATGTATTTTGGTATTGAAAATGGTTTTTATAATGGATTTGTTATGTCAACATATTTAAGTGATATATTGTGATCAAAGTGTGGAAAGGTTTTCTTTCCATTATATTTGTTTTATGACTTATGACTTTATAATGGTACTTGGACATTTGACAGGTGGTTATGTGATAAACCATATGACGTGTGGGGCTGTGAATACCAGGATTGGTGGTTACATTATAACATACAATGCCTTGGGTATGGAAGTCGGTCGTATGGCTATTTCATTAAGTGATATGTTTGGAAGTCGACCGGATAGTTATTCCACATTAGTATGTTTATGTCCCAAGTTGCCTTTATATGTTATGTGTTCTTTATATGGGTTTTATAGTAATATTATGATTACAAAAGGGTAAGTAATAATCTTTTATTCATTTAAGAGTTTATGCTAATTCATAAAGGCGAAAAGTATTACTTTGATAAATAATTAATGGTTTACTTGTTGTTTTGAAAAACTAACAGTTTTCCTTCTTTGTGTATCCCTTACTGAGCTTTTTATTCTCATCCCATGTTTTTTTGAAATGTTTTTCATAGGACATTAAGTTGAATAGGGTCAAGGATGGGATCAACGAAATGTCAGGTTGTCTAAAACATAGAACTAGACATGTTTTTTTAAGAGTTTTTATTTTATTGAAACATAGAAAAAGTGTCTACTTTGTAATATTTTGAGATGTAATAGTTATGTCCTAATTCTCTAAAACTCTAAACCATGAAAATATCATCCATGTGAATTATTAATTTAATTCAATATTAAGTAAAGTTTAAGGTCGGGGACTTATAAAAGGTGTCCATGAATGAATGAATTTCATTCATACATGTAAATTCATAAAAATAAATAGGAATATAACAAGAGAATTGATTTTTAACTGAATTTAAAACATTGAAAAATAATTTGGAAGAACCTTCAGAAACTATCTACTTTAGTGTGTATTAAAGGAAATTATTAAAGAGTCATTAACTAAGGAAAATGTATAATTATTTTAGTAAATCCATATATGAACAAGGATAGTTTTTAATGATAAAAAAAGTTATATTATTAAAATAATGGGAGAATAAAATAGATTATGGATCATATATTAAAATGGATAATAAATTTTGAAGTTTCCTTTAATTGGGCTTTTTATCGGGAAGAATTGGGAAGGAAACCATTTTTTAAAACATGTATTTTCCCATAAAAGAAGGATGATATGATTTGGATACATTATTTTAGAATAAATAAAACAATTTAGATGATTTAAATAAAAATAAATAAGAATTTCATTGGGGTAAATATAGGTAAAGTTTAACTTGAAGGAAAAAAATAGAGGTTTCTAAAGAATGCCTTACCTTTTGTCTGAAAGTTTTCTGCACATGATCTTAATATAGTGGATAATAAAATTAAATCCATTAATTAATTCATACATAACCTGTTATACAATTATTTTATTTTTTATAATTTTACTAAATTCATTTATTCCCTTTTTTATGATTTATGAGATAAAATTTTATTGTTCGGGGGAATTCGTTTCTTTGGTTATCATGATCAGTTTACTTGTTTACATGTATGAAAAATAATATAAAATGAGAATAGTTGACTGAAATTGAAATTATATGTTATTAATGAAATTATATAATATTAAATGGTCTTATATATAATGTTTTCTAGGTGTTATGATGATACATTAGATAAAACATTCATGATAACAATTTATATTATTTTGGTGTTTTTTCGATAATCATGATCTAGTTTTGTTTCATTATTTTTTACTATGTCTAAAAGATTGTTTCAGAACATATAAATGGTTACAAAAGAAATTTTAAATTCTATACAAACCATTATAATTGTTTTATTTCTATCCTTGAAGCAACTAAATGAAAATGAAAACATGTCATTCTCGAAGGTGGTGAATCCACACCTCATAGAGGATATTTAATTTTTAGAATAAAAGGAAGTACATAAGAGACTAGATTGTGGATTTTCCATTAACATAATAACATTACAGTATATATATGAAACTAATGATTTCTACCATATTTTTATAGAGAATTTGGGGAGAGTATAATAAATGAAAATAACGTGAAATGAAAATAAAGAAACAAAAAGAGGATTTTACCACTAAAAAATATTCTCCATGAGAACCTACTTAGGGAAATTGGTTTTGGTATTTTGTTGAGAACAAAACCTCCTAGAACTGAGGAACAATATTTTAAAGAGTATTGGGAATAATTTTTACAAGCTTCAAGGCATAATAGGTGTGAGGAGAAGAGGCGGTGAGGGGTGGTATTTATTTTGGAGGAGATAGGTGTTTTTTGATTATTTTATTCATTTATTTATTATTTTGTCTGAAGACATTGAATTATGTTAATTTTTCTTCATATTTGCATATGAGTTCAAAATAATGGTTCCAAAATCATCAATACAGAAACCATTACTCACTAGATCATGTATGTAGCATATACTGTAAATTACCGTATTTCATATTCACAATAAATTCAACAATTTTAGAAAAATCCAAAAAATTTACGCTAACCATTATTAGATGTGTAGAATTCAAAAATGGGATCCATTATATGAAAATAATTTTCAATATATGAGAAATTTAAATTTTAATTAAAATCATCATTTTTAAAAAAACCAATTTTAAATTTATATCTAATTTCTTGACACTTTAAAAAATTAATTATGGTCTCCTAAAATTATCTTATAATCATAAGAAAACAATGTATTATTTTTATGTATTTTATGAAAATAAAATTTTATTTATATCATTATATTAATTAAAAAATTGTAAATAAAAATGTGTGGTTTATAAAAATACAAGTAATTAATTTATCATTTTCAAAACATTTATTTACTTATACTTTGATATAATTATATCCTATTTTCATTTATAAGATTCCTCAATTTTATTTAAACATTAACTGGTGAGTTTACAATTCTATTGGATGGATTACTATTCTTAAGTGTAATATTTCTATTCTAAAGTGGAATTTATTATTCTATCGGTATAGGTTGCTCAATTTCTAGAAATGACTCTTGTTTCATTAATTATTCATTTATAAAGTTTTTATTGTGTTATCTATGTGATTTTATGTGATTTATATGATAAGAAATAATTAATATAATGGAAAATTTTGATTGGTAGAATTATGTTTAATTACAACTGAGTCATCGTAAGATGTTATGGCATTAATCGTTTACTATCTAGAGATGCCTCCAGAGTAGAGGGTGAGAATCACCACCTACATGTTACATAATTACACCATGCACTAGTGGGATGTCATCTCTCAGGCTGAGATTCTTCAAGGTATGGTATGAGAAGAAAATTATACAATATTCTATGACCACTTCTTCCCTCATACCCTGAGTGAAGACCATTCAAGGGAGTTCATACATCTTCAGCTGGGCTCTATGACCGTGCTTGAGTATTTTTCTCACCTCATCGAGCTCCATCAGTTTTCTCCTTCTCTAACTGATAATTATTTGATGACTATGACATTTATTGACTAAGGTTCGATGTATTCTATCTTCTTGTAGGTGAATATATTCTATTTGACTACTATTAAATAGATTTTCATCCAACCACTTATTATAGAACTGAATCATAGATGGGTTGAAAATATTAATCAAGGAAGTTCGGTTCTAAGGGGGAGATGGTTGTTCTAGAATTTAGAGGAACTATTTTGAGGGTTTTCATGGGGGTGGTTCCAAACAAGTGACACATAATGGCTCTATATTATGACATAAGTGCATCAAGCTGGGACATAAGAAGCCTCATTGCACAAGAAACCTGATTGAGTGTTGAGATTGTAGTAGGATGTGTCAACTTTAGCACTTCAGCAAATATTTTCTACCAGCATCCAATGGGAGAGGATCTGTACTAAAACATCTATCAGGTATGGTATATGTGACTCCACATAAGCTGAGATTTGTTCCTCTAATAGCTGATATGTCTATCGTAGTAGTTTCCATGGTTGGGTTTTTCAGGCTTTAGAGCATCATCTTCAGCTAAATGGATCTTCTCAAGCTATCCATGCAGAATCTCAAGCCTGTAGTTTAGGATATAATTTTTTTGTGTGTATAAATTTCCATAAGAGAAAATTCATGGACAACCTGTGATTATATGTAATATCCTAGAGGACTCTACTTTAGTTTCTTCCATTTATATTACAGGTTCATCACCCTCTTTTATATCTTATACAGTTGTGGAAAGTCCTAGAATTGCAATTAAGTACTACTATGATGTCATGTCTCTTAACATGAAGTTATGGGATATAATAGAGGGTATGTTATAGTATTAAGATTTCTCCTTTTAAATAGGTGGGTTTTGTTTCTTCTATAGTATCAATATTCATTATATGACCATCTTTGACATCATTCTCAGTATGGACTAGCTTGTTCCTTATTGAGACCAAGTGGATTTCTATCACTGCCAAGTGTCTATCACATCACATGAGGGAAATGTGTATATCCATAAGTGTGTATGGGAAATCCATGAATTCCATGATATACCCAAGAGTGTTGGACTATGTAGAGTGACAACTCAGTTGGCGAGTCTCCTTATGAGTGAACAAGGAATGCAACATGTGGTATTCCATCCTATTGTGGATCGTTTCAGGGAAATCTTCCAAGATGATATTTCTTTCTTACCTCTTAAAAGAGAGGTTGATTTCACTATCGATCTGATTCTAGGTGATGCACCTTTATCAATTCCTCCATATATTATGTCACCTATAGAGCTCCAGGAACACATGAAGAATCTTGATGGACTAAAGGTGAAGTAGTTCATATGACTGGACACATCACCATGAGGTTTACCAATCCTTTTTTTAAAAAAGGTTGATGGTAACCTATGAATGTTTGTGGACTACAATAGATTGAACAAGATTACGATGAAGAACTGGTATCCACTAATTTTTTTAGATTTACTCTTCAGCCTATTCAATGTAGAAATTGTTTTATCTAACATCGATTTGAGGTTGGGATACCATCAGGTGCATGTAAGGAAATAAAACATACCACAGAAAAACTTTTGAAGCATGTACGGCTTGTATGAGTATTTGGTTATGTGGTTCAGTCTGAAAAATATGTTGGCAGTATTCAAGGAGATTATGAATTTGTTTTTCCACTCATATCTTGATTCATTTGCGGTGTTCTTTATATATGAAATCTTAGATTATTCAAACAACATAAATGACCATGAAATTAATCTTCAGATTGTTCTATGTACAATTAGTGGTCACTAATGATATTTAAATATTACTACATGAGACTTTTGGATCAATAATTGTCACTTCTTGGGTTATATCAAATATGAGGAATACATATTATTCGACCAAAAGATGGTTCGTTCCGTGTTTTTTCTAGGAGGATCCCCAGATTGTATTTGATATATAACGTTTCTTAGGGATGGTAAGCTATTATAACTGATTCATCCTGGATGTTTACCGCTTACTAATTCCTCTTATAAAATTGAATAATAATGGTATACAGTTCATTTTTTTATTCCTATGAGAAATATTTTCAGGACATAAAGGGAATACCCCTTCAGTGCTGATCCTAATCCTACCGAAGCCAGGAGGTAGTTATACAGTCCTTTTGGATTCATCATGTATTCGGATTAGTGTAGTTCTAATGAAAGGTGATCAATTTTTGGAATATAGCTCATGTAAGCTAAGACTGAATCAAATCATGGATAGGTAGGTAGTGAGAAATATGTCTTATATTTATTGTCTATGGAGACCTCTGGAGTTCGAGGTAAGACATCGGGTCTTCCAACGCGTTTTCCTAGTTTGGGTCATAGAAGAAATAGGAGATAGGGCATTTTATCACCTCGATATGTTGGGTCTTTCGAAACAATGGAGAGGGTCCTCCTAGTACCCTATTAGTTTATGTTAACATAAAGGTCCTATTAAATTCACAATTTCATCCATGTATCATAAATTCTATAGTGTCATCTTGACTAGTCTCATTCATTCGATCGAGAAGATATTGAGCTTTAGGAAGATGCATCTGTGGAGGAGAATCTTATGTATATTGTTTATCATAAGACAATGGCTCTAGGACATGGATTAGTTCCCATATTCCATGTGCTATGGAAATATGATCACATACATGATGAGACTTGGGAGTGGGAGGCCGATGTTTGTTCGTAGTGGTCAGTGATTTTATCAGAAGATGTTTTACCTCCCATGAAAGAGAAATGGAGGGACGAGTTGTCTTAATGATGGGAAGTTGTAACATGTTGTCTTTTCTCGAAGGTACAAACCATTAATTTTACACTTAAATTACTTAAAATGACCCATATTACAATTCCTAATTATGTAAATAAGGAATTTGGGGTCTCTGTTACTATTTTGGATCCCGATGTCCATTTAGTTTGATAAAAAGATTGGTCCTCATGGTTAGTAGAAACCATGCCTCCCAGCCTGCACAGTTTCCTTAAATCGTGCTGTTATAGATTATGGGGTGTTGGGGGGCCACACATTTTTTCTTCAACCTTATGACACCCGGAGCATGACCATGCCGTGTTGCCGAGGTTTGGAACAATTTATTTTTTCATGGTTCACACATGGTTAGTTAAACCATGAACCTAAACATATGTGGTTACCCTTTAAAGCAGTGTCTTAGTGCATGGTTGGAAAATGGATTGGCCAACTATGCATCCAAACCATGGACCCCTGTTTTATGGGTCAAATACTAATTTTCCCATATGTAATTCTTTTAAATCAATTTCATTTTACTCCCTTATTTCGAAAGTGGTATATCCATCCTCTTCCAAGAATGAATTTCTTCCTCCCCTCTCTACATGGTTTGATTTACTCCTTCATCTAGAAACCAAATCCCTCACCATCAAAAGATATGGAAATCCCTCAGTAACCTCTTCCTTCATCTCCATTCCATTCCAAGGTTCCTCCTTCATCTATTGTAAAATTTTGGCGTGACCATTTTTTACCTATTTTTAGGATGTTGGGAGAATCCTTCAATTTCTCCAATTCTAAGTCAATTACGTCCTCTATAATGGAGGAGTGGAGATATACTATATCAAGGTACTTTGTCTAGGTATTTCCTACTCATTTTATCAATTTTTAAATAATGTGTCTTTGTAAAACTCACCCGAACATTTCCATGATGCTTCAAATATGGTAAATAAATTAGATAAATTGGTTTCCTGTGTCCATTTTGAACTTACCATATGGTGAAAACCATCCTTTAGGTCTTATCTTTATTATTTGACATCCCACGGTTGTTCTTACCTTGAATAAAGTTTTTCTCATTCTTAAAAGTGATGAACAAATTGTGTGTGTGTGTGTTGGACATTGGTTGAATTCCATAATTTCATAACTTAAATTGAGATAAATCAATAGGCCTTGAGTTATCCAAAATATATTGATCCTTAAGATAATATTCTATGTCCATTCTTCATTTCTTATGCACATTTTTGGGATTCCTTTTTTATTTCCTTATATAATTTCTTTACATTTATTCCACGATGACTGCCTGATACTTGATCTTTCTTTCTTAGCCCCTTATGACTTGTTTCATATATCATTCATATTGATTTATACCAAAGTTCATTAGATTATATAATATAAATTTTCTAGTTAGTATATTATGATATTAATGTTTTTATTGATTGAATGATATTTTATTTGATAGGCCTTATGATATGTGCTTTTGTTTTTATGCATCACCTACTACGAGCTGGGAGAGAACAGAAGTCCCGTTTTAAGAGCACCATGAATGGACATTCCAAGTTCGTTTGGATCTACAGGACATGTCTGAACTGATACATTGGATTACATTTTATAGGCTCTCTGGGAAGATTATACATTCTCATTTGTGACACTAGTTCCCTAGGGTAGAAACCAAGGATGGACCTATTTAGAAATATGGCTACACCATGACTTAGGTGATACCCTGTCCCCTATGTGAGATACATGGTATAGAATAAGAGACATCATTTCAAGAGTGATTAAATGATATCCATTATGTTTTTCCTTGGAAGGTATTGGTGGGATTGGTAATATCAATATGTCTTGTAGTGACCCTTGGTATTCAGTATAGATCACCTTGGAAGGGCTAGGGACTCCACCATTAGATTTTGTGGCATGTTTTCTTTTATGATATGTGATGAGACATAATTGTATTATGATCATGCTATTGTGTTGTCATCAAGTTCTAGAGAGATATTTTTTTGGATTCTATTATATTAGTATAATACCTTATTAACCCATTTTGGGTGTGAGATGGATAGTCCATTGTTGTTGAATATTAATTTGTATCTGAGAAGATAGGTTGAGGTCTACCTTTAGTGTTGAGTGGGAACATTAGTCAGTATGTGTATGGCCAACATTCAAGGGATTTCAATATATTACCAACCATTTGGAGAGTATAGATAAGGTCATTATGGACGTTATATTTTTTAGTTTTCTATAATATAAGAATATCATGTGAATGTTCTTTTTAATTTTATTGGGTTTACTTTCTTGAGATATTTATTCCCACCATAACAAGCTTTCCACGACCATACCAATATTTTCTATAATTTATTGGTTATCCAGCTAAAATTCAGGTGTTGATGGTTTATTTAGGAGACCTATTATAGTATTGTCTTATCATGTAAAACATTACATACATGACTGGTTGAAATAAGTAATTTTCTCTTTGTCAAACTTAGGTTTTATTAGCCTCGTCTTTGGTATCATGAGAAGGGTATTTAGTGAGCATCATTCAAGCATCACAATGATGTTGGAATATGGAATTCCCCTTTTGGGTTCATGAGAACCATTGATCATTTATAATATTATTGTATATAAATTATATTAATTAATAGAGTTAATCGAATATTTAATGTTCTTCTTGTTTTACTTTGAGAGAATCAATTGTGAAGTGAACTCCTCGGGTGAATGATTTAGATGTGATAATTCTGTGTTCTCAGTGAACATTATCTAAAAGGATAGTTTATTTATTGAACTTTATATAGTTTTATTAACTAATATATTATGAGGTTATATTATAAAAATGGTATTTTGTTAGTTGACTACCTTATCAAGAACTCCAGTTAAGTAGATGGAGGAGATACCTAGAAATAAATCATTCGTTTAGCTATTTACAATAGAAGAGTTAAGTGTAGTGTGTTTTTCCTTGATTTAGGTGAGCCTAAATATTTTTGAGTGAGGTATGGGTCCTTGGTGGGGTTTTCACTAAAAAATATTTTCCATCAACTTTTTTTGGAATTTATAATACAATCATCATCCATAAAACACAAGTTCATTATCGACTGAAAGTTATCTTTCTTCATGAAGAAGATGAAAATTTTAACTCTATATACCACATTATTTCACCAATAATTAGTTATATGGATTCATACATGACCTAGTCTGGTGAAATGATTATGAGAGCCTCCCACTATTAGTAGGTGATGTATTTTTTCTATTTCTAGTTATACGGGTTGTCAAAACTATAACCGTCTAGAAATGATTTAGCCTCACAAAAAAACTAATATGAAGTAAACATATATACAAGTTTGTATATCATTTAATTTTCATATATTTTAATTCAATTGGATACAAAATATATTCTGATATTAAATGTTATAGTTATTTTATACTAAAATTTGATTTTAGCACGAAGAGAAAAATGTAAAATGGGATATTCCCATGATATAAGATTTCACAAAATACCTTCATGACTACATAAATCCTTAAAAACTATGTTAATCCTTATCAACTGGGAATAATTTTTGATGTTTATTTGGGATCCCTCTATGGCCACACAGAACCTTCATAGTCGACCATCATTTGTAATCAGGACATTATAATTTTTCAAACATAAGTGGAATCTTCATAGACCGGAAGTCACACATGGTGTGTTGATGGGATTCCTTCATGTTCATGTTATCTCTTCATGAATGAATTCATTCCTGAATATATAATGAAAATTAATTCTTTAAAATATTCTCTTTTTATGAATAAAGTTATTTTTCTTGTACCCACACAGATTTTTTTGTGTTCATGTACTCCCTTCATGAATAAAGCCATTTATGGAGAACGAAACTAGATTCCTTTGCAAAAACATTCTCCCTTCACGTCTATAGTTCATTTGTGACTAACCAATATAGATTCTCATGGTCACTTGATTAGTTCATGAATACCATTCTTGGTAAGGTGTTACATATAAATACTTGGAACACACTTCCAGAACGAGGTAAAACATTGATACATTGAGATTTAGAGAATTCAAAAATGATCAATTTGAAATGAATTAACATTTATTAAATCTAAAACTCATCTAATTTACCATGTTTTAGTGAGAGAAGAATAATTTAAGTGAATCATAAAATATCTTTGTGATAATGGTCCCACAACATATAAATTTCATTGATCCATCCATAAATGTACAAAATGAACTACTCCCATGATGTTATCTTTATGATGTATTCCCACAATGATCACTTCATAAAGGATACCCATGAAGAAATATTCATGAAAGAATACCACAAATCCGACTTCACAAAGTATCTCCATGAGGACCCCATCATTAAAGACTCCCCCAATGTACAGTTTGTGAAGGACTCCCACAATGACCCCTTCACGAAGGACTCATGTCAATCTCACTTCACAAATAAATATAGAAAAGGCCCATTCACAAAAGAATCCCACAAATACCACTTCAAAATTGAATCCTATGAATACCCCTTTGTGGAAGGATACTCTCATAAACACATTCATGAGAAAACATTACTTAACCAAGGCCCTTTTTGAATCATTCTCCCATCATGTAGAACTGTAATGCTATGTGGAGTGGAGGGTTTACTAAGGTGTACACCAACATCTTCCCAATGGTCCATGACTATGAATCATCGGACCTATGCTAGGTTACATCATTATTAAAAACGATTATGGGTAAGTAGGTATATTTCATATGCTTTCCTCCTAATGGGTCATTTACCTAGTTTGAATTAAACTAAATGACCTCATTGGTTCATTTCTATTGGTTAAAATTCTAAAAAGACTATATCCATCAAGGGAATTCTACTAGGGGTAATCCCAAACATTTGCATTATTCATTCCTCATCTATTTACAATGAGACAGAAGTTTATGATACTATATATGGGACTCCTTCTTTGTGTAAGCCCTCACCATACCTTCTCTGTCTAGTTACTAACAAACAAAATGACTCAAAAAGTGATATCCATGTGTAATCCCTACAGAGACTCATATTGTATACCCTTTAATGAAATATTTCTCTTTGTTGCATTACTTTTAAATTCATGATAAATATCCTTAATAAATGAAACTAAACTGTATGGAACGGTCTAATAAATGATCATAAAATATATAACTTTAGATACATGGGTTTTGATTCTATCTCTACCAAGATACTTTGGAAACCTCTTGAAGTTCAATCCCAACATTACCATTATCAAAACTACCTATAGTGTGGTGGTCCCTCCAATCATGGCTTCATTTATTGATAAAATCAATCTTTCTTGAATGTACTCATTAAATGTTAAACTGTGGACACCCTTATTTGAAGAGTATAAATGGACCAATATTCTTTCTAAAGATGAGCCATAAATACCTCTCGTGACAAGACATGAATTCCTCTAGGGATTCTGTAGGTATAACTTATGTAATTATCACAATATTGATATAAAATGAGAATAGGATAACTTATTATTACTTATGTGGCATTCATAATATTTCATCAAGATCTGATATGATGAAGAGAAAATGGAATCCTATTAGGTGTAATCCTAAACCACATCCTATCATACCTAGTTTCTTATAGAGATGATGATACATTAGGGATATTCATACAAAATCCCCACTCAGTTTCTTATAGTCACACCATTTATGAAAGATGCATACAAACATGGCCTCTTACAATGTGCATTCCCCAAACATATCCTTCCTTGTCTATTTACCAAAGAATAGTATTAACAAAATAGGGTATCTGAATGTATAATCCATACTCCATCACTTACTGCCTCCCCTTTCTTGACACAAACATCATTTCTACATGATGTTACACATTATCGACAATTTTTAACGAATGACTTTAAATTGTGAAACCAAATCTAAATGGGTTCTAATTCATACTATAATTATAGGTATAGGACACCTCCATAAATGTAAATACCAAAACCCCATAGGTCATGGATAGATGACCATAAAAGTTAATTCACCTAGTTATGGATGCAAGAACATAAAATACACCATTATATTCTTTGTCACATGATCATAAAAGGTATTATGCATCAGGTTAAGTGAAACCAAACTATGTTTTCACTGACTTCATTCAAAGGGATACATAATAAGCCTATATCAGGGGATTGATCCCAACTCCAAATCACATTGTCCACCCTTTCGTAGGATCCCAATTTCTCACTGGATAGTGATTAATTACAGAGTGCATTCTTAAATGGTTTTAAATTATTTAGTGACCAAATAACATGATTATATGAGAGGTAGTGTAGTCCCCACATCTTGTTTCATCATAAATACATGTTCTTAGTAAAAGAAATCTCTTAAGAATAAATGGGGTTATTAATATAAACTATACAAAAACATGCCTTACAAATATAACATAGTTTTGAGTAGGAAATAATTCCCTAAAAAATGGTGGGATGATACCAAAATCCCATCCCCTAAACAAATACAAAGCCTAATGTTTTGTTATTAAAGTCCAAAAGAACACCATCCACTAGAATACTGGTCTATATAAACATTAAATGTTACCTACATGATGGAATATAATAAATAGTGGAGTTGGTATAACTGATCATTGATGTTCATTTTGTAGATACTCTAGATAAACATTGAAGTAGGTTTCTCTCTGAGTTACGATTTCTGTCCACCTATGTTCTGGTAGGTCTATTCTAGGGTATTTAGTAGATAGAGTTGGTTTATATGAATGGTTCAACACTATCAACTTTAGATGGTGGTAGAATATTTCACTAGTGATCTAAATGTTTGTTTCAAGGAAGCATGTGGTGGTTATTTTTGATTCATGATGTCCTCACTTGTCTCTTACAAGAAGAGAGACGAAATCCTATCATAGTTGTCTTCAATGGTGGATATGATCTTATTTATAGTAATACATGTATTTTTGTAGTTTTTTAATGGTAATGAAGGGATTGTGGTACTAAATTGGTGATATCCAAATGCATGGTATTGAAAACTGTAGTTTAGTGCCTTATTTTGTGATGATTAGTGGTTGAATAAAACCAGAAAGATCATATCCATAAGATATATAATGAGGTTAATATATAATATTTGGTTGATGAACATAGTGGAACGATTTGATTTGAAACAAGATTTCCCATGCAGTGGTTTATTGCAAACTCATTAAAGGCCAGAAGATTAAACCCCTATATGAGAGGCCTTCATTAAATAATACTATCCATGTTGTTTTGAATAGTTCATAGTTTTTTTGTGTTATAAGTATGAGTGAAATATATATGGAATATATATTTTTAGGATTCTTGGAAATATTTTGGTGATGTGAGCTAATGCTTTTTTAAAGGATCTTTCCCAAAATAGGCTTGTTCTGGTCCTTTCCTATGTGGATGTGGAAATCTATTGAAGGTAATCATAATGAAAGTATTAATAATAGAGTATTCTTTTATTATGTGCATTCATCTCAAGTTCAAAAAAGAACTTGAGCCTCTAATGGTATTTAATGCCTGGGTAAGGTAAGTTTGTTTCCACATGAGGTCAATTTTCTGGCTTTTTGTTTAATAGCTATAATTTTTGAATTTCTTTGGATAAAAATATTTAATTTTGGGGAGGATGTAGTGACTCATATTTTCCCTCAAACATGACTTGACTCATTCTTGAGTTTAAAAGTATCATATTTTTAAAAAGTAAAAAATGGTTAATTTACCCTTGAAAATGATCTTGGATTTTTTTTCTATAATTTTATTGGTCTCAGGACATGCTGTTTACCGTCTAGATGATTTTTAGTGATTTTTCAAGATATTTCACATTTAATGGATATTTAATAATTATTTAATAAATAAATACATAACACATACATGTAACTTGTGATATCTCATAATGAAATCTTAGATGAAAATACAAAAAATATGATTATGTCCACAGTGGGATGCTTCACTATGGAGAGGTATATTTATTTTCTCGGGTTTCAGATCCAAGGGAGAGTTATTTCAGGTATTTAGATTGAAATACCCAGTTATATTGATTTTCGATATAATTTCTCCATTTATCCTCCTTATCTAGGGCTTTTCATTATTTATATAATGAACCCTAGAGGGTGAGTTCTGTGTTTGGGATAAAAGAATCATTGAGGTGGGAACAAAATGGATCACATTATAAGGAATGATCAATATTAGTGACCCAATGTTGAATTTGATGTTAATGATGATTGAAACTTAATGCACCCATGTTTATTACAAGAGTTATGGATTTTCCTTATTTTATTACTCTATCTTCAAGTCACTTTTTTTTAAATTAATAATTTTTATTTTACTAACATAATTTATGATTCTTCTCATAACTACATGATTTCATTTATCAATATTATTTACCTTTTAATTTTCAAAAAGTGAATTCAATCATGGATTATTCTTACTGAACAAGTTTTCGGAACATACCACATTGTCACATTTATCATTTTTTTCTTGAACCTCCCTGTGGTTGATGATAAAAATTTCATGAATGGAATTTGTGGGTAGTTAGTATTACACCAACCAAAATTCCCAATTTCTCCCATTATCCACTTATATATCATGATAAATTATCATCTATAACCGTTGTAGTGCCCTATGGTACAATTTGGTTGAAATTAGATGGGGAAATGTACAACGGTGGGACTTGTATGAAAACATATGGATGAGGTCATGGTTTAGGGGTATTTTTGGAATGACATGGTGTAGGATGTCTTGGGTATTGGAGGAATTCGAGGTGGATGTCTGATATGAAATCAATAAAAATCAATGAATGGTGGAAATAGTGATAAAGTTGGTCAATGGAGGTGAATAAGTGATGTCGGATCATGTTGGTGATGCGTTGAGTGAGATTAGTGGTAGTCCCAGTGGTGGATGAATGAATCATGGGAAAAATTGCCTCTATAGGAGAAACAACACTATATACTGTATAGTTTAGGAAACATGCATTATGTAGGGATTCTTTCATTAGGGCTAGGGTTTTTGTTGTTTATAAGTATTACACGGTTTGTTAACCTTGTGAAAATGTTTTTTTTTCACTTTCCGATGATGAATATGGGTTGATAATGGATATAAATAGCAGGTGGGGTGTGACCATGGGTCACACTACATATTCATTAGAGATACATGAATTGAGGTGTACCTGAGTACAAGCCTAGAAAATCCCATAGACCTATACACCATGAGAATTGGTGGACATGCCACGTAGGATGAGACCTTATGGTTATAAACACTAGCAGGTTGTGTGTAGTCAAAAGTCACATGCAATGTTTGGAGTTACATGAATTTGGAGTATTACTAATAATGCAGTCCAACTATGAAACTTTGTAAATGAGTATTTAGCCACCCAAAAATTTTAATTTAAATACCAAGACCCATTTTTTATATTAATAACATTTCATAATCAAACCAAATATAGACCTTTGGTTTTTGGAAGATTTATAGAGGAATTATTGACTCATTTGACATCCTCACTTGCAAATTGAAGTGCCAATGATAGAGATTAACCCATATTATATGAGTGAAATCAGTCTTTATTTTGGAACCCCCTTCTCTTAAATTATCACCTTCTTGATTTTAATAAATCCATGTGTTTTTTATGGATTGAATCCTTTTTTGATGGATTATGATTATAGTTATTTCTTTATTTATTTATCTTCTTCACCTTCATCTCTTCATTGGAATTTCCCATGATGGGTGATTTTTTATTATTGATAAAGGTTGGTGGTTCTATAGTACATATTCAATATGATTGAAACCGTAATTTATTGATTGATGTTAAGTGAATTTAATACCTATTTTCTATTATTGTTATTAAAAATGATTAGATGATTGATTTCAAGGGAATGAATTTTTGAAATAAAACCCTATTCTGGTTGGTTTTGAGATATTCAATGATATTTTCGAAAACATGGAAACTAATCGAAATTGATTTTATAAAATGATTTTCATAATTATGTGAAAATGGATTTAAATAAAAATATATTTTAAGTGAATTAATTTGATAAAAAATCTATTATTTGTTATTTTTAAAATGAATTTCATGATTAAACATGAAATTGGGAATTTAAACAGTGAATGGTTAATTCATTTGAAATGATTTTTCCACAAAAATTTATTGATTTATGGATCGAAGGATGTATGATCCAGAGTAGTTAGTGGGTGATAGTATAATAAATATAGGACTCTAATTCCCTATAAATGGATTTACAATAAAAACCCTAATTAAACAATGTTCATAAAGATTTCCAATGATGGGTCCAAAGATGTGGAGTTGGGTGAATATTCTTGTGGATTAAGGTGGAAGGTTTTTTTGACTATAGGGATCTATAGTGATGGTAGATACTGGAGGAGTTCTTTTACACTTGTTGTATAGGGATTATGAGTCTCTATCTTGATGGATGTTTTGTATCCTTTTTAAATGAGGTACCATTTGGGTTTTCTTTCAAATTACTAGTGGTACTTTTATCCGTGAGGTGTATTTGGAATAACAAATCTATAATATTTCATCTTATATAGTATTATATTGATGGTTTATTTTGTGAAAAAACAATTCCTATAGAATTATTTATGATTTCAGGTTTCACTCGCCAACCTGTGGGAAGCGGGAACATCCATTAGCGTATCTATGGATCAGTTTGGGTGTCTTTGTACCATGGTATTGAAGCAATTTATATAGAAAATGTTATAAAATGAAGGTTTTATATATTTTCATGAAGCCCGTATATATTTTGATATTTCTTTATAGAAAAGATTTAGTATTTTAAAGAGTTGAGTAGAAATTAAGAGTGATTTTCCAGCTAGCTCTTATCATATTGAGCTTCAAGTCACCTTCAGTGTTTTGGAGAAGAATCACTAAGGAATAAAATGATATGATTATATTGGTTTCCCTTAATTTTTTTGAGTATATTTAAATGACAAAAGATTTAATTGTATTTGATGGAATTGTTATTCATATATCTCTTGATTGTGTAGATGACTTGAGTACCCTTTCTGATGTTTTTGTGTCACATTTTGATGGTGTATAATACCATTCCCCTTTCAAGAAAATTGAACACACCATAGGAGGGAGTTAACAATGGACCTTATAAAAATAATCCTCTAGTTGATCAGAACCTCATTAAGATATTAGTGTGTGCATTCCAATATTTGGGACTAGCACATGCACCCATTTCTATCCAGGATGTAGTGTGGAAACTCGAATGGATGAAGTTTGAGATCATGATCAGAAGATTTTTCTATAAAAAACAACACATTTACATGGAAAATATTATTCTCAACAAGTAGATGAATAGTTAAGAATATGGATGAACTTTCTGAGTAATTGGAAACACATTATTCAATAAATGTGATGTGTTCTACCTTCAAGCTGGAAGGTCCTCAAATAAGTTGGTGGGATTCAATGGTCTCAATGATGAATCATGAGGTCCTGGAGTGAAGTTACATTAAGTCTCTTTTCACAGATTAGTTATATCTAGAATATAAGTTTCTGGAAAGTTCTATGGATTTTTAATTCTCTAACAGGCTGACCATACCAAAACATAGTATTAAAATAGTTTCACGAAACTCATTCAATTCTATCAAGAGGTAGTAATTAATGACAAACTAAATGCATGAATATTTTAGATGGTCCCTTGATCTAATATTCAATATTATGATTTTATGATGAATCTCAACTCTAATTTATATGTACTGGACAGAGAATTGATTGATGAGCTTGACCTTGCTGGTAAGTTTGGGTTGGTGGGAGTTACCTTTATATCTTAGTGATTGTTTCGTTAGTTCCGTAAAAAGAGAGAAGAGGTGGGGGGAATCTCGTAGTAGATATTATTATCTAGACTCATCCATGCCACCTATGGTGTCCAATAGATTTCATTTTACATTCTTTTATTGTGGTAATTTTATTCATTTGAAGCAGGTTTATACTGAATATAAAAATATCTATAATTATTATGGTCATTTAGGACATCTATAAAAGTTTTACCATTTGTTTTCTACCATTAAAAATGGAACAAACACATCAGAACCAAAATATAATGAATTGAAATTATATTCTTCATGAAATTTGGGGTTTTATCCACATGAATATGGAATAAAGAATCTTCATATAGTGGCAGGGTCTCCAATGGAAGATAATGAGGGTCCAAAGATACTGATAGGTACCATAACTATAGATTTATCTTTATTAACTTATTTATTTGTAAATAGTGAATATTATTCATTCATATCAACTCTTATATTGTTTTTTCTAAACCTTTCTATGAATATTATGCTTTATGGGATATATATATCTATGACCCTTGGAATGAAGATAGAGTATGTTCTAAAGTGACTTTATTGAGTTTTTTCTTGTCATAAATGATGATCACATGGGATTTTCTGATTATCAAAATGTACTCTATATATGAAATTATGGAGATGAATTTATTGATTTCCCATAAATCACATATTTCATGTTATATTTGGTTGGTCTCATTTACTATTCCCGATGGGGAGTGTTGTTTTCTCAAGGGACAATGGGACCGAAGGTCAAGTAGATCCAAACCACCGATTTTGGAGTTATGTAGGGATATATCAATGATTTTTCACTTAGATCAAGAATCATTGAGTGGTGATCTTCCTATATTAGTCATCGAGATTCCTGACATATTTTAATCGGATTTTTCATATTTACCACATATAAGGTAAGTTGAAATTTTTATTGACTTGGTACCAAGTACCTAACCTATCTCTATTCTTTCTAAATATATGACATCAATGGAATTGAAAAAGGTAAATAATCGGTTGGATGATTTTTTTGATAAATTGATCATATTCTTGAGTGTGTTTCCTTGGGTGGTGGCTATTATTTTTGAAAATAAATATTATGGGACAATTTTCTATTGTAATTATTAAAAAAACTCCACTAAGTTATGGTAAATAACATGAATCTATTTTAATGGATTGAATATTTGTTAAACCAATTATAGGGGTGATGTGTCTCTTGAAGATTGATCTTTGGTTTCATTACCACCAGTTGAGATTCAATGAATCTGAAATTCTGAATACTTCCTTCTAGAGTAGGTATAAAAATATAGGGTAACTTATTATTCTTTTTTTCTAAGTAATAATCCAATAGTTTTTATGGTGTTGATGAACACAATATTCCATGAACATAAATATTCTTTCATAGTATTTTTTTGATGAAATCTTGGTTTAATATAAAACCAAGTAAGATCATCCACATCATCAGAGAGAAATTATATAAATTTTTAGCGATCATTCAATTTATGCCAAGCTATAAAAGTATGATTTCTGGATTCAGGAGATGATGTTATTGGGACATGTGGTCACAGAACATGGTATTATATTTGATCTTGAGAACATGAAGGATGTTATGACATGGAAACAAACACTCAATGTTTTTAAAATTTTAAGATTCTTAGGTTTAGCAGTGTACTACCACTGGTTCGTTAAAAATTTATCAAAGTTTGTTTATCCAATGGATGCTTTCACTTGTAAAGAGAAAGGCTTGTGTGGGATTCCATGTGTGAGAGTTATTTCGATAATTTGAAGTTCCTTTTTAATTATGTTATATTTTTTACTCTTCCAAAGGCTGGTCATAGATATTCTATATTTTTTATTCATCTGGTTTGAGTTTGGGTTGTGTTCTCATGCACAGTGATCATGTGGTGGCCTATGGTTCCAAAAATATTAGGTCACATGAGAAAAATTATTTGACTCATGGATTTTATCTTGCAACTATATTGAAAAAACATAATATATGGTGACATTACCTTTTAGGAGAACAGTTCTCCATCTATTATGATAAAAAATTATTTATTTTTATCTATTTGAAAACATATTTGAATCTATGATAAATTCATTTGGTTGATCATCTATAGTATTATGATTTTGACATTTCCTACACACCTAGAAAGAGGAATTTTATTGTTGGTTCCTTTATTTTGAAATTTACAAGCCAAATAATGAATGAATCATTGACATCATGGAATATAAAATATCTCTTTTCTCGTATTCATTTCGTATTTCATGAAAATGTGTCTGAGGTTATCTTGGAAATAGTGAAACTATCCTCCTCTATTATCAAGAAGATTCATTAGGCACTACATATTAATGATGAGTTTTTTATCATTATCTGACAATGTGGACTTGTTGTGACCTGTCATGTCTATGATTAGGTGATTCTAGAATCAAGGAGGCATGGTGCAGTTCTCAATGCATGGTTTGGATTTTATGAATTTTGATCGTTTGACCAGGATGACAACGTTGTGGTGGCTGGAAACCGGTTACAATATTATTTAATTTCAAATCATCTTTAGTGCGATGTGAAGGTTTTAGGTTTTGTCATATTTTTACTGTGAATTATGCTGATTTTTTATTTTGTAAAGGTTCACACTTATCCTCAAAAGTGTTTTTATAAAATGTAAAAAATGGTTTTATCGGAGAATTATTATAGCATTATGGACTCTCTTTATGGTTGGGAAACTATTTTTTTATAGTTTTTTATCTTATAAAGATATCTTATCTTCTTATAACTTGTATGTCATTTTTATAGCTATCTACAATTCATGGTCGTGCATAAGAAACCTTTGGGTTTATATTAAACCCCTTCCTGTTCTGACATAGAAGTGGGATATAATTTCTATGGAATTTTTTGTTTGGGTTTTGCGTAACCCTATAGGGAGTAATTTCACATGGTAGGTTTTTGATAGACTAAAAAAATTTTGTACACATTATACCACCACCCCATTATATAACTAAATTTGATGACCTTGTATGGATTTATATTCAAGATAATGTCATCTTGTATAGATTTATATCCATTTTAGTTTATGATAGGGATCCTGAGTTCACTACTCATTTTTTGGAGAGGCCTCAATGAGGGAATGGGATCCCATGTTATATTAATTGTGATATATCATCCACAGATGGATGGGTATATAGAATAATCTATAAAGATCTCGAAGGGAATGATTCATGCTTTCATTTTCAACATTGGTGGATCTTGGGATATCCACTTGGTACTGGATGAGTTTCCCTATAAAAGTAGTTACTAGTTGGAAATCAAAATGGCTCTTTTTAGGCCCTTGAATGATATACCTTGTAAATATTTTTCATGTTGTTCATGCATTCAAGAAGCTTCCTTCTTTGGACGTAGTTTGGTTTAAGAGATGAAATCAAAGATTCCATTGATTTATTAGATATCGGTGATAGAATAGGGTCGATGTAAATCCAATATTAATTTCATAAATGACCATTAGTATTTTCATTTGATGAAATTTTTTTTATGGTATCAAATCAGTTGGGTTTCTGATTACTTGGGAAATAGGGAAAACTTGCACCGAGTTAAATGGGATGTTTTGAGGTTATTGAGAAGGTTGGAATGGTGGCTTCCCAGTAGCATTTTCTGACTCAGTTGTGGTAGAATCATAACATATTTGACATATCACAGCTCAAGATGTATCTATCTAACCTGTCTCATATATTGAGTTGAGAGGACATTGATTTGGAACCTAATTTATACACAACAAAAAGAACATTTCATATTTTTCATTCTAAGATAAAGGTTGTTCATGGGAAGTTTATACATTTGGTTCATGTTGTTTGGTTGCATGGTTCTATTTCATGTGAGACATGGGCATATAAAAAACAGGTGGAAGAGAAGTTGCCTCATCTCTTTTACATGGGTACCTCTTTATAGTATATATAGTAGTAGAAATGTTTATTTTTGGGATGATGTAACTTCCCATTAATAGATCTGAGGTACATCCAATCCCTTGATTTGATCATCTTTCGTTTATGTCTTGTTTTAGGTCATTTTTATAATTTTTTGGAAATTTATTGATAATTTCGTGGCTTTGAAATTTTAGAACATGGTTCGTGAAAATTTTTAGTTTGGATCAATAAATAGTATGACCCTTTTGGTGGAACAAGATTAGTCAAAACCATGTGGTCTCCCCTCCAGACCATTCAACCAGGGATATAGGTGTTTTTCATAGTTGGTGGACAGTTATTACATCCATATGGCCCAACTATGAACCCTTTACAGAATCACAATGAGGGAACACAGTTTGCAGAAAAAATTAGTCTAACCATGTGTTCAAATTATTCACCCTTTCTATTATCTCAATGAGGGAACATGGTTAGGTGCATGGTATGTACTAACTATATAGCCTCACTGAGAAACTATGAAAAAAATTTCAATCCCCCTGCATTTAAATTTAAATACATTAACAAACATTTTATATTCTATAAATTCCATAATCAGCCCTAATCTAATACTTTAGATATTTGAGTCTTTCTATATGAATTATTGGCTACTTTAACCTCATATCTTATGCATCGTAGTGTCGGTGGAAGAGATCGATCCTTATCTAGTAGGTGAAATATATCTTTATTTGGGAATCATATTTCATAACATTATCCATTTTTTAAATAAATTTATCCTCATATTATTGAGGGATTGAATTCATGTTTTTCATGAATATAATTTTAGGGATCTCCTTTTTGATCTTCATTTCTTTCACCACTCTTTTATCATTTCCCATGTTGGGTGATTCTTGATTGTTGATAATGGTAGGTGATTCAATAAATATTCTTCCCTACAATTGAAGCTATAATTTCTCTATTGATTCAAAGTTCATTTAAAAAATATTTTTTATTCTTTTAATTAAAAAGGATTATATTTTTGATTTCAAGGTAATGAATATGTGAAATAATACCACATTTTGGGTGGTTTTGATATATTTAATTATTTTTTATAAAATATGGGTTTTTATAGTAATTGTTATTATAAAATTATTTGACATGACTATGATTAATTGGATTTAAATATTAATTAATTTTAAAGGAATTATTTTCATACAGAATCGTACGATTTTGTTTTTGGAAGATCAAATGGATTGATTAAATAAGAAATGGTTCATTTGAAATATTAAGGATGAATTTATGTGAAATGAATATTTTTCCCAAAATTTATTGATATATTGATTGATTGACAAAAATGTTAGACTACGTAGTTATTGGGGGATAAGAAAATCAAGTTAAGAATCTTACTCCCTACCAATGGATTGGAAGTAACCACACTAATTAAAAAAATTTAGAATGAATTTACATGATGGTTCCATGAATGGTGTGTTGACTAAATATCTTGATGGTTTTAGACTTAGGGATATGTGGACACACATAAGACATTCTCACTAATTGATTAGTGTATGGATCCTCTAGCCAAGGACGAGCTGATCTTATAGAATATAAATATTGGTCGTAGTTTTTTATTTTATTATTCATGCCATTATTTATAAAAATATTTCATTCATGTCATATGTTCATATAAATTCATTATTTAAAATGTTTATTAATTTTTTTATATATTTTCCTTATTTTTTGAATTTAAATATACTTTCACTGAAATTTTGAAACAATATTTCCATGCCTTGTTTTATTTAAATTGAACCATATGTTGTTCGATTTCTATGAAATTGCTCATGGAACATTTGGAGACATCCTACAAGGGTGTTTATATCAAACCCTACCTTTTCCATTAGTAATTTTTAGATTTTTTTATTACTAGTAATATAAAAGGGAATGTGTAACTTTGAGGTGGTGAGTGTGTTTGAATTGTAACAACCTAGAATTTTTTAATAATATGTGTTTCCTAAAAAAGTGTGTAATATTATTTATTACAGAAAAGACCTTATCTATTTATTAATGAAGTGAGTATAAAGGGAAATGGGACCATCCAGATTTGACCATAATATGATCATAAACCAATATGACCAGTGGAGAAAAAACTATTGATAATAATTTTAATATTTTAATTTGTGCTTATAAGAAAAAATGATAACTGATAATTAATGCATAAAATATAATAGATCTCAACAATAATTAAAGTTAGGCTATATGAATCCCATTTGCCTAATATTAGGAGGGAGGTAGATTATTTGGGTTTAACATTTACAAAATCTCGTGTCAAGCATAAATAAGTAAATATTTCATGAAATCACCTATGGGAGAAGTTAAATTTAGTTGAAATTACCACTAGGTTGATTCTAGTTGTGCCACCCCAGGATTCAATCACAATCTCACACCATACCCTTAGTTCATAATTGGGTGTTATAAGGGGTTATAGATCTAGTACATGGTTAAATATAGTTCATTTCCATTGTATAATTATCAAAAAAAATTCTATCAATTTCGTTTTAAGAAAAGTTTTTCTTATATATGATGAATTTTGATAAATTGACTTTTCAGACAGAAAATGTAATTTTCGTAAATTTTTTAAATCATTATAATAAAAAATAAAATTATGAATAAAATAATATTTTAATTAAATATTAGGATAAACACTAGTTTTTAAATATAAATTATAAAATAATGTAAAAAAATTTAAGGGTCATAAATTTTACTATGCATATTCAACCCGTGGTTATTTTTTATAAAATAAGGATTTTTTTATTTAAAAGTGAATTTTATCATATTTATATAATTATTATGATAAAATACATATCATTTTTTTGAAACCAATGAATCTAATTTTGGTTAGTGTGAATTTATGAGAAATTTCTGAAATATTTTTTTATCCCGTTAATATTAAAAATATAGTTTTGGTTTTTTGGGTATGTTTAATGACCTCATAATGTTTTAATAATGATGTAATAATTAATTAAAAACAATATATGGCCTACAATAAGTTATTTTATAAATATAAATAATTTTAATAGTTTTTAATTAAATTCCAAACCTAAAATTTACTTTCCAAAATCTAAAATGGAAACTTTAACATTAAAAACATTGCTTTTGTGGATACTTTACATTCCCATTCCTAAAGAAGTAATATAAAATTTCTATTGAATATTTTAAATTAATATAACATAAGATATGTCACAAATGTAAAAAAGGGAAAAACCCCTTGTCAATCCCATGGTTTTTCATTTTCCACAACCTAGATTTCTAACGACTATAATTGGAAATTATTAAACAAATCCTACATTTTTTTATAAATACCCACCGATTTCTCCCTTTACATTCACTGAAAATTCATTCTCCAGAAATACATGATAGTTTCACTTCCCAATTATTTCTCTGAATTCATCCTCAAGCCCCCAAGGGTCCACTCCTCAAGATTTACGAGTAACTCTTTAAGTAAAGGTAATTATCTTTATTTTCTCTTCAATTCGAGAAACTATTTTCATATATGTATTAAACATATTATGGTTAGTCACTTATATTACCGTTTATTCCATGGCCTTAAATTCATATTTTTTTATATCAATGGTACAACCTCGTCGATTTTCATTTTACACTTTTTCAAATCATTGTTCTATACCCGTTATACTACCAAATTTTTATCTCCAAATTTCCCTCTTCTATGTTACAAACTCTATTTTAAATTCTTTTTTTGAATACCAAAGCCTCTATATTTTACAAGGGTATTAACGTAGATGTAATAATTATTTATTTTATTCTATGATTAACATACATGAAACCCGCATTACATTTTCATGGGATGAAAATGACATAATGATTTGTTTTAGGAATTTTTGGAGTGACATGATTTTGATATGAAACCTATTTTTTCTCTATGAGTTACTTATGAAATGTTTGATTATGATCTATGTGTATCAAATTAATTAATAAATATTAATTTTGTTCCATTATAGTGACCCAATTCATTAGTTAAATAATTTAATCTCTACAGATTACATATTTTTTCGTACCTTAGGGAATAAACTTAGTAATATTTCATTTACAACACCTTAGTCATTGACCTTGTTGATTTTCTTATGAATGTATAAATTAAATTTTGTAACCACATTTCCATATAATGCATAATTTTATATTTTGATATTCCTCCTTTTCCTTTTCTCTTTCCAATATGATATTCCTCGTTTTCTTATTGATATATTTCATGAATATATTTAAACTATTTCCCATGACGAGCCTTATTCTCAACCCTTTCCTTTGATGTATGCCCAATAGTTATTAAATGTTATAAATTTACATAGGATGAACCTATTAATAATCATTTCATGTGGACTAGATGAATGTTTTATTTTTTCATGTATTATGTTCCTTATTTCCAAGAAACTAAACATTAAAAGATCCCCTAATTCATTCCATGTATTGAAATGTTTATGTAATAAAAAGGTGGTATTCCATATTTGGTATCAAAGGGAGGTTTAATTATTTATAGAAATTAGGGTTTAAAATATTTATAAAAGAACCTATAAAAATGTTTAAATATAGGAAAACAACATGGTATTTTTTTGAAATGTTAGGTAAGTGGTTATGAAAAAATAAATCCCTTTCTAGATACGAACAATTGGATGTATCTCTGGCGCATTTCTATCTTGGGGTAACACTCGAAATCACAGATTTGAGATAGACTCAAACAGAAAATGGTGCATGAAAATTGGCCTTGTTGTACACCCTGTTTGACACTTATAGGGGATATATTTTTTGAATCGTAATATTTTTATGAACCATTATGAATGATTTACAGAAAATCATAATATATTTTATTGATAGACTGATATATTTCCTAAAGAGATACATTTACCTCCCCTATAAATAGAGGTAGAGTTCTCAATTGAACTCATGCATGGATCAAAGCCAATATCAAAGACTTCATATAGAATAGAAAATGTGGAGCTAGAGGATTTATGGAAACAAATTCAAGATCTTTTTGATAATGGATTTATCTGACCAAGTGGGTCTCATTGGGGACAACCTGTTCAATTTGTGATGAATAATGATGGATCAATGTATTTATACATTGATTATAAAAACATAACAGGATCAAATTTCAGAACAAGTACCCTCTCCCAAGGATTGATGATTTATTTGTCTATATTCATGAGGCTCAATTTATCTCCAAGATTAATCTTCAACATGTTTATCATCAACTAAGGATGAAGATTGAATAGATTCCAAAAAATGTCTTATAATCAAGGTAAGGGAATTATGAGTTTATGGTTTTGACCTTCAAATTGACTAATGGTCCTAATATATTTATGGATTTGATTAAGAGTGTTTAAGGACTACATTGATAAAATTTTTAATGTTTTTATTGATGATATTATAATATATTCCAAATTTCATGAGGAGCATGAGGATTTTTTAAGTGTTATATCGAAATCTCTAAGGAAGGAGAGGCTATTTGGAAATGTTAGAAATTGTGAAATCTATTTACAATAAGTTTCATTCTTGGGACACATTGTAACAAATGATGGAGTCTCATTTGATCATTACAAGACAAAGTTTATGAATTATAGGCCCATCCAATAGCTGTAATTTATATTCCTGGTCTCCTTGGTCTAATAAGATATTATAGGAGGTTTTTTAAAAACTATTCATGACTTTCTATTCCTATAAACAAGGTAAATCAAATAGTGGCTAAGTTTATCTAGTAAAATGAGTGTGAATATTGTTTCCAAGAGAAGAAGAAGAGATTTGTTACTACACATATGTTAACTCAACCCTCAATCGGAGAAGGATTCATTATTTTTTGGATTACATATCTGAAATGGATTCGGTGAATCCTCATAAAAAATTAAAAGGAGATTCTTTATTTATCTAGATATTTAAAGCCTCATGAGAAAAACTATCCAATATGAGACCTAGATCTAGATGTTGTTATTTCTTTGAAAATATAGAGGAACTATCTTTATGGAAAGAAATGTGATATATACACAAACCACAAAATATGGAAGTATTTTTTTCACAAAAAAAAGTAATTGATCATGAGAAAGAGAAGATGTTTGGAACTTCTTAAATGCTTAGACTATTCAATTCATTATCACCCAAGAATTGAAAAACTCACATATATATAAAGTAGGAAAGACCCAATTGTGCTAGAAATGATATAGATTCAAGGAGATAATTTGATCAGTGACCTAGTGAAACTAGACATGGGAATCATAAGGGAAGGGATATCATCGACCATATTCCAAATTATTTTTCAACCATCATTACTATAAAAGATAAAGAAATATAAAAGAGAAGATTATTTGTTAAAAAAGAAGATAGAGGATGTGAAGAATGGAATGTTTTTTGAGTTCAATGTTGATCAAGAAGGTATACTGATATTTTATTAAATACTATATGTTACTTCTATTTGAGAAACAAAGGAGGCGATGGATAATGCTTATAACTCTAAGTTTTATATATATATTGGAATCACTAAAAAGTATAGGGAACTCCATGATCATTATTGGTGGGATAATATGAAAAGGTATATTTCTGACTATAACAAAATGTTCTTGGTGTGTCAACAAGTGAAGGCAGAGTGACAACTTCCTAATAGGTTATTATAACGACTACCGATACCAACATGAAAGTGGGACAATATCACTATGTATTTTTCACTAGTCTCCTAATTACATTCAAAGGAAATATAAACAATTGGGTTATAGTGGACCAACTCACCAAGACTGCACATTTCATCCCTATTCAAAATATTACTATATTGACTAACTTTACAATATTTAAGTAAATGAAGTGGTGAGGTTACATGGGGTAACACTTTCTATAATTTATGATCATGATATGAGTTTCACGTCTAAATTCTCGAGAAGAATTCAACATGTTCTGAGTAATGAATTGAATTTTAGTATAGCATATCACCCCAAACTGATGACCATTCAGAAAGGACTATTCAAACACTCTAGGACATGTTGATAACATGCTTAGTGGTATTTAAACGTGTGTAGGATCAACAACACTCATTATTTGAGTTATAATTTTATAACATATTACATTTTAGAATTTAAATGGAATATTATGAATCTCTATATGGTAAATGATGTAGAACTTCTATATGTTGGGATGAAATTTGTGAGAGAAATATGATTGGGCCTGATCTTTTGCAATAGATGAAATAAAAGGATCATGTTATCCAACAAGATGCAATGGGTGCTTAGAGTTAGTAGAAGAAAAATACCGACAACCGGTGAAGGGGATTAGGGTTTGATATTTTAAAAAATTGATCCTTCAAGTACCACCATGGAACATGGTCATGTGGTTTGGGAAGAAAGGTATGATTATCCCCATGTTCATTTTACTCAATGAAATTATTGATTGCATAAGAGTAGTGGACTATCGGATAACACTTCCACCAAATATAGATAATGTTCATGATGTATTCCACATATCTATATTGACAATGTACATGAATGACCCTTAACATGTGTTGAATCCATAGGTGGTACAACTAAAACATGACCTATCTTATGAGGAGTAGTCAATGGAGATCTTGGACTATAGAGATAAGGTTCTACAACAAAAATACTACCCACCTCGTCAAAGTGTTGTGGAGGAACCATAAATACTTAGAAGAGCAGTGCGAACTAAAGGAGACAATGAGACAGAATCACCCACAAAATTTCTCTACTAAGAGAATGATTTGAAATTTCAAGGATGATATTTCTTAAGGGGAGAAAATGTAACTATGAAAACTTTTGGAATAATGTATGTTTCCGAAAAATGGGTGATATATTATATTATACACAACAAAACCATATCTCTTTATTCATGATGTGAGTATAAAGGAAAATGTGACCATTGGTATTTGACTATAGTATGACCATTGGAAAATATACACTTGATACTAATTTTAATATTATAAATAGTACTTATAAGTAGAAATGACTAAGGATAATTATTACATACAAGAGAAGTGATGTACTCAAGAAGTAGAAAAATTCCATATGAAGTTTATTTGTTAAAACGTTGGAGGTAGGTTGAATCTTTGGGGTTCACCATTGACAAATCCCAACATGATCTTCAACAAGTGGATCCTGAATGAAATCACAAATGTGATAAGTTCAAGTTAATGAAAATTACCAATCGAGAGATGTTAGTTGAGAAACCCCATGAATCTATCACCACCACACACCAGACCTTTAGTTCATAAAAAAGTTTTATAAGGGTTTACATATATATCCCTTAGTTAAAAAATGTTTATTTAGATTTTATAAATTAATTTTTTATTCCATAAATTCCTTTTTAATGTTCTTCTTGCTTAAATATGATGAATTTTGACAAATTAAATTTTCATACCCATATAGTACTTTTCAAAAAAGATATTAATAGTTATAATAAACTAATGTATTATGAACTAAAATTAATTTAATGAAATATTATTATAAAAACCCATTATTGTAAATATAAATTATAAAATAATTTTAGAATTTTAAGTGTCATAAATTTTACTGTACATTTTCAACCTGTTATTATTTTTAATTAATAAGGATTATCTAGATAAATATTAAATTTATAATATTTAGATAAATATTTATGAAAAAATAAATAAAATATCTAAAATAATCACATTGATTTTATGTTATGGTGAATTTTTGATAATTTTCAAAAAAAATTGTTTTTTCGTGAAAAATACAAATATTGTTTTGGGGTTTTTGTATGTTTAATGACTTCATAATTATGTCATAATGATTTAATAATTAAATAAACAAAATAAAAAGCATAAAATATTTTATTTTAATAATTTTTGGTATTTTAATGGATTTTAATCAATTTACAGAACTATAATTTACTTTCCAAATTCTAAAATATAAAATTTAACGTTAAAAGCATTATTTTTGTGGAAAATTTACTTTTCCATGAAAAAAAGTAAAATAATATTATTATCAGATATTTTCGATTAAAAAAACAAAAAATACTTCAAAAATTTCAAAAAATAGTCAAGGACAAGGATTTCTATTTTCCACAACCAGGATTTCTAAGTCCTATATTTGGAAATTATTAAACAAATATTCCACTTTTGCGATAAATACCCACCCATTTATCCATTTAAATTCACTCAAAATTCATACTAAAAAAATATATGGTATTTTTAATTCCCAAATATTCCTCCCAAAGTTTCCTCAATCCCACAAGATTCTATTTCTTAATATTTAGTAGTAACTCTTCTAGGTAAGGGAATTATAATTATTTTCACTTTGATTCAAGAACATCTTTTCATATTTGATTCTAAATATCATTGTTACTACTTTATATTAACATTTATTATATACCATTAATTCCATATTATGTTTTATAAATGGTAGACCCTTTTTACCTCTAATTTTACCCTTTTTCAAAACCATTCTTTACACCCATTATACTGACATATTTACTTCTTCAAATTTCCCTCTTCGCCTCAATAAATTCTCTTTTAATTTCTTTTTCTGAATAACAATTATTATATTTTAAAATTTTATTCACATAGATTTAAAAAAGATTTATTTTATTTTTGTATTAATATACATTAAACCTTAATTCCCTTTTCTGGGCTGAAAATGACAGAATGATCATGTTTTTCAGCATTTTTCAAACACATTGATTTTGATATGAAAAAAATTATTTTAATTCTCCAGGGGATATTTATGAATTTTTAGATTATGATATATGTGAATCACATTAATTAAGAAATATTAATGTTTCATTATTATAGTTCTATACTTAGAGATGACATGTTTTATGGTTCCTTGGTGAATAACCTTGGTATTTTTTCATTTGTGACACCTTGGTGATTAAACATGGTGATATGCTTAAGAATTTAAAAATTAATTTTTTTCCATATTTCTATGTTATGAATAATTTTAGTATTATTATTATTATTATTATTATTATTATTATTTTCCCTTTGTCCATTTCTGATGCCACTCTGATATTCCTCATGTTCTTATTGATATTCTTCATGAATATATGTAAACTATTACCCTTACTAGGCCTTATGCCCACCCATTTTCCTTGATGTATTTCCCTAGGATATGAGATATAGTAAATGTACGTTGGATGAACCTATGACTAATAGTTTCAACATGATTATAAGAATGTTTTATATTTTCATGTAGTATGTTCCTAATATCTAAAAAACTATACATTAAATGATCCTATTTTTCTTACCTGGAAATGAAAAGTTTACAAAATAAATGGAGGAATTCCATATGAATAGTAGGCCATAGAGTTATTATGGAAACTAGTAGATTTATTTGAAACTTGATACATGGGGATTGTGTGAATTTTTCATGATGGATGTTTATTCTCTATTTTGGATAATTTACTTTTTGGGTTTTCTCTCTATCTTTTTATAGTACTTCTCTCCATGAGGAATGTTTGACATATTGACTATGTAATGATTCATCTTCTATAGTTCTTTCTTGATGGTATTTTTCTATGTAGAAAACATTCTATTTGAATTATTATGGATTAAAAGTTCTATTCACAAACCCTGGGGGGGTTGGGAATTCCCTTCATGCTATGTTAGGTATAGATCGAGTGTCATTGTACTAGGGTATTCCGGCTACATCATGATAGTACTTATTCAATGTTATTATTGGCCACAAATTCTATACAGTACACTATGATATATATATATATATATATATAACCAAATGATTTCAATAGTGTCAATAGAAATGATATCCAATATCATATGGTGAGACTATATCACAACCCATGATTCTATATATTTTATATCTATCCACAGAACAAAATTTACATCATATCTTATGATAAAAATTAATAATCCAGTATGATATAAAATTTCTTTATTTTTCAAGATTGATTTCTTGAATCAAGAAGCATAATAAATCTCTAATACTAATGATTATTTTCAATGTATAAAAAAACATGTTCAAGGATGAATAAGATACTATAATACCCATTCCAAATATAAAAATACTATGAAAAATAAATACCATGTGTCCATAAAATAAATAATAAAATCTAACTTTCACTAATGATTATCTAAAGTTATCTTCAAAATTTTGTTTCATAAAAATCACCAATTGGTAGGATATAGACTCAGGGGTGTATAAATGGATCGAATGAATATCCATAATCTTGGTTAGGATCCCCATTGTATGAAAGATATTCATTTATATATGATCCCTTTGCCTAAGACATCGAGTAACCACATGAAACAGACTATGTCAGCACCTTTTAGCTTCTCATATGTTCTAGATTTTTCTAGTACAGACTGACTTGACAGATAAATACATCACATGTCATTAATCTAAAAATATTTGAACATCAAATTCCCTACACACATATAAATAAGCACATCTCATATCATAACTAGGTAAGTTCATACACTCTTTAATTCTATCTCAATTGAGGGACTATATTTCATCCTCCTTATACATGATTAAAAATCCCATCTTCATTAAAATAAAACAAATTAAATGATCAACAAAAACCCAACCACCCTCTAATTTGGTAATAATCAAGGATTAAACAAAGAAAGTATCAAGTTATAATTTTTCCCATGCTAGGAATTTCCCCAAAATTAGGAATTGTGGAAATTCAAATATGAATCATGAGCCCCTAGTTTACCAAATACATAGTGTAGGAAACTCAATGTTGTATACTCAAAAAGTTACCTAATGAAAAAACCCAATTTTCCCTATAAGAATTTTGATACATCTAGATAGAATCATACCTATTATAACCTTAACAATCCATCACAACCTTTATTAATATATAATGAAAATAAATTATGGATAATTGAAATTTTAACTTTTAAAGGTAAATAATCATTTCACTTCATGTAATATATACTTCTAGTATGAAATAATGATAATGTGGAGAATTGATTTTTTATAACATGATACAATTTATATTATTAAACTCTATTAGTAATATTAAATAAATAATAAAAATCTACCAATCCAATCAGATCACATATGATATACCACTAGGTCAAAGATAATAGAGGTTTTGAGAAGTGTTTTATTCGGAAGAATTATGATAATTGGTATTTTAAAGAAAATTTAAGCTCATAATCATATCTCATATTTCCCATATAGTGGTATTTAAGATTCTAATGATTTAGTTTTAATTATCGTTCCCTTCACCAAATAAATATGTTCATTCCATATTGACATTTAACTCCTTATACAACTCATAGATTACAATACTAACCTAAATTAAATGATCAATATACTGATACATATCTTAACTCTTCTCCTAAATTTGGTCTATTAAAACATTTCATGTGAAGTCTTAAAATCATATTTAATCAATAGTCCTCATAATATTAATCTTTTAGGACCAAATAAACAACCTTGAATTTTCTATAAATAGAATAATATTTAAGGCCCCTGAGTATTCTGACAAAAAGCCCCTCTAACCAAGGATACTTTAATTAGTAGAAACCTCAATCCCATTAAAATTATAACACCTAATATTTATAAATTATACTGAATTGTTTAATTCATGCATGTAACATGGTATAAACAAAATTTATGGTGGAATAAAAACAAAATCAATTTTCATAAAAAGAATATTACACTTTATATGCATTTTCACAATTTATATAAGTATTTTAACACTTAGAAATGAAGCATAAATCACTATTAATAATATAACATTTATTTTCAGGAATGTAATAGGGAATAAAATAAATTAATTAATAGTTCACAAATTTAAATAGGAGATGAACTATTTATGAAAAATTCATAAAAAATATAAGTATAACACTTTATAATTTAACTACCAGTTTTGGAAATTTCATAATTAAATTTAATATTTATATATTTATATATAAATATCTAATATAAACACCTTCGTAAAATCTTTTTACACTTCTTAAATATATGATATTAAATGAAATATAAAAAATTTATATTCCATTTCTGTTATGTAAATGATTTATATAATCCATATTCCACGTATTTAATATTAATTATACCATGATCATACATATTATGAAAACTCATTTTGATATGGTTTAAAAAATTTCTAAAATAAGGCCTTTAATTTGAACATTGAAAGTAAACTAATTATGAACAATTAATAATTTAAATATAAACTATTTTATATTTTCATTATTTTTTAATTTATAAACAGGATATAAATTAAACTTATGATTTGCGTATAAATTTTTTATATTTTTATTATAATTCATTCCATTTATTATCAAATGTTGTTTAATTATAACATTTGATTTTATGGAATTTTATTTATTAAATTTTTTACAAACAGTTTTTATTAATTAATTTATAGGTACGTTATAAATTAAATAAATATCTCAAAATATATTTTTCCATAATATATAAAAAATTTATAAATTATACAATTCAATTCATAATTTAAATAAAAAAATAAATTTTTATATCATATCTTATTGTATGATATCCACTATATTGTAAGTTGTAGGATCCCCTTTATTATATTATATTTTATGATAGATACACATGATATGTGAAAAAACCTTTGGCTATTTTGTTTTCATACCTTAGGTTATACAATATATCCTATAGGTGATAAAAACTTCATTTCTTTGACACACATAAGTTTTGAGTGGCTCCTTCAACCACTTTATGTTTTTTTAATTACAAATATTTATCTATTTCATTCTCTCCCTGAACCACTTTATGTTTTGATTATTACAGATATTTATGTTTTATTATATTCATTGATATTATTTATAATTTATATTATATTATGATTAATGTGTTTAAAAATTTGATTATATCTTATTATTCATTATTTAAAATGTCTTTAGATTTGAAGTTTTGATTGTTAAAAACTTGTTCTATAAGTTTCATAAAGTGTTCTTATGATGAATAAGTAATTTATAACCTTGAAATGTCATTTATTTGTTATTTTCACTAGTACCACATAGCCAAATTACCAAAAACCATGTATCCAATTCATATTCCATGTAAATGATTGATAATCCACACATCCAATTTATCAACCACATAGTTGATTTTTTAAAATGGGTTACATTTTGTATTTCGATAAAATCAAGAGATATAATTCGAAATTGAGTTATTATTTTTGCTATAGAAATATAAAGAAACTATATAATGTTCATTAAAATACATAAAAATCTATGTCAATCTCTATCATATCCAAAATTAGTTTATAATTCACTTAATGTTTTCGGTCTAAATTCTATATTTTTCCAGAACAATTCTTCTAATGTATTTTGATGGTATCATGAGTTTTAAGAGTCTAATTAAGTATATTTTTAATTATATATAATTATAGTAAAATTTTATAAATATAACTCAATTAATGATAAAATTTTTTCTTCTATTTATAAGTCCTTTTTTAATCATAATTTCAATACTTCACGATGTTTATAGGTTTCAAAATTCTGCTACGTCAAATTTTGGATAAGTGATGAATTCGATTATGTGATGAATAGAATATGTGATTCTATTACATAAATTTACTATATAAATCTGATACATGGTCTTACTATGTAAATCCCCTAATTTAATCCATTATGTGGATTTTATTATAAGGTTATATGAATTTCTACAAGATATTATAAAACAAGGAAATATGCTTTATTTTACATGATAGTTTAAATTTCAATTTTTGAAAGTTTATTAGGAATAAAAATTGTTATTTTATTGTTACAAAACTACTTATTAAAAATTTATAAGTTATGTAAACTTCTGTTAAATTTAATTGATAATGTATTAACTGAGATTAATAGGGGATTAGTATTCTATGAATATTCAAATTGAAAGTTTAGAACATGAGATATTAAAATTCAACCCTGTTAGAATATATATAGTTTATCTAGAATATTATTTGGGAGTTTTTATTTAATATTAATAATTATTTTTATCTACTTTACTTATATAATATAAATTGATGGTTCACATGGATATTAATTATTTCTCTCTTATAAAAACAATACACATGGATTATTTATCGAGAAAATAATTGTGAGTGATGTTCATATTTGAATGTGGAATATGAAGAGTTATTCATTCATGTTTTATTGTAGTATTTTAAGGAATTTATTTTCAAACTTTATTAATATATTTATTTCTTAATTAATTAATTATTAATTTTTCTAAGGATATTATTTTCACATACTAGTTTTCATTATTAAATTAGTAAATATTATTCAACATTAAGTTTTTATCACTGGAATTTATAAATAGAATTCATGGAATTTAAAATGGATAAAATAGTTGATATTTTTCTTGCATAAATAGACCAGGGATTTTAGTAAACAGTTATAGATGTGTCTCTAGTTTAAATCATTCACGGTACATAGTTCGAAATTGATTCCTAGTGCTTCATTATGGATTTTGTTGCTGAAGTAAATCACTAGTTTCACAAGCATCATTATTTAAACATTTTGAAGGGCCTGAAGACTAATTTATTCCATATCAAGTATATTCATTGATTATCATCAACTGAGTTAAATTTTATTAATCATTAATTGTGTATAACTGTATGAGGTGTATTTTCCACACATAGAGAATCTTGTATGGGGTTATAATACCCTAATAAAGGTATATCTGGGGTTTTTAACTCCCCTTATAAGACCATGTTCCACTAACGCATAAGAATGTTGATGAAAGGAATACTCCTATAAGTGTCTTGGTTTAGTATGTCCCCTTATATGATAGGGTTCCACTTGACCAAAAAACTATAACAGTTCTAGAATGAGCCTGTGAATTTATATGTTTGGGTTTTAGCTATAATATATAGGGTTAGGTTTTCACTTATAAAATATTGGGTTCCACCTAAACCAAAAAAATAAAGAGGTTAGAATTGAACATATAAAAGTAAATATTTGTTCTTATTCTATAAAGGATGTGGTTTCTATATGAACACATAAAATATAATGGAATTGGATTAAGCCTCAATCTATAAAAAGAGGAAAATGTAAATATGTTTCACTCTCTTTCAAAAGTACGTATACCATAGTGGGTTCCATCTCTCTCAGGTTGCGAGTCAAGTGAAGAATATAATAGGATCATTTAGATACAAACTAAAATAAAAATATCATGTGTTTGTATTTTAATTTCTTGTTTTTTTCTCTCTTATTTCTTATATTGGTATGGTTGAATTTCATAATAATTAACCTGATCCATTTCTATTAACAAAGAATAAACTATAATTAGTTTTAAAATAAATACAATTCACCCCCTGTCAATTTCCATCACCCATCCATGACCTATCAATTAGTTTAATATTAGAACCCTTTTACAATAAGTTAGTTTGTAATTTTTCATACCTAACAATTATTATCGTTGATTGGTTATCATAAGGATATATTATTCTTCATTTTAGTTATTATATTTATTATGATAACGTTTTATTGCAATATTCATTAAGACTATGGGAAAGACATTTTTTGTGATGGATGATTTAAGGAATAGAGATGGGTTGAATTTGAAATTTCAAGTACATTTTAATGGTAGTAAGTACACTCAGTGGAAGATCCGAATAGAATCTTATCTAACGAGTATTGATATTCTATTTAAAGATATTGTGAGTAAATCTAATGTTTTATTAATATATGACCTGGTTTATTTGAATATATATTATTCTATTAAATATTTTCTTAATTAAAAGTTCATGAATATTATTTATTTTTTCCTTTATTAGAACTATTTTTGAAAAAAAACATCCATCACTACTCAGGAAATTTCCAAAAAAACATGAAACAACTATATTTAGAAAGGATATTCTATGAAAATAGAAAAACAATAAATTCCTAAATGATATTTCACACAAGTTAATTCTCATTTTAATTTAGATTGTTTAAATATTATTTTAAATTATTGTTGGAAGAAATTACATATTAAACGCAATATACCCAATATCAAAAATCTAATTATGGTTGGGATGAATGAAAATTAATATTTTAATATTTAGAGTGATTATAAAATGTCATGAAATAAGGATGAAACCCCAAATTTTTTGATAATGTTATATTTATTGAAAAAATATTCTATGGTAACATTTTAACCTCTGGATTCTTGTTCAAGTAATACTAGTTCATATTTAATAAAATATTGAAATATATATGTGACAAGTATAATTAAAGGGCTAATTTCTGTTCTGATTCTCTTGGTTCTATAAATTATATAATTATTGATCCAGATATTGAATATTTTAAGGAAATGGATTATTAATTTCAATATAAAATATTTGAATTGAATTTTATACATGGTTCAATCAAGTAAAATATTCAAGGCATCATGAAAAGAAAAAAAAAATCAATTAAATTAAATAATATTGTTTTCATGTTTTAAAAGCTTAAGGAATAAAATGAGATGTTAAAATAATGTAATAGAATCATAGCTTCTTCCTCATATGAATGGTTTGTGATTATTCTGAATTTGTTCAAAAATAAAATAATGGCATAATAATGAAATAGATAATGATACAAAAGAAATAGTTTTATGAAAAGGTCAATTCATAACAAATGTACATCAAATGTTAATATTGGAAAATAAATTATTTTAGGAAATCCAAGGATAAAAATAATAGACATAGTTTTGATTATTTTTTCCTATTATGTTGAGAAACAATATAATAAAAGGAAGGTTTGATGGAATTTCTGTAGTTAATTACTTCAAATGTGAACCTTATAGTCATTATCATTGTGATTATCCTTTTAAGTTTAATGAATCTTTTGTTCTAAAATTACATTCATGTGAAAATCTAATTGTAATGATAAACTATCTAAACTATATACTTATTGGGGTTTTAAAGATATTTATTCTAATCCAATTGAAATTAATCCATTCTTTATACTAATTTATGTGAAATTAAACCATTTGTTATACCCTGGTAACATTTATTTTCTCATTCTTATGTCTAACGTGCATGTTAATATAACTATATTCCTATAATGATGGCATGAGTCTTATAATATTTATTATTTCATTTCAGTTAATATTTAATATCTTTTATAATTTTTGGGATGATAATATGTAGTTCAATATTTAACAGTTTTGGGTCAGTAAACATGAGTAAAGTTTTGTTTATATACCATTCTATGGATTTCTTATATTCACATGTTCAATGAATATATATTTTATTTGTAAATTATTATTTAATTTTTTTCTTATAATTTTTTCAATTTAAAAATCATTTTAGTATCTTATAAAATGTTTCATGTCTCATTGTTATATTAAAATTTATTTTCGATAGGTCTTCACTATATGAATTATAATCTAGATCATATTATTATGATTATGAATTTTTAAAGGAAATCATCGATTTAGGGGGGTGTTATTATTATTCTTAATTATGAATTCGTATTTGATATTTCAGTTATTAAAACCTATTATACATTGTTTTAGACATGCAATATTCAAAATTTTAATATTTTTTAAACAATTTTTTTTTAATTTATGATATTCATGAACTAGTCTTATTTTTCTAGAAATAAGGTAGCTAAAATTAAAGGAGAATAAATTATAGTTTCTTATAATTATTACATATAAATTTATTAATCCATATTTTTAACTGAATTTAGAAATATTTTTTGATTAATTTTGATGTATTTTAAAGAATAAAACTTATTTTCAAAATTAAAATATGTATAAGTTCTATATCTATTTAGTTTAATTGAATATTTTCTAGTTTACATAAGCTAGAATTAAATTTACATAAAGTATTCTATTAATTCAAGATAACATATCTATATTCTATATTAATCATTTTATTTTTAACTCAAATTATTTTAATTAATATGTATAATGCGTCTATTAAGGGGAATGAACCCATATTTCAAATCTATAATTTTTTGTAGAAAAATATTCTTATTTTAAGTCTATTTTTACCATGTTGGAATCTAATTTGAATTTCTATTTGGACATAATGAAATTTTAAATATATATAATATTAGTTTCTATTACACACATGAAGAATAATATATAATTCTCAAATTCAGGGGGACTATGAGTGTTGTATATGCAAAAAATTTCCAATTATATGGTATTATAGTATATTGAATTTTTCAAAAATATATGGAGTTTAAGTGTGTTGAAATTTTCATAATTATATAGAGTTTTAATGTATAGAATTTTATAAATTTTCATGAAATATGAAAAATCTGGAAACTTCTTTTTAGTTTATTATTGTTTTATTTCTATGCATATTTATTCATTATATTTATATTTTTCTGTTTAACGAACCTAATAGATGATATTATGACACTCTATAAACTTTTATTTTTTGTAAAAGGATAGTTTATGAAGGCATTCACATTTCATTTCAAAAAAATATTACAAAAGTATGATCATTATATAAAATTAATGTTCTAATGAAGAAAGGTTTTATAGAGGCCTCTTAACATAATTTTCGATTGGAATTCTTAATATAGTTTTGTGTACTATTTACATTCTTGAAATACAGTTTTTTTTCGAACATTATTAATCTTATATGGTGTTAATATTTCTGTAGCAATTTACAAAAAAGTAACATTGTGTTAAATATTTAGTTAAGAAGCGTTATAATTTAAAATAAATAATTATTTTATTTATATATAGTATTTTTTATAATTTCAAAAGGTGTGGGAGTTTTTGAAATTATAATTTTTTATTAATTATTAAAAATATGGAAAATTATGAGTATCTACTTGAATAAAATTATGTTTTAATATTTACAAAATGTTATTTTTTCTCTTTCATTGAAGCACTTTATATTTTAAAAATTATAAATAATTATACGTTATTTATCAACTTTGAGAGTCTTGATACATTGTTTTTTGTTCAATGTTGAAGGGTTTTTTAACCTTGATTATATTTTATTATTATTTTTTTAAATATCTTTACATTTCATGTTTTTTGTTCAAAACAAGTTCTATAAGTTTCATGTATTGTTCCAAGGCCAAATACGTCATTTGGGACCTTGAAATATCATTTTTATATGGTTTTCACTGTTCCAATGTCACCAAATTACTAAAAACCATGTAACCAATTCATAATTTACCTAGCCATTTGATAATTCACGTAGCTGATTTTTGAACAACATAACTGATTTTAAAAAATTAGTTGTGTTCTATATTTTGAACATATATTGATATAAAAATACTTAAAATTGAGTTATTCTTATTGATTTAAAAATATATAAAAATTATATAAATTCAATTAGAAGGATTAAAACTTTTAATTGATCTTTATAAAGTCTTAAATTATGTTATAAGTAATTTTATGTTTATATCTTTGAATTCTATTGGATTTCGATCAAATTTTAAACCGTATTTTGAAGATTACTTGAGTTATTGAAATCAAATTAATGAAATTATTTATTATATAAAATGATAAAATATATATATATAAATATTATTAAAATAGAGATAAACTAGATTTTCTAGTTTAGAAGGTATTTTTAATACATAAATTTAATATGTCAAGTTGTTTATAGGTGTTGGAATTTAGCTACGTCGAATTTTGGATACGTAATGAATTCACTTAAAAGAATAATATGCAAAATTATTCTCTTTTTTATATTTCATACATGAATCCCGTATTTGATTCCATATGGAATTCCCTTACATGAAACAAATATGTGGATTTTCTGATGTGTTTCTATAAATTTCTACAGGAAATTAGAAAACTTGTAAATATGTTATGTTTTATGTATTGCATGGAATTTTAATTTTATTTGAGTTTTTTTTAATATAAATAGTTTATTTTTTTTCTAAAAGAACATATTATTTAATTAAAATTCATGGGAATGGTTTTTAATTTTTTTTGAATCATAAACTGAGATTCATAAGGGATTTACCATGAATGAATATTCACACTGAAATTTTGGAACATTATATATTCTAATTCAAATTGGTTAGAATATAAACAGTTTCTCTTGATTATTTTTAGGGAGTCTTTTAAAAATATTAATATTTTTTATTAACTACTATATTGAAGAATATCATGTTAAATTTGACTGGATATTAATTATATATTTTTCTAGAAAAGTATATGTGATTCCTTTATCTTGAAAATAAGCATTAGTGAAGTTCAAATTTGAATTTGAAATATGAAGGTTTAGTCTCATTTTAATTATGGGGGTATTCTATGGAATTTATTATCAATAATTGTTGATATATTTTCTACTATACTAATTTTTTATTCTTTATCCTAATGAGATTATTTTTACATAATGGATTTCATTTTTACAGTATGAATGTTGATTCCACGTGGAGTTTTTATCATTAGAATTTATTAAGAATATATACGGCATTTAAAGTGAATAAAATAGTTGTTGTTATTTTTGATTCATATATAAACCAAGTAATTTAGTAAGGATTGTTAAGAAACACTTTTATAACTAATTCATACTACATAGTTTGTAATAGAGTCATAGAGATTCAATGTTCAACTTATTGGTAAAGTAAACTGTTAATTGCCTGAGATTCACTATTTCAAATTCTTTAAGGGATTAAAAAATAATTAATTAAATTTCCATTATATTCATTATTGATAATTCCCTAGGTTAAATTTTTTTATTCATTCATTATGTTGTAATTTTCTGGGGTGTATTGTCTACACATTTGGATCTTGCATTGGGTTTTACAACCCTAACATTAGGTATGTACATGTTTTGTCTATTCTATTCGGAGATAGAGTTTCTAATAACTATTAAAATATTATAAGAAAATACTTCCCCTATATGATTTCATGTTTTTTATATCCCTAAAGAATACTGGATTTCTCTTGACCTGCAACATACATGAGGTTAATACTGAGCCTATAAAATTCTTGGTTGGCTTTTTTCTTATAAAATACGGGGTTAGGTTTTCACCAATAAAAATTGTGATTCATCTAACCCCAAAAAAGGTAATTGGTTAGGATTTAGCCTATCAAATAATAGGATGGGTGTACTCCTATAAAATGAAAGGTTTATTATATGAACTCAAAAAACACATGGAATTGGTTATAGCCTCCATGTGTGAAAAAGGTGAATTTTAAGTGTTGTCACTCTCCTCCAAAGGTGATATACCATAGTGGGTTCATATCAGTTAGTTCATAAGAGGGGTGAAGAGTGTAGTAGGTTAATTTATATCTAAACTACTATAAAAATATCATGTTCTCATCTTTTACTTTGTGGTATTTTGTTTTCTCTCTCATTTATTATATATGGGTGGTGTAATTGTTAAATATTTGAAACATTAATTTTCTACTAATAAAGATTATCTTCTGGTTAATTTTTAAAGACATAAAATTCACCCCTCTTGTAAATTGACATAACCCATTTAGGTCCTAATGATAACATGAAATAATATAATTATTAGCTATATTATGCTATATAATATGTTATAATACAATGAAAAATGAAGGTTTTCAACTATATAACCTCCTAAAATTTATCATATAAAAAGTGAAACAATATCATAGACTATGATATCATAAATTTTAATACCAGCTATAATTCCAAAAGAATGTCATTTTTAATAATTTTAAATAAGACTTCAATATGAAATACATTATTCTTCATTTTTAATATAGTTTTGAGAATTAAGAATAATGTTGACTCATTGATACCATAGGTAGGGTAGGAACACCATCCTTTATATGGACACATCTAAAATTACATCAACATGATCATACCAAAGCACATTCTTACCCCAATTCTTAGGCTATTAAACTCTTTGAATCAATAATGAAGCTCCTAGGCTGAGATATACACTGTACCATTATTCATTGATGACGGTTCTATGGAATCAGTTAACTCATTAACATTTTTTTGATACCACTAATTATTTTATAAGGATTAATCAAATCCATTTTTTATAATAGAAGACACTAAAAACCTCAAATACTAAAGATATCTAATCTATGAAATCCTAAAATGTGTATAAGATTAATGAAGAATATGTAATTTTACCTTACACAAATCTTGTTTTTACTAAAAATAATTATTCATAGTGCTTCATGAAGATCCTTGATGAGAAACCAAAAGTTTCCTCCCTCTTTGGAGTATGAACAGGTTGATCAAAATCACCTGATTCTCAGGAAAGACCCCCTTTCAAACATGGTATTCTAGTACCTGGGCTGGAAATGGATGGAAGAGGATAGATCAATTGGGAGAATCGGGTTAGAGAACTATAGAAATGAATGATAGACCTGACACAATGACATGGCCTATCTATATAGGATTCAAGATATTCCTATTCTTTCCCGATAATTTACTCACACTCAATGAAATTTTTGAGTAAATGGAAATAGTGAAAAAAAATTGTAAGCATAAGCTAAATTAATTATTCCCAACATTTCATAATATGAAACTTTAGTATTGATCATATTCAATTTTAGAGAGATCCAATCATCAAATCTTAATGATTTAATTCTATGATTAATCATATGGTTTAATATGAAGTGTATAGTATGGTTCATTACACCGTGATATGTATAGTATGAATGGATAAGTAATTGTCATAAGATATATCCATATTATAATAAAAATATATACCCAAATACAAAAAATATTCCTTTTTATAATGGATTTTATATAATACGATATCCCTTATATAATCTCATATGAAATATCCCTACATTATGAACATTGTATTTAGGGTATTCTCTCTCAAAAACTATTTCAATATATTTGTGTACATTGATGACATTGTTTTTCCTAGAAATTTTGGGAATAATTTTTTAGAATTTACTTCCAAAATGAGAATAAACTTTGAGATATCAATGGTTAATGACATATAATTTTTAATATTTGATAGTTATGAACAAAACAAGATTTTTCATTCTATCATATGAAAATTATGCTCATAAGTTATTAAGTATGTTTTGATTGGTATAAAGAGAAGTCTCCACTATTATAGAACCTAATACCTACTTGTTCATGGATAAATAAACGAGGGGTGCTGATCAAATATAGTTTTAAAGGACCAATGGTATTATAATCTACTAGATAACATCAAGACGATTCATTCTATTTGAAATTACTCTTTTTACTTGATTTCAGAGAAATTCAAAAGAGTCTCATTTAGATATAGAAAAAAAATACTATACTATATCAGATGGGATCTATGTTATGGAATGATGTATGACAAAGAAACATCTTTTAAACCTTGTGGATATTATAATATGGATCATACAGGTAATGTAGGTTATTAAAATTGAACTACTATTGGTTCATTTTTTATTAGAAAAATAGTTTTTTCAAGGACCTATAAAGATAAAAACATATTCACCGTATTCAAAACATAATATGAGTATATTCTAGAATATATATCTATAAAAAATATGTTGATAAATTCATAAATAAAATATATTAGACTGAATGATTCATGATTATTAGTGATTGGGTGTGATAACAAAAGTGCAAAAAGTCGTTAAAAAAAGAGGTCAAATATTCACGATCAAAACATATTGACATAGAGAACTAATTTATCATGGATAATGTGGTATGCATTTTCATTTTATTGTAATATATTTTAATTATGGAGAAATTTTAAAATATCTTGAAAATACCCTTATGAATGATGCCTTAGATCCCTTGATAGTGTTATTGGGAGTGCATTACTTTCCAATATCATTGTAAGGTTTTATATTAATTTTTCCACTTTATTCCATTTTATTTTTTAAAAAGGTGATAGAATATGAAGTGTATATTCTTATAACGGGGTATAGAATCTATTTTTTATGGCTGATGATTAAGGGGGGAAGTAGAATATAAAAATATATAATATTATAGGGGGAGACACGAGGTGTTTGTAACAGAGTCATGGAAAAGATCCCATGTGTTATTTCACATGTTTCCAATAATTAAAAAGGATGATATGGATGTTCCCTTAAGGGAATATTAAAACCCCTTTATAATTGTGGATTTTATGAGTCTGAAAATCAAAGATCACTCGAGAAGAAAATTAATAAATGATATGCTATGACTTGATCTCAACTGAGACATGAAAAATGATCTAATGATATTTCCTTGAGAGTTTTATAATTCTAATAAACATAATTTCGTCATATGATGTGGTGTTTAAAAAACTTTTATATTTAGATGGTTTTTTGTCTAGTTTATTAAAGAAATCAATTCAAAAATCATGAAGGATTTCTCAATATTTATTTATAGAAAACAATATTTTAAATTAGTTAGAATCCAATTAAATCAGAGTTATATGAAAAAAGGAATGTCATTTGTTAAGGTAGAGACAATCTCTGCAGAATTGAGTACTTGTCACACCAGAGTGGGGTAAAGAAGAAAAAATGTTTATCAATGTATTGAAAACCATTCCAAAACCCTACATGTTACACTATAAAGAGTTCAATTTAATAAATCATAATGTATTTTTTAATCTATAATGAGAATCCATAAAATATTTAAACGGGGTTATCCATGAAAGTTGAAGACTATCACACCATAAGAAGGAGACCATGTTACAGTAAGGGGACACTAACAGAAATGATTCCATGCTGTGAAATATTTTTTTGTCTATTTTAGAGGTCCAATCATTCATATCACAAAGCTCATAGACACACTACAACTTATATATTAGAATTATGATATGGTATATGGATGAAACCATGGTTTCCAACATTATGAAGTAACAGTATTTTAAATTTTGTAGATATTTTTGAGTTTTTCGAAAGATATATTGGATAAGCATTTTGGATACATATATTATGATATAACCAATTTCGTAACACTATGACACATTTAATGCCTATAAATATGTCACAAACCAGCCCAGTGGGGCCCATATCATGACTACACCAAGCCTGCATCCCATAGGCCAAGGGTTTGAGACTAACAATGAGTTGGCACATCCAAAAAATGGGATTCATTTACCTATGTACATGCACACACACATGTCTCCAAGAAAAAAGTTTTGAAACTGAAAACACTGTGTAAACAAATAGGCATACCACTAAGATACCAACATAGAGTACAATAGTAAAAAAAGTAAATCGGGCTAGAATACAAGCCCAAAAAAAGAAAAGTAAAAAGGTACAAGTCCCTAGAACTCCCCCTCAAAAAAAAATACCTGAAGGGTAGGTACAGAATAGCTATCTGGATTTATAGAAGCACACCTCAAATATTGGATCTCTCTGAGAACCACCTAGTCTCAATCCACCAAGGACTCTGTAAAAGCATCAATTGTATGAACAAGACATGACATGTGCGGGCAAAGCCTATGTAGGGGTGAGTAAAACAATAATCAGAAGGACAACCCAAAACAAAAAGTAAAAGACCATAAAGGAATAAAATACTAAGAGGATACAATCATCACAACGTTGGTATATGTCTACAACACATATAACAAGAAAATCCAGCAATGCTTGTAAATTATTCTAAGACTCAAGGTCTCATCCACTTCCATCCATATGGTTCCTCTCATATCATGCCTTTTTGGGGAGATATTACTCATCGATCTATATGATAGTAAGCATGTAGAGTATGTCTACCAAATTTATTTGAGGGAACAAATGGTCTCTATACGACACAAAGTTTCCCTGAGACATCCTATATCTCTAAGATATGGCGTCTCAATATCATAACTAATCATTAGACACGTGATTCTTCTTGGGGAAAGCTCATTCCTGGAGAATGTATTCCATGAGCTATGATGTCATATAAGACTCTCTTACTGAGGTCTTACTAATTTGGTCCTTTCTCGAATTGAACATACTAGTCAAATATCATGATATACAGAGAGAGGATTCATCCAATAGAATACAGAACACCCAATATGTAACACCCCTTGTTGCAGCACATAAATTTAATATCAAATGCATGAAACCCGAAGTATCTACAAAACACCACATTTTTATAACCTAGCCAATAAACTTAATTTTCCCCCCTCTGTGATTTGAATTTTGAAAAACTGACATACACGGTTGCATTCCGTAAGATATTTAGAGTCTAATAAGACAAACATAATTTTTGGGGAATAGTAATATACCCTTATAAATAGTAACATACCATTATGAATACTAATGAATAGTAAATTGGACAAAAATATAGAACCTTCTCCCATGAATGTATAAATGAAATTTAGACATCTTTAAAGTGAAAAAATGATCATAGTATAAGTGTTGGTATTTTGGTATGTCATAAATATTTTAATTACAATTTTATGATTAATTTATTAATTTAAAATGGAAATGTATTTTTATAAAATGTAATCAGAAATTTTTATTTAATTATCATATGGTTATAAGATAATTTAATGGGACCTTGATGGTTTTCTCAAGGTGTTATAAAATGAGTTATAGTTTTAATGTCGTTTTTTTGAATAAATTATGATTTAATTTAAAAATAGAAATAATATTACTTAGAAAATTATTTTAAAAAAATTGATGTCATTTTTTAATTCTATCAATCTAAAAATGGTTACGATGATGTTTTAGTATTTTTCTAAAATACATGAATTTTGGGTGAATAGTAAAATACGATAAATGCTAAATAAATGATTTTTTCAGACATAGGTGAATTAAGGCTGATTTAAGACCACATTGTTCAAACTAACATGAAACTATTACAATTATTAGTCACAAGAATCAATATTATTGGTTGTCTTTGGAAAAATAATAAAATAATGATTAATATATTCAAAAATTACTCCTCTCCTCCACTATAGAAATCCCCATCAATCCCTCTTCTCTTCACTCATCTATGCCTTGAAGCTCCCCAAATTTATTCCCAAATAACCTTATGTAGTCACTCCCCACATCTAAGAGCTCTTGATCTTTCCAAAAGACCAAAACCCATTCCCTTAATTTGATTCTCAAGGAGGTGGATTCCTGAGGTAAATTCACATTCTATTTCTTTCAATTTCTTTTCATGTTCCATTATATTATTATCCTCTCCTCACCTCTTATGTCCAAATGACCATGATAAATCCAGTATCATATATATATTTTAATTATATCATGTTAATGGAATAACCATCATCAATATTCTTACTCTCTCACTTTTATTTTATAAACAAAATCATCGTCTGTGAGATTTTAATTTACCACCTTCACGGATGATGATGTTTCATTCTTTAATTTATCCTTTATTACTATTCATGAAATAATTTTCATGGTTCAAGAATACTATAATATATTTATGTTAACCTACTTGATATTTAGGAACCAGTATATGTACATAATATTAAATCATAGGACCACAATAGTTCCTAATAATCAAAATACCTCTAAAATAATCTAAGTGTTTGTCATTAATATTTCATCTCATGATTCATCCTAATTCCATGTTACCAAATGATATAAATTACCATTAAAAACTATTTATTTTCATAAATAATTTGTAAATTCAATTCAGGAGATTTACATTCATTCCACATGAACTTTATTAAATAAAAACAAGTGAGGAGATCATGAAAACCAAGGAAATGGACACTGTTGAATGACAGAATTCAATATTATAACTGATCAATAAGAACATAAATGAAATTAAAAATTATTATAAACTCATAAATATCCATTTGGTTTGTAATTAAGTTATTAATAAGTCTAATTACATATTATAGGACCTTAATTTCAAGAGCGGAACACATTCAAACTTAAGGTAAGAGTTTTCCACCCGAACCACCAGTTTCATTCAGGTTAATTTTATTTTCTAGTTACCTCTGTGAAATTATTATGTATTATTATTTACTCCAAATAAATTATATGGGAGTGTTATATATATGTTTACCATAAATAATACTTCTTTATTTCATGGGAAGTTAAACATTTTAAAATGAACATTAAATTTTATTTCTGAAATTCCAGCCCGATTCAAGGGACTGTCTCAAATTATTACCTATTTTAAAGGGAACTATATAATATGTTTTAAGAAACCATTATCATTCTAAAATCACTCACTTTATTATTAAAATACTATCTTACATCAATTCTAGTTTTATACAAGGACTTTTTCAAAAGAACTCTTCTTTTCAAAATAAAAGTGTATTTTTCTCAAGAATTACTCAATGATTTTATAAGAGTAATTTCATCTATTTCAACACTATTGTTGATTATTATGTATTATTTGGAAAAATATTTTATTATATCATATACCATATTTAATTGTATTGTTTTTGACCAGTCTAATTGTGGATGTGCTATCCTAAAACCATTCACCAATTTACTCAGAATGGTTCGTGTTTAAGCTTCATGTTAGGGGAAAGTTATTTGAATTTAATATGTTAGTTTAAATATGAATGTATATGTTGTTATGGTTATACCCAATCATATGAGGAATGAATTTTACTTATTAAGTGATATTTTGGGCTTGTTATAGCCCCACGATGCATAAGTAAGTCTCAGGAGACAAATAGACGTGGACATGGCTGAGGCCTTTCCCATTCAAAGATATGGTCTTGGCTAAGGCCTTCATCATATTTAGATGTATTGGACGAGGCCTTGACGATATGTTTTAGAATGTCCGGCATATAAATTTCTCTCATTTTTAATATATAAATTCAATGTTAATGAGTTTATATCCATGATTATGTTTTATAATGGAAATATTTACTAATATCATATTCATGCCATATTATGTTCACATTTTTTAAGGATTTTATTTTCAATTATTCACCATGAATGATGTTTATTTTATCTTCTAATGTATTTCATACTGTTACTGAGTTTTTTATATCCCCCCTTTATTATGTTTCATTTTCCCAGGATATGACGATGTGAATTATGAATGAATTACAGGCACAATGTAGGAGGAATGGATGTTTCTAATAGAATTAAGTACTGTTTTATTTCCTTTAATGATGTAATGTTCAACGTATATATTTATCCAGTTTTCAAATCTACTAAACGATTCATTGTTTTAGGATAATAATTACTTATAATCATTCCAATGTAATGTAATAAAGTACTATCCACAGGAAACTGGGGTCGGGTCTTTACAGTTTGTATCAGAGGAAGTTTAGAAGAAAACATGGAAACTACATTTAGAAAATGTAGATTAGGGAGAAAATCCATAAGATAGTATTTTTGGATAAACATACAAGAACATCATGGTATTTTGGTAAGAAATATATTATGTAGAACTAACAAGAATATAAATCCATGTTTGGATACTACAAGTGGACGTGGTTTTAGCACAGATGTACCTAGGAGTGAAAACTATGATAGGGAGTTTTGGGCTTGACCTAGGGTATCCTGGTACACGAAAATGGGCCGTACTGTGAACCGGTTTGGACATTCTCTGGGGATATTCTTATGATAATTCACATTTTATTTACAAACCATTATGAAGGATTGAAATGTAAAATTTTCCTCAATGAAACCATGTTTTTCATTATGGGATTATCTATCCATAGGATTTCAATTTATGCTAAGTATTTTTCTATGTTAAGATTATACATTATGATTCATAACCTAATCTAGTGTATACCATTATCTAGAAATGGAACCTATTGGAAGAAATTGAAACGAAATGAACACTATTATCCCATGTAGGGATTTCCTTACAATGCATGATAATGATGTCGGATCTAGAGTTGCAACTTGTGAGGAGCATCTTATAACTATACTGGGATAACTTACTCATGTTTTGAAAATTAAACTTACCTGTATGGAGCATATGAATCTACCAAGTAGAGGAGATTTGTTCGAACACTTTATGCAAAAATAAACTCCATCATTTAAGGGGACTACAAACGCATTTCTAGCTAAGTAGTGGATAACATTTCTAGATAAGATACTTCCCACTTGGGGATATAATGAAATAGAAATGGTCATCATGGTAGTTTATCATCTATCGAGAGATGTGGATTAGTGGTGGTCGTTAATCCAAAACACAAAGGAGGAGGATGACATAGAAGAGATGGAATGGAGGGACTTTAAGAGAATATTCCCAGAGAAAATCTTTCCCTGTGAATTGTGAGTGGATATGGAAAGGTATTTTATGAATTTGAGGAAAAAGGAACATGATAATGTTGTAATATATGAAGCTAACATCAGACATTTAGTGAGACATGTTGTGGACTACATAAGAAATACAAGGAGAAAGATCGATCGATTCTTTGATGGCCTAATGTCTTTACATTGATGGGAACTGGTCTCTTAAAGTTTTTTATAATATAATGATATAGTTTCAAGTGATAGCAAGAGAGAAAATAAATTTTCCAAGTGTTATGTATTTATAGGAAAGCAAGAGGAGAAGATGGTTTCTGAAAACTCTAGAAAAGGAAATAAGGAAATGGGGAAGAACGTAAGAGTTGAGTCTCCACCCAGTGATAATTGTGGAAGGAAACACCCAGGTTCCTACTAAAAAAGATAAATTTTATTCTGAAAATATGGGCAGAAATTCCATCTTTCTGGTGATTTCAAGGGGGAGAAAGAAGCTATTAATGGTCAATGCTATAATTATAGTGAGATGTGAAACCGATAGAGAAAATATATTAATTATTTTTCATGTTTGTTTCAATTATTTAACCCCGACCGATTAATCAATTTGATCTAACTTGTATCATTTTAGTATTGGGGAATGATTATGGGCTTAATAGTGAAAATTGGTTAATTCATGATATTTATCAGTTTTATAGAGCTTCCATATTTTTGGAATATCATTTACTATTTTGATCCAAATTGAATAGTTATTTTTTAATGTTTTCCATTCTTTTGGGATTCAAATCTTTATTTTACACCAAGTTTCAATTTGACACACTATGTCCCATAAAAATTCATCAAGTAGTAAATGTTTTCTGGCCAACTGAATGGACCCCACCTTAATTAATGAGGCATATCTCGGCCTACATACATCCAAATGCAATGATTCAATCTGGAATAGAGAGAGTAATCCAATTATAATTTTAACAGTAATGTTCATGAATACATATAGTCATTAATGAATCCATTTAATACAACCAAAAACAGGAATATGAAGAGTTACCTCATGTAGAAAACGTTTTAATAATTAATTAGAGTATAAATTTTGATAATCTTTTCCCAGTTCGCTAATATTTTTAGTAATAATGAACAAGAGATATAGGAACAATATTTATTAAGACAACATCCCATGATTGAACCATTAAATATGAGAACTAGACTCAAACTTTTTTTGGAGTAATTTCGGAGGGAAATTTTCTACTCCCCAAGAATATAAATAAGAATGTTCACTTTCATTGAAAGGTGTTCAAGAAAGTGAAAGAGGGTATGTGATGGATTATTGAGTTCTTGAAGTTATTGTAATTTTAACTTTTCTATTTTCTTTGTTTCATCATGCTCTCTTTTTCCTCTTACAACTCTACTACCCTTCACATGGAGGGGTCTAACCTTTGGGTGATCGGGGAAGGGGGAGTTTCACTTTATTAATGACAGAGTAACGTGCTTAAATGTAAAACCATATTTTTCTTTTGAATGTTTTCTATTCTCAATCTTTCCCAATTCACTTAATGCGGTCGTGTGTTTGAGTTTGGTGTATTAATCGTTAATATATTTGGATAAAGACTTTTAATATCCCTCCACCTAGTGTGATTTGTCTCGATCGAGAATATTGTGTTAGGTAGTGAGTGTCCAACGATAGTTTTCATGTTTGTGGATCTAGTGAAATTTTCTAGAGTAATAAGGAAAAAATATTCTTGATTGTTATATTCCTTAGTTTTTTAGGATTTTTTGATGAACTTCCATTCACCTGGGAGTGAGTTCCATTTATTTATTCAACCATGGGAGATTGATAACTCGATAGAGGATTCTTTAATTTATCATTCAATAGTAAGAGAGGGGTTATAATATTTATTACTATAATGAAATTACAAAAGTTGATCCTACCCTTACCCTATCACTCTCTTCATCCATTATTGTTCAATATTTATTTTCAATTTCTTGCATTATTTTTCAACTCAAATAATTTCAAAAATAACCTCTTCTTCTTTCTTAAATTTAAATGAAAGACTTAATTATTGTTCCCTCAACTCTAGAGAAATCCTAGGTTAACCACATTACTACATTTAACATATTTAATATTTTTTTATTTACACCCCACGAACGGCATGTGTCAGACAATATGCTAATGATTTTCCAAAGCATCAAGGAAACATGCCACAGAAAAGGCCAAGTAGGGACAATCTTATGTGATCATAACTGTTGGAATTGAAGTTCCTAATGATGTGGTGGTAAGTAATTTCATAGTTCCCTCAATATTATCCAATTATTTATTTGATTATGGATCATCACATTATTTCATATCTTCTTAGTTTTCCAAGAAAATTAGATATTTCCAATTTTATTTAACTAGGGATTTGTCACTAAAAACTCCTAAGTGAAGAATCATTGTAATAAAGTTGTGTCAGGAAGTCCCCGTCATGGTATAGAAATGTTCTTTATATGCTTCTTTTATTGTCATACCAATGATTCACTTTGATATAATCCTCATTATGGATTGGCTTTCGAACCATGACGCAAAAATTTATTGCAATAAAATGGTGGATACAATTTTTGAGGATGGTGTGGAATTCCATATCTTTAGAACAAAAACCTCGCCATCTGATTCTCATCTAGATCCACCCCCAGTAGTTATAATGAATTAAATTATTATAAAATAAGGGAATGAATAAACTATCGGTGATGAAGATAATTTTCAAATAGAGTACTTACCTACTGTTCAATAATATGTTGATGTCCTTCTATAGGATTTACCTAGACATCCTCAAAAGTGGTAAATTGTGTTTTCCATTGACTTAATTCCAGATTCAAGGCCCTTATCAAAGATCCATTATAGAATGGCCACTATGGAATTATTGGAATTAAAGAAACAACTAGAGTAATATAGTGATAAAGGATTTATTCATCCTAGTGTTTCTATTTGGGGAGCCCATGTTCTTTTTGATAAGAAGAAAGACGAATCTAGGAGGTTGTGCATTGGCTACAGGGAGATTAATGGTATAAAAATAAATAACAAGTATCCCCTACCTCACATTGATTATTTATTTGATAAAATTAATAGAGCCCAATATTTTTATAAGATTGACCTCTGATTCGAATTTCATTAGTTTTGTGTGAGGAAGAAAGATATTCCAAAGATAGCTTTTATAACCATGTATGGGAATTACGAGTTTACAGTAATGCCTTTTGTATTGAATAATTCACACCCTACTTTCATGTATCTAATGAATATATTTTTCAAGGAATATCTTGGTTAATTTTTGGTGGTATTTATTAATGATATCCTAGTTTACTCCAAAAGATATGAGGATCATGAAAATAACTTATGAACTATTTTAAAGACACTTAAATGAAATGAATTATATGGGAAGTTTAGCAAGTTTGAATTTTGGATTCAATCAGCTTCCTTTCATGGCTACCTTATCTCTAAGGATGGAATATCTATTGATCCTGAAATGTCAAAGGTTGTACATGAATTTCCTACTCCAATAAACATAACAGAGGTATGTAGTTTTATTGGTTTACCTAGTTATTATCGGTGTTCTGTTCAGAACATCACCCGTTTAGCCAACCCAATGACCATGCTTACACGTAAAGGGGTTAAGTTCATGTAAACAAAAGAATTTGAGGATTTTATTGAGTAATTAAAGATCAGATTAGTGAATGCTATGATTCATACCCTGCCAATAGGGAATGATGGGTTTGTGATCTATAGAGATGCATCAAATAATAAACTTTATTTTGTCCTTATGAAGAATTATAGAGATCTTTTTTATACATCAAGAAAGATAAAAATCCATGAACAAAACTATCATACTCATGATTTTGAGTTATCTATTGTGATCTTTTCTCTTAATATATGGAGGCATTGTCTCTATGGTGAATGATGTGAGCTATATACGGATCATAAGAGTCGAAAATATATATTCTCATATAAATAACTCAACATGAGGAAAAGTATATGGATCAAACTACCCAAGGGTGATGATCATACCATACAATACCACCCAAGAATGGAAAATAATGTAGTTGATTATTTGAGAAGGATAGATCATAGAGTTCTCAACAAAATGTAAATTTACAAGGATCCTTTGTACATGGAACTAGGGAGGATGGATATGAGAATTATCAAAGAAGGATAAACATCACTACTTTTTCATTTGGTTGCCTGACCATCTTTATTAAAAAGAATTAAAATCTCTCAGCCTGATGATGAGAACCTACAAAATAAAATTGATGTTGTGAAAGAGTGGAAGTTGGCTAACATTGTATGTAAAGATAAAATTATGAAATTTTGGAAGAGCCTTTGTGTTCCAGCTATAACCAAGCTAAAAATGGAGTTATTAGACAATGCACATAGTTCAAATTTCTCTATACATCATGGTAGTATAAAGATGTATAGATATTTGAAGGAACATTTCTTATGGGATAATAAGAAGAAGGAAATTGTGGAAAATATATCAAGATGTTTAGTCTCTCAACAAGTGAAGGTCGAACAACAATGTCCCAGAGGAGTCATGCAACATTTACCTATTCTTACATGGAAAAGGGATGAGATCACATTGGATTTTTTCACCGGATTACCCAAAACTCCAAGGCAAAATGATATAATATGGGTAGTTGTGGATCGAATTATGAACTCTACACATTTACACACTATAAGGGAGAATTTTACACTGGATCACCTAGAATGACTCTATATCAATTAATTTGTGAGACATCATGGAGCACCTCTCTCAATTTTTTATGATCATGACCCAAAATTTACATCCAAATTCTAGAAAAGTCATTAGAAACCTCTGGATACTGAGCTTCGATTGAGTACTGCTTACCACCCACAAAATGAAGGAAAATTATAAAGAATGATCCAAACCTTAGAGGACATGTTGATATCATTTTAACATGACTTCCAAGGTATGTGGGATCAATACATACCTTTAGTGTAGTTTTCCTACAATAATATTTTCTATTCAAGTATTCAAATGTCACCATATGAAGCATTGTGTGGAAAGTGATGTCGTACAAAAACATGATGGGATGAAGTTGGAGAAAGGAAACTTGTGGGACCAAGTCTTGTGGAGGAAACCACGGTGAATGTAAAGACTATTCAAGGTCATATCAAAGTAGCATAGAGTAGATAAAAGAGCTATGCCGATAATCAAAGGATCTGGAATTTCATGTGGGAGATCACATTTTCTTGAATGTATCTCAATGGAAGGGTGTTAAAAGATGTTGGAATAAAGGGAAATTGGGCCCTTGGTACATAATCAATTTTAAAATTATGGTGTTAATTGGATATGTTGCATGTCATTTGGCTATGCGACCTAGCCTGTCTAAAGTACACAATGTATTCTATGTCTCATTGCTGAGAATGTGCATGCCATACCCAACACATGTCCCCACTTCTGAAGGTATAGAATTGGAACCTGACCTATCTTATTGAAAAATAACCTCTCTGTTTTCTGGACACTAAAGAAAAAGTGTTGAGGAATCAGACCACTATACTCGTAAAGATACATTGAAAAATCATAAAATCGAAGAGGCAACATGGGATCCTGAGGACCTTATGATGAAGAACAACCCAAATATTTTTGTGAGGTAACATTCTACAAATTTCAACCATGAAATTTTTGTAAGGAGGGGATAATGTAACACCCTAAGATTCAGCACAAAAATATAATATTGAATGTGTGAATCAATACTAGGAACATGAGCCTTAGCCCAGTTGTTGAGGTATATCTAAGTTCATCCATGAGACCTAGGATCAAAAGTAGGTAGAGGCATAATTCTGGGGGTACTGTAGCAGAAATTTAGCTGCCACTGGAGTGAGCACTGTAGCAGTTACTATACCAGGAACTGTTCCATGTACTATTTAGTACTGTAGTAGCTAGAACTATTCACCTTGGGCAACTGGATTGGGATTAGATTCTTTAAGGCCTTTGGGCCACCCATAACTTCAGGTTAGTAATGATTTTGGGACACCTTTAAGGCCTTTAGGCCACCGAAAGGCCTTTAAGACATATGATCGGTGCAGTATCCCCAAACAGACTCTTAAAAAATGAGTATCCCTAGAGGAGGATTCAGAGCATGTGCTCTCAATATATGTAGATTCAATGGAATTGGAAGAATGAGAGGGTATGGATATTCCATCGGGACCATCTTTTTCTTACACGGGATGATTTTCTAGACAAACATGCGAAGGTGAAGATTTACCATCATGATGCAGATGCTAGGGAGGGGTAGTTCCTTGTAGTTATAGTTTATTTGAATTCCCTAAGACCTTTGGGTCATGTAATGTCTCTTAATCTTATGGGACATGTAATCTCTAAGATTACGGGCCTTGTAAGGGTTCCCCCTCGTCAATTGAAATGGTGGTTATAAAAAATAAGTGATAAATAGAATTCATGAAACAATAAGTATCCACAAAACATCACTTTCATATAACCTAGCCAATAAACAAACTTTTTCCACCTCTGTGATACAAATTTTGAAAAAAATGACAAGGACAGATGCATTCAAAAAGATATATAGAATCTAATATGAAAAACTTATTTTTTGGGGATTAGTAACATTACATCATGAATAGTAAAATAACCTAATGAATAGTAATGAATAGTGAATCTGAGAAAAAATTAGAAACTTCTCCCATGAATGTATAAAAACAATTTTGACATCTTAAAAGTGGAAAAAGGATCATAGTATAAGTATTTATATTTTTTTATGTCATAAATATTTTAATTAAAATTTCATGATTAATTTAATAATTTAAAATGGAAATTAATTTTAATAAAATTTAATCATAAATTGTTATATTATTTTTGTATGTGTATATGATAATTTTATGGGACCATGATTTATTTTTCATGTTTTAATGTTGTTTTTTTTTGAATAAATAATGATTCAATTTAAAAAATAAATTACTAATATTTAGAAAATTATTTTCAAAACAGGGTTTTCATTTTTGAAATTTTACACATCAAAAAACTATTATGCTGAATTTCTTGGATTTTTCTCAAATACCTGAATTTTGGGTGAATAGTAAAATACAATAATTTATGATAAATGTTAAATACATGGTTTATTGAGTCATAGGTGATGTAAGGATGATGTAAGTCCACTTATTTCGAACTCACATGTACATTTTACTATTCTTGTTCACAATACTCAATACTATTGGTTGTATTTATAAGAATAATAATATAATGATTAAGATATTCAAAACTTACTCATCTCCTACAATATAAAACCCCCCATCACTCCCTCTTCTCGTCACCATTATAAGACATGAAAATAATCAATGTTTGCCAAAACTACCCTACCCTAGTGACTCCCTATGTTCAGGAGATCATGTTCTTTCCCAAAGAACGAAAACCCTTCCCTTAAGGATATTCTCAAGGAGGTGGATTCAAGTGGTAAATTCATATTCTATTTCATTCAATTTCATTTCATGTTTCAATATATTCTTATCCTCTATTCACATCCCATATCCATATGACAATGATAACTCTTTTATGATATATATATTGTAATTATATCATGTGAATGGAAGAACCATAATCATTATTCTTACTCTCTATATTTTATTTTGTAAACAAACTCATAATCTGTGAGGATCTAATTTACAATCTTCGTGGATGAAGAAGTTTCATTCATCAAATTTCTCTTTAATTACTGGTCATGAAACCATTTTTATGGTTGAACAAAATATAATATATTTATTATAACCTACTTAATATTATGGAACCAGTATATGTACACAGTATAAAATCATATGATCAAAAGAGTTCATAATAATCAAAATACCATTAAAATAATCTATGTGGTTGTCATTAATATTCCATCTAATGATTCATCCCCATTACACATAACCAAATGATATAAATGTACATTAATACCTATTTATTTTCATAAGTAATGTGTAAATTCAATTCTGTATATTACCTTTATTCCACATGAATTCTATTACTTAAAAACAAGTGAATCAGTCATGAAAACCAAGGAAACGAACACTCCAGAACAACGGAATTGAATAATTATAACTTATCAATAACGACATAAATGAAATAAAGAGAATTATGAAAAAATAAATTCATGTATAATAGGATCATAATTAAGTTATTACTAAGTCAAATTTAATATTCCAAGACCCTATGTTCAAGAGCAGAACACATTCAGACTAAAGGTAATGGTTTTCCACTCGAACCTCCATTTTCATTCGTGTTACTTTAATTGTATAATTACCTCAATTAAATTATTATGTATTATTATTTACTCTCCATATATTCTTTTTGATTGTTCTGTATATTTTTACCAACCATAATCCTTCCATATTTTATGGGGATTTACACGTTTAAAAAGTAACTTTCACAATTATTTCCCAAATACAAGCCCGATTCAAGGGAATTTCTCAAATTCTTACCTATTTTCAATGGAACTCTACAATATATTTTTAGAAACCATTATTTTTATAAATCCACTCATTTTATTATTAAAATAGTATCTTACTTCAGTTATAGTTTTATACAATGACTTTTCTGAAACACCTATACTTTTCAAAATAAAAGAGTATTTATCTCAAGAATTACTCAATGATTTTATAAGAGTATTTTTGTCTATTTCAACACTCTTTTTGATTATTATGTATTATTGGGATTAATATTTTATGATATCATCTACCGTATTTAATTAAATTATTTATTACTAGTCTGATTATGGATGTGCTGTCCTAAAACAATTCACCAATTTACTCTAAATGGTGAGTGTTTAAGCTTAATGTTCAGGGAAAGTTATTTCCATTTAATATATTATTTTCAATATGAATTTATATTTTGTTATGTTTATCCCCACTCATATGAAGAATGCATTGGGATTATTATGTTATGGGTGGGACCCTCTATATCCTCCTTATGCATTGGTAGGTATCATGAAACAAATAGACGTGGACTTGGCTGAGGCCTTGCCTATTTTGATATATGGTTTTGGAAGAGGCCTTAATCATTTTTAAAAGTATTGACCGAAGATTTGACGGTATGTATAGGAAATATCGACATACAAATTTACATAATTATGAAGCTAGAAATACAAATTTCATGACGTTATACAAATGACTATGTTTTATTATGGTAATATTTACTCAGCTTATATTCCTTCCATATTATGTTCACCGTTTTTAATGCATGTGTTTTAAATTATTCACCATGCCTAATGTTTATCTTATCTTACACTGTATTTATTACTCCTACTGTGCGTTTGAGCTCACCCCTTTCTTATGATTCATTTTCCTAGGATATGAAGAAGTAAATTATTAATGACTTTCAGGCATAATCTTGGAGGCATGGATGTTTATAATGGAATTAATTAGTGTTGTATTTTCTTTCATGATGTATTGTTGAACTAATATATGTATCTTGTTTCCAAATCTTCTAAACTATCTGTTCCTTCAGGATTTGAATTTCTTGTAATCCTGAAAATGTAATATAATAATCCACCGACCCCGGGAAACTGAGGTCAGGTCTTTATACAAAATGTATTAATCCAAACCAAAGGGGATTCTTCTCATAGAATAATGACAACCCTACTGATGTGGATCATAACATAGGGGATTATCCACCTATAATACCGATAACCCTAGAGATATGGCCATATGGATGGAAGATTAATGCTCTACGCTCGGAGGTCATGCCAATTCTTGAAATACTTCATTAGAGGTGATAGAGGATCACTCCAGTCCCAAGGGAGAATGCCACAACTCTATCGAAGACTTAGCCTTTAGAGGGGATTTTTGTTCAATAACGTGGACGAAATGCCCCACTAAACTATAAAGGAAATAACTAATGGAAAATATACACCTATAACAGTCCATAATAAAAACCTACCAAGACACCTCAAAAGGATATCCTCATCTCAAGGGTCCCAATGCCACAGACGGTTCCTCAAACAGACATACTGTTTGAAAGTGAAGACATTTTTTTGTAAAAAGGGTTTACGGGGTCTAGGTTTGGCCTGACCCTGTTTGGACTTGGCTGGTTAGAACTGGCCGGTTGGGCTTTGTGGTCCAGTCTACCAGGCTTCTGGAGTGGTCCTATTCCTCCATCTCAGTCTGTGTGTGCGGGCCAGATTCTTCCCATTGGGCACGTCCCGTCCTGGTCGTGCCCTGTCCAGCCGACGCAGTCGCCGAGCATGTCACCACCCTGGGTCATGTGTTGTTTTTCTACATTAATGTAGCTAGCCCACCCCCAACACGTATTCCTAAACCGTGTCCCTACACATTGACGATGCGACACTTGCCTCGTCGCCTGCTCGTCATCGCCACAACCCGCCTAGTTGCGGCTCCCGATCACTGCCTGCAGCCACTGCCGCAATAGGCTCCCTCTATTGTTTGTCCAACTGGTCGATTTATCTTCACTATGTATAGTATTCCCTACTTCATCTCGTACTTCCACCATGGTCCTTCCTAGACTATGGGATGATTCCACCGCTGGCCATCGATCTGATGGTTGTTCCACTAGGTCCACATGGCCTGATCTCTTCAACTGGTCGGTGATGACTCCGCTGTTGGATGCACCACCAATGGAATTTCCTCACCAAGACCCACCTAAATGGCTGGAGCCTATGCTTCATTCTACAACCACCGTGTTCTATTGCAGTCTCGAATCCCATTCTGAATCGATGCGACCTACAATGAATGAGAAGAAATTTGGGAGGAGGAAAATCACATGAACGCCCAGTTTGAATGGATCTTGGCCTTGTTCATATCATCCTTGATCCGTTCATGTTATAATCAATGTATGCTGGAAATAATAAACAATTATTGAATGATTGAACCTGATAAAAATAACTGTAATGGAAAATAAACTCCACCCTAAAAACACATGATCTGTGTATTATCCAGATCATTGGATAATCCACATTCGACATGGGAATAAATAATAGGGAAGGAACATCAACCAAAAATCACACCCTACTTGGGATTGTATCTATTGCTAAAGGAATTTTTTGTCCTAAAAAATTCATCCATGAGTGATCTTGATCCATTATCCCATCTTCGTTCGTCAATTGCCGACATGTGGTTTTTCCAATGCTTTTATTCTCTAGATATTCCATAGAATTTCTCCTAAATTGTGAATATAATCTTGTATCCCTATCAAGCTATTAAATGAAGAAAACACATTTTAGTGTTTTTGTGTCATTGTGTTTGTAGCATCACCACACAATTTCATTTATGAATGAAAATGGGTTTCCCCCTTCATGGCATCACACTGTCCCTACGTCGTTGTGAAATGTCAAAAAGAAATAAAATAAACTTTTTTCATTTATTTTATTCTCCTTTTAAATTTACAAAAATTATCTTTCATATTTGACCCATGTTGGTCGATGATAGGCCCTACCAAAGTAAAAAAGCCTCATTATGTCCTCAATGGTGATCTAGAATTTACAATCCAAGTCAGTATTCATGAGTTATTAGGATTCTAAAATAAAATAATTTTTTTTAATAATTTTATTTTCGGTTACATCCTTTTTGGGTTTTCTCACTGAAGACCTGTGTTGATAAAACATAAGTTGCTCCTAGGGTAAACCCACCCTTATGAACACACCAGTGCCCTCAGATATCTGATCTAGGAACCCATTTAGATGTTTTTCCAATTTTTAGGAAAATCCCTTATGCGCGCTATTAAAAACATAACTGTTTTCGTCGAACCGTTCCAGGAACACTGGTCCCCTGAATCACATGTCGTCTCACTGCTTGGTCTTAGAATTTTTATTATTAATTTATAAAAATAAACCGGAGAAAAATACGGGTCATTACATTCTTCCAACCTTAGTTCATTATATCCCTCAAAGCCAAAACAAGGGCTACTCAACAAAAAGATGGGGTACTGAGAAAGGATCTGAGACTCCCATTCCCATGTTCTCTCCTTGAGAATCTTTTCCACCGAATGATCAATAGAAGATTCTACTACCCATGAATGATCCCCTCATTTAAATCCTCTATATCCATCGAGCACTCCAAAAAGACTCCCTATTTTCAATGTCTAGCTCATCCCATTTGATAATGTGTGATGGATCATTAATGTACCTCACAAACTACAACACATGAAAGAGATAATTCCCATAATTAATTTATAGGGGTGGAGCAAGGTGGTATGCCACCTCAGAAACTCTTCTCAGATTCTGGAAAGGGACAATATATCTTAGATATTACTTGCAACCCAAGCCAAATCTCTTTAATACCCATTGAAGTGAGACCCAATGGAAAACATGGTGTCCCTCAATGAACTCCAAGGTCCTCGGTATCCTATCTGTATATGATTTTTGACTACAATTTTTAGTACACATCCGCTCCTGGATGGTCTTCACCTTCTCGGTGGTAGCCTATACCAACTTTGGTCCCATGAGTGCTGATTCCACTATGTTCGTCCAGCGTAGCAGTGACCTACAAGGTCACCCATATAGGTCCTCAAATGGTAACATACTAGTGGTGTAGTGGTAGATATTGTTGTATGAAAACTCTACCAGAGTTAGGTGATCCTCCCAACTATGGCCAAATTATATGATCCAAGCATAAAGAATGTCCTCTAGAACTTGGATGGTCATCTTTAACTGGCCATCCGTCTGGGGAATAACTTTTATTCTCAAATGAAAATGAGTCCCAAATGCCTTCGGAACGTAGATGTTTCCAAATCCATATACTGATCTCTACTACTGAATAAGTAGGAAGTGGGCTGACTTGGTGAGTCAGTAAATGATCAAACATATGGTATCATCTCCCTTAGAAATGTGTGGTAAACTCATTACAAAGACCATAAATATATGTCCACTTCCACTCTGGAACCTAGAGTGGCTGAGTCAAGAATACTAAAACCTGGTACTCTACCTTCACTTACTAACAACTGATGCCCCTAGAAACAAACTCTACTGCCAACTTCATCATCCCCGACCATCAAAATTTATGTTGAAGATCCTGGTACATCTTATACACACTCGGATGTACTGAAAAAGGGGATGTGTGAAACTCCCTCAGGATCTCCTATTTCAATTCTACTAGTACTACTTTGCATCCACTAAAAATAAGAGCATGCTCCCCCACCTTTTGAATATCCATCACGGGTGTTCCCTGTAGTCATTTATTCACATAAAGTCTCATTTTATGTATCATCGAGATGTGTATCCCTGGATAACTATAAGATTGTAGGGGTAACAACCACCAACTAGAGGTAATCTTCCTCAACTCTATCCATGAAGGATTGCTTTAATGAGGCCAAATAATATGGTTCCTCATTTAGTAACTGTGAACTAGATCTTCTACTTAGAGCATATGCCACCACATACCTCTAACCATGAGTATAAAATATCTCAAATTCATTGTCTTGGAGAAACACCATACATAGCCTCTGACTCAAGTTCAGCTCCTTCTATGAGAATATATATTTAATACTCTTATGGTTGTGGTCTGTAATAAACCACTCGCCCATCAGGTAGTGTCACCAAAGCATCCATGGGAATAATACTATTTCCATCTCAAAATCATGGGTTTCATTGTTCTTCTCAGGTGGTCTCAACTGGTGAGAACCATAGTCAACCACATCATTCCTTTGCATCAAGACACAAACATGCTATACCCCTGATGCATCACATAACACTACATACCTGAATCCCTCATCTTGAAATCTCAAGATTGGGGTGATTATCACACTCTATCTCAACTACTGAAAAGATTTATAGCACCTATCTATTCATAAAAATGTCTTCCCCTTTCAAGTCAATGTTGAAATATTTGGTTCATGAGTCCCATGAACATTGATGGGGTGTTCATCACGTAGAAGGGAATCACAAAGTACTCATAATGAAAAAAGCATAATTGGAATTCATCTTCAATATATATTCATCCCATACTCACAACTAGTGATAGATTGATCGAAAGTCAACATTCGAGAACCCCTACACCCCTTTTTAATAGAAAAAAGTGTTCATCGATCCTTTGATAGTGGATACTCATTATCCATGGTGACATGGTTAAATAACTGGTAATCCAGACATATTTAGAACACTTGGTCTTACTAATACATTCCTCTACAAGTCCTCCAACTTAACCCTCAGCTCATGAAACTCTATGAAATTCATCTGATATGCAGATTCTGATATGAGTGCTATCCTGGTGTACAAAACATTGCAAGAAATCTATCTACTGGTGCAAAGGTAATCTTATAAACATATTCTGGTAAGAGTTCCGTGTACTCATCTGCTACTATTGGGAATTACAACCTCACAACATCTACTACTCTACGGTTAAGACTAGTTGACTCATGAGTGATCAATTGCACCCTCCTGTGCATGTAACTATCATGCATTTTATGGGTTTCCTGTTTTTCAGACCAATGAAAAACTCAATCCATTACTATGGAGACACCACACCATTTTTCCTAAAATAGTCAATATGAGTATGGACTGTGATAACCAATCCATACCATTAATTACGTCGTAAGGCATCAATTCTACCACCAAGAGGTTCCAACCAAAAATCTCACCTAAAGGGCCATATCACACAGTCAATAATAGTGTGATTATCGCGTATCCTCTAATAGTTATCTCCAGACATAAGGGTAAATTCAATGGTTTAACTAGAAACTCTAGGTTTTGAATAAGATTCATGACGATGAATGAAGGATTAACACTTGTTTCTATTAGTATGATGACTAAGAGTAGATACAGACTAATCCTCAAATAATTATTGGAGCCCTTGGGACATACGCCTCGACTACATGAATTTTTCCCCTCCCTTTTCTTGATGCTCCATGAGCCTGGTGTGGACCATTTAGGGGTGGTGGTGGTAGCATGTCGAAATGTACACTACCTCCTGCTGCTCTCCTAACTCCTCTACCACGTCTGACTCCTTACAGATCCATCTTTTCCTATCACTGACTATAACTCGGTGACTCATTTACCATTTCCCTAATTTCACACTACTAATATTCACTGGCTCTATCCACTCATCCAAGTGACTTCCAACCACAATGGTTTTCTCTAGCACCCTAGTATAAGTAGGAATGCATAGGGGAAAAATGATGAATTTGATGTGCCAAAAAACATCTTGATTGAAGGTATGAGCCCTAAATCACTAGTTTTGTATCATATTCATTGAGTACCTAGATATATTTTTATGCATTAATGAATACTTGGATACCGACATGTCATCCTCCTGGAGTTGTAGAAGATCTTGGGAATGCATAACCTTAGCTTCTAAGGTGATAAATCCTTCTCTGAAAAAGGATATAAAACTCTATCCATAAAGTGTCACCTCATCGTAAGATCAAGTAATCTAATCCCCATCATTGCCCTATAGATCCATGTAGAAGGAACTCCATTAGGTCCACCATCTGATCTGTTGGTGCCTTCACTGGATGGAAAACTCGTTCACCACCTCATGTCAGTCCTCATCCACCTACGAGTCGATCTTTCCTTGAAACCTGAGGTTTCCCAGATGCTGAAACTCACGATGTGCACTCCACATCCACATCTCATCCACTAGTACTACATGTACCATGTGATACTTCATATGTGGGGGTATAACTAGTACATCACCCGAAGGAGCTATCTCTAGTACAAATTTTTGTACTGATATCTTGTTACCCTGTAGATCATCATCAAGATCATGTGGTGGAATCCTGGTTGGCTATCCACGTGAAATCATCATGAAGAAAAACAAGATGTACCACAGTCAACAGTGTATACCTGGTGAGATGACTCAAGAAGTTCATGGAAAACAAAAGCCATTCATATATGAGGCATGGACTATCATTTTCCCCTAGAACTAATGTTTTTATATACCGAGTCGAAATGATAAATTATGGGTCCTAGTGAATGGATATATCAGTCCATGCACCATCACTGGATTCTCAAGCCTGAAAGACAAACTCGAAACATTTAACTCTTTTTCACCAAAACAAAACACACAGACTCTTGGTCCTTAAGATCTAACTGACCCACTCAGATACAACTCTGTCGTGACCCATCCCAGTGGGGCCCGTACCGTGACTACCCCACACCCAAAACCCATAGGCCAGGAGATGGTTATTAGCATCAAGTAAGAACATCCCAAAAATAGGAGGAATTTTCCTAAGTACATGTACACACACACATGTCTCCAAAAAAAGTATTGAAAATTAAACAACAATTAAATAAACAGGAATACCACTAAGATACAAACATTTAGTACAATAGTAGAAAATTAAAAGTAAATAAATCTATAATACATTCCCCATAAAAAGGAAATGTAAAAAGTAACAAGTCCCTGGAAATCCTTTTCATATTTCCATACATGATGGGAAGTTATAGAACAGTTGTCTGAAGTCACAGAAACAAAGATCATCTATTGGGTATCTCTATGAACCACATGAACCCAGTTCACTAAGGACTCAGTCAAATAATTAATGATATACACAATACACGACACCTGAGGATAAATACAGTGTAGGGGTGAGTAGAACAATAATCTGTATGACACCCTGAAACAAAAAGTAAAAGAGCACAAAGGAAAAATCATGAAGATGATACATGTAAAGTATTCCAAGACTCAATGTATCCTCTACTTCCAGTCAATTGGTTCTGCTTGTAGAATGATCATTTCGAGAGATCTAATTCCTCGAGTCATCTGATAGTAAGAACATAGAACAGGTCTACCAAAATTATATAAGAGAACATTTAGTCTCGATACGTCACAAAGTTTCCCAGAGACATTTTTTCTCTCTATGACATGGAGTCTCGATATCAAAACCAATCATTAAACACATGATTTTTCTTGATTCATGTTCTTTCTAAGGTAATGTACTCATTGAGGTATGATGTTATAAAAGACTCTCGTAAAGTGGTACCCCTAATTTGTGCCCCGCCAAAATTAAACAGACTGGTCAAAGATCATGATATACATAGAGGGGATTCTTCCATGAGAATACCAGTAACCCAATATGTATTAATCTATATCATTAGTAATTATCCTTAGATAATACCAACAAACATACTGATACATCTCATAACATAGTGGATTCTCTGATGAGAATACTACGAACCCTACCGATAGAACACTATGGACAAAGGATTAATGCCCTACACTTGGAGGTCATGTAAATTCCAATAAAACTCCATCATAAATGATAGTGGATCACTCTAGTCCCAAGGAGAGATGCTAAAACTCTTTTCGATACTTGGACTTTAAAAGGGAAAAATTTCCAGTGATGTGGACATAATGAAACACTAAACCATCAAGGAAAAAAACAAGAGAAACTCTGAACCTATACTGATCCTTACTAAAAACCCACAAACCCATCTCAAAAGTACCACTTTGTCACAAGGGTCCGAATGCAATAAACTACTCACCAAACGGACCATCCATTTGAATGTGATGACCCTTTTTTAAAAGGGTTGGTTAGATCCGGATCTGACCAGACACAGTTAGGCCGACCCAACCAGACCTGGTTTAGTCTGGGCTAGCCCGAACTAGCCTGTTTGGACATATAGACCAGATCACATTGGGACACATGGTATAAGGCCCCGACCTTAAACATCTCTTAATATTGAATTAAATGAATAAATCAAATTGAGGATCTTTTTAGGTTTATAGTTTTAGAGAATTAGAACATAACTACTACATCTCAAAAGATTACAAAGTAGACACTTCTACTAAGTTTCCATAGAATTAAAAAAACTCTCAAAAAGAAACATGTCTAGTTCCAAGTTTTATATAGCATGAATTTTCCTTGATCCCATCCTTGACCCTATTCCACATTAGGTCCTATTAAAAACATTTCAAAAAAACATGGGGTGATCATAAAGAGCTCAGTAAGGGATACACAAAGAATGAAAACTGTTAGTTTATCAAAACAACAAGTAAACCATGTATACTTTATCAAAGTAATACTTTTCACCTTTATGAAGTAGTAAAAACTCTTCACTAAATAAAAGATCATTACATACCCTTTTTTAACCAAAAGATTACCATAAAACCCATAAAAAGATCACATGACATATAAAGTTAACTTGGGACAAAAACATACTTAAGTGGAATAACCATACAGTCGAATTCCACACATATCACTTAATGGAATAGCCATATGGCCAACTTCCATACATACTTAATGGAATATCCATACGGCCAACTTCCATACCCAATTCATTGGAGGATATAATGTAACCACCCGTCCTAGTATTCATGGCACCACCCGTCATATGGTTTATCACTTAACCACCCGTCAAATGTCCATGTACCAATATAAAATCATAAAATATAAAACCAATATAAAGGAATGATAACATTTCCACATTTCAATCACAATATATCATTTAAATATATTGACATAATAGAATCATTTATCAAAACCATTTTCAATACCAAAATACATAAAAGAGTATATGGTATTTATTTTATTTTAAAAACATTACGGCCTGTTGAGGAAGCCAAAGACCAAATAATACTCGCGGCGGCGGAAAAGGTCGTTGTCACTGCGTATGTTAAAAGAAACATTCCTTTTTGTCGTTTAGTAAAACGATTCGTAGAAAAAGATTCCTTTTGTATAAAAGTAAAATTCAAAGGGGTTTATACACCATATAAAAGATAGTTGTGTATACAACTAAATATGCCTCAATGAAAGGAGATTGAGATGAAGTCCCTTACCTCGGGTCCGACTGGACTCGATCGTTCTTTAACGTCCTGAATAATAAACTTGAGTTAATTTATACTTTATTAAGATTCGTTTTCAAGCTTATTATTCCTTTTATATCACTTATTTTCATGTTATAAACATTATTTAATCATTAAGTAAATAATTTTTTTCTGTCGATATTTGGTACTTAAGTCGAAAGTGGAATTCTTACAATTACATGTTGTTCATGTTGTCAAAGGTTCTTTATATCCAGAATGAAATTCCTGATTTGGATATCATATATATCATATATATATATATATAGAATATATATGTATTTATAATATCACATAATAATTTAGAGGTATGAAATGAAATGCACCGTTCAAGGAGATGGTAAGCCGTACTTACGCATGAACGCTACTTTCATTTCTATGTCATATTAATGGAATTAAAACTAATTGAGAGGTATGTATATTTTAATTCCATAATTATATTAATAATTTAGATGTAACATACATCATATATATCCATTATAAATATGTACTTATAATAGTACATTACATTTGGTGATAAGAAATGAAATGCACCGTTCATGAAGACGGTAAGCCGTACGTACGCATGAACGATACTTTCATTTCTATCTCATAATTCAATGGGAAGAAATAATAATGATATAGAGGTTTATTATAATTCCAGTATAATATCATATATAATAACTTTAAATCCATCCTTTATACGTCCCACATATGGCATTAACGAATCAAATCACTTTTAGGGGGCGGTAGTCCGCACTTCCTAAAATGAAATTATCGTGTTTACCCACAATGGAAACCATAAAGGTATAACACAAATGAAAAATACAGAAGAATAAGGGAAACATAAATATAATATATATCATATATAAATATAGTGACATCATAATGGCCACCATTAAAGGTGTTTAAAAGAATATTGAACAATCATCGTTTCATGAGGCACAAATTCACCAACCACAGAAACAGTATGTTCTTTAACCATTAGATGTAGATGTGTGTAAGTGTAGATCGAATTACTATTATAACAACATCCTAGTATTTTTAAGATACTGGAGTTGTTAAAAAATAAATGAATAAAAAGATTTTAGGGGGTTGGAGAAGCAAAATAAAACAAAAGAACACAAGTGAACACATTACCTCCAAATCGGGTAACTCTCTTAGATTTGTGCTCAAAGGCTTCCTTGGGAAGAATTATGCCCAAAGTGAGGCTTAAAGGAGTAATATAGGTATTAGTAGAGACAAAATGGGCAGGGGTTGGGAGAGAAAAAGGCTTTTGAAGTGTGGGTAAGGAGGTAGAGGTGGGAGCCTTTTATAAGAGGATAGGAGGGGCACTCTTGGAAAGTAAAGAAATGTTACTTTATTTTAAAATGACTTTCAGATTCAAAAGGTCCCACATTGATATAATTCTAGGGTAAGGTGATAAGGTTTCTAAATCCACCCATCCAATAGGTTTTGGACATGTTTAGGTCATAGATTTTACGTTATCATTTCATTTTATTTAAATCCTTTATTAATGAGGTAATCGCTGCATCATCATGATGTCATAAATAATTTAATTTATTTAAAGTCTAAAAATTATAAAACAAATACTATGATGTAGGAAATCGTGTTAGATTTCCAATGACTATTTATAATCAAAAATATGACTTGTATAACCTCATGTAAAAATTGTTTTAGTAAAATAACTCATGTTTGTGTCATTTTTACTTTAACATTAGGTAAAAAGTTATTTATGTCATTTCCCAACCAAAGTGGCTCCATGGGGTCCCCAAGTCTACCCATGGATTTTCTTGGTCGGCCATGACACATCCAATATGGTTAGGACATGTTTCAAGCTCATCTCATATTATTATAACATTATTTTTACTTTAAACTACACTAATTACCTCTAATCACGATTAAAAACTTAAAAGTTACTATTCACCAAAAAATTATTTTAATCTCAATGAACCACATTTTACTTCTAAATGACAACCATGTATGTAGGATTTTTTAAAATCAAATCATAGAAGTAGAAAAGTTTTATTTAAATGAAAAATTATTTTCTTTAACTACCACTTAGTGGTTTCACTATTCATCAAAAATTGATGTTTTTCAGAAAAATACCAAAACATCAACCTATGCTATATTTGATATTCTGAATTCAAAAATGTTTTCTTTTTTTAAAAATTCAAATCATATAAGTCACATTAATTAATTTAATAATTAATTCCAATTGTCCTGACAAATAGCGTGTTTTTATGAAACAATAAGTATCAAAAGATTGACACTAGTTTAAGTCCAATTTCAAAGTGAAATTGATTCCAATGTCCACCATTGGATTAAATGGTAAAAATATATTCTAATTTCACTTCAAACCCAATTCAAAAGATAATGTAATCATCTTAATAAATTAGATTAAAAAGTGGTTTTGAATTAAAATACAACATTTTTCCGTATTAATTAAAAAAATGAACTTTATCGGAAAAATACCAAAAAATTACACAATGTAAAATTTGATGTCCTGATTCTAAAGAAGAGTTTTATTTGGTCCAATAAAATGTATAAGAGTGACCAAAACTATATTTAATGACGGTTTTCCATCAAATGTTGATAAGTGGACCTTTCGTGAAAATTAGTGTATATAAGCCTAAAATTGAATTCATTTCGTATTTTAAGCCATTATCCTTTATTAGATAAATGTAAAAACATTTAACAAACATATATAATCATATTATAGTTATTTCTATCCATTCTCGCTAGTACAACATCTATGTGTTCACTAACATTTAAAATAATATTATTATATTACTAGTGTGCAACGTACGATTTCAAAGAATCTCTTTGTTGTGTATCAGGTACGCTATAGAACATAGAAACCCCTTTAATGTAAAATTAATATTTAATTCGCAAATATTAATAAATGTGAAAATGTATTATTCTTTATTTACTTGGGATGTTACATCCTTCCCACCTTTTGGTAATTGTGTCCTCGCAATTTTATTCACTTATCAAAATAAGTGGCTGTATTTATCCCTCATAGCATTTTCAGATTCCCACGTTGCCTCTTCAACCATATGGTTTTTCCACAAAACCTTTACCTGGTGAATTACCTTATTTCGCAATACATTCTCTCTTCGGTCAATAATCTGGACTGATTGTTCTTCATTAGAGATATTCTCTTCCAACTGAACTACCTCTGGGAACAAAACATGAGATGGATCTGGCATATACTGTCTCATCATTGAAATATGAAAAACATTGTGTACCTGAGATAAACTTGGAGGTAAAGCCACTCAGTAAGCAACTGATCCAACTTTCTCCAGAATTTCATATGGTCCAATGAAACTTGGACTCAGCTTTCCTTCCTTACCAAATCGCATCACACTTTTCCATGGTGAGACTTTGAGAAAAATATGATCACCTACCTCGAAAGATAGATACTTCCTCCGGTTATCTGCATAACTCTTAAATCTTCTCTAAGCTATTTTCATGTGTTTCTGAAACAACTGAACTTTTTCTGCCATCTCTTCTACCAATTTTGGTCCCATCAGCTTCCTTTCACCCACTTCATCCCAAAATGATGAAGTTTGACACCGCTTCCCATATAATGCCTCAAATGGTTCCATATGTATATTGTAATGAAAACTGTTATTATAAGAAAACTCAACCAAAGAAAGATGTTAGTCCCAAATTCCCTGATAATCCATCGAAAAAGCTCGTAGAATATCCTCCATGGTCTGAATTGTTCGTTCTGACTGCCCATCTGATTGCGGATGAAAAGCTGTACTAAAATTTAATTCAGTACCCAACGACTTCTGAAGGCCTTTCCAAAAGTTAGAATTAAACCTAGGATCACAGTCAGATACAATGGAGAGAGGAAATCCATGTAACCTGACTATCTCTTTAATATACAAACAGGAAAGTTGATCTAGGGAAAAATTATCTCGTATAGGAAGGAAATGAGCAGATTTAGTCAAGCGATCAATAATAACTGAGATTGCATTATTACCTCGAGATGTCTTCGGTAATCCCACAACAAAGTCCATGGATATATTCTCCCATTTCCACTCTGGCACTGGTAGAGGCTGAAGCATCCCTTTTGGTAATTGCCACTCGGATTTTACCTGCTTACAAGTCAAACACTTCATAGTAAAATCAGCAATATCTCTTTTCATTCCATCCCACTAGTAATACTCCCGTAGATCTCTGTACATCATAGTACTGTCAGGATGAACTGAAAACGGGGAACTATGAGCCTCACATAACAACTCATTCTTCAGTTGTGAATCACAAGGCACACATAATCTCTTCCCAAACCTCAAAACACAATCATTATCGATGTTGAATTCAGGCAACTTACCCTTCTGAACCAGCTCTACCTTTTTCTGCAACTCACTGTCTTCCCTCTGTGCTTGCTTAATTCTGTCTGATAGGGGTGATCTCACTGATACCTAAAACAAAACAGAAGAACTTCCTACACCAACAACTTCTATGCCAAATTTCATCAAATAAAAAACCAAAGGATCTCATTCCAAACGTAGCATGGTTAATAAAGCATTACTTTTTCGACTCAAATAATCGGCCACTTTATTTTCTTTTCCCGGATAGTAGTGAATTGTACAATCATAATCCTTGATTAATTCCAGCCATCTCCTCTATGTCGTGTTCAATTCATTCAGAGTGAATATATATACTTTAAACTTTTGTGATCAGTATATATTTCACACTTTACTCCATACAAATGATGCCTCCAAATTCTTAAATCAAAAACAATAGCAGCTAATTCCAAATCATGTGTAGGGTAATTTACCTCATGAGTTTTCAACTGTCGTGAAGCATAAGCAATTACCCGATCATTCTGCATAAGGAAACAGCCAAGTCCCTTCGATGAAGCATCACTGTATATAACAAACTCACCATTCCTGGAAGGAAGTTCCAAAACTGGAGCATTCATTAATCTTCTTTTCAAATCCTGAAATCAATCATCACATTCTTTTGTCCATATGAACTTAACAACCTTACGAGTTAGCTTAGTCATTGGACTAGATAACTGTGAAAAATTTTCAACAAACCTTCAGTAGTAACCTGCCAAACCAAGAAAACTATAGATCTCGGTTGCATTTGTGGGTCTTGTCCATTCTTTAACAACTTTTGTTTTAGCAGGATCAACAGTTATTCCATCTTTTGAAACAATGTTACCCAGGAAAGAAATTTTTTGTAACCAAAACTCACACTTGCTGAATTTTCCATATAGTTTCTTTTCTTTTAAGGTTTGCAAGATAACCCTTAAATGACTTTCATGCTCCTCTTTACTTTAGAAAACACCAAAATATCATCAATGAAAACAACCAAAAACTTATCCAAGAACTCATGGAAATTCTATTCATAAGGTCTATGAATACAGCAGGTACATTGGTTAACCCAAAAGGCATAACTACAAATTCATAATGGCCATATCTAGTACAGAACGCAGTCTTCGGAACGTCTTCTTCTTTTACTTTCAACTAATGGTACCCCGACCTCAAGTCAATCATTGAAAAATACTAAGCTCCCTGGAGCTGATCAAACAAATCATCGATATGAGGCAAATGATACTTATTCTTAAAAGTAATATTATTCAAGGCTCTATAATCAATGCAAAGTCTCATTAAGCCATCTTTATTTTTAACAAACAAGATAGGAGCACCCCATGGTGATGTGCTAGGTCGAATGAATCCTTTATCTAATAATTCCTGCAATTGTTTCTTTAACTATAATAGTTCACCTTGATCCATTCGATAAGGGGGTTTTGAAATTGGCTTTGAATCAGGAACTAAGTCAACAGTAAATTCAAATTCCTGATCATCAATAATACCATGAAACTCATCAAGAAAAACATCAAGATACTCATTTATGACTGGCACATCATTAATATGAATAGTTCCTTTATTTTCAAAAATATGTGGAAGGTAACATTCATTTCCATCTTTTACTAGTTTCTCAACTTCCTGATATGTTATCAAAATCAAGGGTTCATTCTTGTACACAAACTGAAAATCTTTCTGAAAAGGAACCATTTTAGCTCTGCAGTCAATCTTAGCATGATAAACTGAAATCCAATCCATGCCCTAAATAACATCACACTCTACTAGATGCAAAACAATAAGGTTTTCTGGTAGATTATTTCCACACACAAGGATAGGAAGGTTCTTATAATTCCTTTTTGACTCAACGTTCCCTCCGGGTGTTTTTACCATAAGTTCAGGGTTCATATCTTGAGATGGAATTTACAATTTACTAGAAAACTTATAAGAAATGAACGAGTGTGTAGACCGTGAATCAAAAAACACATTGGAATAATCTGAACAAACAAACAGTGTACCTGATACCACTTCATTCGATGGCCCAACATCTGCTGAGGTTATTGCAAAAGATTTCACCACCCCTTTCTCCTTGTAGTCTGGCTGCTTTCCCCTAGTCGAATTCTTCGTTAGACACTCATTTTCATAATGACCCATTTCATTACACTTAAAACATCTTACCGCTGGCTTTTCATTGCCTTCTTGATCATCTTCCTTACAGTTACGAGCAATATGACCAAACTTACCACACCGAAAGCACTTACCAGACTTGGATAAACATTTTCCAGGATGCATTTTACCACACTTCTCACAGGATGGATATTTGGTTTTCTTACCTCCTTGCTTCTTGGATCAATTTTTCCCCTTTGCATACTAACTGGACCTCTTATTCTATTGTCTGTCATAGAACACCTGATCATCGGAAAACTCCATTTCCACCTTCTCCGCACATTGAACAAGTTTTTCATAACTTTTTAACTCACGAGAAGCTAAAGCCCTTCGATACTTTGGCTTTAAACCTGAGTAAAAACGATTTATTTTACTATCAAGATATCGTATGAAGTTTGGAGAATACCTTGCCAATTGAGTGAACTTTTCTTCATAAGAATCCACTGAATCATCCTCCTGCCTCAATTCTCATAATTGTTTTTCCATACTATGATGAACCACCTTAGGAAAGTATTTCTCAAGAAACATACCTTTGAATTCGTCCCAGTGAAGATCCTCAATCTCATCACTATCCCTGACTTTTTTCACCATCGACCACAACTGATCAGCTTCACCTTCAAAACGGTAAATAGAAAGACTAACCTTTTGATGTTCTTAACACCCCATGACATCAAAAATCTTCTCCAGTGCTTTAATCCACACTTCATCTTTCACGGTGTCAGATGATCCTCTGAATGATATGGGATGTTGCCTCATGAAATGTTCCACCACTGACATGTTCCTCTGCGGTTGATCTGGCTGATCTCATGCATGGATACCACCACAATTTATAGCCTGAGTCAACTATGCCATCACTGCAACAAACTGTTCATTTCCGATTCCGACCATCTCAGGTTGCTGATTTGGAAGGTTGTCTTCCTCCTGATGTCGTCCCAACATAGTTTCTTTGTTTCCTCTACAGAAAACCATTCTGAACACATAAATATCTTAGGCGAAGCAACATGGTAATCTTTAAATGCTATATAATTTCAGTCATACCATAAATTAACTTATAATTTAACAATTTTCTAACACCTAAAGTTGTCTAAACCGACCTCTAATACCAACTATAAGGCCCCGGCCTTAAACATCTCTTAATATTGAATTAAATGAATAATTCACATTGAGGATCTTTTCAGGTTTAGAGTTTTAGAGAATTAGAACATAACTACTACATCTCAAACGATTACAGGGTAAACACTTCTACTAAGTTTCCATAGAATTAAAAAAACTCTTAAAAAGAAACATGTCTAGTTCCAAGTTTTATATAGCATGAATTTCCATTGATCCCATCCTTGAACCTATTCCGAATTAGGTCCTACGAAAAACATTTCAAAAAACACGGGGTGAGCATAAAGAGATCATTAAGGGATACACAAATAATGAAAATTGTTAGTTTATCAAAACAACAAGTAAACTATGTATACTTTATCAAAGTAATACTTTTCACCTTTATGAAGTAGTAAAAACTCTTCACTGAATAAAACATCATTACTTACCCTTTTGTAACCAAAAGATTACCATAAAACCCATAAAAAGATCACATAACATATAAAGTTAACTTGGGACATAAACATACTTAAGTGGAATAACCATACAGTCAACTTCCACACATACCACTTAATGGAATAGCCATACGGCCAACTTCCATACATACTTAATGGAATAGCCATACGGCCGACTTCTATACCCAATGCATTGGAGGTTATAATGTAACCACCCATCCTGGTATTCACGGCACCACCCGTCATATGGTTTATCACATAACCACCCGTCAAATGTCCATGTACCAATATAAAATCATAAAACATAAAACCAATATAAAGGAATGATAACATTTCCACATTTCAATCATAATATATCATTTAAATATATTGACATAATAGAATCCTTTATCAAAACCATTTTCAATACCAAAATACATAAAATAGTATATGTTATTTATTTTATTTTAAAAACATTACGGCTTGTTAAGGAAGCCAAAGACCAAATAATACTCACGGCGGTAGAAAAGGTCGTTTTCACCACGTACGTTAAAAGAAACATTCCTTTTTGTCGTTTAGTAAAACGCATCATAGAAAAAGATTCCTTTTGTATAAAAGTAAAAGTGAAAGGGGTTCATACACCGTATAAAAAATAGTTGTGTATAAAACGAAATATGCCTCAATGAATGGAGATTGAGACGAAGTCCCTTACCTCGGGTCCGACTTGACTCGATCGTTCTTTAACATCCTGAATAATAAACTTGAGTTAATTTATACATGCTTAAGAACCTTTTTCAAGATTATTATTCATTTTATTTCACTTATTTCCATGTTATAAACATTATTTAATCATTAAGTTAATAATGTTTGTTTTTTCGATATTTGGTTCTTAAGTCGAAAGTGGACTTCTTACAATTACATGTTGTTCGTGTGGTCAAAGGTTCTTTATATCAAGAATGACATTCCTGATTTGGATATCATATATATCATATATATCTAGCATATACATGTATTTATAATATCACATAATCATTTAGAGGTAAGAAATGAAATGCACAGTTCATGGAGACGGTAAGCCGTATGTACGCATGAACGCTACTTTCATTTCTATGTCATATTAATGGAATTAAAACTAAATGAGAGGTATGTATATTTTAAAATCCAGAATTATATTAATCATTTAGATGTAACATACATCATATATATCCATTATATATATGTACTTACAATAGTACATTACATTTGGGGATAAGAAATGAAATGCACCGTTCATGGAGACGGTAAGCCGTACGTACGCATGAACACTACTTTCATTTCTATATCATAATTTAATGGGAAGAAATAATAATGATATAGAGGTATATTATAATTCCAGTATAACATAATGTATAATAACTTTAAATCCAACCTTTTTACATCCCACATATGGCATTAACGAATCAAATCACTTTGAGGGGGCGGTAGTCCGCACTTCCTAAAATGAAATTATCGTGTTTACCCACAATAGAAACCACAAAGGTATACCACAAATGAAAAATACAGAAGCATAATGGAAACATAAACATAATATATATCATATATAAATATAGTGACATCTTAATGGCCACCATTAAAGGTGTTTAAAATAATATTGAACAATCATCGTTTCGTGAGGCAGAAATTCGCCAACCATAGAAACAATATGTTCTTTAACAATTAGATGTAGATGTGTGTAAGTGTAGCTCGAATGATTATTATAACAACATCCTAGTATATTGAAGATACTGGATTTGTTACAAAATAAATGAATAAAAAGAGTTTAGGGGGTTGGAGAAGCAAAATAAAACAAAAGAACACAAGTGAACACATTACCTCAAAATCGGGTAACTCTCTTAGATTTGAGCTCAAAGGCTTCCTTGGGAAGACTTCTAGTAACACCTGAGACTTTTATGTGAAATATTTTGTTTTTATGTTATATAAATCATCAAATGAATCTTTCACTGTACACAAAACTAGCTTGGCTTGTTGTACACGCAACCGCGGCCTTCCTCGATAGCTTGTGTCGTACGCAATACTGAGTTTCACTAAATAATGATATGCTATTAAAATATTATTAAAACTAGTCGTTAAGAATAGTAATAACCACCTTTTGAAATTTTATAAATTTTATTTTTCAAAATGGACTTCATTTTTGGATTCGGAATATCGAAATTAGCCTAGAGTGAAATTTTGGTATTTTTCTGAAAACATTCAATTTTTGATGAATAGTGAAACCACTAAGTGGTAGTTATAAAACTGAATTTTTCATATAACATAATTTTACCGCTTCTGTGAGTGGAATTTCAAAAATCCGAGAGACACGGTTGATGTCAGTAAGTAAAATGTGGTTCAATGTGATGAAAATAATTTTTTGGTGAATAGTAACTTTTTACTTTTTTTACCACGGTTAAAAGTAAATAGGGTAATTAAGGGTAAAAATGATATTATTATTACCCTAACACATGTCCTAATTCTATTGGAAAAGTTTAATTCGACCAAAAACAACCTTAGGAATAAAATATGACCATTTAGGCCCACTTGGATTAGATTAGGACATTTATTATTAATTTATTTAAAGAAGGGTTAAAATAGTTAAAATCAATGTTTAATAAGTAAATCATTTTTAAAATGGGGTTATACATAAGATAAATTCGACTATAAATATTCATTAGAAAGATAAAAAGCTTTCCTACATAATGGTAGTTTATTTGTAATTTTTAGACATTAAATAATTTAATTTATATGTGACACAATGATGATGCAGTAATTATCTTATTAATGAAATATTGACATAATTGATGTTATAAATACCCAAATAAATGTAATTTGAGACTTTTTATGAATTACACTACTTTTATAGGTTAATATGACATGTTATTATTTATTTAATTAACATGGTTCGAACTAATCATTCTGTTATGAGTTTCACTAAAATCAATTACTAAATAGTGTCAAAATTGACATAAAATAGTTTTTAAAACAAATATTATATTATTAATTTTTATCTTATTCCTAAAAATATAAGGTTCGGCCAAATGACTTAGATAAGGTTATATATATTAATAATAAACAACTTGGGGTTCGTTTGTCTTGATATAGTAAGTTTATTAACCTTATAGAGTAAGAAAACAAGAAGACACGGTAAAAGTAAAATTATCTAACTTAAAGTTAAATCTAAATGATAAGGTTAACATTGACTCCTAAACTTGTATAAATTCTATTGGATGAGATTATTTCGGCCCCTACCCACCTTAGCTTAGATATATATCAATTTGGAGCTTTTAAAAACCGAATTTTAATTTATAATAAAATAATTTATTTAGTTATTCCAAAGGTGCCCCTCTCATCCCTTATAAAATGGCACCTCCTCCCCCTCTTCCTCACACCACTTTGAGCCTTCAAGCTCGGACAACCCCTGCCAATTTCTCCTCTCCACTTCTCTAGAAACATCCTAGAGGTTTTGGTCTTCTTCAAAGACCTATTTTAGTGCCCTAAAAGCAGGTCTCAAATAAGCACTTCAAAGAAGAGGTAATGTCCGTTACCAATTCTTTCATCTTTATTTATTCTTCCACTTCTTCTTATTTAGTTTTTTCATTATGAAGTAATAACATAAGTATCACTCATATACTGATATGTTATTATAAGTATGAAACAACCCTGTTTCACCATCTATCCATCCTACGGAAAAAGAAATCACCGCGCATGCGTACGTACGGAATACTGTCTCCACACCGTGGTGTAATCTATTTTCCACCACCACCTTACTTGTATGGGTATAATTGTGTAAATAATGACTATATATGACTATTATAAAGTTATATTGATTCTGAAATAGTATACATACACTCCAATACAATTCCATGATCATAGGAACGACATCATCACTCGTGCGTACGTACGGAATACCGTCTCCACGATGTGATGCGACTCGTTCTACATGATCTTAAATTCATTATGATTATATAAATGAATTGAATTAATTAATATGATATATATTACACTATTACCATTTTGAAAGTGAGGTATCTATAACCTAAAGAGAAGAATAAGAATTTATTCGACAAAACACACATAAGAACAAAAAGTAATAAACACCCGAATAACAAGTAGTAATGAAATATTACTAATAAGAAGCTATGAATATGACCATATATGATATCATAACAATAAGTATGATTCTGTAATAAGTAAATAAAATTAATTAAATCATTATACAGGAGGTTCGGACAATTATGAAGCAAAACGGACCTAAGGTAAGGGAAATATCACAATCTCATTTTTATCCGAGATTGTTTATACTTTGAAATTTACTGGGGTGTATTTTATCATCCATATCCATGTTTTCTAAATATGTAATTTTTATATCCTTATACAATATTTTATATCCAATTTTACCCTTCGGTGAGTTTTTAGTAAAGGATATGAAAGGAATCTTTTGTCGTTTTTCATACGAGGTACTTTTTGACTTTTTGGACAAATGTACGAAGAATGTTTTTTTAACTTATACGACATGAATGGATTTTTAAATCAATACTTCCAAGAATCTTCCTTTACATGTTTTCAAGTTTATTTTTAATCAACTTATTCTAGATTAGAATTTTATGACATATTACGAAAGGAAAATTGTTTTTGAAGTAGAAAGGATATTTTCCTCAAGAATGGAGTTCAAGTGTTTTATCAAAATTATTTTCCATCTAAGATAATAAAGGGTTCTGTTTTTATCCCTATTATTAAATTGATTTTATTATGTTGTGATGGAATTATTTTTATTAATTCCTCTATCTTATATGAATTGTTTTATTATGTCATGTTGTTTAAGAATCCCATTTTTATTACATGGGTTATGCAATGATGTATGATTTAAGATTTTGTGGCACACATAAGAATGGTATCATTATGAGATGGGTGGGACCTATATCTCCCTCCAATGCATTGGGTAAAGATTTTATATCTCATGATATAGACATGGCTGGAACGGTAGGTTATACCGGTTTAGTGAAACAAGACTGAAACGAGGAATGTACTCGGTTCAGAAATGGACTTTGTCCACTAAGATGGTCTTGGAAATGAGTCTTGACAAACAAGAAATGATTCTCTATGATTATGTCTGTATGCCACAAAGTTTCATGTTTTATGTTATGATTATTGGGATTCCATTTCACTATTATGATTTATCCCATGTTATGAAATTATGATCTCTTTTGCAGGTTAAGATTTCCAAAAGTGATGTGCTTATGTATATGATGTGATTGATATTTCTTTTGTTTACCCTTACTGATAATTTCAGCTCACCCTTTGTATGTTTTATTTCCCTAGGTTAGGAAGAAGGTCATTATGTAGTATATGCCAAAAAGGGACTCTAGATATGATGAAATAAATGGGAGACAATGTAGATGCTTTATGAACCAGTAGTTTACATTTCCCAGTTTCTAAAGACACTATACCTATACAGTCCTTTCGTGGTATTGTTATATGTTGTAATAAGTATGATTTAATTTTGAAGTATTAACAATGTATGTAATGTATGGGTCATTATAGTTGGTATTAGAGGAAAGGTATAGTCAACCTTTGGAAAATAGGATGTGAAAGCCTTAGTAAGAACCCTAAGGATAAGTATAAGAATAGAACATAATCTTAGTGTTTTAGAAATGGCCATGAATAACCTAGGATACGACCTTAAGTGTGAAATTTTATTCTTGATTATGTGGTTTTCCTATTATAATTAGTGTTGCTCACACTATTCTTCTTGGTTTTAGTCCATGGCTGGAACTCGAAGGAATTGTGTTAATGCGGAATGCGATGGGAAATGCAATGATTGTCCCCCGGAACAACCAAACATTATGGGATATGGAATGAAAAATCTTGTAGCCATGCTCACACAACTTTCTCAAGCTATGAATCATGCAGGACTTCCAAACGAGCAAAGGAAGGAGCAACATTCTGTTGAATCCTTCATGAGACATCGTCCAACTTCATTCAGCGGGTCTACTGATCCATTAGTTGTTGAACAATGGATTTGTACTATTGAAAATACATTTTTAGTTCTTCAATGTTCTGAGCATGATAAAGTCATCTTAGCAGTGTATCGTTTGTAAGGTGATGCTGATCAATGGTGGAATCTTATTAAGAATACGAGGCAAAGGGATGAAATTGAGTCCATGGAATGGGACGAGTTCAAGAACTTATTTTTCAATATGTACTTCTCTCGTATTCTCCAAACAAATATGGAGAAAGAGTTTCTTGAACTGAAGCAAAAGGATGATGAATCTGTTGTTACCTATGAAGCAAATTTTACAAGACTTTCAAGGTACGCTTCTGGTATTATTATCCAACCTAAGAGTAAGATCGATCGATTATTTAGTGGCTTAAAACCAAGTATTCGAAGGGAATTTTCCATAAGGGACTTCAATAGCTACGAGGAAATAGTTTGATGTGCTCTCAAAGTTGAGATAGCGATTGGAGTAACCCATCAGTCATATGGGTTTGATAAGAAGAGGAAAATGGAATTCAAAGGAAAATCTAAAGAGAACACTAAAAATAAGATGAGCTTTCCATTATGCTCAAAGTGTGGAAAGAATCATGGAGGGAGTTGTCTTAAAGGGACAAGTAAATGTTTCAAATGTGGAAAGGAAGGTCATCGGGCATTTGAATTCCGCGATGATGGGAAGAAGATTTCTAATTATGATAACAAAGGAAGGGATACACAGAATGAACCTACTACACTTCAATGTTTCATGTGCAAGGAGATGTGACATTATACCAATAAATTCCCTAATCCAAGGGTTGATGATGATGGTCGACATCAAAAAACTCTTAAGGATAAAGAAAAAGTAAAGTCACATGCAATTTCTATCAGTGATGTGGAGTACGATAACGATGTGGTGAAAGGTACACTTACCATCCACTCTAAAGTAGAAAATGTTTTATTTCATTCTGGATCCACCCACTCTTTTATTTCTGAAGAATTTTCTAAGGGCATCACTGTATTACCTCAACAATTAGATGTTGAGTTAGCTGTGAAAACACCTAATGGCACAATAGTCGCATCAAGAGTTTATAATTCTTCTCCGATCGATGTTTGTGGGAAAGTGCTTCCTGCAAATCTTGTGATCCTTCCTACAGTGGAATTTGATGTGATTCTTGGCATGGATTGGATTTCTTTATATGGAGCTCATATCAATTTCCAAAGAAGGGAAATCACATTTCATATTCCTGATCAATCTATGATCATCTATCGATGCAAGTATGAACATAACCTTCCAGTGGAAATTTCTTCCATTTTATGGGTATTGATTCCACTAAATGAAGGTTATTTATCTCAAATGGTTGGTGAGAAACTCACGATCAAGAATATGCCCATTGTACGGGAGTTTGATGATGTCTTTCCAGAAGAATTACTGGGTCTTCCACCAAATCGTGAAGTTGATTTTTCAATAGAACTCGTACGGGGTGCTTTGCCTATTTCAATGACACCTTATAGAATGGCCCCAATTGAGTTTCAGGAATTGAAGAAGCAACTCCAAGAGAATCTTGATAAGAGATTCATACGCCCTAGTGCGTCACCTTGGGGAGAACCTGTTCTATTTTTTAATAAGAAAGTTGAATCAACGAGACTCTGCATTGATTATCGAGAACTTAACAAGATCACTATCAAGAACAAATATCCTCTCCCACACATTGATGACTTATTTGACCAACTACGCGGAGCTCAATACTTTTCCAAGATTGATCTTCGTTCAGGGTATCATCCATTAAGGGTCAAAATGGAGGATATACCAAAGACGGCTTTCCGTACAAGGTATGGACACTATGAATTTATAATGATGCCATTTGGTATTTTTAATGCCCCTGCTATCTTCATGGATCTGGTGAATAGAGTCTTTAGAGACTATCTTGATCAATTTGTGGTAGTCTTTATAGATGATATTCTTGTCTATTCAAAGAGAAAGGAAGAACATGAAGATCACTTGAGAATTATATTGAAGACCCTAAGAAAGGAGAAGCTTTATGCCAAATTTACCAAGTGTGAATTTTGGCTTCAAAAAGTTTCATTTTTGGGTCACATAATCTCAAAAGAGGGGATATCTGTGGATCCAGCAAAACCAGAGGTTTTCGAAAGATGGTCAAGACCAACAACAGTAACTGAGATCCGAAGTTTTCTTGGTTTGAATGGATATTATCGACGTTTTGTGAAAGATTATTCACGATTATCTAATCCACTCACCAAGCTGACTCGTAAAGGAGTTATGATTGTTTGGACGGAAGAATGTGAATAGAATTTCAAGGAGGTGTAAAGAAGGTTATCCAGTGCACCTGTACTCACACTGCCTTGTAGTGGAGAAAGGATTGTTATCTATAGTGATGCATCCAAGAAGGGATTGGGGTGTGTTCTTATGAAAAACGATATGGTGATATCTTATGCCTCGCGACAGTTGAAAATCCATGAGCAAAATTACCCAACACATGATTTGGAGTTAGTTGCGGTAATCTTTGAATTACAGATTTGGAGGCATTATATTTATGGAGAAAGGTGTGACATTTATACTGATCATAAAAGTTTAAAGTATATATTCACACAAAAGGAGCTGGATATGCGTCAAAGAAGATGGTTGGAGCTGATTAAGTATTATGACTGCTCAATCCATTACCACCCTGGGAAAGCAAACAAGGTGGCAGATGCATTAAGTCGACAAGACCATGCCAGTTTATCCATGATGAGGATCACAAAAGATCCAATATTGATGGATTTACAAAGGATGGATCTAGGAATTATAATGGAAGGGGAAAAATATTATCTTTCTCAAATGAATGTTCGACCATCTATACATGTGAAGATTAAAGAGGCACAAAAAGAAGATGTCAAGTTACAAAAGAAGGGGAGAAATGTTCCTGAATTCAACCTTGATTGTGATGGGATAATAAAGATCAAGAATCGGGTTTGTGTTCCTCCCATACCGGAATTAAAGAAGGCGCTGCTGGATGAGGCTCATAGTTCTTCATTCTCTATTCATCCTGGAAGCACGAAGATGTATAGGGACCTGAAAGAGTACTTCTGGTGGGATGGCATGAAAAGGAATGTTTCTGAATATGTCTCTCGATACTTGGTTTGTCCGCAAGTTAAAGTTGAGAGACAAAAGTCTAAGGGGATGTTACAACCATTACCCATACCCGAATGGAAATGGGAAAACATCACTATGGACTTTGTCACAGGACATCCTAAAACATCCAAAGGCAATAATTCTATCTGGGTCATAGTTGATCGTCTTACCAAGTATGCACACTTCATTGCTATTAGAGAGGATTTCACTCTAGATCAGCTTGCCAGGATATATGTAAAGGAAGTGGTAAGATTTCATGGAGTACCACTTTCTATTATATCTGATCGGGATCCGAGATTTACCTCGATGTTCTGGCGAGGTCTTCAGCATACTCTGGATACAGAGTTGAGTTTAAGCATTGCTTATCATCCTCAGACAGACGGTCAGTCTGAGAGAACAATTCAAACTCTAAAAGATATGTTGAGAGCTTGCTCTATGGATTTCAAAGGTGGTTGGGATCAACACCTACCTTTGGTGGAATTTTCTTATAATAAAAGCTTTCACTCCAGTATTCAAATGGATCCTTCTGAAGCTCTCTATGGAAAGAAATTCAGGACTCCAACTTGCTGGGATGAAGTTGGGGAAAGAAAGCTATTAGGACCTGATCTCTTTGATGAAATGTCAGAAAAGGTCAGATCTATTCAACAACACATAAGAGCAGATCAGAGTCGACAAAAAAGTTATGACGACAACTGAAGAAAAGACCTAGATTTTGAAGTGGGTGATAAAGTGTTCTTATGAATATCTCTCTGGAAGAGAGTCATGAGATTTGGAAGGAAGGGGATGTTGAGCCCTAGATATATCGGTTCTTTCGAAATACTGGATCGTGTTGGGAAGGTAGCATACCGATTGGTGCTTCCACCGAATATCTCTCAAGTTCACGATGTGTTCCATGTATCTCTCCTGAGAAAGTACATACCTGATCCTTCACATGTACTTAGCTCAGAAGTTGTACCACTGGAGTAAGATCTTTTTTATGAAGAACAACCGATAGAGATTCTGGATCGTAGCGAAAAAGTCCAACGAAGCAAGACCACTCGATTGGTGAAAGTTTTATGGAGGAACCACCAATTAGAAGAAGCTACATGGGAGCTTGAGGACATGATGAGGGAGAGATATCCTCATCTGTTTGTTACAAAATGACAAACTTCGAGGGTGAAATTCATTTTAAGGGGGGTAGAATGTAACACCCGAGACTTTTATATGAAATATGTTGTTTTTATGTTATATAAATCATCAAATGAATCTTTCACTATACACAACACTATCTTGGCTTGCTGTAAACGCAACCACGTCCTTCCTCGATAGCTTGCGTCGTACGCAATACCGATTTTCACTAAATAATGATATGCTATTAAAATATTATTAAAACTAGCCGTTAAGAATAGTAATAACCACTTTTTGAAATTTTATAAATTTTATTTTCCAAAATGGACTTCATTTTTTGATTCTCAATATCGAAATTAGCGAAGGTGAAATTTTGTTATTTTTTTGAAAACATTCTATTTTTGATGAATAGTGAAACCACTAAGTGGTAGTTAAATAACTGAATTTTTCATAAAACTTAATTTTTCCACTTATGTGAGTGGAATTTCGAAAATCCGGGAGACATGGTTGATTTCAGTAAGTAAAATGTGGTTCAATGAGATGAAAATAATTTTTTGGTGAAGAGTAACTTTTTACTTTTTTTACCATGGTTAAAAGTAAATAGGGTAATTAAGGGTACAAATGAAATTATTATTACCCAAACACATGTCCTAATTCCATTGGAATAGTGTAATTCGACCAAAAACAACCTTACGAATACAATATGACCATTTAGGCCCACTTGGATTAGATTAGGACATTTATTATTAATTTCATTAAAGAAGGGTTAAAATAGTTAAAATCAATGTTTAATAGGTAAATCATTTTTAATATGGGGTTATACATAAGATAAATTCGACTATAAAAATTCATTAGAAAGCTAAAAAGATTTCCTGCAAAACGGTATATTATTTGTAATTTTTAGTAATTAAATAATTTAATTTATTTATGACCCAATGATGATGCAGTAATTATCTTATTAATGAAATATTGACATAATTGATGTTATAAATACCCAAATAAATGTAATTTGAGACTTTTTTTGAATAAAACTAATTTTATAGGTTAATATGAGATGTTGGTATTTATTTAATTAACTTGGTTCAAACTAATCATTCTGTTATGATTTTCACAAAAATCATTTACTAAATAGTGTCAAAATTGACATAAAATAGTTTTTAAAACAAATATTATATTATTAATTGTTATTTTATTCCTAAAAATCTAAGGTTCACCCAAATGACTTAGATGCGGTTATATATATTAATAATAAACAACTTGGGGTTCGTGTGGCTTGATATAGTAAGTTTATTAACCTAATAGTGTAAGAAAACAAGAAGACACAGTAAAAGTTAAATTATCTAACTTAAAGTTAAATCTAAATGATATGGTTAAACTTGATACCTAAACTTGTCTAAATTCTATTGTATGAGAGTATTTCGACCCCTAACCACCTTATCTTTTAAATATATCAATTTGGAGCTATTAAAAACCGAATTTGACATTATAATAAAATAATATTTTTAGTTATTCCAACGGTGCCCCTCTCCTCCCTTATAAAAGGGCACCTCCTCCCCCTCTTTCTCACACCACATTGAGCCTTCAAGCTCGGCAAACCCCTCAAAATTTCTCCTCTCCACTTCCCTAGAAACATCCTAGAGGTTCTGGTCTTATTCAAAGACCTATTTTAGTGCCCTAAAAGGAGGTCTCAAAGAAGCACTTCAAAGAAGAGGTAATGTCTGTTACCGATTCTTTCATCTTTATTTCTTCTTCCACTTCTTCTTCTTTAGTTGTTTCATTATTAAGTAATATAATCAGTATCACTCATATAATGATATGTTATTATAAGTATGAAACAACCCTATTTCACCATCTATCCATCCTACGGAAAAAGAAATCACCGCGCGTGCGTACGTACGGAATACCGTCTCCACGCCATGGTGTAATCTATTTTACACCACCACCTTACTTGGATGGGTATAATGGTGTAAATAATGACTATATATGAATATTATAAATTGATATTGATTCTGAAATAGTATACATACACTCCAATACAATTCCATGATCATAGGAATTATATCATCACTCGTGCGTACGTACGGAATACCGTCTCCACGATGTGATGTGACTCGTTCTACATAATCTTCATTTCATATTGATTATATAAATGAATTGACTGAATTAATATGATATATATTACAATATTACCATTCTGGAAATGAGGTATCTATAACCTAAAGAGAAGAATAAGAATTTATTCGACAAAACACGCATAAGAACAAAAAGTAATAAACACCCGAATAACAAGTAGTAATGAAATATTACTAATAAGAAGCTAAGAATATGACCATATATGATATCATAACAATGCGTATGATTATGGAATAAGTCAATAACATTATTTCAATCATTATACAGTAGTTTCGGACACTTACGAAGCAAAACGGGCCTAAGGTAAGGGAAATATCACAATCTCATTTTTATCCGAGATTGTTTATACTTTGAAATTTACTGGGGTGTATTTTATCATCCACATCCATGTTTCCTCAATATGTAATATTTATATCCTTATACGATAGTTTATATCCAATTTTACCCTTCGGTGAGTTATTACTAAAGGATATGAAAGGAATCTTTTGTCGTTTTTCGTAGGAGGTACGTTTTGACTTTTCTGAATAAAGTACGAAGAATGTTTTTTTAACTTATACGGCATGAATGGATATTTAAAACAATATTTCCAAGAATCTTCCTTTAAAAGTTTTAAAATTTATTTTTAATCAACTTTTTTTAGTTTAGAATTGTATGAAATATTACGAATGGAAAAGTGTTTTTGAAGTAGAAAGGATATTTTCCTCAAGAATGGAGTTCAAGTGTTTTATCAAAATTATTTTCCATCTAAGATAATAAAGGGTTCCGTTTTTATCCCTATTATTAAATTGATTTGATTATGTTGTGATGGAATTATTTTTATGAATTCCATTATCTTATATGAATTGTTTTATGATGTCATGTTGTTTAAGAATCCCATTTTTATTACATGGGTTATGCAATGATGTATGATTTATGATTTTGTGGCACACATAAGAATGGTATAATTATGAGATGGGTGGGACCTACATCTCCCTCCAATGCATTGGGTAAAGATTTTATACCTTATGAGATAGACATGGCTGGAACGGTAGGTTATACCGGTTCAGTGAAACAGGACTGAAACGAGGAATGGACTCGGTTCAGAAATGGACTTTGTCCACTAAGATGGTCTTGGAAATGATTCTTGACTAACAAGAAATGATTCTCTATGATTATGTGTGTATTCCACAAAGTTTCCTGTTTTATGTTATGATTATTGGGATTCCATTTCACTACTATGATTTATCCCATGTTATGAAATTATGATCTCTTTTGCAGGTTATGATTTCCAAAACTTATGTGCTTATGTATATGATGTGATTGATATTTCTTTTGTTTACCCTTACTGAGCATTTGAGCTCACCCTTTTGTATGTTTTATTTCCCCAGGTTAGGAAGAAGGTTATTAAGTAGAATATGCCAAAAAGGGACTCTAGATATGGTTAAATAAATGGGAGACAATGTAGATTCTTTATGAACCAGTTGTTTATGTTTCCCAGTTTCTAAAGACACTATACCTATACGGTCATTTCGTGGTTTTGTTATATGTTGTAATAAGTATGCTTCAATTTTGAAGTATTTAAAATGTATGTAAAGTATGGGTCATTATACTTCTGCCCAAAGTTAGGCTTCAAGGAGTAAGAGAGAGATGTGGAGAGACAAAATGGGCAGGGTTTGGCCGAGCCAAAGGCTTTTGAAGTGTGGGTAAGGAGGTAGAGGTGGGGGCCTTTTATAAGAGGAGAGGAGGGGAACTCTTGGAAAGTAAAGAAATGTTACTTTATTTTAAAATGAGTTTCAGATTCAAAAGGTCCCACATTGATATAATTCGAGGGTAAGGTGATAAGGGTTCGAAATACACCCATCCAATAGGTTTTGGAAATGTGTAGGTCATAGATTTTACATTATCATTTCATTTTATTTAAATCCTTTATTAATGAGGTAATCGCTGCATCATCATGATGTAATAAATAATTTAATTTATTTAAAGTATAAAAATTATAAAGAAATACTATGATGTATGAAATCATTTTATCTTTCCAATGACTATTTATAATCAAAAATCGGACTTGTATAACCTCATGTAAAAATTGTTTTAGTAAAATAACTCATGTTTGTGTCATTTTTACTTTAACATTAAATAAAAAGTTATTTATGTCATTTCCCAACCAAAGTGGCTCCATGGGGACCCATAGTTGACCCATGGATTGTCTTGGTCGGTCATGACACATACAATAAGGGTAGGACATGTGTCAAAATCATCTCATATTATTATAACATTATTTTTACCTTACACTACACTAATTACCTCTAATCGTGATTAAAAACATAAAAGTTACTATTCACCGAAAAATTATTTTAATCTCATTGAACCACATTTTACTTCTTAATGACAACCATGTATGTCGAATTTTTGAAAATCAAATCACAGAAGTGGAAAAGTTTTATTTAAATGAAAAATCAGTTTCTTTAACTACCACTTAGTGGTTTCACTATTCATCAAAAATTGATGTTTTTCAGAAAAATACTAAAACTTCAACCTAAGCTATATTTGATATTCTGAATTCAAAAATGATGACATTTTTAAAAAATTCAAATCATATAAGTCACCATAATTAATTTAATAATTAATTCCCGCTGTCATGACAAATAGCGTGTTTTTATGAAACAATAAGTATCAAAAGATTGACACTAGTTTAAGTCCAATTTCAATGTGAAATTGATTCCATTGACCACCATTGGATTAAATTGTAAAAATATATTCTAATTTCACTTCAAAACCAATTCAGAAGATAATCTAATCATCTTAATAAATTAGATTAAAAAGAGGTTTTGAATTAAAATACAACAGTTTTCACTATTCATTACAAAAAATGAACTTTATCGAAAAAATACCAAAAAATTACACAAAGTAAAATTTGATTTCCCGATTCTAAAGAAGAGCTTAATTTGGTCCAATATAATTTATAAGAGTGACCAAAACTATATTTAATGATGGTTCGCCATCAAATGTTGATAAGTGGACCTTTCATGAAAATTAGAGTATATAAGCCTAAAATTGAATTCTTTTCGTATTTTAACCCTTTATCCTTTATTAGATAAATGTAAAAACATTTAAAAAACATATATAATCATATTTTAGTTATTTCTATCCATTCCTGCTAGTACAACAGCTATGTGTTAACTAACATTTAAAATAATATTATTTTATTACTAGTGTGGAACGTACGATTTCAAAGAAACTCTTTGTTGCGTATCAGGTACGCTATCGAACATAGAAACCCCATTAAAGTAAAATTAATATTTAATTCACAAATATTAATAAATATGAAAATTTATTATTCTTTATTTACTTGGGATGTTACACATGGTCTATCCTACTGGGCCGCTTAAGTGACAGGGTTACTCCATACAAATTAGTGTGTGCGGTTTTGATTCTTCCCATCAGGTGCGGCCAACCCTGTTCACACCCCATTTGGCTGACAATGTCAGCGACAACGTAGCTTCCCGGTCTCCAGGGCTCACTCGTTGTCGGTCCACATATAAGTAGCTTGTCTGCCACCCCCCCCCCCCCACACTGTACATGGTCCTATAATTCATGCCTCTATATGGATAACGCAGAGCTGGATGCCGCTGTTGCCCGTGGCAGCCACCCCTGCGGGCCCCCACCACCGGTTATCAAGTAGACTGCCTTGCCATCACTTCCCATGACCTTCCCTACCATGGACCATCCTGCGACTATGGTCCCTCCTCGACTACTGGATACTGTTTCCATAGGTCATCGAGTTGGCTATTGTTCCATTGGTTCAACTTGGCCCAGTCGTCTCGCCTGGACAATGCTGCCTCCACTACCGGCCTCCCCACTAGTAGCCTTACCTCACAACTCCCCACCAGATTGGAGAGAGCATCTGCCTCTGATTGAAACCTCAGATTGCCGCCACCTTACATTGTTGTGGTCTCTGATCCAATTATGGATCAATGCAACCAATGAAGAACAAGAAGAAATTTGGGAGAAGGAGGCAAAGCACATGAACTTCCAAGATAAATGGGCATTGGCCTTGTTTGGATTAGCCTTGATCCAATCATGTTAGAACTGAAAAATAGGGAAAATAGTAAATAATTATAGCCTGATTCGACCTGATAAAAATCCCTTCCGTGAAAAATAAACTCGACATGAAAAATTCATGATCTGTGGATTAGCCTATTTGTTGGTTAATCCATTTTCTTCATGTGAATAAATATTGGTGAAAGAACAAAAAATAAAACTCACACCATACCTAGGATTGGATCGATTGTTGAAGAACATTCACTATTGTCACCAATCCATCTGCAAGCGATCTTGATGCTTCCTCTCATCATCATTTTTTATTTTCCAAAGTGAGGTTTCACCAATTAATTTCTTATCTATAGATTCCTAGTTATTTCATAAGGATTTTGAATCTAATCTCATATCCATGTTATTCTATTAAATGAAGAAAACAGTTTTCAATGTTTTCACTTCGCTGTGTTACAATGTCACCATAATGTTTCATTTATGAAATAAAATGAGTTTCCTCATCATGGCATCATATTTTCCCTATGTCACTATGAAATTTCAAAAAGAAATAAAATCAACCTTTTATGTCTATTTTATTCTCATCTAAAACATTGAAAAATTATCTTTCATAGTCGACCCACACTAGTCTATATTAGGCCCTATCTATGTAATACCCCACATTATGAACTCAATGGTTGCCTCAGATTTCCAATCTGAGTCACCCTTCAAGAGTTATTATGAATTTAAAATAAGAGAAAATTTATTTAGTTATTTTATTTATGGTTATGTCCATTTCATATTTTCTCACTAATGACCCGCACCGACTAATGTTAAGTCATGCCTAGGGTAAACCCTCCATTCTAAATGCAACCAGTCCCTCATATTTCTGATTTATGAACCCATTTTGAAGTTATTCCACGTTTTCATGAAAACCACTTACACGTGATATTAAAAACATAACATTTTTCATTTAACTGTTCCAGGCACACTGGGCCCTAGAATCGGACGTTGTCTCAGTGCTCGAGCTTGGAATTTTTCCAGTTCATCTATAAAAATAATCCAGAGAAAAATCCAAGTCATGAAAAAATATAGGGTGACTCACCCAGAAAAAATCACAATAATAACTTTAAGATAATTTTATTTAAATCCATGATAATATTTTAATATTATTTAATCTATGATTTAAGATAATAACACGGTTAAACAGTTTGTCCAAAGTTTACATGAACATGAGCAGGTTGTGTGAGATCAATAAACTTATTGATAATCATATAGAGCTTTATTTTACTCATATTTTAAGACGATAATATTACCCATATTTCATATTCTCAAAGATAAAAAAATAAGAACTTTTATAATATGATTGTCGGTCTTGGAAATCAAGGATTATCCCCATAATAACAAGAGTAAGTGAAACTTTTAAAATCCTTGTGCCATTATGTGTTCTCTCTCTCTATCTCACTTTTTACTTCATTATTAATTTTTTTATCTACAATAATTTAAGATTACCAGAGATATGAAAATGAGTTTGAGAATAACTTTTTTGGTAACAACTTATTCCACCACTTCTCAGCGGTGGTTTTCTCTCACATGGGTAGATCAATAGTCTAATTTTCATATATTCATTATTTTTTCAATTAAGAAATATTACCCATTCATTTTTACTGTATATTGTTACATTAAAAATATTATTAATTTATTTATGGACTATTACTATTCTATATTAAATTTATTGGTGTATTTTCTTCCTTGTTTGGTCAACTAGACCTAGTTCTAATCCCAAATCAGAAGACAACACAAGAATACATGGAAACAACACAACATATTGTCAACGTTTCTTACATTAATTGAAGACCAACACTTGAATATTTAAGATCTTATAATGAAAATGACTAATTTTGAAGATTATAGTAAAACCTATCATATATCTGATAAATTTTAATTATCAAATAAAGACCAAGAGAATGTTAGAGTAAGTAGAAATATTTATATAGTTTACCCGATTCTTAGTCATATGATTTACTATCACAAATACCTCTATTATTGTTTTTGTTGGTAGATTAGTACTGATTAATTCCATACTAACTAATTTTACTCACCCCACATGGGTATTTATATGGTGACATACTTAGGATCATGTATGTTTTTTTAGTATAGATAAAAAATTGTGTATTGATTTTTTTATTCCATGCAATAATTTTGGAATATTTCTAGGTATATTTCTGAAGTAGATTAATGAGTCGACAAGAAATTTTGGGGCACAAAGAGCCTCGATGTGGTGATATTAAAAATACTAAATATTTTATATTTTGGGTGTGTAGTTTTTTAGAGATTATGGTTTTACTCATGAATAGAGTCTCAAATCAGAAATATGAGATTGTACTTGATGTCAGAATATGTTTTTTACCCAAACCATGAAAAAATGGTTGTTGACGCTGGGTGCCAGGTTGGAGGTGACCATTGGTGTGGTATTAAATGATGGATATCTTTTAATTAAATAAAATTTAATTAATAAAGCTAAAACATACCAATCCCCCCTTGTATCTTTTTGCACACACAAAAGAAAGGTGATAACCCATATTGTGGATGGATGGATGAATCGATGAAGAGAAAGAGGAGACACCCCAGGAACACCATTGTTAATAGTGATCAAAACTAGATCAATGTGCATCATGTTCCAGGCATCATGATAGAGCTAAATCTTTTTTTCTTCTCCATGAGGTTGGAAATTTTAGGATCTCTATGTCCCAATCCTAGTTTATGCATTTTTTAAGGTTATAGAGCCTTTATATGACTTCTATAGATCCCTTGGGGTCAATCTGTGGAAAATTCGTGAAAATTAGTGGTTTTAAGATGATTTTAGTGATTTATAGTTAGGAGAATCGTGATCACATGGTTTTTAGTGTAGGATCTCACACCATGTGTTCTTCCCATATAGGGAAGATTTTTTTTTTTGAATTAAACACCTTGTACTGGGGGAGAAAAACATGTAGTGAAACTTAGTCATGTGGATGAGGACATGAGAAGGAACACCAAGAAAGGTTACATGTCTATGAAAATGTACACAAACAGACCCTAGCTATACAAGGTCTTGAGGAAATTTCCTGATACATGGCATGGGCTGACGTACACTTTAATTGGATAAAGAACAAAATTAGGTTATTGGGTTGGAAGATTGTTACATGTATTATATTTACTCACTATGTAGGGTTACATGACCAGCTGGGACATGTGATAAAGTGCACACCCAGGTGTTTGGGATGGGTCACACACCATGTAACAAAAACCCCAGACTATGTAACTTCCTTTTTATACGATAAATTCAGTAAGAGGAAACAACCAAGGGTTGAACTTGATATACATATATTGTAAAAGGGTATATATCATGTACTCACCTTAGCTAATTCTACCTAGAAAAGTTATAGATTTAGGACTCAGATGGACACCCATGAGTAACTTATCCTAAGTTGTTTTCACATAGAACATGATGGTTTCCTTAGATTTATCATTAGAGATATGATTCAAGATGATACTAGTGGGGAAACTATTTCAGTGATACATGGCCAGTATTAGTTGGGTTCATCCCCTTAGTTTATCCCCTTAATGATATCATGTGTAATCACATCCTCATAATATGATTTTGATACTCCCTACAAGATTGGTTTACATAGTGTTTTTGGTATCCCTTTGTGAGACTAAGGTGGGATCCTCTATTATCTATTCATATTCTCTAGGTGGAGTCTAGGGGATCAGTATGACTCACATATATGGACTCTGACCCTCAACATAGTAGGTGGTTCTAGTAGGTTACATGGTATCATTATTCATATGATCCCCTACTTTGTGGGTAGTTCCAACTGGGGTTTGTGTCATCCCCCAGTAGTCTTATGTGTTATCAAATGTTTGAGTGTTATGATCTCAAAAATTATAAATTAGGTTTTTGGGGTGACCTATTGGTTCTAGGAGTGATCCCATATCTATATTTTAGATCTTATATGTTATCGTAGGTTTGATGTATTCCCCATTGATACATTTGTGTGATTACTAATATGAGTATCGAGATCTACTAGGTTATATTATGAATTTCTCTATGCGAAGACCCAGTGAGTGTGTTATCACAAATGAATTATATCTATAATGGTAGGGAGGTTCCATCATAACAGTCATACCCAATGAGTGATCGCTCCTATAAGAGTTTCATCAGTATGGAATGGCTCATGGAGAGTGTACTCCAAGATGAGTGATACCATTGATACTTGAGTAAAATATTGTGGATGCATGCATGGTTGAGACCTTGAGACTTGGAGTATATGATGAGTATATCTAGGTTATTCTGAGTTTACTTGACATTATGTATCGTATCATGATTGAAATTCTATTTGTTAATGATTTTACTATTCATGTATAGCTATTTTGTGGAGATGGATATTCATGTTCTCTCTCTTGGGTTTTTGTACTCTCTAACTATGGGTTGATTGGACTGTTTCATTTTAGTTTCTCCATTTTATTTTTGGTTTTATGGTGACTACTAGGTATTGTTACACTCACCACTACATGTTTTCAACCTTCTTATTTCATGTCTTATGTAGATAAAAAGCCTTTTCATTATGTTCTAGTAGGACCTGGAGCAGGTGGAGAACAATGATCTAGACATACCGAGGTCTCTACCAGTTGTGGAATTTTCTAGTCTACCCCTCAAAATGAGTAGATTTTATGATTTTATAGTTTTGGTGAGATTCTCTTTTTTCCTTTTATTTCATTCCATAAACTATTTCATGTTGTGTTGTGTGATAGATTTTATACATGCATTTGGTATCAGATGTCTATTATATATTCACTATTGCATGGAGATGGATTTGTGTTCATGAATATAGGTATCATAGGCTAAGGCCTCTCATGTGTGTGTTATGTTAATAATAAGAACTATTTTCTAACCAAAATCTTATTAGAAGTGGTCTTGGGGTAGTCACAGTTGACTCATCACTAGCTAGGTGGTCTATAGTGATTTAGTCCATGACATGGTGGCATCAGGGCCAGGTACAACTTTGAGATGGTAGTTTTGATATTGCCTAGTTGTGTGCTTTGTTTGGAAACTAAGGAAATATTTTTAAAGTGTCTTGATTTTGGATTTCATTCTAGGGACTCTAGTTTTGGTTTGTTGAGTCAACACATGTAGGCACTAGTTATTAGGAGTACATTAGTGCATACATCATATAGGAATGGAATGTCTTTCCCATATCCTTCATAAGCTAGCTGTCCATATATTCTCATTGACCGAGGAACATATTGATCATCTTGGGACATCTCCATGAGTATATCCAGTTAGTATTTCCTGGTGTGATCATGAATGTGATCCACCTTATGATGATGCTTCAATGAAGGGGTATTAATAAGAGGTGGTACCTCATGGTGGTTTCCAGTTGGTCGAAAACTCGTTGAACTATAAGTGTCATTGGAACATTGAAATTGGGATATGCATAGGATTATCTTTGTTCTTGAGTTTTAAAGGAAAATAAATCACATGTTTTAGGGTGATCTATCTTCTAAGATGTTAATAACTGGGTTGAGGTAGTCGCGCGTATTTTCCATGTTGTGAGTACTCGTCCGGATCAAATGGTTTTCCTAGCTATGAGTCTTCATTAGAAATTTGTGGGGTGATGGTTTATTTTTTTGAATAAAAAACATGATGATATAATGGTCACGTTGATATATCATTAGAATCTATTAAGGGAATATTTTTATTTAACCAATTTTTGATCAGTGTGTATTTAGTGTATTTTGTAGCTTTAGCATGGTAGCAACATCATGACAGAGTATTTAGTGTAGTTCCCTGAACATTCATAATTATCCCTATATATTGATTAAAATCAATTTTTATAAGCACAAAACATTGATATGGAATTATTTCAGGATATCAGGTATTTGGTGATATCCATTTTCATTCTAACTCATTCTAGAGTGCTAAAGTAGTCATTGGTAGGGGATAGCTTTCTAGATGAATAGACGACAATAGTTTGTGCTGCTCACACAGAAGGTGAGACCCTGATAGATGGTAGCTGATAGAATTCTCATGGATTAAGTAATTTGAGACACTTCATTAGATAATCCTAGTATGGAGGTTCTATGGATCTAGTATCTCAGTCACATTATAGACTGTTGTGACAGAGGCTACTTTTTCGCTTGTGATGGATGAGGAAAAATCATGTGGGGTTGTCTTACCTTTCATGCCACTAATAGGAAGATGGTTGATGTACATCCATAATAAATAAAATTGAAATATTATGGAGTTTAACATGATGAAATACGTTGTATAGAAGTTGGGATAGTAGAAGGACCAAAATGATGGTTTGATCAGTTACGACCACCACCCCCCAGGTTGTCTGTGCCAGGTTCAGGGAGCTGGAGGATGATGTAAGGATAGATGCAACCTATGGAGTCCTATGACCCAAATTATTTTAGTATAATTAGATGTATTATATGTTTCATTTATTACTTTTATAGTAGTATTGTCAGATATATGTGTGATCTAATCTTTACTTTATATATATTGCATGATGATTTTCCATGGTGATGTTGGGGGTCAGTGGGGTGTTGTGATATTGATGTTTGATATATCTTCAGACTCACAAGAAATAGGTATTCCTCCCCCCAAGATACGTTCTCTAGAAGTAATATAAAACCATTAGAGCAAGTCAGTGCCACCGCAAGAGGATAGTGTTGAGTTGTGGTGTACAAATTCCTTTAATATGTGTGTTTAGGTTAGTTTTATGTGGTATGGTGTTGTAGTAGGCCCAAGATGTGGAGAACTGGTGGGAAAGTTAAATGATGATATTCAGGAAGAATGTTATTCTATTATAGAGGATAGGGTATAGTTAAAGTTATGACATCTGATTTCACTACCCCGATTTTACATAACACATAATCATGAGTTACAATTTTTTAAGCATATCCCCTATTCAAGGAATAGTGATACTATATGAGAAGTTTTTCATTACAGTTATACATAGAGGCTCTAGAATATATGATCATACCTTATCCACTCCTATTGCTAGTGTGACCTAACTTTGGTTGTGAGAGATCAATCCACACATAGAATCTTTCTATAGTGGCAGTGAGGCCCTACAATGTTTTCCATAGTGTGTATTTGATACATATCGTGCATGATAAAATGGTTTCTTACAGTGTGTGTGGTGGTGTTTCTAACTTCATGGAAATAGTTTTCCTCCTTTTATTAGGAGAGATTCCATGCCAAAAAGGTAGATATCATCTTCATTAAGATTTAAAAATCATTTTATTAGTTGACTATTATGACCCTTGGAGTAGTATATGTTATGATATTTCTGTTCCCTTCAGTGTTAGTGGAGTGTGAGGGCATATTTCTTGATTATTTTACAATTTCTCCTCCGTATTCAGAGTTTTAGTTATGCATATATTGGTACTTAGAGACTGCTTTGATATTTTATCCAGTATATCGATTAGATCCTGCATATCTTTATGAGCTTGTGGTGTAGATGGATGTTTGAAGAGTATGGGATAGTAATACCAAGTTTTTTTAATCTGGTAGTCATGTGTTGTTCTCATATAATCTGAATGAGAGTCTTAAAAATTGGGTCTTTTAAACCCTTTTTATTTCAGTTGATAGTAGTCTTCTTCAGCACATGAGCCTCAGCCCGGTTGGTGATGACTCGGTAGGTGCATCCAAGAGACCCGAGATCAAATCTGGGTGGAGGATTATTTCCATGTATTGTAGCAGCACTGTTGCAGGCACTATAGTAGTACTATAGAAGACACTATTCGGTACTGTAGTGGGTACTATAGTAGGCATTGTTCGGTACTGTAGCAGACAAAACTATTCATCCATCTAGGCCTTGAGAATCAACTGGCCCGAAGGCCTTCAGTGGCCCAAAATCCTTACAGGAGGACAAGGTTTTAGAGGAGGATTCAGGGTAGGTGCATTCACTGGAGCAGAGCTAACCAGAATTGGAAGAATGAGAGGGTATGGATTTTCCATCAGTACCGGGCTTGTGAAACATTGCATAATATAACTAGACGACTAGCCTAGTGAAGGTGGAGTGATGCTATCTTTACACATGCTGGGGAGGATAAGATCCAAGTTTTCTTGTCTGGGTGATTCCCTCGAAGACCTACGAGTCCTATAATTTTCTCGGATCCTTTGATCCTTTTATGGGTTCCACCTAATCCCTTGAAAGGTGTATTATCAATAATAATTAAACAATAAGCCCTTCGGGCCATTCCAACCATAGTAGTCTTCTTCATTGGTACCCTCATGTTCTCGGTGTCAGAGTTTCTTGTAAGACACTTAAGGGTGGGTCTATATATGTTATTATATTACCAATTTCATGGAAATATATTGTAGAGTTAGGTCTAGTTTGAGAATGTATAATTCTTATGAAATTTTCTATTGGACATGGAAGTGATAGTAGATATAATAGAGGTTGAGGCACTACTAGCTTCAGGGCCAGTCAAGGGCGTGGTAATTGAATATGATTCTCACAACGAATTTTATGTCCACTATTATTAAGAAAGGTAATATATCAATTAGCCTCTATGTTTCTAACACTTTTGAATGAGGATAGTAAATGGTACCTCCCATCGATGGTTATTACCCCTCCTCTATTTCAGCATGATAGGGAGGCACAAATTTGGGATATTTTTTGAATTCCTCGCAAACAAGGTATCCTCCATATATGTTCATGATGGATTTTATGAAGGCGGGGAGTACATGGAACTTATGAGTGTTGATGATAACAAGAGTCACACTATTATATGGGGTTTTGAGGATGTTTTTTCCATTAGTAGTACACCTAGGAGAGGGTTTTTATATTCAGATCCTTTGGCATAAGGTTTTGGTGGACAAGGATAAGGTGGTTTGGTAATGAGTAAGCTATTTATGTCTCACCTATTAGTTGCTAGAGAATGAGGTGCTTAGATGATAGAGTAAATGTGGTGGAAAATTTGGTTTTCATGATGGGGTTTCTATTATTATCATGTCATTGTGAAATTATCTAAGTGGTTTTTGACTATCTCGCAAGGCGTGATCACTTATTACCCATATGTGGTACGAGCTTAGTGAATATTTAACTAGGTCAATAGAATATCTATGGGGTTATTAGGCCCTTTTCCAATTTCTTTGTTGGGTTAGAAAGGTGTTATACCACTATACCATGTAACCATAGCTAGATTGAGTGCATAGTTTATTTTACTTAACATAGTTGAGAAGATGTGTGCATGATACATTTCATGATATCAACTTGGGTGAGCAGGATATTGATTGTGGTGATTCTTTTTTGAGGTAACTAGGGTTTCATGAGTTATAAATATATTATACCCTTTGTGGGATTGTGGTTTCTCAGGCTATGTGTTTGTAGACAGCACATGGTTCTTCTTGAGAGATCACTAGTGAGGTAAACATATTTGAGTGATCAGTATCGCCCCAAGTTAGTGGGTTTTCACTTTTCAATATGATAATACTTGAAGGTAAAAAGAGTGTAAACAAGTTTTTTTCATGTCATCCTTTGTAATATTTTTAAGAATGTTTATAAATATAAATTCTTAGTCAATGTGTAATTTTGGGGCCCAAATAGCCTTGGTGTCATGGTTTTAAAAATATTAAATATTTTATATCGCATGCACACAAATATTTAGGAAATAGGGTAACTCCCAAAATAGTTTCACAAATTAGAAATATGATACCACAGTTGTGTAGGGAATGTGGTTATTACCCTAACCATGACATATAGTTTTCAGTTACTGGATCCCAGTAGGTGTAGACTATTGTGGGTGTATTAAATGAGAAGTATTATTAATAAAATAAAATTTAATTAATAAATCTAAAACCCACCCCTCCCCCTGGTATCATTTCCCATGAATAGATTAAATGAAATATATCCCCTGCAGCAATAGGTGAATGAACCAATAGAGAGACAGAGAGAGGAGGTGCCACCAAAATCTATTCTAGGAGGTGATCAATAATGAATCAAGGTCTAACAATTTTTGGGAATTTTCATGGACACAAGACATTGACATGTCATCACTGGGTAGTTGGATTTTTTATTAGTATGTATCAATACAAATTAATCCATTATTTTAAGGTTTTTGGGTTCTTATATGACTAGTAGAGATACCCAAGGAATCTATCAATTAGAAATTAGTGAAAATCAGGTGTTTTGGGAGGATCGTAGGGATTTGATATTCATAAGTCTCGATTTGGTGTGTAGTGAAGGATCACATGTCGTGTGTATTTCCATTTGGGAAAGTTTAACTTTATGGAACTATAAACCATGAACTATAGGTACACACTATGTAGTGGGGATTGGATAGGTGGCCAAGTACATGGGAAGGCACACCATGTTAGGGGGGCATGGTTATGTGTAAGTACACAGCCAGACCATAGATGTGCATGGGCCAAAGGAAATGTCTAGATACAGGGCACGGGCTGAGGTACATAGGCACAAGCAAGAGTAAAGGACCAAGTTCTTGAGTTTGTATAAAATAACATGTACTATTTGTACAAACCATGTTGGGTACCATGGATAACTAGACTATGTGAGTAAGAAATTTCCCAAGTGTTTGGGTGGGGTCACAGGACGTATAGGTGAAAGCACACAACATGTAATTTCCTTGTTTACACATCAAGTTCCATGAGGGGTCACATCCATGGGTCAACCTTGAGAAACATGTCGTGTAATGAGGGTTGACACGCTATACATCGCTTTCAGACTTCTCCATTATGTATCATTATCTTTAGGAGTCTGATGGAGGAAAGGACGTATTATATCATGAGTAGTTTAAAATCTAGAATGTAATGGTGTCTATGGTTTTTTCATTAGATATGTGAAGTGAGGAGATGCTAGAAAGGTGTTTATTTCAATGATACTTAGCTAGTATCACATGGGTGTATTCCCTTATTTTGTCTATATAAGGGTATAGTGTGGAACAAAATCCTCATCATAGGATTTTTGTCCTTTATATAGGAGTGGTTAAAATAGAGTTTGTGGTATCCCTTCAGGAGGATTAGGTTGGATCCTCTATCATATCTTCATCTTCCCTAGGTAGGGTTTGCGGTGTCAGAGTGACCCACGAATACGGGTGTTTATCCCCTACATAGCAGGTGGTTACATGAGGGTTTGTGGTATCGTCATGCATATGATCCCCTACAAGATGTGTATTTATAGATAGTGTTTGTAGTATGCCTCATATGTAATTAGTGTGATTCCCTATATGAGTATTATAATCTTCATATTTCAAGATTGGGTTTGTGGTGTTCACCATCAGTTTTGGGAGTAATACCAAATCTATAAGTTGAGATATTATTAGTTTCATAAGGGTTAATGGAGTCCCCCATGATACATGGGTTTTAGCCCATCTTTGAGTATCATGATCCTTTGGCTCCAATGTGACTATCTTCATGAAAGGACCCACTGAGTGGGTTCTCTCGGATGACTTCCATGTAGGATGGAAAAAATGTTCCTTCAGATTAGTGATTCTCAATGAGTGAGATATCTTTATTGGGTTCCATTGGGGAAGTCATGACTCATAGATTAAGTAATCCTGGATCAGGAATATATTTTAGCTTCTAGTAGAATCTTGTGGCTAGATGCATGGTTGAGAACATGTGTCTTGGAGTATGTGATGAGTATATATCGGTTATTCTAGCATTTATCTCAGTTATTTATCAAATATTTATTTACATACCATGTGGTGATAAGATTACTATCCATTTATAGATGATCTACAGATACGGATATTCTTGTTCTCACTCTCTTGCATTTTTGTACCGTCTGGATATGGGTCGAGAATATTGTTACCTTTCAATTTCTCCTTTTTTGTTTGTTTTTGGGGAGACTACTGGTTATAGTTATATTCACAAATGAATATGATATCCCCAAACATGTATTTTCTTAGGTAGATGATAGGGCATTTGACAGAGTATTAGGAGGACCCAGAGTAGGTAGAGCATTGTGTGTTTGAAAGAATGATGTGTGTACCAGTGGTATAATTTGACATCAATCCACTCTTACTGAGAAGTTTGGACACTTTTTTATTTTTAGTGTGCATTTATTTTTCCATATTACTACTTTAAAGTACATTTTTCATACACTAATGTGGGATAGATGTTATCCATGCATTTAGTATTAGCTATTTATTATCTTTTCACTATTTTATGGAGATTTATGTGTGTGTTTGAGTACATATACCATAGGATAATTCCTCCCTTGTGTGTGATGTGCCTACTCATCCCTAGTCTCCTACCCTTGGTCTATTGGAGGTAGTTTTGGGGTAATCACACTTTTCTCATTTCCAGCCAGGTGGGCCCCTGTGGGTTAGGTCGCGACAAACTAGTTCGCTAAATTGGTGTTTTGATTTGTCAGTTTTTATTAACAGATCATAGATAATATGTTGTGAAGTATTCAACATTGTAAAATCATTTGATTGTTATTAATTTTTATTTGTGTGATGTATTCAATATATGTTACTTTTATAAGTGTTTATGGGGGTTTTAGGTCCCTTAGCTAGCTAATAATATTTGATTCACTAAGTGGGGGTGAATTAGTGTATAGGTAAACATTTTTCTCTTAAATTATTAAAAAACAATAATTTATCCCAATTGAAACCTTTGAAACAAGTTAAGTCATTATTTTTTTAAAATAATATTTTTTCTGTAACGATCCAAACATTTATAAATGAAAATTATTCTTGATATAATAAAATGTATTATTATGTAAAATGGTTATAAAACATATGCACTTCTTTGGTTTTATGATATAGGATTTCAAAATACCATTAAGAATTGTTATCCTTTCTAATTGATCCATTGAATAATGATCACATGATTAGTATAAATATAAGGATTTAACAAATCCAATTTATTCAAAAAAGGAAGTGATGGCCTCATACAGTAGTGTTTCTCCATATGAAGACCATTTTTCAGAGCTCATAAAGGATGTGGAAACATTGGGCATCACTCTTGACCAAGTCCTACTAGAGATTTAACATGTTAATCTCGAATAGAACCACCTACGGGAGAAGTGGAAGTTGATAGAGATTACCACCCAAGCGATGTTATCCGAGCAACCCCAAGAGTCTGTCACCATCGCACACCTTACCCTTCGATCTTATGTGGGTGTTATAAGTTATTATGTAACAATACCCTATCACTATTATTATGTGCATTATTTTTGTATATAATAAATAATATACCTTCATTTTATCATCGTTACATTGTAAATTGTTTTTAAATCACAATTAGTATTTTTACATAATATTCAATTATCAAAATCTATTTTGATGAATTAATGGATTTTTTAATTAAATAATATTTTAATAAAATATTATTACTAAATAAGTTTTTATTAAATATAAATGATCATATAATTTTTATGAATACAATTGTAATTTTTATTATTGTCTCAAAGCTGTTTTTGAAAAAACCAATGAATTTTAGATACATGTTGGTGTTTATTTTGAAATAAAAAAGTCAAATATTTAGAAAATTATTTATATAAAATTAATATTACTTTTGAAATCAGGACATAGAAATTATACAACATTGAATTTTTTATAATTTTCTGAGACACTCGAATTTTTGGGTAAAAATTAAATACTGTTTAAATATATAATGTGTTTTATGACATCATAATGACCCAACAGTGATATAATAAAATACAATAAATTTTATTTTCTTCCAATATTTGTTTTAAAATTAAAATAATGTGATTTTCAGTTTGTTTAATTTAATTTACAATGCTTTAGTGGAACCACCAATACTTATAAAACATTTTAAATATTTAAAATGATTTCTTTGAGAGAGTAACTCACCTCCGCATAATCAAGAAAAATATTTTAAGAAGTTAGATCATTTTCTTTTTAAAATAATGTTTCTTTCTCTCCTTTTTCAAAAACCATGGGCAAAGACCATGGGTTGGTTTGTGGTTTTGAGTAGTTCAATATGTGGTGTCCAAACCCTAAATAATAAATATTTCCCTCTCATTCCCTATATAATCCCACCCAAGATCTCACTTCCACTTCACTGAAAACCTTTTTAGATCGACCAAACCCTTCCCTTCTCACTCTATAATCTTCCCAATGTTACCCTATCTCGCAAGAATCCTCTCTCAAGCCTCTCCTAAGCCTTTGGGACCACACTTCCAAGGGAATTCTTCCTTTCTCTTTTTTTGTCCAATTTTTATTATGTTGGTATACCCTTTTAATTTAAAATAAATATTTGGGGGTATAATTTCACACCTCCCCTATACTTCCCTCCTTATTTTTGAATTATGATAGTCCCATTTCTCTCTTATTAATACCTCCCATGTACACCCATACCATGCTGAAATTCCATTAGGGATATCTCAATTCTCATTTACATTCAAACTATTATTTTGTTTTTTGAATCTAAATTCCATTACATATGTTGGAAAATGTATCTATATGACCCCATTACTGTCCATTTTATGTAAATATGATGATACACCCCTTCCACTTTTATCAACCATTTTTATTAATTCTTATGTCACGACGTTGTGCTAAAACAATTGTAACGTATTTTTCCAAGCCAAAGTCATTATGTAGTGAATAATATTAACATTTATCTATAAAGGGTATTAACCATTATAAACATTTACTTATTGATTATATATTTTCATGTTTGAATAATACATTCCTTTATCGTGGAATAAATTATTATTTTTAATGATTCCACGTTATATGATCCATATGGCACACTTATACAAGAAATGAAATGATTAAGGAGGGTGTGCCCTGATAGCGCTCTAATGCATTGGGTAAAGAGTGGTATCATGATAAATAAAGTGTAATGAGAGTTTACTCATGATAATTGAAGTCATATGATAGTTTAATCATTATCAATGTTCAATGAGGTTTGGATCATACTAATATCATGTTAATTGTTGTTGCCACATTTCCATGTCATGATCATCATGCTATATCATGCCTTTATGTTCATGTTTCTCTTGTGCTACATTGATTTGACTAATTCCTAACATGTAATATTTTCTTCATGATATTCCATGTTTAGTCCTTTACTTGTCTTTATATCTCACCCTTTTCTTATGCATGTCCTCAGGCTATCCCATTCAATGCTATTTACGAAAGAATGTAGTGGTCCTGTAAAATATGTATTCAATAAAGATGTTGTGTTTTATATTCAAAGTTGTTATGTAATGTTACTAACCCCCAATGATAGCATACCAATAAATATTCTATCTTCTATCAAGTGAATATTTTAATTAATAAATTTTGTTTAACTGTGAAATAAAGTGCAGGGTTGTTATAGTTGGTATCAGAGAATATGTTTCATTATTTTGTGGATTAGGATTAGAAAACCCCAGTGAATTGATTAGGGATAAGATTAAGTACAATAACAATGTCCCTAAATTTTGGTGAGTATTGAGTATGTGGGTTAGCAAGAAAATACACCCCTATATGGATATGAGAAGGTAGAGGCGGCTCTAGAAAAAATGTATGTAGTGGTAAAACCCAAAAAACACTGCTTTGAGCTAGACTCAAACGAGAACTGTTGCACGAAAACAGGCCTTGATTCACTATTGGTTATGACACTCCTGAGGTATATGCTTTGGTAAATTCATAAGCTCTGTATGAACCATTATTAAGGGAACTAAAAAAATTCCCCTAAGGATATATGTTGGGAATTTGATCATGGATAACATAGATTGAAGCCTATAAATTCATAATCTAAAGGAATAAAGGTAATTTATAAGTTATACCTTTTTGTATTTTCATTCCATTTTATGTGTTAACCCTAATTTTCCTTTATTCCATCCAATGGATACTAATAGGAGGACGTAGGCTAACAACTGATGTGAAGATAAATGTGATGATTGTTCTAATGAGATGTCCAATCTGATGGGAGCAGGAATTGCGAAAATTGTCATGATAATCTCTCAGTTAACTAATGTTTTTAATAGAAACATAATACAAGAAGGATGTTCAACCCCCCCCCCCCCTTAAGAATGGACAAGTTTCAATAGAGATCTTCATGAGACAAATGCCTCCTCCTTTTAATAGATCATCTGATCCCTTAATTTTCGAGCAATGGATCAACTCCAATGAAAAGATATTCTCCATACCTTAATGTTATTAATTAGATATGGTTCTTATGGTTGCTTATCGTATGGAGGGTGAATCAGATCAATGGTGTGCATTATGAAAAATATGAAGCCTAGGGATGATATTGAGGCTTTTTAATGGAAATATTTATGGAAAATTTTTTTTTTGAAAAATATTTTCTTCGCACCCTCTGACTTATGATGGGAATGGACTTCCTTGCCCTCAATAAAAAATAAGATGAATCCATCAGAGAATATGAGAAAAAATACCTAAGTCTTTCACGATATGCCTTTATCTTTGTCATTACCCCTGAATTCAAGGTTGACAGCTTCTTTGGTGGGGTGAAACCTAGCCTATGGAAGGCCCTATCGATCCGTGACTTCGAGAGCAATGAGGATGTTTTATAATGTTCCCTCAAAGTTGAAATGAATAACATATAATATTAGGTGGTATTATGGGGATAAGAATTTTAAGGTGGAATTTAATTCTGACGGTCTTATAGATAAATCAAATGGTGCTATGAAAATTCAGCACCCACTTGCGAAAGGTGCAGAAAGAATCACCCTAGAAATTTCCTGAAGGGGGTGAGGAAATGATTTAGGTGTAGAAGAGAAGGGAACATGGACATTAAATACCAACAAGAAAAATTTGTGACTGCAATAGAGGAGAGAAATTCTCTATTTGACCCTCAACTCGTTGTTCATTACTTCATCTATAATGAACCATGTTACTTTGAAAACATGTACCCTAATCCAAGGGTTTTCAGAGGTAACCAACATCCTCCAATGTAGTAATGGCGAACTTTTTCCATCACTACTGCCAAAGTGAACCCCAACAATAAAGGGGTGATAGGTTTTCTAGTCATTCATTCCAGAATAGCGAACTTTCTTTTTGAATCTGTCTCTCGGAATTCTTTTATATCCTATAAGTTTTGTAGACCAATTCCAACACCACCACAAATCATTGATGTAAAGATGTCAGTGAGGACTGAAAATGGGGAAATTATTTCATCTCATGAATATAAATCAACCCCAGTCACAATCTGTGGATAATTCTTTCTGGTAGACCTCACCATACTCCGTCTGATTGAATTTGATGTAATTCTTAGCATAGTTTAGATTTCTTTATATAGAGCCAACATTAATTGATTTGAGAGTGAAATCATCTCCATATGGAAAATCGACCCCCAATTCTATACAAGTGTAAGTAGGAGTATGAATCCTATTTAGATCCGTCATATCAAGCATGGATATTACTACCCTATGAGAATGTGTATCTTTATTAGATGATTTATTCCTAGGAAAAAACCATCCTTGAAGGCAGGCCTATTGTGAGGGAATTCGCTAAAGTGTTTCCTAAGGAATTATCTTGTCTTCCTCTTAGAATATATGTTGAATTCTCAATTGATCTTATACCTAGGGAATTTCCAATATCCAAGACATTGTATATAACTGTTGTTTTGGAGCTTGAGGAGATGAAGAAAAAACTACAAGAGAATCTGGATAAAGGGTTTATACGCCCAAGTGTTTCACTATGGGGTACACCAGTCCTATTTTTCAAGAAAGATGGTTCAATGTGCTTTTGCATTGATTATCGTGAGCTCAATAATGTCACAATAAAAAACAAGTATCATTTGCCCCAAATTGATGACTTATTTTATCAGATATGTGGAGAACAATACTTCTCTAAGGTGGATTTGTGGTCGGGATATTACCAAGTAAGGGTGAAAAAGTAGGATATCCCCGGGATTTCATTTAGTATAAGATACATGCACTATTAATTCATAGTAATGACTTTCTGTCTCACTAATGCTCCAGAAATATTCATGTACGTGATTGATATAATCATTAAAGGTTAAATAGAAAAATTTGTGGAAGTATTTATAGAAGATATTCTAATATACTCCAGAACCGAGGAGTGTACTAGAGATATTACAAAACGAGAATCTCTATGAAAAGTATAGAAAGATTGAGTTCTATTTGAATTATGTCTCATTACTAGATCACATAATCACTATCAAGGGGATATCTATGGATCCCTCTTAGATAGCTACAATTGAGGGATGGCTAAGGCCAAAATCGGTGATGGATATCCGTAGCTTCCTAGGGTTAGATGGATATTATCGCCGATTTGTGAGTAATTTCTCAGGATTCTCAAACCCTCTTACCATGATAACTTGGAATAGTGTAAAGTTTTTTTGGAGAGATGAATGCATAGATAGATTCAAGGAGTTGAAAAGGAGGCTTATCACTACGCCTATGTTCACATTAACCATAAGTGGAGAACTTTTTATGGTATGTAGTGATGCCTTGAAGAGGGGTCTAGTCTGTGTGTTGATGAAAAATGACAAAGTCATTACCTATGCTTTAATGCAATAGAAATTTAATGAGAAAAATTGTCCAACACACGATCTAGAGTTGGCTATAGTGATCTTTGATTTAAAATTTTGGCTTCATTACCTCTTTTGGGAGAAGTGTGAAATATACAAGGACTACAAAAGCCTCATGTATATATTCACATAGAAATATTTGAATATAGATCAAAGAAGATGCTTAGAGCTTATCAAAGACTAAGAATACTCAATACATTACCACCTTAGGAAATATAACAAGGTGGTGGAAGTTATATGTAAAATGGAACCAACAATTTTATCATTGATGAGAATTTAAAAGGATCCAATATTCATAGAATTCATGATGACAGACATGGGAATCATAAAGAAGGGAAGATCATCAGTCCTTTCACAAATTATTACTCAACTATATCTTATGGAAAGGTTAAAAGATGATCAAAAGGATGGTGTGGGAATTCATAAGAAATTAGAAACTATCAAAAAAGGGAAATCCATATATTTCAATGATAATGAAGAAGAAATTGTGATATTTGGGTCAAGACTATGCATTCCATAAAATCTAGTGTAAAAGAAGGAACTTATGTATGATGAACATAGTTTGAATTTCTCCATTCACCCAGGAAACAAAAAGATGTATCGATATCTCTGAGAGATTTATAGGTGGGATAACATGAACAAGGAGATCAATGAGTATACATCGAAGTGCCTGGTATGTTAGCACGTGAAGACTGAGAGGCAGAAGTCTAGTGGGATGATGCAACCATTACCCATACCAATGTGGAAATGGGAGAAAATTAACATGGACTATGTCATCGGACATTCGAAGTCATCCAAATGAAACAATAAAATATAGTTTCTTGTGGATCATCTTACAAAGGATATATACTTCATTGCTATTCGAGAGGATTTCTCATAGGATAAACTGGCATGGATATATATCAGATAAGTGGTAAGGCTGCAGGGTGTACCAATTTCTATTTTATCTGATCGAGTTCTATGATTCACCTATACGTTCTAAAATATTCTTCAACATGATCTAAATACTGAGTTGAACTTCTATATGAATAATCATCATCAAATTGATGTAAAATATGAGCGGGCTATCCAAACACCTATGAACATGTTGAGAGCATGCACAATGGACTTCAATGGAGGATGAGATCAACATCTTCCTCTAGTTGAGTTCTATTACAATAATAGTTTCCACTCAAGCATCTAAATGGCTCATTATGAAGACCACTATGGGAAGAGGTGCAGAACACCGGCATGATGGGATGAATTTGGGGAGAAAAACACTTAGTTCCATAAATGGTCAATGAAATTGTGGAGAAAGATAAGACCATCCAGCAACACAATAAATCTGCTCAAAGTCGAAAAAAGAGCTATACTGATAATTTCCGATGATTCCTAGAGTTTGATGTCAGAGACATATTATTCCACTGCATATAACTTTGGAATATATTTATTACATTTTGGAATAATGGAAAGTGTAATCAATGGTAAATTCACCCTTTTAAGATCCTTGATCACATTGGAGATGTAGCCTATTGACTAGCACTCCCACCGAACCTATCTCATGTACACGATGTTTTCCATGTGTCACTCTTGAGGAAGTACATACCTAACCCATCTTATGTACTGAATCAAGATGTGATACCATTAGAGAACGACCTATCCTATGAAGAGAAGCCAGTGAAGACCTTTGACCGTAGGGAGAAATTTCTACAAAATAAGACAATGCCCCTCATGAATGTGTTGTGGAGAAACCAAATGTTTAAAGAAGAAAAGTGGGAATCAAAGGATGTTATGAAGCAGAGTTGCCTGCAACTATTTTAGTGTGGGAAAAAGAAAATTCCGAGGGTCAAATTTCATAAGGGTGGGAGATTGTAACGACCCAAACTTTTAACAATGAAATTCCTCTTGATCTAATTAAATGTCTTATTATGTAAAATAGATATGTACCATATTCCCTTCTTTTGTTTTATGATTTTGGAATTCAAAATAACATTAATAATTAATATCGTTTCTAATATAGCTCTTGAACAGTGATCACATGACTATCATAAATATAGGGCATTGAAAAATCCAATTTACTCAGACAAAGGAATCGATGGTCTCATCTAGTAGAATTACTATATATGATACCCATTTTCAGGGCTTGGAAAAAAGCTGGTGCCATTGGGATTCACTCTTGACCATGACCAAGCCTAGATTCAACAATTTAAGCTCGAACTGAACCTCTTACATGAGTAGTGGAAGTTGATAGAGATTTCCACCCGAGCAATGTTATCCAAGCCACCCCAAGAGTATGTCACCATCGCACACCTTACCATTTGGTCTTATGTGGGTGTTAAAAGGGGTTATGTAACAAGACCATATCACTATTATTATGTGCATTATATTTGTATACAATACAAAATTTACATTCATTTTATCATTGTTACTTTTTAAATAGTTATTAAATAAAAAATAGTATTTTTAGTTAATATTCAATTAAGAAATATATTTTAATGAATTAATGGATTTTTGAATTAAATAATATTTAAATAAAATATTATTACTAAATTACTTTTTATTAAATATAAATGATCATATAATATTTAGGAATACAATTGTAATTTTTATTAATGTCTGAAAGTTGTTTTTTGACAAAACCCTTGATTTTTTGATAAATGTCAGGTTTTAGTTTAAAAGTAAAAAATTCAAATGTTTATAAAATTATTTAGATAAAATGAATATTATTTTTTTAATCTGGATTTCTATATTATCTAATGGTAAAGTTTTCATAGTTTTCTAAGACAGTCAATTTTTTGGGTAAAACTTAAATATCATTTAAATTTATAATGTGTTTTATGACATCATAATTAACCAATAGTGATGTAATAAAATACTATAAATGGTATTTTCAGCCAATATATGTTTTAAAATTATAATAATGTGATTTTAGGTTTTTTTGATTTATTTTACAAAGTGTTAGTGGACCCTCCAAGACTTATAAAGCATTTTAACAATTTAAAATTATTTCCTTGAGAGTGTGACTCACCTCCACATAAGAAATCCAAATATTTTAAAAATATTGCTATTTGACCTTATAAAATAATTTTTTCTACTCCCCTTTTTAAAAACCCATGGGAAAAACCATGGGTTTTTTGTGGTTTATATTAGTTTAATATGTGGTGTCCAAAACCTAAATAATAAATAATTCCATCCCTTTTCCTATATAAACTGACCCAAGCACCCACTTCCTCTTCACTCATAGAATTTGGATCTCAACCAAACCTTGAAATACTCTTTCAATAATCCTCCAAAGTTTCACCAATCTCCCACGAATTCTCTCTCAAGCCTCTCCCAATCCTTTAAGATCACACTTCCAAGTAAGAGATTTCTTCTATTCTCCTTTTTTTGTCCAAATTTAATTATGTTGTTATACACTATTAATTTCAAATAAAAATGTTGGGGTATGATTTATAACCTCACCTATACATCCCTACTTATGATTTAATGATAATATACCCCTTTATATCTCATTAATTCCTCTCATGTACACATGTTACCATGATGAAATTCCTCAAGGAATTTCTCTCTCCTTATTTACATTCAAACAATTCTTTTGCTTTATAAATCTAAATTCCATTAAATATGTTAGAAAATGTATATATATTACCCCCTAATAGGCCATTTTATATAAATATGATGATACACCCCTTCCACTCTCATAAACCATTTTTATGAATTCTTATGTCACATTGTTATGCTGCTGAAATTGCACCATGATTTTCCAAGCCAAAGTCATTATTTAGTGAATACCATGCCCATTTCTCTATCAAGGGTATTCATATTTATGCACATTTGTTTATCGATTATATAGTTTCATTTATTAATTCCATATTCCTTTATTGTGTAATAAATTTTTATGTTTAATTAATCCATGTTATATAATCCATGTGGCGCACTTATGCATGAAATGAAATGATTTAGAAGGGTTCACCCTAATAGCACTCTAATACATTGGGTAAATAGTAGTATCATGATACATCAAGTGAAATGAGGTTTTAATCATGCTAATTAATGTTCAATGAGGTTTAAATCATGCTCCATTTTCAATGAGCAATGGCTCATGCTAATATCTTGTTAAATGTTTTTGTCGCATTTCCTTGTTATGATAATCATGCTATATCATTCTTTTATGTTCATGCTTCTCTTATTCTCCATTGATATGCCTATTTCCTAAAATTTACTATATTCTTCATGATGTGACTTTTTTACTTCCTTACTAGGCTTTATATCTCACCCTTTTCTTTGTCATGTCCTCAGGTTATCACATCCAACGCTAAGTACGAAGGAATGTTGTTGTCATGTAAGAGGAGTTCTCAACAAAGATGTTGTGTTTTATGTTCTACGTTGTTATGTAATGTTTTTAAGCCCCAAATACATTAGATATCTCAATATTTTATCTTGTATGAAGTGAATATTTTATATAATAAATTATGTTTAAGTGTGAAATAAAGATAAGAGTTGTAATATTTTTATTTGAATGATCCTATGGGATCAAAAAAATAGTATATTTCATTAACCCCATTTGAATAATAAGAACCAATATTTTAAAAATAACAAAATATTAATAAACAATAATTCATCAATATCAACTCCATAGGATAACATTATTATTAGAGGTGAATTCTATGTTTGAAGGGGAACAAGGGAGTATAATTTCTATATAGAGGAGAAGAGTGAAGGGGAACATGATAATGGAGACCAATATAAAGTAATAATTGATGAAAATGTTTATGAAATTTTATATGAAACAATTTATGATCATTTTGTGGTAATAACACATTGTAGTACTTGTGGGGGAAATTGTGAAAGATATTGAGCCACTATTAATGGGTTGGTTTGTGAAACCACACCATGGGGGTAAAAAGGGAAGTATAATGGAAATAAAAATTATTCAAGAGGACTTATAGGAATTAAAATTCACAAGGAAGGTATGTATTGGGTGGAATGTCTCAAAATTAGAGATGATGAACGGGATTTTTGGAGAAGGGAAATATTAAAGTAGTTGATTAGTGAGAAGTTGAGAAAATCGAACATAATCCATGAAGAGTTTAATATATTGGTAATTCCTCTATGTAAAACTAATATAAATAACTTCTTTAACATAAACAGGTATGAAAGTATGGGTAAAATCCTTTGGGGGGACATCGTTTCCATTAGAGGGATGACAATAGACTATCTAATTATTCATATGTGTGCTGACAGAAAGAGACAACACCCCGAAGCTAGTTGTGTGATGATAAAATGATCAATAAAATAAATACGAAATACAATAAATAATTAAATAACTAATGAAAGATGAAATAAATTAAATGAGGTGAAATATAAGGAAATTTCCCCACAACACTCTATAAGGATTCAATAAATCCTTGCTCATAAATGATCCTGATATTTGAATCTTTGGGGTGAGAGTTTCTTATTTCACTCTATATAATATTAATCCATTGGATAATTTTTTATTTTTCGTTAAATATATTTAATGGAACATGTATTAAATACTCATAAGGACACTCCATGTTTTTATATGGTTTATGAACAATATAAGAGATTTATATATGGTGGGATAAAGAATACGATTACTAATTGTTACCATTAAGGGAATACAATAGAAATATTATTTTATTATATAATTTATGATTATGTACACCATTTAATCAAGGATATGTTCTTGATAATCTATTATTATTAATTCTAATAATTTAGGTAAAATTTAAAATCTATTTTATTTTTGGTCCCTATTAGTTTATAAATCAAAAATATATATTTTAAAATGGAACAATAAAATAGATATATATAAATATTCTTAACAAAATAAATATATTTATCTTTTAATTTTTATTTAAACTCTCCCTGTATACAAATTTTAAGAGGATATTCAGATAGTTTCACTGAAAAAATATTTCATACCTTCATTGTATGTATATTATTCCCTTTTATATCATAATAAAATTAGATTTAATCAAAATATAATGTTTTATAATGGTTATCTGGAAAATATCATTTCTCCTTATTCTATGATGATACTATTTCAATGATAGATTAAAACATGAAAAAATTCATTCACATAACAGGTTTATATATTAAAATTAACCATTTTATTTTTTAATGATTTACATGATCTTCAGAATTAACTAAAATCTATTTTTTCAAATGTATGAATCTCTTATTTCATGACATTGAATATAACTCAAGTATTATTTCAAAAAATGTAATTTATTTTTATTAATATTTTATCACCAGTTACTTTTAGCTTCATCAGATATTTTATGAATTAACATATAATTCATTTACTACCCTTCAAGATGATATCAAATATATATATATATATATATATATTATATATCTTATATCTATAATAGTTATAGTTGAATAATGTTTTAAATAATAATTATATTTTTTATTTAATTATTGATCTTCTATTGGAAACAATTATTGATTTATATTATAATTTATAAAACTAAATTTTCATTTGACAAATAATTTTTCATTTAAAAAAACATCACATGTTATTTTGTGGAGTTCCTATTGATATTTAGGATTAAATCAGTAGTTCTTCAATAAATTTAATATTTATATTTACGAAAGGGTATCATGTTCTAAATAAATTGGTATTGTAACTTTTAAGTTCATGTTGAAGGAACATTTTTGAAAATCAAAAGATGTGTAAGTGGTGAAGGAATTCCAAAAAGAGATTTTTATCAAAGGTGGTGTTTATTGAATGGAATATCAAGTGGGTATAGTTTAATTAATTTTCTATTTGAATTTATTTTCAATGAAAACGTTTTTATGGAAATGATATCCAATATAAAGTAATTCATGGTGTTTCAGTTGATGTGAAGTTAGTTTTGAATCAAAAAATATTATGTAATTTAGAAAATAGAGTTTTAGAGAAATACCATGTTATAGATATGATCACACAATAATGCACATGGACATGATACAAATCATGATATATATTATTTACATCTGTTGAAGAAATATTAAATCATGTTGTAACATAAGTGGTCATATTTTTATTGTAATTTTAAATTTGAGTGTGTTTTAAATAAGTCCTTCTGGACATGGAGATCAAATTATACGATATATATCATGATATTTCAAGTTTGTACAATTTTTTGAGTATAGGTGGTTGTGTTTCTATGTATCAATTCACTCCATAAGGCATCTAGATGAGAAAAATCAATCATTACAGGAAATAATAGGTCATTACATGAAGAATTTTTCTCATGAAGAATGAAACCAAATAGTAGTGTAGAGCCTGTGAGAAATGGGTGCAACAAAATATTACATGCTCAAGGAGGTTTCATCGTACCGATATTAATCACCATACAATTCTCCTAGAATGAAAATTTTCTTCTATGAGAAAGAATATTTTATATCATAAAGAAGTGTGTGGTACTATGAATCCAAATAATCCTAATAAAGTGATGAGGATAATAAAATTTGGCATTTCTCTAGAATGGAAGGTATTTTAGGAATCACTCCAAATTGAGGAAGATCATTCTGTAATGTAGAGATTGTTTTTAACAACATTATAGAATAACTTCTTGGTCACACCAAAATGAATTTTGTTTCACTATGATAGTTAGTATCACATGAAAATTATCATATTTACACCATGATATATACTAGAATCTATAATTTGAGTGATTTACTGATGTGGCTCAATTTTTGGTTCTATTACATCTCTAAATCAAATATTCAAGTCCCATGATATAATTTAAAGATGATAAGAAGATCTGTATTGATGTGATAACTGGAAAAGAACGATTAATTGAATGGAATTTAGATTTTTTGAAATTCGTATTTAAAATAAATGTAATATAATTCACCTATATATATGTTTGAAAATATAAAAAAGAATAATTGATAATGCATGAATATAGTGGCTATGCATAAAGGATGGAGATAATATTAAGATGAAGATGAATAGAAGATGAGGAAGAGGAAGTGGAAGAATCATAGAAATAAATTGATAGAGTCTTAATTTAGGTGAATAATATCTATTTTACTATTTTATATTATGTATATTTTTATGTTTTCACATCACACAAGTTTACACACACATTTCTTATCACAAGTTTATGGATAAAAATTATTTACATTATCCAACATGTTGAAACTGGTGATTCATGTGATTAAAGGTTTTAAAAAATAATTCAAAGGGTCAAGAGATTTGTTTTTATTAGTGAACCTCATGAAAATATATTATTCCTACTATATCTATCCATATACATCTATGCAGATCTTGTAAAATACTGTTTTTCATGTTAATAGGTGTTGAATTTTGTTTGAAAGGGAAATTTAAAAGGAAGTCAAATAACTAATACCCCCCACCCACAATGAATTATCACTATTAGTATGGGCCCTTTTCATGTGGTATCAAAATATTCTGGTTTTTATATAAGTTTAATCAACTATTTGGAATATGGTAAAAATATTTTACCTAATTTTTAAAATTTATTTTGAGTTCTAATTTTTTGTTGGATACGAATCATACTAATTCAGTGAACAAAAGGTAGATTCTCATTATTGATGGTAAAAATTATTATATATTTAAACATAGGATACTGTAATATATTTTATCAATCTATTTAGATGTATTAAAATAAATTATTGATCATTTTACACCTATACCAGATGGTACCTATATAACACTAACTCATAGAAAGGATTTGGAAAATAACGTTCTTAATCAGAACACTATCTTTTCATATCTTCTATAAAAGTATTTTTCTAAAGGATAAATTTATTTTGATATAAAATGTAATTTGTGATAAATTAGAAAAAATTTATTAATGTAATATTCAATTTACTAAATGAAAGATACCAGTTTCAGTATGGAAATAATAATATCTCCAGATGAATAATGATAAAAGTGTAGATGATTAATTCACTATAGATAATGAATTTATGAACAAAATTAAATTATTATTATGATAAGTTTAACGATTCTCTATTTTTCTAAAATATATTATTTACCATTCAAAAAAACATTTGTGAAATTGTTTTATTTCTTAAAGTGAATGTTACTATAATAGTTTTATTCGATGAATGAGATAACATTTTTATTTCATTTAAAATTATTAAATATGGTTTTTTAAGAAGAAATTTATATATGATAAGCAAAGAACCTATAAATATTTGAAATATGATAATTTCTAGAAATATGTGGTTAAATATGAGGATGATTATGACGAAAATACATTTAATTGAAATTTTATAAACTCATATGATTCATATAAATAAGTATTCTAAGAGGAAAATGAAAGTATCATGGTAATGTTACACTTAAATGCTTCATGTGTGGTAGAAAAAACAAATTTCATATAAAAAATTTTATAGTTAAAAGAATAATATTGTTAATATGAGGATGAGTATCCAAGGAGTTCATCAATAAATAAATATTAAAAATTCTTAGAGAAGAAATTTCCTTCAAAAGAGAATGGAATGAATTTTTCTAATACAAATAGATAAATTTCATACCTATGTTTGAATATGATGATAATGGTGTTGATGAAGATGAAATTAGAGTTCCAACATAATCAATGAAAATATGTTGTTTGAAAAATGGAATAAAGATGATATATCTGGTTATTTGAGAAATAATAATGGAAGAAAGGAAGAAACCACAATTGTGTTTTTGCTAATATAGTTACTCAAGAATTGCCTTTTCAATATTTCAAAATTAGAGAAGTAGAATTATAATATGACTAAATATTCTCAATCATCAACAAACAATGACACCATGTGCTAAAAATAATTCAATGTTCATAAATGATATTGATAAATTTATGAAGTTCCTCACTAAATAGAAGGAGTTGAATGTTTTTATGGAAGTGACGGCTAAACAAAAGGATAAATAAAATGAAAATTTTCAATAAATATTTTTGGAATCTATGAATTAATTAAAAAAGTTTAAATATAATATTTACAATTATATTCAAAAAAATGGATATATCTCGAAGAAAAGGATCTATGATTCATAGAAATATGTTCTTCTAGTAGATCATCAAATACTACACTAAATTATAAAAATATATTGAGGGGTTTTGATTACGATTTCTGATTCAAAGACATGAGTGGATAATATGAAATTTTAAAAAATGATAACAATTTTTATAAATCATTAAATAATGTGCATGTTAACTTGAAAGAGAAAATTGACATAATGGTTGATTTTAAAAAGTTAGGAATGAATATGATAATGAATATGGAAATTATATAACTTAAATATAATTTTCTTTGATGATGGATCCAAAATTAATTGTCATGATATGGAATAAATGATGTAAACAATGTTCGGTTAGCAAGTAGTATTGAATGTAAAGTATTCATTTGTTATCTACTTATGGAATTTTGGAGGCTTTGGTCACATTGAAGTGATAAGTTCTTTCAATTAATAATATCAATGTGAACCTAGAAGATGTTATATATAGATGTTTAATGGGATTTTACCAACTCAAATATAAAATTTTTAAAAACATTATGAAAATTTTAGATTGAAGGTTGAAAACAAGTTTGTATTATCAGATTAATTCTATAGAAGGTGTATATAACATGTTCAATTTGTTGAAGAATGTAAAAATATTCTAGCTTCCTAAAAAATTATGAATTTTATTACTAAAAGTCTCATACAAAAAAAGATAATTGAATGGAAAACATATGAGTGCTTAAAATATCACTCAAATCATCTCACAAGGAATATCCATAGATCATAGATAGTAGATTCTCTTCAGATATAACACTAGATATTATTCTCTTTATGGATATACAGAAGTTCAAGGAAGGATCAGTGACCTCTGGAAATTATATGTCACTCTAAATAAGACGAAGTTTTTCAAAAGGATATTGGAGGGGACAAAATGATGTTGAAGAGAAATTTTTTGTGGATGGGTTTAAATGCAAATTATTCAGTGTGTCACAACTTCTTTATGAAAGTAATGAAGCGGGTTTTGAAAATAATGTGTGCATGTTGAAAAGGTTTAATGATGGATGTGTATTTAAAATAGTACTTTGAACATTAGGAAACTTTTATAATATTGGTGATGTTGAAAATTCACTATTCACGAGCATAAAAAAAGAAAATCTATTATATCCTCTAAGACTAAGCAACATTGGTCAAACAAATATGAGAAAGATTACCCTAGGAATAAAATTTCACCATGTTTCTATTATGAAGAGATAATGAAATTAGATGTTCTCTACATAATATAAGATAATGATAACTAATTATATACATAAAAAAGTGAATATTCAAATACCTCACCCATTTTAGTTCATTGATTTTAAATGTTTGTGGGTATGTGATGAAAAAAATGAACAAATGAATATTATTATTTTATTTCTCTTATTTATTAATTCACTTGTTTTAAATCCATTATTTTCATGGAATATAAACCGTAGGCCTTGAGTTGTTTAAACTCATTTAAATAAGTGTGTAAAAGGATGTTGGTATCTCTTTGAAGAAAGTTCACACATACAATAGTTAATAATATACAAGTTATTCATATGAATCATATATTGAAAATAAAAGTTTTAAACATGAATTAAATACACTATAAAAAATATACAAATTTTTTTATTAAGGGAATAACATTATTTTAATGAAATTTCCTTCATGTAGTTGGCGGAGCATGTTACATGTTTATTTTTTATAGATTTAAACTATTAATTTAAAGATTTAGATTCAAAATCACAAATTATATCATAATATTTCATAAATTTATTCATTTTAGATATATTATAACAAAACCATTAGCCTAAAATACATGTGGTTATTTTTAATCTCATGTATTATCATGGTAGAAGGTCAAAAATTATTGAATTTTAACCAATGAGGAGTTGAAGGAATCTTCCATAGTTATCCTCCAAATGGAACAAGAGGTCATTGATATGGTAAAAAAATGGAAGATTTTGGATAATGGTTCTGTGATAGTTTTGGAACCCTTAATTATTTGAGTTACACATAAAAAATAATGTTCCAGAAGTGTTGAAAAAAAAGTATAATTTATTGAGAAGAATGATCTAGTTTTTGAAATGAATTGGAAGTTAAAAGTAAAATAATATTAAAATAATGATTCAACCATGTCATTTGACGATAAACATTATTTTTTAACTCATAAAAGGAAGATAAAGTTGGTTAAGGTATATAATATCATTTTATATCAAGGAAAAATGATTCAAACTAGGAGAACATCGAGCAAAAAAACCCATACATAATTATTTTCTCATATTGAGCTGAGATATGTTGAAGTTATTTTAGAGAATCAAGAGTGGATCAATGTTATAAATTATTAGTTGGATCCAATTGAGAATAATGATTCCTCAGAGTTGTTATCTAAACCAAAAAACAACAATATTATCAAAATAAAGTGTAAATTCTAAAAAAATGATAGGTGATGAAAAATAGGGAAATAACTGTGTAAAAAGAATACTCAATTGTTGAAGGGTGTGATTTTATATGACTTTTTCATTTATTTACTAGATTTTTACCAATATTTAATTTCTTTTTTTCACTACACAAAGTCGATACAGGATCATCAAAATTGATGTTAAGTCATCCTTCCTCAATGGATAGATGTAATGGGAAGTGTGCATTAAGAAATCCAATGGATTATTTCTTAGAGAAGATGAAGGATATGATTTCCTGATAAAAAAGGCTCCATGTTTCTTTAAATAATCCCCAATATCATGGTATTAAATGTTATACACATTCTTGAAGACACATAAATTCAAGAAGGTAAGTGTGGATGATAACCTCTATATCAAAAAATATAAAGAGGTATATCTAATCATCATTGTCTATATAGAACATATAATATTTACTATAAATGAATTTCGAGTTTGTGAGGATTTTACTATAAATATAAAAACATGTTGGATATTTCCATTCATGGAGATGTGGAATATTTCTTGGGAGTGAGAATTTCTCAATAGTTGGATAAATTCATTTTTTCACAATAGAAATATTCGTGAGAACTTCTAGATAAGATTGGAATGAAGGATTAAAAGTAGGTTTCTATAAAAATTTCAATTAGAACCAATATACTATGGGAAAAAGATGGAAAAGTAAAATAGGATCCTAAAATACATTAAAGGAAAATTTTTTATGAATTTAAATATAAATTCAATAGAAGGTTTGACCTGTTTTGATATAATGACAAAAATTTAGAAGAAAGTATTGATGATAAAATATCGATATCCTGTAGATCTTTCATTTTTGGAGTGAAGTGTGAGGAATGGTGAATAAAGAATTCTATTTTTGGTGACATTGAGTAATTATGGTGTGGAATATATTGTTAAATCTCAAAAAATAACCTAATTGATGTGTACAAAGAATCAATTAGATGATATCATATTGAATTTAAATTTTTCATTTCTTATGGTATATGATAATCAACATTTTATTAATATATTTTAAATTAGAGATTAAAATTATTGATCAAATAACATTGATATTAGGTACAAATTTCATAATGGGTTAGGGGAGAAAGGTCTGTTAAACCTAGAGTTTTCTAAAACTAAGGTGAAAATTGTGGAATTTTTCACTAATACATTTCCAAAGGATCTATTTTAGAAAATGAGGTTGATGGAGGGAGACAAACTTCCATCTATTAAAGGATAAGGTATGATTATTTCATGCAATATGTTTTTGTCTTTTAATTATTTTTCAAAAGGCGATAGAACACATAAATTAAAAGATTATTTTTTTTCTTAAGGGGGTCAAACTATTTGGAGGGAATTTATAATATATGAAATATTTGAATTTAACATGTGTGTTAGTGATTCTGGTAAAATATTATTATGATTTTTTTCAAGAATTTGTGCAAGAAGATTGTTTTTAGAACATACACAGATAGATTTAAAGAGTTGTTAATGTGGAAGCCATTAAATAATATATAAAAATAATTGAGTATAAGATACGCTAATTAATATATTTGGAATTATTATTAATAGTTCTTATACCCTACATAAAATTTGCTCATGTAGGCATAGAATGATTAAATGATGATATATTTATAATTTTAAAGGGTGATTTATGTTTAATGATCAATTATATTTTTTTTGGATTTTATGTTTGAAATAAAAATCCAAATGGGGAGATTGTTGTAACCTAGTAAAAGGATTATTATTGAAGAACAAAAGATGTAGATATGGTGAAGGAAACTCAAGAAGATATTTTTGTCAAAGGGAGAGTTTGTTAAAGTGATGACCATGTGGATATGATTTAATGGCTTCAGTGATGGATTTTTTTTTCAATACATCAGTTATTTTTTAAATCATATTCAATATAAATTGATTCATGGTATTTCAATTATGGTGAAGGTGGTTCTAAAACATGAAATAGGATAAAATATACATAGAATACAAAATATGGATTTTTAGAGAAGTTTTGGTGCTATAGATGAGATCACTATGCAATTCACGCAGTCACAAAAAATGAGTGATATATAAGTTTAAAATACATGATGTTTTAGGAAATGATTCCCCAACCCATGTATTAAAAATATGATTCGAGTCTCGAATTTAATGGTGTTATGAATTTGTCCTTGACAAAATGAATATTACAATGTAAGAAAAAATCCATTATTTCTCATGTCTATGGTATTTTGGAGAGGGTGTTACCTAGTAATGTATTAGGTCATTCCACAGAGCACCTATATGAATAAAATCAATTTTAATGGGAAAGATAATGCAATGTTTTGAGGAAATGTTTTAATATATGAGGAATCAAATCACATAATAATGCATAGGGAATGTGAAATTGGTGCTATACTGGACTGGGTGTTTTTGAAATCCACAACAGTGATATTTGTGATAATAGAATTCTCATGGATTGAAAACCATCACGTGTGAGAAGGAATCTATTACAAATTTAATAAGAGAGTTGTGTCTTTATGTAAAATTTTCACACATTAATGATGAGGCTATGAAAATGTATCACTAATCTAGACTGAATTATCTCTCACAACTCATTCCAAAATATATGAACAACTTGTGAAATGGTTTATGAATAATTTCAGGGTCATGTTCTAATGCATTTGGATATTAAATAATTGTGAGGATCATGTTACAATAAGCATATTCATATAGAGATATATTATAGAATCCTAAATATGAGTTTTTTATAATATAGATCAATTGGTGGTTTAAATTAACCACCAAATTGAATATTAATGTTACATAAACTCATATAAGTGTGACTAGAATCTCTGGATTGATTTTATTTTTTTTAAACAATAAAGAGTATTAGAATAAAATATTAATGTTTTGAAATTCCTATTTAAAGGAAGTGGAATAGATAATTTTATTATGAAATTCTGTAAATATAGAGAATAAGAGAGAGTGTGTGTTTTTGTGTAGTTTTCATATAATGAACATACAAAAAAGATGAATAGTAAGTAGTAGATAATAAAAATAGTAGGAAGTATAATTTGTACAAAAATAACTTGATGTATGTCAACATTAGGGGGAAAATTTATTCTAATCGCAAATTTTTATAATCTATTTTTTTATGATAAAATTAAAAAATATGGGTGACAAATTGTGCATCACATGGTCAAGGATAAACACTACTTATTATATCCAAAAAATTTATTCTAGTGGATTGTGTGGTAAAAAGTTTTATTATATAATTCCATGAATATATACCTTTGTTTAAAGTGCTAAACCTTATAAAATTATATTATTCCTTATATGTTTTTGAAATAATATATTTATAGATCTTGTAATATGATCATTATATTCAATTTAATAGGTGTAAATGGTTGTTTGAAGAAGAAATATAAAAAAATCAACTCACTAACTCACCCATAGTTAATTATCACTATTCACATAAGACCTTATCAGTAACTACTTATTCTAATAAAAATATACCTTCATGTATTACACACCAAGGAAAGACATATTTTACTTTTAGAGTGTGTCATGTATTCTAAAAAAATTAAATTTATATTTTCTATAATCTTTTTTCCCATTAAAATCAATCAAATTTACTGAAAATTTTAACGTTGAGTTTTTTATTTATTTCTATATTTTCTTCAAATCCATCAAAAAATTGGAAACAATTTTTTTTTCATTAAATGGCATATTATATTTTTAGATAATGGTGATTTTTCATATATTCTTCAGAACTAGTTGAAATTATTAAATTTAGACGGTAGGATTGGGAGCCTTCAACTTTATCTAAATTTCCATCAATTAAATCAAAAACAACACTAAAACATCATATGAAATTAAATTATCCTTTTATGATGTTTTTAAAAACAAATCAAAAAATTCAAAACAATATAGTTTTAAAAGGTATTTTTTACATCTTCTAAGATAGGATGTTTTTTCATAACATTGAATTTCTGTGGAGACCTAAATATTTATATTTTTCTATTTTGAATATGGGGTGCTTATGTTTTTTGTACATTTGTTTCCTATTATATGAATTAATTACTCTAATTATTTTTGGAAACCAATCAGATCTAGTCATTATCACATAATCTATTGGATGTGGTATTCTGGGGACACGCTATAAAAAAATTTGTCTCTTGAGTGACTGTTCATTGTGGTTAGTTATTTTTGGGTTTTTTTTGTTTTTTGGAAAAATTGTAATTTTTTAATATCCAATATTGTAAACAAGATTAATTATTTTAATAAGTGATGAATATGTATCAAAATATAAATTAGTTAGAGTTATTTATATTAATATCATCATTAATTTAATTAAAAATCACGCCACTTCCATTTTATATTAGTAACATCCTTTAATTGACTTCATAAGAATATTTTTCAATAATATTACTTTATATAGTTTGTTTCATATTTGTCATATTTTCAACAAATATTATGAAAAATAAACTAATCTAGTTTTCAAATCTTATGAAGAAAACTAATTGAAATCCATGAAGAATAAATATTTATGTTATTTCATCAATGTCAATTGGTCAACCTTGTACATATTTCTTCTTGATTAATATTATTTAAAAGAAATTTATTATATAATTTATATTTCCAAATACATTATCCAAAAATTGGGAGTTTTTTCCATTATTTATATATTTTCTCAATATATTATTCTATTTATTAAATAACATTTATTTTATGAATATTAGTTATAATTATTTTTTTGACAACTAATAATAAATTAATTTTTTTATTGGGTATTAATTTTTATTATTAATATGATGGAGTACTATTCTTTTCTATAGTTTATATGATTAATTCTATCTGACTGAATGGATTAGTTTATAGTTTTTTCATTTTTAGTTCATTATTTAATTTTCAATAGACTAGTTTTTTATTTCATTTTTTAAAATTATAATTATAGTGTATCTTCTCGTGTATTATAATGTGTTGGATTAACTAGCCTTATTTTTTCTTACTGTTCATTTAGAAAACAAAAAATAGGTAATAATATATATTGGTAAAATTGAAATTCTCATTTAATATCAAATTAAAGTTGAACTAATTATATTTAATAGAAGTGTTTTTATGATAAAAAGGATACATGATACTATATTTAATATAAACAATCTCTTTGGTAGAATTTGAATGAAAAAATATGAAAAATTATGTATAGAACATGTGTTTTGAAATTTTAATAATTTTACAAAAAGGATTCGTATTTAGTAAATTTATTTTTAAGTCATGCATGTAGTATATTATTCATTTCAAAACATATTTACATGTTTATGGGTAAAACGTGAAAATACAAGGGAACCATTATATACGATTTTTTTTATTGAAATCTTGGAATAAATAATATTTAATTATATAAATACAATTGAAATATGATATATAATGTTATATAATAATGAAAAATAATGAATTTAGTGACCCTTGAATGATGGAATTAAAAAGATCAACAATGAAGAATTTTATTAATTGAAACTAATGATTTCCAAATGTACCTTTGAAAACCACTACAATAAAAAATATAAAGTTTTCAAAATATAATTAAAAAATATTGGCTGCTAGTAGTGGTAGACACTTATTGTTTTAGGGGTTTTTCATAAAAAATAAAAAACATTTGTAAATGCTAAAAGAAGCCCTTAATAACATAAGTGTTTAGTATATATATATATTTAACAAAAACATATTCCAAAAATAATTTAATTTAAAAATACAAAATAAAATTATAATTTTAAAAAATATAAAATTGACAGAGAAAAAGTTTTATGAATTTAAGGAATATACAACATATGAAATTTAAATAAATAATTTCAAATAAATATTTTGATTCATGTATAAATTATTTTTATTAGTCAAATATATGATTATCCACCCCACCTTCTCATCACACTTAGCTTATATCTATAATTTTGTATGATAATAATGTTTCATAGATTCTATAGAAAAAATCATAAATTAGTTTCATTATGTAATGATATTAATGCAATATATGAACCATCCTAAGAAATTCAATAGTTTTATAATATCTATACTCAATGATAATCTATCCTAGTATAAAATTATCCTTCTTGTACCTCATTATGTGTGTATTATTATACAAGATAGTATATTCTAGACATTATATGTTAAATAGGTTTGCAAAATATATGTGTTTGAATTTGAAATGATATTTAGTAATTTTATCTAAAAAAACAAAAGATGTTATTCCTTAACACTTTATTTTATTTCCAAAAAATAAAATAATTATTATTATATTTACTGTGAAACATTTTGATAACCCTAAAAATAATAAATTAATAAATAAATATTTATATATTATTATACTTTTCTGTCAATTCGACTATGATAATCTCATATAGGATGTTATACCAATATCTAGGTGTTAAATATGACTCTATGATAATAAAAAAATATATAAAATACAATTTGGGCCAACACATGAAAAATAGGATTCCATGACATAATTGTTTTATTATTTAATGAGAAATATATGATTTTTAATCCGCTAAATATTAAGAGATATGAAAATAAATATTGTTAAATTCTTTTCTTAAGGTTGACCCAAATAAAAATTCCAATTTACTCTATGAACCAAATTTGACCTAGGTCACCGGTTCTTAGAAATATAAGGTGATTTAGAGTAAGCAGGATAGTTGATGATTATATATTTTAGTTGGATGTTTTTTAGAAGAACAAATTTATTATTCAAAAAACATTACAAGGTAAACTTCTTCATAAAACTACTATAAGAAACTTATAAAAAAATTAAAAATAGTGGGTATCAATATTTTGAACATTTCCACATTTATAGGTAGGAATCTTCAATTTTAAAAATAACAGAAGTGAAGATAAAATTTTAAACTATATAAATTATTTTTTTTCATAGCTAAAAATATTATATGACCACATAAAATTCATTATTGAATACAAGTTAAAAATAAATCAGTGAAAGAAAAAAATGAATTTTAAATATATTAAAATTTTATGATTCATATTATCTTGCTTATAACTAGATTAAGTCAATTTAGAAATGATATTTGATTGGGTTAGGGATTATGTGGGTCAGAGGGGATCATGGTTGGAGAATGAGTAATTATATGGATCTGATGGGTAAAATTATTTTATAATTTTGGAGGGTTTAGGTTAAAAAATTAGTTTCTAGAGGATAAGAAAATGAATAAGGATAAAGAAAATAATTAGACTAACCTTACATATTAAATACGAATTGTAATATAATTATCTTGTACTATTTCTTGGTTACGAACATAATTGTCCTAAACATGTGCATTAAGGATTATTTTTTGTGTTTGATATATTTTTTGACTCCCTAAAACTCCATTCTCACTCCTTTTTTATGTTAGATATGTATAAGGATCATTTTGGTTTACTTTGGGGATTATCCTCTAATGAAGAATGTATTTATTATGAGGATTGATCATATGAATACAAAATAAAAGGTTATTTTTTGAAAATTTTCTTTGTTTCATGAATCTATGTTTCATTTTATTAAATTATTTTATTATATTCAAACTAAATACATTTGTGTCAGTTTTTTAAATTCATTGGATACATAATTCAGTTTTTAATATTGGAATCGATATTAAACTCCTTCCTTCTTTATTTGATTATTATATCATTATATTTTTATAATTAAAAATTCCCACGTATTTAAAAAATTTGTATTTTATTCCCTCTAACATAATTAAATAATTTTTTTAAAAGCTTACACTTCTGGTAGAAGAAAAAATAATCTATTTTCATTTATTTCTCTTTTTTTTGACTTTATGTCTCTTATGAACTGATTTTCAATAAAACCAACATATGGATAATTATAATTCCCCATATTAATATTTTCCAATTTCTTAATCAAAATTTCCATTTTTTTTATTAATTATTATTTATGTTTTTTTAAATTCTTATGTTACAAAAATTATTTATCTTCTTAACTCAATTTTATCAAAATTTACTAAATGTTGAATCATTCTTTCAAAACTCAGTTTGATCCTTATATTATGGGTTTTCACAAAGGAAACATCCGTATTGTTTTTGAAATTATCTTTGCAAAATTAAATAGGGTCATCATGAACAATAAAATAACTCATAATTAATTTAAAATAACTCATATAATATATTAAAAGAAATTTTTAAATATTAAAACAAATAACTCATACTTATCAAGTAAATGACTCATATACTTCCTAGAATGACTCATAAGTTGATTATTTTTTTATTGAAAATGAAATATTTCTTATGAACTCGCTTTTTGGAAATTTAATTATTTAAAATATGATTTATTTTATACATAAAAAGAATCTCATATCAAGGTTTTTTGTTTCATTAAATTTTTTTTAATAATTGTTTTTTTCAAATGAAACTGTAATATTTCATATATAGAAATAACTTGTACGATGACTCATGGGAGGAATTCAATCATATGTATATATATCTACTATGATATTTTTATCTTATAAAAAATTATAGTCTTATATATGAGTATGTGTTTTGAATTTTACAATCATGTGTGACAGTAAGCCTCATAAAAGAAAAAGTCTTATAGATTTATTTATCTTAAATTTTTCTATATCTTCGGAAAATTCATTCCTATTAGTAATGTTATCTTATAGAAATGATTATTTTAATTATTTATGTCTTAAAAATAATTTTATCTTATGGTACATAGTTCATTCAGTACATAAAACTCTAATGGGTCATCTAAAGAGTGGGTAAAACCTTGGAGGGGTGTGGCCTACCCATTGGGTCATAGGTTTTTATTATTTCTCTATCTTGTATCCTACGTGGACTTAAATTAATATCTTATGGTTTTAAAATAATTTTATCTATATCTTTATCTGATTTATTTAATTCTAACTTATTTAGATATTATTTAGTGCGTATAATATAGAGTTTAAATTATTATTTTTTATCATATATTCATTCATAGTTTTAGAAAGATATTCGTATTTGAATATTTTAGATAGAAAATTGATTATATGATTTATATGATATCATTGACTAGTTATTTTGGAAGATGTTTTAAATATTTAAAATTTTAATAAATACCATTTAATTAATTAGGAAACTATGAAGTAGTTCATTATTTGAAGGATGATATTTAATAAGGATATAATAGTTTTCCAGGTTCTTTGTCAATAGTGATATTTGTGGTGATAATTCTAGTATCTTTATTATTATTATTTTAGATTATTATTACTAATATAAAATGATTATTCATCTTGTTTTTATACTTATTTAATATAATTCAAACTAAAAAATATTGTTATTACTAATGAATAATCATAAAAACCCTTATATATGGGATATTGTATCTTTTATTCTATCAAAATAATTTTAAAAACTGTTAAATAAGTCTTAAGTAAAAACATTATATATAAAATCATTAGTATATTGAAAATTTGAATTGATTATTAGCTCAAGAAATAGTTTTTGTGCTTCATGTATTGTACATAAGCTTTTACTGACTGGTTTATTTGTGTTTATATTCTTAATTCATTCTATATTCTTCACCTATACGAGAATTATATTCTAGTTATTGATTTTCCATTCTAAAATTATCATTCTAATTGGGATGTGACTCCTAAGTTAAATAGTTATTTATGGGATATACTAAATTTATAATGGTATGCTTTGGCTGTGACTCTAAGTAATAATTCAATGTTTTATCAGTTTTTGTTTCCCCTTTAAAATCTAATTTTGTTGTATGGTTATGCCTCCACTAGAAATGGTTTCTTGTATTTATTTTATGACTAAACTACAAAATTTAGGTCCCTATAGTTCATAGTATACCTCTCATGGAGTAGATGGGTGTGAATTGTAAACATGAGATCATTTTTAGGTGAACTACGATAAAATGTTTATGATATCTCTCTTTAAAATTATGTTTTTTATTTTCTCATACATGTTTGTGTTTACTTTAATATAATTCTATTAAATTTTAAGAAACTGTCTTTTGATGCCCCCTTAATACTATCAACTATCTTTTTTAGGACATTACAATCAGTATTGAAGCCTTTCATTTTTGATAGTAGGTTATTTTTTAATATTTTATGTCCTAACATTTTTGAAACTTAAGTTATCACAGCTCATACCTTTAGTAACACATAATTTAATTATTTATAACAAGGGTTTCACTGTCATACAATCTAGGGTTCATTTTCGTTTGTATTTTTATAAAATTTTTAAAAAATATTACATATAAAACCTTTAAAAAACAAAGTGGGAACATCCAATCAATGTGTATTTTTCCAAAAAAAATAGCATTCTTAAGATTATGGTCATGTCTAATTTCTGACACAATTTTATTGTTCAAGGAAAAATTACATTATTTATAGATAGACATCATAATAGTTATTACTCATCCATAGCCCTAATGAGAAATATTTTAAAACATGGGATTCACACAAAAATCTCAATAAGGGATGTAAAAATAATGGAAACTCATTCATATATTTAATATTGATTAAAATCCATAAGGAAGTTTACCATTTCACATAATAATTTTTGGATGTCTAAATAATAATTTACCTACTCTGGAAATAAACATCAAATCCCAAAATTTTAATAAAACATTTTGAAATAAATAATAATGTAAAACCCATAATTCATTAAACCATTAACATTAAAAAACCTTTCACCACTAGAATATTATAAAAATTTATTTCAATAATTAACCCATTCTTTACATTTTGAAATAAAAATATTTCATTGAAACCTCATTTTAAATCATAGAAAAAATCATATACAAAACTAGGGGCATCATTATTTCATTATGGGATCACGTAACATGATAATTCCAAAATTAATTTTGGAGTAACCGACATCAGTTAACTCCGTCACTTCACAGTGGAAATTAAATCTATAAACATTCTATTAGGACTAACATATTTTTTTTTGAAACCATCACATCATTAGAGTAAAAAATTCCAACTGAATTATCTCAGAAGTAACTTACATTATTTATCTTCATCACTTTACCCAATGGATTGGAGGGATTTAATGAACCCACCCATCACATAGTTGTCATAGTCTAATATGTTTTTGGTTTAACCCCCCCCCCCCCAATTCAAAAATTTAAAAATAATACCCATGATTGGTATTTTAAAACCAAAAAAATTAATGACATTAAATTTTAATTATAAAAGTGATAATATTAAATTTCATCTCGTAAGAACCATTTTCACTTATCTGATAGACCTGAGAAGATATATCATTTTATTTTGAAAATATTTTAAAACTATAAATTCCCTAAACAATGACAAAAATATATTCTTTGAAAAAACATGGAAACTTGTATCGAAATATTTATGATTAATAAATTAAATTCCATCTATAAAATCCATTCTTGTATTATAAATTATTAAAACTATTTTTTCACACCTCTTGTAATGAAAGTCAAAAAAAATAGTAAACATTGAATATATTCTTCAAAAAAACCTTTTAAAATCAAGTAAATAGTTCTTAAAAGTGACCTTTAAAAATACTTGAGTCATAAATAAGAATAAAAATGAAAATATATTTTAAAAAAGTGGATATGGAGAATAAATATTTTTAAGGAATACATTAAATCATGGTTTTAAAGAATAATCCCTAACCACTTTGGAATTTTTTGAATCAAAATGAAAATAAAGAAGATATATTAAAAAGGATTTTAAAATCACACGAATTTAATTTTTTAATTGATAATAAAAATTTATATGATATTTCATAGGCCAAATAAAATAAAACATTAGGTAAAAATTAAATAAATCTCAAAAAAGGTAATTTAGATAATAAATACATTACCTTGAGTCTGAATCCCCCCAAACAATACTTAAATATAATATAATGAACTTCTATTAATTATTTAATTTACTAAGAAAAATTTTCATTTTTATTAACCTATAATAGACAATTTTATTTCATTTACTATCATGTCTTATATAGTAACTATATCAATTATGTTCACGCTAGATGTTTTGAGGACGTTCGTTTCATAATCCAAAAATAACATCGGTTGGTCAACCATAGTCAAAGGGTTCATTTTTACATCATGTATTTAATATTGATGATTAAAATATTATTATTTTAATACATTAAAAAAATTAAAACAATCATTGGTATGTGGACTGGAAAACCAAATCACATCATTTAATAGAGGTGGTTGTCTAGACGTACGTACAAGCGACCTTATAAATTCTTCAACAGGTGTAAGGGTGAGAAGTTATGTAATATATCATATTCATAGAATCATAATTATGTCCCAAATATGATATATATTTATTTTATCCATGGTTTTAACCATCTATATTAGTTGGTGATGAAAAATTAAACACATCACTTCATTGAGGTGGTAGTTCACATGAATACACGAGTGATGTTTTCATATCTCATCACATGGAAATGGATATGGAAAAAGGTTTTTAAAAATAATTATAAACTATTATTATATTTAATATAAATATTTTATTATATCATCATTTTTATAGAATATTTATAGTATTTGGAAGAATAAACAAACATGAAATCACTCGGTTAAGAGTCATACCACTTCTTTATGAAACCTTCTTTATCTTACACCTTAAACCTTATAGGTTGTTATTTTGTAGTGATACAAAAATAAATGAAATATGTATTAATTTTTTAAGGTATTTTTGTAGAAATTGGTTCAGTAAATTTTCATAATTATTGTGAGAAATATAGTATATGAGGCTCCCTTTAATAAGTGATTTTGGTGAAAATCTTGTAAATACTTGAAATATTAATATATAATATGTGTCTAACTCAAGTAAATTTTATTAATGTTTAAATATTTTATAATATAAGGAATATATGGTGTAAATAAATTCAACAAATATAATTTATAAGAGTTTAATTTCAATTTCAATCATTATAGTTTTGATTAACCACCTCATTAACTTTATTTAACATTAATCATTGTAACAAAATTTTTAATCTTTAGGGTCAAGGAATTAATTTTAAAAACTTATAGTGGAAAATAAATGAAATATTGATGATATAATTAAAACGTTCCAACAAATTTGTCTGATTATAGGATTATTATTATTTTATAATTATTGATGAGTAATTTCTTAACATTAAATATCGTTTAAAGTCATTTTTAGAACTATTCAAAAAAATCAAACTTCATAGACATTAATACAAGAGAGGAATTATAATACAAACTCTATCATAATAAATTATACACTATAATTATCCAATAAATTTTCATGAAACCATGATTCATCCAAAACATATTACATTAAATGTTTTTTATTGAAAAATTACTCTCTTCTTCTACTACTCATACAAGCATTGTGTTAGCATTCTAAGTATGTATAGCAGAACTAAAAATTAAAAACAAATATTATAAACATCACTTATTAAAATTATATTTTATCCTCTATATTTTTTAATATCCCAAATTTATATATATACATATTATGACAACATAGTAAGTGAGAAATAACGAAATTTTGGAATTACTCTTAATTTAAAATAAAAGAAAGGTTGTAATAAAACAAATTGCCCAAAATTCCATAATTTAATTTATTAGAAGATTATTGTCTAATTAAAATAATAAAATAAAATTATATAAAATATTTGAGAGATTTTGGAACTGTATTTGATAGTTTCAACACCAATTAACCCATTTTACCCTTTACTAAGGTGATAAACTTTTATTATGTTTACTATTACTTATACGAAAAAATGAAAAGTAAATTATCACATAATTTTTATATTATAATTTAAAATATTCAAAAGTTTTAATAAGATTCAATTTCCATTATTGGTAAAATTTAAATTTAATATGAATTCTCCTAACATAGTGAATAATTGTTCTTAGAAAAATTTCTTCTTTTAAGCATTAAAATGATTTTATATCAAAATTGAGTATAAGGTTGATTTAAATTGAATTAATTGGACTATGATATATAAAATAAACCTTATGTTAATTTATAATAAACCTAAATAAAATTTAATCATTGAAATTACATTTATTAATTGTAAAAAATTTATTTATTTTTTGTAATATCGGTATTTTTCACTATTCACTAAAAAATTAACCTTCTCTAAAAAATCACAAACTGTTATATTAAATTATTTTTGAAATTATTATTTAAAAAATTATATATTTTTCAAATAAAGTTACTAAAAATTCAATAAATTTTTCATAATATCTACACACAAAATGCAATAAGAAACCTTTTTTAGGAAACATTATTTTTAATGTATAAATTAAATTTATATTAATTACTTATCTAGTATCCACCATTATAGGAATGTTAAATTATTTTATTAAATATATTATTTATTAATTTAACTAATATCATTCATCTATGGTGATTAAATTAATTTAATATGATAGAAATATATTACACACATAAATCAGTTTTTGGGAAAATATCCCCTTTAATGTTATATAATTTTATTTAAAATTGATTCATTATATCCTAGTAATTTTTTAAAACATTTTTTTAAATAAAACTTGACTACATATATTTAATAATGATTTTACACCAGTTCATACCTTCAAAACCAATAACTATTTTATAATGATCATATTTATAAAATAATATTTTAACAGTATATCATCGTTCATTTTAAGCTCATTATTGAATGAGGTACACTCAATCAAAAATCATATTCTTCGTAAACTAAAATGTTGATGTGTTATATTCTCCCACTTGAAGAAATTTCCTCCTTTTAATTTTAAGTTAATTCTCTCAAATTAAATTTATCATAACATAATAATAAAATAAACTATTGATTTTATCATTAACATTAACTTCTTGGTCTAGACCAATAAACTAATTGTTTCACAAAAGAATATACCTTTATAAGAATCATATATAAACATGAGTTTATAAAGGTTTACCTTTATATTTGAGTGTCACTTTCCACATAATACTCGGTCAATTTTATAAATTATTTTACCATTAAGATAGATATTTTATGTAAATACATGTACATCATTTCTTTCCCCTATATAAGTGAAATTTCATCCTTCATCTGTGATTATTTTGGCATATAATTCTCTCTCATAAATTACTTTAATTTATGAATATAGAAGATGAATTATCATTCCTAGAACACTAAAATTTTCTTTCAATGAATCCCATGATCCAAAAAGGAGTAAATTTTATTCCTCATTTTTTTATCCATTAACAAAAAAGATAATTTTCTAGCACAAATTGATAGAATATAAAATAAGAAAAATTAATAACTTAATGTACAAGGCCTCAATAAATGAAACCCAAAGTCTATCATAATTTATTCTTAATAATTTGTAAAAAATTTCAATACAAAATTAAATCCAATGATTTGAACGATTTGAAGACATATTTTTCTATGGTCAACCCAACTTGTATCTAAATATAACATTAATCACTCATGAAATTACATACAAAAACATTATATAAATTAATCATATAATATATTAAATATTATAACAGTTTCCTTAAATTACCCAAAAAAATATAACAACTGAATAAAATCATATATTCTTTCAAATAATAATTCAAACATTATTCCTCAAATAAAATCCAATCCTAAAAAAATAATATTTTTGTTAACCTTAATCATATTATTTTCCCAATATGATAAAATTCCTCAATACGTAATTTTTAATCACATAGACACCATATCACTTTTCAATTTCATGGGTATCTATATGAAAAAACATATTTTCCCCAAATTTTTTAACCATTTATCCCAATTAACCATAATTACCTAAATATTAAAGAATGTGTTGACCCTGGAGGTAATCAATACCATTGAAATTATGTACAAAAAATAAAAAAACTTCTTCAATGAACCATTTAACTAAAACTCGTACTCAAACTAAGGGTTTTATTCACATAAATGACTCCCCAAATATACTAAATCATCTTGAAGTCCCATTGCATAAATCCTAGAAAGGGGTATATATGTTTCTAAACTAATGATCGGCCTTAAACTTATTAACCTATAATGGTATCTAAAACTATTAAAATATCATTTCATGAATCATCCTTACCTCTAAAGCTATCTAAATCATTCCTCTGATACAAAATATGATGTCCCTTAACATTAATGACCAATAATTTTGTGATTTATAATAATGGTTTAACATTATTATATTTTGAGGATCTATTTAGTTTGATTTTTATACAGTAACGAAAAACTCTTACTTATTTGACACTTAGAAAACAAAGTGTACACATCCCCTCAATGTCTAATTTTCCTAAAAAATAGTATTCTTATGTTTATATCCTATTTCATTTATAACCCAACTTCTTCATTAAATTATAAAATCCTTTATTTGGAGTAATATAACATTATAGTTCCTAATCGTCCTTTCTCATTGTGAAGAACATTTTAAAACCTATGATTATTATAAAAGTCTCAATAAGGGATATAAAAATAAAATAAACCTATTAATAAATTTGAAATTAATGAACACACCTAATAAATGAATACTTGTTACATATTAAACATTTGATATTAGAATAATAATTTACCATATCATGAAATAAACATCAAGACAAAATTTTCATAACTCATTTTGTAAGAAAGAATAAATAAAACAATAATAATTCTTTAAATTTTTACCATGGAAACTAACCATTATCCTTTAGAAGATCATAAACATTAATTTAAATATAAAACTCAGTGTTTACCTTTTGAAGTAAAAAAATTCCCATAAAAACCTTTTTAGAATCATATATAAAACATTTATGAAACTTAGGCCATTATACTTCAATTATGGAATTACGAAACATGATAATTCCAATATTCTTATAGGAGTAACTAACATCAGTTGACACTATCTATTTATTGGTCTAATTAACTCCATCTATATTCTCTTAAGAGTAACATACATTATTAACCTCTACCACTTAATATGAGTAATTAAATTTTACAACACTATTTTTGTAGAAAATTAAATTATTTAAATTTCTTCCTTTAACTAATTCATTGTAGGTCTTTAATAAACTTAGATATCATACAATAGACACCGTCCCAAAAGGGTTTTGGTTAAATCCCTAGTGCCATATTAACAAATAATTTAAAATATTCACATTTTAAAATAAAAAGAAGTTAATAAATTATAAATTTCATCATAAAAACATAAAATATACATTTCATCACATAAAAAACCATTTTTATTTATAATATAAAAATGAGAAGAAATATCGTTTCATTTTGAAAAACATTAAAAACTAATCATTCACTAAATGATAGGAAATTCATATTTTATGAAAACAATGGAAATTTTTATAAAATACTTGATAATTAATAAATTTAAAAATGGGTGAAAAATCGATTCAGGTCATATACATTAAAAAATCACTCTTTCCACACTTCTTATAAAGAAAGTCAGAAACTACTAATTCAGAAGAAATCAATGAGATTAATTTTAAAAAAATTGAAAAAAAGTAAACGTGATTCAAATTTACCATTAACAATACCTGAATCATAAATAATGACATTCTTTAAAACATTTAGAAGAACATGTAAATGCAGGAAAATGATTTGAAAGGAACGCTATAAAATGAGGTGTTAAAGAAAAATTTATTATTACTTAGTAACATTTTAATCAGAAAGGAAAATAAATCAATGATATTCAAAAAAAATTAACCAATATTAATTTAATAATATTATAGATAAAGTTCATTCATATTTAATTTCATACACCACAATTAAGAAAAACAATTAGTGAAAATGACATAAATCTCAAATAAATAAAATTGTGAGAATAAATCATTACTTCATGTATTACTCACCAAATAAATTCTTTAACTCCTATATAATAAAATTATATTAATTACTTACATTATTAATAACCCTATTTCAATTTATTCACTTATAATAATTCATTTTCCCATTTATTACCATGTCTTATATAGGTACTAAATCGATTAATTTTAGGTCGGATATTTTGAGGATGTTCGGTTCATAATCCCAAAATAACTTTGGTAGGTTTAAAATTGTAAAAGGTTTAATTATTATATCGTACCTAGAAATTATTCAAAATAAGATTATTATTTTTATTCATTAAAAACATTTTTATAAAAAATCTAATTAATTTTACCATGAAAAAGGAATTAATGTTGCCATGAAAATTTACAATTTAAATATAAATTCATCAAAAAAATATACAAGTTAAAACAACATTTTAAAACTTATATTTTGGACTAAGCCCCTCATTAATCATTTTTAACCATAACTATTGTAACATTTTTTCAATCTTCAAGGACCGTGAAAGTCATTTAGAAAATGAATAGTGGAAAATACATGAACCATTAATGATATTATTAACAAAATAAAATCAATTAGAGTTATTTTAGGATTTTTTTTCTAATATAAAGATTTAATAATTATTTTTGAATAATAGATAACACTTAAAATCATTTTTGGGACTATTCAAAAAATTTGACTTTACCGAAATCATGGAAAAAATTTATTTGAACCTAAAATATTTTACTACCACATATAAATTATTATTATAAACTTAATTTGTGTAAACAAATATCAAAATATTTTTACTTTTAATGTTTATTAAAAATATTTTACCTGCATTTAATTCTACTCAGGGATTCTCTACATCGATGTTGTATATGTTTTCAAGGTAATTATATCATCACTAAAATTTAAAATTAAAATAATATAATTAATATTTTTTTTCATATAAATTTATTTATATATAATATTTATCTATTTCAATAGTATTAAAAAATAATATGTCGTAGAGAGTTACATTTTTTAATTACTCTTAATATAAAATAATATAAATGATGAAATCAAATACAAGTGGAACTGAAATGCCATATTTCTGAAGATAGTATTGTTTTTATCAAATTAAAATAATCCAATGAAGTAAAAAAATATGAGCTATTTTGTAACTTTATGACATAATTTCAACCCTGGTTAACCCATTTTACTCTTCTCTATGGTGATAAACTTTTATCGTGGTTACTAATCATTGTGAATAAAAAAGAAATTTTCTTTACTACATAATATGAATATTCTGATTCCAAATTCAAAAACCATTTTATAAGATTCAATTTCAATAATTTTTTAAATTTTCTTTTAATATAAATTCAAAACACACAATGAAAACCCATTTTTAGAAAAATAACCATTTTAACATAAATATTATTTAATATAAAAAGTAAATATAATGTTTTTTTAATAATAATTAATTATATTATTTATAATAAAATTAACTTTATTTGACTTCCATGTAAATATAGAACTAAATTTCACCTTGAAATCACTTGGATTAAAATTAAAAAAATGTTCTTTTCAAAATCTGTAATTTTAACTATTCACCCAAAAATCAACATTTTTAGAAAAATAAAAAAAAATAAAATAAGATTATTTTGAAATGATTCTTCCAAAAATGATGTATATTTTATCAAAATAATTTTCTAAAATTTTTAGAAATTAATCATAATATCAGCATACAAAATACAATAGAAAACATTTTTTGAGAAAATATATTTTTGACGTATTAAATGAATTTACACTCATTACTTATCTTGTAATCACCTTAGATGAATGTTAATTTATTTTTAAAAAAATATATGATCTATAAAATTCATTAAATCATTCAAATATTTTGATTAACTTAATTTAATTTGATAAAAATAAATTGTGCACATATATTATCATTCGGAAAAATATATCCTTTAATATTATATGATTTTATTTATAATTGAATTATTATTTGCTATAAATTAACAAATATGTTTTTTTTAAATTAAATTTCCCTAAATATATTTCATAATGCTGTTAATCATTTTCATAAATATCAAACAAATGGTTTTGTTATAAGAGTCATATATAAATAATAATATTTCAATAGTATAATATAGTTTGTTTAAAGCTTGGTTTTGTTTGTGGTGAATGAAATCAAACCTAGTTGTATTTTTAAAATTATATATTATTATGTTAAATAATTATATAAGGTAAGTATATTAATAAAACTAGTAACTAGTTCAAATTAATTATGAATTCCAGAAATTCCACGTCTCTTTGATGGTACAAACTAAGGCTATAGGAAAACTCAAATGGATGATTATATTACGAAAATTAGCAATGATCATTGGAATATAGTAAAACTGTATAAATTATAGGATTCTAACCATGAATTTCTAAAAAGAAGTAATCTGGCTAGAATTTTTTTTAAAATTTAAATTTATGAATTTTCTTAATAGTTCAATACATTGAAATATTTTAGTCCTATTTTTGTTTGTAATATTATTCATAAATTTTAGATAATTTTTCGTGTTACACAACATTAATCAGATGAATTTATATGAAAAATTTAATGGAATGATCAATGTTTCTTTAAAGGTTGGGGCCAAAGACTCAATAAATTATTTAAAGCAAAGGACTCTTTAGACTGGGTAGATGGAGATGCATTACATAGCCCGAAGGCCCAAGGCCAAGTGGCCCGAAGACTAGGTTTGAATGCCCATTTTTTGGCTCAAAGAGCCCCTCGGTGAATAGAACTTCTATAGTACCCGGCCTGCTAGAGTATCTGCTATAGTACCTCCACTGCTACAGTGTCGCTGCAGCTACAGTACCACATCCACTACAGTACTGCTATAGTGCTTCTATAGTACCCCGGAAATGAGTCAATGCCCGAATTTGATCCTAGGTCTTTTGGATGCCACGTAGGAGCCTGTACTACTAGGGTACAGGCTCGATGGCAACGAACCAAGATAAATATCAAGATTTCAATATGGGTTAATATGATACTATCAACCGTATGTTCCATAGGTTTACTATAATTTTGAATGGAATGAATTCTCTTATAGTAAACCAGGAAAATCGTATTCTTGTGGAAAGCTTTTTGACATATTTAACAAATAAGATTGATGAAAATAATTTCTACAATGATGAAATCATGAATTTTATATAATATTTTCTTGTTTATCTCATTTTTTTAATAATTCAATATGTACCAGAACTAATGAACCTATCTTTAGAAGAAACTATGATGAGAAAGTTTGTAGCTTTTTTATATTTTAATGTTATTTTTTAAAAAATTTATGATTATGAACTTTAAGAAATTGATAAAGAATACATGGCCCACAATTTCATTGGATTTTTCAAAATAATGAAAGAATGTATTCAAAAATCAATCTAGAATGATCTATAAAAAGGATAATCTCAAAGGTGATAGTAAATGTAACACTAACATTGTTTATAATACTTTAAATTTTACATGTTTTAAATGTGAAAAGAAAGGTTATATAAATCTGGAATTCCAAAGATTGAAAAATGAGATGAATAATAATAATTATAAACATAAATATAAAAGTGATTTAACAACAACATGAAGCTATACTAAAAAATCTAATTCACATAAATAATCTTGAAAAAAAAAATATAGCTAACTTGTTTATTATAGAGTATTTAAAAAATATTAATTTTTTAATTTTGTATTCTGGTTATTCTAATAACGATTTTTATTTGGATAAATTAATTATATATAAATAGAATTATGTATTTGATATATTAAGGAACAATATTTTTAAATCTATAGAATGATATAATGAAATCAAAAATTAATAATAAGAAACATTTTCACTACTGGAAACATGATCTTTCCCAACACTTCTATACCAACGGTTTGTAAAAACCGTTGGTATAGTTACCTTTTCCCAACGGTTCTCAAGAACCGTTGGGAAAAAGAGGAAAAAAATCCAGCATACCACAAACTAAAAATACACCCACCCAGAACCTATCCCAACGGTTTTGAAAACCGTTGGGATAGGTCTATCCCAACGGTTTTCAAAACCGTTGGGATATGTTCTTTGATTTTTTCCAGATCTACTAACCGAGAACATTATATAAATCCAAATTTTAAATAATTATGATAATACATATATATATTTATGAAATTATGTTTACAAAAGTGATGTTAGCTTAGTGGTATAATCGTTCGATTATCAACGAGGGGTCCTCGGATCAAATCCCAGCAGATGTTTTATTTTTGGAAAATATATACCAACGGTTCCATTACCGTTGGTATATATTTCATATTACCTATACCAACGGTTTCCAAAAACGTTGGTATAGGTCTATACCGATGGTTTTTGGAAAACCGTTCGTATAGACCTATCCCAACGGCTTACTTGGCTACGGTTCTCCAAACCGTTGGTATAGGCTATACCAACGGTTTGGAGGCCTATACCAACGGTTCCAAACCGTTGGTAAAGGTTAGTTTTCCAGTAGTGGTTGAGGAAAATAAACTTCATTCACATGAAAATTAAAAACATAAAAATACTTATTTTACATATAATTATATTATTTATGAATAAATGAATTCTTCTCAGTAGTGGAATAAAAAGGAAAGTGATGAAATAGAATGTTTGGTGTAAACAATTTCTACTTTTCTACATTGAACAAATAGGTATGAATTTTTATTCCTTAAATATGATAAAAATTAAAATTGGTATTGGATATTATGTGAAATTACCACAAGTTCATAAAAATTATTTTTTGAATATTTTAAATGGTTCATCCTATGATATTATTTTTTAGAACTGTGATAAATGGAGATTATGTTAAGAAATGTTCGTTGGGATTCCCAAAATCTTTAGGATATACAAAGATATATAATTCTAAATATTTATATTCCACAATACCAAAAAATATTTGGTTTAAATCTATATTGGTACTTCAAAATAGTGTTACTAACCCTAATGGACCTAAATTAAGATGAGTACCAAAACGTCTTATGACGTAAGTATACTCACATGTGTATAATTTTTCTCTCCTAAAAATGAAATGTTAATTAAATATGATGATTTTTATAATTTAGTACGAATGAAAACTATTTTATGATTATTTTTATTCATACTAATATAGGAGGTGAATTTTTAAAATATTGAATTTGAAATTCTATAAAAAAAAATGGAAACATATATACATTTTCATCATATTGAACTCTGTATAAAAATGGGGTTTTGTAAAAATAATTGAACTCTATTTGAAATGGAGAAAACTATGTTAAGTGAATATTGTTAATCTTGATAATTTTAGGATAAAACATATTTCCCTTATTTTTATATTTAAAATATAAATCTTATTAAAACTATTTTTATTAAAAACACTTATGAATTATGCAATTAAAATAAACCTCGAGTTGGTTATCTTTGAGTTTTTAGATGTAAAGTTTTTAGCATAAATACAAATGTTCATTTGGATAAATTTTATGTTAAATGCTTTAAATGGATTTCTATATGTTATTATAGTTATATTATTGATTATTGAATTTATATTAACAGTGATATGTTTATAGAATAATCCATTCATGTTAGATTTAATGAAGATAAAGAGAAATAAAATTAAGGTTTAGAAGTCCATGAATAAGAATAGAGAGAATTTAATTTTGGGGAAGATAAAACTAAAAAAATGTGCCGATTATGGGGATGAATATACCTTCTCCATATGATCATATATCTTTTCGAACTCATAAATTTAACCTTGATGACAAATTCATTAGTAATACATATTGTGAAATTAAACTTGGATAATTTTTTTGAAATTATTGTAAAATTATATTAGTGGCTCATATTTTTCATGTATTATTTTTGGATATTGTATAGATTATTTTTGTCACGACCCCCTCCCACCAAATATGCCCCTCATGAGCTGGCAATAGTGAAAGGGAGAAAATGACCCCTGAGTCCCGCCTCTAGTAGGCCCCGGGTTGGCGACTAGCACTAAGGGTATGAGTTTTCACAAATATGGGAGGCATTACCCTTTTTATTATTTTGGATCGTGAAATAGGACAAGTCAACCACCAAAAAGGGAAAAGAACAAGTGTATATAAATAAACCCAAACCAAGCCCATATGCATGTTTAAACAATTTTATAACAAGGTATAAGTACAAGGAAGCTCAAAAGTGCAATACCAAAGAAAACAAGAGAACAACAACTGCAACAACTCCAACCGCCCGACTAGTAGGGTCCCACACGGCCCTGGTAGTCCTCCTGGAAACCTGAAAGTAAACGTAGGGTGAGCATACAAGTATACTCAGTAGGGAAACCTAAAGCTCTCGTGCACAAGTGGGAAGACATCCTAATGTCCCGTGAGAACAACAGAAGAAACCTAACAAGGAAAACTATCCACCCAATCTCACCAGCCACACTCACCAAAACACAATCACAATAGGTAGTAGTAGTATAAGAACAAGAGAATTGGGTACCCCGCACCATTTCCCATTAGTTAGCTGAACGTCCTGACGCTGTCACACTCTCCCCACCCGCACACACCTGGGCCTCACAACCATGTATCCCGCCCGCACACACCTCGAACTCACAACCACACATCCCGCCCGTACACACCAGGGCCTCACCACCATGTATCCCGCCAACACACACCTAGGCCTCACAACCACACCCACATCCCCGCCCGAAGACACATGGGCCTCCTCCCGAAGATTCTTGGGAATAGTAACAAAACTCTTGCCCGAAGATACTTGGGCCTGAAATCGAACCCTATCTGAAGAGTCTTAGTTGTATGGTCGCCTCAAGACATTATAGCCTATAAGCCTGCCCGAAGAGTATTGGGCCTAATCACCCCAATCGAAACCTACCCAAAGAGTCTTGGGTGTATGGTCGCCTCAAGCCATCATAGCCTAGGAGAGAAGGAGCAGGAAGGAGCTAGTAACTATGGGAAAACACCCTCTCCCATGAAATGGGAGTGTTTGGCAGTAAGTGCTCAACATGGGTGCGGAGCGATAAAACACAAAAGATACAAATATATACATATATATATCAACCACTCAGCCCAACCTATGGATTTAAAAAGAGAAACTGATCATGTGCCTTGACACTGCTACCATGAAGCATGCATACAACAAACAACCCCAACCCCATTACGGTTTTGACGTTTCAGCAGAAATTAACTTATTTAGTTCCTTAACTACTGGGAAACTATCCATAACCAACCACAAAGACCGTTCGTAAGCATATCCCTGCCATCCACAAAGCAAGTTAGGAAAACACAGCAACACGACAAGTCCCTTCTTATTAACCAACCAACCCATTGATTATTATTTCTGTTTCATTACCAAGCCCCACCATTCATTAACTCTTCCACTTTTATTTATTTATTAAACACAACCCATAGTCCGTTCACATTTAAACCCATCCCTGCAGCCCCACTGCCAACCACCATAACCACACCACACATCGTTATCCCTTTAATACCATTTATTGCAGCCCCGCTGCCCATCATCATCACAACATTCACTCCAACCCACAACCAAGTCAACCGCAGCCCTGCTGCTTACCCGATCCACAACAATCCACAAAACACCCCCAACACATGCCACGTAACCAAGCCAACACCCACATGTTCATTATTCCATTTTGTTTAACTGGGGTGATCACACACGGGTTCCATATTTTCATTTAATCATCCAACTTTACGTGATTATCCAATTTCCACATTCAACAAAGTTCCACTCACAAAAAAATTCTAGAAAGATAGGGAAACATTTAATTGCGCAAGCAAAGGCCCCCAATGACCGTGATTTTCAGTAGGCATAAGTCAATTCATTTCACAACATAATATCAGAGGATATAAATGTAATGTAATGGCAATCACAAACTTCCCATCCCCATTCTTTAACCAGTTATTATCTTTATTTAAAGGTTCAACCATTTCTCATGAAAAAAAGGATACCCACCCCGCATGATGCACAAATTATAGAGACGAAGGTAAAACCCCTACCTCAACAGGTTCTGGTCATAACGCTCCCCCGGATCATCTTTAGAAGACGTTCGTTGGTGTCCCGGTAAAACCACCTCAGGTGGAAGTTGGAGAGAAAAAGCCTAAGGAAATACAACGGATCCAAGCTCGGAAGTTCCGCCTCGTCGTTACGATCCCGTGGCCACTGACGGATCGTAAATCGGAGCTCGGACAAAAAAGTTATGGAAGAAAGAGCCTTCGAGTCTCTTGAGAGAGATCTTCTCAGAGGAGAGGGTAGGAGAGGTGTGAGTTGAAAGGAGGAGGGGACCCCTCCTTTTATAGGCGTGAAAAGAAAAAGTACACGGTGTGAACTTATGGTACACGGCGTGTACTCGGCCATTTTCACACAGTCTCCACGCGGCCTCCAACAAGGCTATGCGGCGGTTGACTGGTCAACACATGGTTTGAATGTAATGCATATGCAGGGAAGGACTACATGGCTTGTAGATTGGACACACGGCGTGTACTCATTTATTTCACACAACAAGGAACCAGCTCCAACGCGGCACACGACCGATGAATGGTCAACACACGGTTTGAAGGTAACACATACACGGGGAAGGACTACACGGCATGTAGATTGGACACACGGCGTGTACCTATCTTCTTCACACGGCAAAGACATGGCCATCCACATGGGGTATACCCGAGAAGAGGGTACACGACGTGTACTCAAACTACACGGCGTGTAGTTTTAAAATTCTGTAAAGTGTGGGAAAAGTCCATTTTACCCTCCAGAACACTTTGCGGCCTTCTTTTTGACAATGGAATGGGCCAGAGAGGTCCGAGCCATTACATCAGATACTTATTAAAACATTCTTGTCCCCAAGAATTCAAAAACCAACCCAGAGGAACCCAACAAGATACCTCTTAGGGCCCTCGTTATAACAGGAACCCAACCAACAACCCTAATCATTTGTGTTAGGAATTCCTTCTCCTATGTCGAGATATTATCCGCTTTAGGCGGCACTGACTTGTCCGCACGGGTATAATCACATCCTCATTAATGCATCTCGATTAAGAATTGGGTCTTCCCACTTTCATGCATTAGTATTTTTCAACTCGCACTAACCCCATCACCACACAACCAACACACTTCCCGAACACATGCGTTTGGGAAAATTTTCTTCACCTATGTCGAGATATTATTTGATTTAGGCGGCACTGACTCGCCCGCACGGGTTCAATCACATCCACATTAATGTGTCTCGATTAAGGGTCAGGGTTTTCCCCTTTCCCATTCATCCGTACATGTTACACATTACCAGGGAACAAAGAAACAAAAAGTCTCACAACTGACAAGACAAGCATTCCATATATCAAAGGTACAGAGTATAACATCAACAAAAAGCTCAGATGAACAAGGGAACACAAGTCAAAACAACTCCTGGTACTGAGAGTTCATCCGGGTCTCCCTCTCCCAAGTGCTCTCCTCACGGCCGCCATGCCTCCACAACACACGAACCAATGGAATGGTTCGTCCATTGAGCACCTTCTCTTTACGATCCTCGATTCTGACTGGTCATTCCTCGAAGGTAGAATCATCTCCCATATCCAACTTTCCCCAGTAGATAATGTGAGAGTCAACGTGTAAGTACCGACGAAGCTGGGAGACGTGGAAGACGTCATGAACATTCTCCAACTGAGGTGGAAGGGCCAGCTGATATGCCACCTCGCCGACTCGCCTCAGCACCTCAAAAGGTCTGATGGACCTTGGTGAGAGATTTCTCCCTTTCCCAAACCTCCACTGCCCCCGTCGAGGGGAAACCTTCAAGAACACATGGTCTCCCACCTCTAACTCCAAGGGCCTCCTCCGACGATCAGCATAAGAATTCTGTCGGTCCTGAGCCACCTTCATCCTCTCACGTACAAGCTGGACTTTCTCTGTGGTGCTCTGCACTACCTATGGCCCAAGACCACCTGTCTCACCAACCTCTGCCCATAAAATGGGTGAACGACATGGCCTACCATACAAAGCCTCAAATGGTTCCATGCCAATAGTAGAGTGGAAGGTGTTGTTGTAGGCAAAATCTACTAAAGGAAAGTTTCGTACCCATGATCCTGCGAAATCTAGAATGCATGCTCACAGTATGTCGTCTAATGTCTGGATAGTCCGCTCTGTCTGCCCGTCGTTCTGGGGGTGGAAAGCAGTGTTAAGGCATAGTTGGGTGCCAAAAGCATGCTGTAACCCCCTCCAGACTCGTGAGGTAAACTGAGTATCCCAGTATGAGATGATAGTCCTTGGAACTCCATGAAAATGCACTACCTCTTCTACGTACCTCTATGCTAAGGTACTCACCGGGCCTGACTCCTTGATTGATAAGAAGTGATCTGAATTCATCAGTCGATCCACTACTACCCAGATAGCATCATAACCACCCTGAGCTCTGGGTAGTCCTGTGATGAATTCCATCGAGATTTCATCCCACTTCCACTCGGGGACATCTAAAGAAAGCAACAAACCACCAGGAACACGGTGTTCAGCCTTCACTTGCTGACACACTAGGCACTTAGCCACAAACTCCGCCACTTCCCGTTTCACCCCGGGCCACCAAAACTGATCCCTCAGGCCTCGATACATTTTTGAAACTCCTGGATGTACCGCAAAGACTGAGCTATGGAACTCACAAAGAACTCCCCCACGCATCGCCTCTGGAACAAACAACCTTCCACAGAAAAGCATCTGATGTCGGCTGTCCTCTGACCATCCCTTTGGAGCATTCCCCTGATCGACACGATCCCACATCACCTCTTCCTCGGAGTCCCTCCACCGAGACTCCTCCACATACTGCGAAAAGGAGGATTGTACCATCATCTGGAACAAACAGCCTCTAACACCTTCTTCACATGCATCTAAGTGTAGGGCAGCCAACTCTCCCATCGCCTTCCAAGGATCAGCGTATTCCCGAGCCACTTCTTTATGTGAATTCCTTCTCAGGGAATCAACCACAACGTTTCCCTTACCTTCATTGTAAGAGATCTCGAAGTCATAGTCGTGGAGAAACTCGACCCATCTTCACTGCCATAAGTTCAGGTCACGCTGGGAGAAGATATAATGCAGGCTCTTGTGATCTGAGAAGACCACAAAGTGCTCCCCAAAGAGGTAATGTCACCACAACTTCAATGTGAACACTACTACTGCAAGCTCTAGGTCATGGGTGGCATAGTTACGCTCGTGAGGGAGAAACTGCTGTAGAGACCCGAAGCTTGACGTACATTGACATTACATTACATTTGCGGAATAATTAGTACATAACAGAAACACACACACAAGGATCGTAATAGTTTAGTGTCTTTGGAAACTCGGAACGTAATCTTCTAATCGTGGTGAAAGATCTTCAATATCTCCCATAAAGATCATCCCTTTTTTTTACCTAAAACCTTTCTTTATATCCTGGGGAAAAAGAAAACATATAAGGGTGAGCTCAAATTCTCAGTAAGGGTAAACAAAAGAAAAATCAATCACATCATATTCATAAGAACATAACTTTTGGAAATCTTAACCTGCAAAAGAGAGCATAATTTCATAACATGGGATAAATCATAGTAGTGAAATTAAATCCCAATAATCATAACTTAAAACATGAAACATTGTGGAATACACACATAATCATAGAGAATCATTTCTTGTTAGTCATGACTCATTTCCAAGACTATCTTAGTGGACAAAGTCCCTTTCTGAATCGAGTCACCCTCATTTCAGTCCTGTTTCACTGAACCGGTATAACCTACCATTACAGCCATGTTTATCTCATGAGATATGAAATCTTTACCCAATGCATTGGAGGGAGATATAGGTCCCACCCATCTCATAATGATACCATTCTTATGTGTGCCACAAAATCATAAATCATACATCATTGCATAACCAATGTAATAAAAATGGGAATCTTATACATCATGACATCATAAAACAATTCATATACGATAAAGGAATTCATAAAAAATAATTTCCTCACAACATAATCAAATCAATGTAATAATAGGGATAAAAACAGAACCCTTTATTATATTAGATGGAAAATAATTTTGATAAAACACTTGAACTTCATTCTTGAGGAAAATATCCTTTCTACTTCAAAAACACTTTTCCTTTCTTAACATGTCATACAATTTTAAACTAAAAGAATTTGATTAAAAATAAACTTGAAAACTTGTAAAGGATTCTTCTTGGAAATAATTTTTTAAAAATCCATTCATGTCGTATAAGTGAAAAAAAACATTTTTCTCATACTTTGGTCAGAAAAGTCAAAAAGTACCTCTTACGAAAAACGACAAAAAGATTCCTTTCGTATCTTTTACTAAAAACTCACCGAAGGGTAAAATTGGATTTAAACAATTGTATTTGGATGTAAATAAAATTACATATTGAGGATACATGGATGTGGATGATAAAATATACCCCAGTAAATTTCAAAGTACAAACAATCTCGGATAAAAAATGAGATTGTGATATTTCCCTTACCTTAGGTCCGACTTGCTTTGTAAGTGTCCGAACCTCCTGTATAATGATTTAAATCATGTTATTGACTTATTCCAGAATCATATTAATTGTTATTATATCATATATGGTCCACTTATGACTTTATATTACCCGTTCTTTTGTAAATTCATGTTAAAGTAGCGTTTTGGGTAAAATCGTCTCATTTGTCGTTCGTGTTTTTAACTTGTAATTATTAATATGATTACTTGGATCATTATTGATTATATCCAGAATGTAAAACATGATTTATATATAATATATATTCATAATATATATATATATATATAATATATCTATAAATGGAATTAAATACACCGTTCATGGAGACGGTAGTCCGTACGTACGCATGAACGTTGTTTTCGTTTCCTTATTGAAGTTAATGGAATTAAGTAGATGACATACATATAAATTTACATAAATATAGTATCATTATTATGTCATATATTTCATTAGTACTTATTATATATACTTTATAATCATTCATGAATGGTTAATCATTGAGAATGAATCTCATCGCATCGTGGAGACGGTAGTCCGTACGTACGCACGAGCAATGATATCGTTCCCATGGTCGTGGAATTGTGTTGAAGTGTATGTAGAATATTTCAGTATAAATATAACATTATAATAATCATATATAGTTACTCATTACACCATTATACCCATCCTATTAAGGTGGTGGTGGAAAATAGATTACACCACGGCGTGGAGACGGTATTCCGTACGTACGCACGCGCGGTGATTTCATTTTTCCGTAGGATGGATAGAAGGTTAATTAGAGTTGTTTCATATTTATAATAACATATCAGTATATAAGAAATACTTATGTTATTACTTTATCATGAAACAACTAAAGAAGAAGAATTTGAAGAAGAAAGAAATTGAAAAAGATCGGTAATGGATATTACCTCTTTTTGACGCGCCTTTTCTTAGCCTCCACTTAAAGAACTAAGGATGGTCTTTGAAGAAGACCGGTACCTCTAGGATGATACTAGGGAAGTGGAGAAGGGATTTTGGTAGGGTTTGGCTGAGCTTGAAGGCTAAAAGTTGTGTGAGGAAGAGAGGGAGGAGGTGCCCTTTTATAAGGGAGGAGAGGGGCACCTTAGGAATATCTCAAAATATTATTTTATATTAAAGTCAAAATCGGTTTATAATGGTTCCAAAGGGTCTTATTTCAAAGCTAAAGTGGGGAGGGGTCTCAATCCTATCAACCAATAGGATTCAGACATGTTTAGGTTATTATTTTAACCTTATCAATTAGATTTAACTCTAAGTTAAATAATTTAACTTTTACTGTGTCTTTTTGTTTTCTTACACTATATGGTTAATACACTTACTATAACATGTCAAACGAACCAAAAACTGTTTATTATTAATATATATATCCTTATATAAGTCATTTTTCTGAACCTTAGATTTTTATTAATAAAATAACAATTAATAATATAATATTTCATTTAAAAACTATTTTGTGTCAATTTTTGACACTATTTGATATATGATTTTTGTGAAAGTCATAAAAGCATTATATGTTCGAACAAAGTTGATTAAATCACCACTAATATATCATAGTAACCTATAAAATTAGTGGAATTCATAAAAAGTCTCAAATTAAATTTATTTTTGTGTTTATAACATCAATTATGTCAATATTTCATTAATATGATAATTACTGCATCATCATTGTGTCATAAATAAATTAAATTATTTAATGTCTAAAAATTACAAATAAAATACCATTATATAGGAAATCGTTTTAGCTTTCTAATGAATATTTATAGTCGAATTTATCTTATGTATAACCCCATATTAAAAATGATTTACTTATTAAACTTTGATTTTAACTATTTTAACTATTTATTAAATAAAATAATATCAAATGTCATAATCTAATCCAAGTGGACCTAAATGGTCATATTATATTCATAAGGTTGTTTTTGGTCGAATTACCCTTATCCAATAGAATTAGGACATGTGTTAGGGTAATTTTAATATCATATTTACCCTTAGTTACCCTATTTACTATTAACCGCGGTAAAAAAAGTAAAAAGTTACTATTCACAAAATAATTATTTTTATCTCGTTGAACCATATTTTACTTACTGATATCAACCGTGTCTGTCAGATTTTCGAAATTCCATTCACAGAAGCGGTAAAATTATGTTTTATGCGAAAATTCAGTTTTTAACCTACCACTTAGTGGTTTCACTATTCATAAAAAATTGATGTTTTTCAGAAAAATGCCAAACTTTCACCCTAAGCTATAATTGATATTCCAAATTCAAAAATGATTTCTATTTTACAAAATTCCCATCATATAAGTTTCATTAATTAATTTTATAATTAATTTCCACTGTCACAAAAAATAGCGTGTTTTTAAGAGATAATAACTATCAAAAGATTGACACTTGTTTATAAATGGTTTAAATGTAAAATTACATCCAATGACCAACATTGTATTAAATTGTAAAAATATATTATAAATATACTTTAAAACCACTCAAATTAATAATTTATCACTATTAATTATTTCGATTAAAAAAGTTGTTTTTAATTAAAATTTAGTAATTTTCACTATTCATCCGAATATGAAAGTTATCCGAAAAGTACCAAAATATCACCTTAGGCTAAATTCGATACTCCGAATCCATAAATGAAGTCCATTTTAAAAAATAAAATTTACAAAATTTCAAAAAGTGGTTATTACTATTCATAACAGCTAGTTTTAATAATATCTGAATAGTATATCGTTGTTTAGTGAAACTTGGTGTTGCGTACAACACACGCTATCGTGGAAGGTCGCGATTGCGTGTAATTCAAGCCAGGTCAGATATGTGTGTTTTGAAAGCTCCTTTTGGTGTAGCGTATAACACAAGACATTAATGAAATTAAAAAGAATATTTTTCATAAAATCTTGGGATGTTACAACTGCCTAGACCCATAACAAATCACACCCTTCTTTTGTATCAGCACGCATCCCAGACCAAGGCCAGAAGCATCACAAAGAACTTCATACAACAACCCTTCCTCTGGAAACCTAAGTACGGGAGCACTGACCAAATTCTCCTTCCGGTAGTCAAAATATTTCTAGCACTGCTCGCTCCACAATAAGACCTAGTTCTTCCTAGTCAAAGCTGTCAATAGAGAAGCAACTCGAGAGAATTCCGAAACGAACCTCCGATAGTAACCTGCTAAACCCAGGAAACTACGAACTTTTGCAACGCTCTTCGGTGCTACCCAAGAAAAAACTGCCTCCACCTTCGACGGGTCCACCGATACTCTATGCTGAGACACCACATGCCCAAGGAAGTGTACTTCTTGTGTCAAGAACTTACACTTAGACAATTTCCCGTAAAGCTGGTGGTGTCGAAGGACTTCCAAGACTGCCCCGAGATGCTCAACATGCTCCTCCTCTGATCTTGAGTATATCAGGATGTCATCGATAAACACAACGACGAACCAGTCCAGAAACTCTCGGAAGACAAAGTTCATAAGTCCCATGAACACAGCTGGTGCATTCTTAACTCCAAACGACATCACTACAAACTCGAAGTTCCCATACCTGCACCAGAAAGCTGTCTTCGAGATGTCACTGTCCTTCATCCTCAGCTGATGATATCCCAATCGTAGATCAATCTTAGAAAACCAACCTGCTCCCCTCAGCTGGTCGAAGAGATCATCTATCCTTGGAAGGGGGTAACAGTTCTTAACCGTTAACTGGTTCAGCCTTCGGTAGTCTATGCATAGCCTGAGACCACCATCTACCTTTTTCACGAACAAAACTGGAGCACCCCATGGAAACACACTAGGTCGAACAAAACCCTTCTCCATCAGATCGTCAATCTAAATCCGCAACTCCAGCAACTCTGAAGGTGCCATCTGATAAGGGTCCATCGAAATCGGACGGGCCCCATGCTGTAAGTCTATCCCAAACTCAACGTCTCGTCGGGGGTGTAGAGTTAAAACCTCCTAATGAAAAACATCGAGGAACTCCCCAACAACCTCTGGGACATCCATCATCTCTATATCAGCTAGAACCACTGATAACCCGCTCAACAAGGAAAAGAGAGGCTCCACACGCTGGCTTCCCACTTGATAGCTCCCCTCGCCAACAAAAGATACGCGCTGCCCATCTACGTCTGAGAACAGGACTCTTCTCCGGAAGCAGTCGATAACGACACTAACAGAAAACAACCAGTCGATGCTTAGGATGACATCGTATGGCTGCATCTGTAACAGAAGAAGGTCTCCACTAGATCGATGTGGTCCCAATGTCAGCCCACATCCCCGGCAAACACAAGATACGCTAGTCTGGCCCCCAACTGGTGTACTCAGTACCCGTGGTATGGAAAGTCTCTTTACATCTAGTCCCAAAACATGGGCTAGACTAGGTGTAAAAAAAGAGTGCGAGGCTCCCGAATCGAACAAAGCAGAAACAAGAGTGCTGAACAAAAAAATCGTACCTCGCACCACCTCTGGTCCTGCTGGAGCAGCCAAATCTGCTTCGTGCAACTGTCCACACAAAGCTCCTCTGCCTCTTCGATGTCATCCACTTCCCCGACCACGCCCTGGTCGAGGTCCCTGAGGAGCACCCTGAGGTCGGCCTCCTCTCGCAAAGTCTTCCCTCGGAGGAGCATGGTCCCGCTGCTACTGGAAGGGCCTCGCCGGCAACTGGTACTGCTGCGGTGGGCGCTGAACCTACCCACCTCCACTGTACGGAGCTCAGGTTGGGCACCGACTCTGAACGTGCCTGAAACCTCGACAAGAAAAATACCTCAGTCCTGGGCTCGTGAAAAAGGGACGAGGACCTGAACATCTTAAATAAAACTGCTGGGGCCTGCTCTCCACTGGCCTGAACCTGGAAGGTCCTGTCGCAGGAGACCCGCTGCTGACTGCCTTCCCTGTAACAGCCCAAGATTTTATGAAAAATATTCTTTTTAATTTCACTAATGTCTTGTGTTGTACGCAACACAAAAAGGAGCTTGCACAACACGCATCCATGACTTGCCTTGCATTACACTCAATCGCAACCTTCCTCGATTGCGTGTGTAGTACGTAATACGGAGTTTCACGAAACAATGATATGCTATTAAAATATTATTAAAACTAGCCGTTATGAATAGTAATAACCACTTTTTAAATTTTAGAAATTTTAGCTCTCAAAATGGACTTCATTTTTGGATTCGGAGTATCGAATTTATCCTAAGGTGAAATTTTGGTACTTTTCGGATAACTTTCATATTCTGATGAGTAGTGAAAATTACTAAATTATAATTAAAAACAAATTTTTTAATCAAAATAATTAATAGTGAAAAATTATTAATTTGAGTTGTTTTAAAGTATATTTAGATTATATTTTTACAATTTAATACAATTTTAGTCATTGGATGTAATTTCACATTTAAACCAGACATAATCAAGTGTCAATCTTTTGATAGATATTATTTCTTAAAAACACGCTATTTGTTTTAACAGCGGGATTTAATTATAAAATTAATTAATTCAATTTCTATGTTATTAATTTGGTAAAATAGACTTCATTTTTGTATTCGGAATATGAAATATAGCTTAGGATGAAATTTTGGCATTTTTCTGAAAACTTTCAATTTTTGATGAATAGTGAAACCACTAAGTGGTAGGTTAAAAACTGAATTTTGCATAAAACTTAATTTTACCGCTTCTGTGAAAGGAATTTCAAAAATCCGACAGACACGGTTAATATCAAGGACTAAAATGTGGTTCAATGAGATGAAAATAATTTTTGGTGAATAGTAACTTTTTACTTTTTTTTACCACGGTTAATAGTAAATAGGGTTACTAAGGGTAAATATGGTATTACTATTACCCTAACACATGTCCTAAATCTATTGGATAAGTGTAATTCGACCAAAAACAACCTTATGAATATAATATGACCATTTAGGTCCACTTGGATTAGATTATGACATTTAATATTATTTTATTTAATGAATAGTTAAAATAGTTAAAATCAAAGTTTAATAAATAAAACATTTTTAATATGGGGTTATACATAAGATAAATTCGACTATAAATATTAATTAGAAATCTAAAAATATTTCCTACATAATGATATTTTATTTATAATTTTTAGACTTTAAATAAATTAATTTATATATGACACAACAATGATGCAGTAATTACCCTTTTATGGAAATATTAACATAATTGATGTTATAAATTCTCAAATGAATGTAATTTGAGACCTTTTATGAATTCCACTAATTTTATAGGTTACTATGATATATTATTGTTGATTTAATCAACTTGGTTCGAACATATAATTCTGTTATGACTTTCACAAAAATCATATAACAAATAGTGTCAAAATTGACACAAAATAGTTTTTAAATCACATATTATATTATTAATTGTTATTTTATTCCTAAAAATCTAAGGTTCGTCCAAATGACTTAGATAAGGATATATGTATTAGTAATAAACAATTTTCGGTTCTTCTGGCATGTTATAGTAATTGTATTAACCATATAGTGAAAGAAAACAAAAAGACACGGAAAAAGTTAAATTATTTAACTTAGAGTTAAATCTAATTGATAAGGTTAAAATAATATCCTAAACTTGTCTAAATCCTATTGGTTGATAGGATTTCGACCCATACCCACTTTAGCTTCAAAATAAGACCCTTTGTAACCATTATAAACCGATTTTGACTTTAATATAAAATAATATTTTGAGATATTCCTAAGGTGCCCCTCTCCTCCCTTATAAAAGGGCACCTCCTCCCCCTCCTCCTCACACCAAATTGAGCACTCAAGCTCGGCCAACCCCTGCCATTTTCTCTTCTCCACTTCCCTAGAATAATCCTAGAGGTCCTGGTCTTCTTCAAAGACCAATATTAGTTCCCTAAGTGGAGGATTCAAGGAAACGTTCCAAAGAAGAGGTAATATCCATTACCAATCTTTTCGATTTCTTTCTTCTTCAACTTCTTCTTCTTTAGTTGTTTCATGATAAAGTAATAACATAAGTATTACTTACATACTGATATGTTATTATAATTATGAAATAACCCTAATTCACCTTCTATCCATCCTACGGAAAAATGAAATCACCGCGCGTGCGTACGTACGGAATACCGTCTCCACGCCGTGGTGTAATCTATTTTCCACCACCACCTTACATGGATGGGTATAATGGTGTAAATAATAACTATACATAGTTATTACAACATCATATTGATTCTGATATGTTGTCTAATCCACTCCAATTCAATTCAATATTTATGGAAATGATATCATCGCTCGTGCGTACGTACGGACTACCATCTCCACGACGCGATGAGATTCATTCTCAATGATTAACCATTCATGAATGATTATAAAGTATATATAATAAGTACTAATGAAATATATGACATAATAATGATACTTTATTTATGTATATTTATATGTATGTCATCTACTTAATTCTATTCAATTCAATAAGGAAACGAAAACAGCGTTCATGCGTACGTACGGACTACCGTCTCCATGAACGGTGTTTTTCATTTCATTTATCTATCTTATATATATATATATATACTGACTATATATGATATATAAATCATATTTTATATTCTGGAAGTAAGTAAATCATGATATAAGTAATAATAATGTCAAGAACAACAAGTCAAAACACATACGATAAATGAAACGATTTTACCCAAAACGCTTCTTTAACATGGAATTTACAAAAGAACGGGTAATATAATGTCATAAGTGAACCATATATGATATCATAACAATGAATATGATTCTTTAATAAGTCAATGATATTATTTAAATCATTATACAGGAGGTTCGGACACTTACAAAGCAAGTCGGACATAAGGTAAGGGAAATATCACAATCTCATTTTTATCCGAGATTGTTTATTCGTAAGTATTTACTGGGGTGTATTTTATCATCCACATCAATGTTTCATCAATATGTAATATTACTTCCATCCACCTACAATTGTTTAAATACATTTTTACCCTTCGGTAAGTTTTTAGTAATATGTATGAAAGGAATCTTTTGTCGTTTTTCGTACGAGGTACTTTTTGACTTTTCCGAAAAAAGTACGAAGAATGTTTTTTTTAACTTATACGACATGAATGGATTTTTAAAACATTATTTCCAAGAAGCTTCCTTTTCAAGTTTTCAAGTTTATTTTTAATCAACTTCTTTTAGTTTATAATTGTATGACATGTTAAGAAAATAAAAAGTGTTTTTGAAGTAGAAAGGATATTTTCCTCAAGAATGGAGTTCAAGTATTTTATCAAAATTATTTTCCATCTATGATAATAAAAGGGTTCTGTTTTTATCCCTATTATTACATGGATTTGATTATGTTGTGATGGAAACATTTTTATGAATTCCTTTATCTTATATGAATTGTTTTATGATATCATGTTGTTTAAGAATCCCATTTTTATTATATGGGTTATGCGATGATGTATGATTTATGATTATGTGGCACACATAAGAAAGGATTCATTATAAGATGGGTGTGACCTATATCTCCCTCCAATGCATTGGGTAAAGATTATATATCTCATGAGATAGACATGGCTGAAATGGTAGGTTATACCGGTTCAGTGAAACAGGACTGAAACGAGGGTTACTCGATTCAGAAAGGGACTTTGTCCACTAAGATAGTCTTGGAAATGAGTCTTGACTAACAAGAAATGATTTTCCATGATTATCTGTGCATGAAACAAAGTTTAAAGTTTCATGTTATGATTATGGACATCTCATTTTCACTTCTATGATTTGTTCCATGTTAAGATATTATGATCTCTTTTGCAGTTTATGATTTTCAAAAAGATATGATATGATTTTTATTTCTTTTGTATACCCTTACTAAGCATTTGAGCTCACCCTTTTATGTTTTCTTTTCCCTAGGATATAAAGAAAGATTTTAGGTAAAAAAAAGAAGATCTTTATGGGAGATATTGAAGATATTTCACCACGATTAGAAGATTACGTTCCGAGTTTCCAAAGACACTAAACTATTATGATCCTTGTGTGTGTGTTTTTGTAATGTACTAAGTATTCCGCAAATGTAATGTAATGTCCATGTACGTCAGGCTTCGGGTCTCTACATTTGGTATCAGAGGAAAGGTTTATTCAACCTTTGGAAACTAGGATGCGAAAACGTTAGTGATATCCCTAGAGATATTTCTAAGGTATGTCTAGGGATGTTCCTAAGGTTAAGTATGCGTATAGTTTGTAGTACTATAATTATGCTAACGATCATAGAATTAAACCTAAGATGTTAGATATTGATGGTACTCCCCCTTTATTAGGTTGTTTTCCCTAGCATGATTTTTGCCTCTCACACTATTCTTTTTGGGTTTTAGACGATGGCTGGAACCCGAAAGAACCGTGTTGATCAATGCAACGGACAATGCAATGATTGTCCTCCTGAACAAACAAATGTTATGGGAGATGGAGTTCAAAATCTTATTGCTATACTTACACAAGCAATGAATCATTCTGGACTTCCAAATGAGCAGAGAAGGGAACAATATTCTATTGAGTCCTTCATGAGGCAACGTCCACCTTCTTTCAGTGGGTCTTCTGATCCACTTGTTGCTGAACAATGGATCAGTACCACTGAAAAGATATTTTCAGTTCTTCAATGTTCTGAACATGATAAAGTCATCTTAGCAGTGTATCGTTTGGAAGGTGATGCTGATCAATGGTGGAATCTTATTAAGAATACGAGGAAAAGGGATGAAATTGAGTCCATGGAATGGGACGAGTTCAAGAACTTATTTTTCAATAAGTACTTCCCTCGTATTCTTTGAACAAAGATGGAGATGGAGTTTCTTGAACTAAAGCAAAAGGATGATGAATCTGTTGGTATATACGAAGCGAATTTTACAAGACTTGCAAGGTATGCATCTGGAATTATCATCCAACCTGAAAGTAAAGTTGATCGATTTTTTAGTGGCTTAAAACCAAGTCTTTGAAGGGCATTATCTATAAGAGACTTCCGTAGCTATGAAGAATTTGTGCATTGTGCTATCAAGGTAGAAATGGATGTTTGTGTTACATATCCATCTCAGGGTTTTGACAAGAAACGAAAGATGGAGTTCAAGGAGAAATCTCATAATAATGGTGAAAAGAAGATGAATGTTTCCTTATGAACAAAGTGTAAAAAGAAGCATGGTGGAGATTCTCTTAAAGGGACTAGAAAATGTTTTAAGTGTGGAAAAGAAGGTCATCGAGCAGCTGAGTGTCGAAGTAATGGAAAAAGAGTTTCTAATGATGTGAATAAAGCAAACACTGTAGAGAACGCATCACCAACACTTCAATGATTCAAGTGAAAGGAAATGGGGCATTATGCTAATAAATGCCCTAATCCAAGGGTTAGTGACGATCAACATGAGCAACCACTGAAGGAAAATGACAAAGGGATGTCACATGCGATCACTATTGGAAATGTTGAATATGACAACAATGTGGTGGAATGATTAAGTGTTTATGTAATGGGATTCCAAAATAATGTTGTATCATTGAGTATTGCAATATTTATTGATGTGGTATTCAAAGTGATTGAGATATTTTTTTGGAAATAAGATGATATGCGCATAATGAAGGGAAGACGAGAAAATGAAATGTTTAATAGTCTTCATGAGCTCATGATTTATATAAGGACTAAGTGATATCATGGTTTGAGTATATAGAATTTTGAGGATTTTTGTATGTGGAAAGTGTTAACTTTAAACTGCATTCATGTTTTCACTAAGGTATTCAAGAGAATACATGATTAAGGACTTTTAATGTTTGGAATGTGACCAACATAACATATCTTATGATATATGGGGATCAACGATGGTATTAAATCTCTGGTAATCATTTTCATTATATTATGAGAGTGGACTGCAGTATTATGGATAAGCCTAAAGATTGGAATGGATTATGTTGGACATAAGTTAGTATTGTTTAAGGATAGAAGTTTTCTCGATATTATTGATGGGATGTTATAGTAATTTGGTTTTAGAAAAAGGACAACCTGCAGGACGGGAGACAGCCCATCGCTTCGGACAAGGCTGTGGGAATCGAACCCACAACCGAAGTGGGACTGACCTTTATCGCCTACCACTGGCCTACAGGAAGTCCCTGTTTAGTAGAAACTAGTTTTATTATATTAAGAAGTATGATATATGAAGTATAATTCCATTTTAGGAACCATATGTGATTAATATCACTATAGATCGACTTATGTATATAATTTTTGCTAACCTTTTGTTTGAGACAGATGGAATGACCCGTCATTCTATCACATGATCTGCTAACACTTCACGAATAACAAATTCAACTTCATTTATTTAAGAGATGAAGTGGAAAACCAAAAATGTTGTCCTAGTGATCTTATACCTGATGAATCGGATGGTACCATAGATTGTCACAAATTTATGGATTTGTGATTGTTGGCTTTTCCATAGCCATGTTCTCTACCACTCTCCATCAGAACATGATGGTTAGATTTTTCTTCCATATCCATATTTTCACCTATGTGGAAACTCAGTGATTAGTTTATTTGGGTAACCGTTAAGTTTCTTACTTTTGTTTTAAAATATTGGTTTTGGTATTCCTTTTACGGTGTGGGTTTCTATTAAATAAAATTTCGAATAGTAAACCATTTATAACCCCGACGAATTTCAAGGGCGAAATTCATTTTAAGGGGGGTAGAATGTAACAGCCCAAGATTTTATGAAAAATATTCTTTTTAATTTCACTAATGTCTTGTGTTGTACGCAACACAAAAAGGATCTTGCACAACACGCATCCTTGACTTGACTTGCATTACACGCAATCGCAACCTTCCTCGATAGCGTGTGTAGTACGTAATACTGAGTTTCACGAAACAACGATATGCTATTAAAATATTATTAAAACTAGCCGTTATGAATAGTAATAACCACTTTTTAAATTTTATAAATTTTAGCTCTCAAAATGGACTTCATTTTTGGATTCATAGTATCGAATTTAGCCTAAGGTGAAATTTTGGTACTTTTCCGATAAATTTCATATTCTGATGAGTAGTGAAAATTACTAAATTATAATTAAAAACATCTTTTTTAATCAAAATAATTAATAGTGATAAATTATTAATTTGAGTTGTTTTAAAGTATATTTAGAATATATTTTTACAATTTAATACAATGTTGGTCATTGGATGTAATTTCACATTTAAACCAGACATAATCAAGTGTCAATCTTTTGATAAGTATTGTTTCTTAAAAACACGCTATTTGTTTTAACAGCGGGATTTAATTATAAAATTAATTAATGAAATTTCTATGTCATGAATTTGGTAAAATAGACTTCATTTTTGAATTCGGAATATGAAATATAGCTTAGGATGAAATTTTGGCATTTTTCTGAAAACTTCCAATTTTTTATGAATAGTGAAACCACTAAGTGGTTGGTTAAAAACTGAATTTTGCATGAAACTTAATTTTACCGCTTCTGTGAATGGAATTTAGAAAATCCGACAGACACGGTTAATATCAAGGACTAAAATGTGGTTCAATGAGATGAAAATAATTTTTGGTGAATAGTAACTTTTTACTTTTTTTTACCACGGTTAATAGTAAATAGGGTAACTAAGGGTAAATATGATATTAATATTACCCTAAAACATGTAATAATTCTATTGGATAAGTGTAATTCGACCAAAAACAACCTTATAAATATAATATGACCATTTAGGTCCACATGGATTAGATTATGACATTTAATATTATTTTATTTAATGAATAGTTAAAATAGTTAAAATCAAAGATTAATAACTAAAACATTTTTAGTATGGTGTTATACATAAGATAAATTCGACGATAAATATTAATTAGAAAGATAAAAAGATTTCATACATAATGATATTTTATTTATAATTTTTAGACTTTAAATAAATTAATTTATATATGACACAACGATGATGCAGTAATTACCCTTTTAAGGAAATATTAACATAATTGATGTTATAAATGTTCAAATGAATGTAATTTGAGACTTTTTATGAATTCCACTACTTTTCTAGGTTACTATGATATATTAGTGTTGATTTAATCAACTTGGTTCGAACATATAATTCTGTTATGACTTTCACAAAAATCATATATCAAATATTGTCAAAATTGACACAAAATAGTTTTTAAATAAAATATTATATTATTAATTGTTATTTTATTCCTAAAAATCTAAGGTTTGGCCAAATGACTTAGATACGGATATATGTATTAGTAATAAACAATTTGGGGTTCGTTTGGCATGTTATAGTAAGTGAATTAACCATATAGTGAAAGAAAACAAAAAGACACGGTAAAAGTTAAATTATTTAACTTAGAGTTAAATCTAATTGATAAGGTTAAAATAATATCCTAAACTTGTCTAAATCCTATTGGTTGATAGTATTTCGACCCATCCCCACTTTATCTTCGAAATAAGACCCTTTGGAACCCTTATAAACCGATTTTGACTTTAATATAAAATAATATTTTGAGATATTCCTAAGGTGCCCCTCTCCTCACTTATAAAAGGGCACCTCCTCCCCCTCCTCCTCACACCAAATTGAGCACTCAAGCTCGGCCAACCCCTGCCATTTTCTCCTCTCCACCTTCCTAGAATAATCCTAGAGGTCCTGGTCTTCTTCAAAGACCAATATTAGTTCCCTAAGTGGAGGATTCAAAGAAACGTTCCAAAGAAGAGGTAATATCCATTACCGATCTTTTCAATTTCATTCTTCTTCAACTTCTTCTTCTTTAGTTGTTTCATGATAAAGTAATAACATCAGTATTAATTACATACTTATATTTTATTATAATTATGAAACAACCCTAATTCACCTTCTATCCATCCTACGGAAAAATGAAATCACCGCGCGTGCGTACGTACGGAATACCGTCTCCACGCCGTGGTGTAATCTATTTTCCACCACCACCTTACATGGATGGGTATAATGGTGTAAAGAATAACTATACATAGTTATTACAACATCATATTGATTCTTATATATTGTATAATCCACTCCAATTCAATTCAATATTTATGGAAATGATATCATCGCTCGTGCGTACGTACGGACTACCGTCTCCACGACGCGATGAGATTCATTCTCAATGATTAACCATTCATGAATGATTATAAAGTATATATAACAAGTACTAATGAAATATATGACATAATAATGATACTGTATTTATGTATATTTATATGTATGTCATCTACTTAATTCTATTCAATTCAATAAGGAAACGAAAACAGCGTTCATGCGTACGTACGGACTACCGTCTCCATGAACTGTGTTTTTCATTTCATTTATCTATCTTATATATATATATATACTGAATATATATGATATATAAATCATATTTTATATTCTAGAAGTAAGTAAATCATGATATAAGTTATAATAATGTCAAGAACAACAAGTCAAAACACCTACGATAAATGAAATGATTTTACCCAAAACGCTTTTTTAACATGGAATTTACAAAAGAACGGGTAATATAATGTCATAAGTGAACCATATATGATATCATAACAATGAATATGATTCTCTAATAAGTCAATGACATTATTTAAATCATTATACAGGAGGTTCGGACACTTACAAAGCAAGTCGGACATAAGGTAAGGGAAATATCACAATCTCATTTTTATCCGAGATTGTTTATTCGTAAGTATTTACTGGGGTGTATTTTATCATCCACATCCATGTTTCATCAATATGTAATATTACTTCCATCCACCTACAATTTTTTAAATCCATTTTTACCCTTCGGTAAGTTTTTAGTAATATGTATGAAAGGAATCATTTGTCGTTTTACGTACGAGGTACTTTTTGACTTTTCCGACAAAAGTACGAAGAATGTTTTTTTAACTTATACGGCATGAATGGATTTTTAAAACATTATTTCCAAGAAGCTTCCTTTTCAAGTTTTCAAGTTTATTTTTAATCAAATTATTTTAGTTTATAATTGTATGACATGTTAAGAAAAGAAAAAGTGTTTTTGAAGTAGAAAGGATATTTTCCTCAAGAATGGAGTTCAAGTATTTTATCAAAATTATTTTCCATCTAAGATAATAAAAGGGTTCTGTTTTTATCCATATTATTACATGGATTTGATTATGTTGTGATGGAAACATTTTTATGAATTCCTTTATCTTATATGAATTGTTTTATGATATCATGTTGTTTAAGAATCCCATTTTTATTATATGGGTTATGCGATGATGTATGATTTATGATTATGTGGCACACATAAGAAAGGATTCATTATAAGATGGGTGGGACCTATATCTCCCCCCAATGCATTGGGTAAAGATTTTATATCTCATGAGATAGACATGGCTGAAATGGTAAGTTATACCGGTTCAGTGAAACAGGACTGAAACGAGGGTTACTCGATTCAGAAAGGGACTTTGTCCACTAAGATAGTCTTGGAAATGAGTCTTGACTAACAAGAAATGATTTTCCATGATTATGTGTGCATGACACAAAGTTTCAAGTTTCATTTTATGATTATGGGGATCTCATTTTGACTTCTATGATTTGTTCCATGTTAAGATATTATGATCTCTTTTGCAGTTTATGATTTTCAAAAAGATATGATATGATTTTTATTTCTTTTGTATACCCTTACTGAGAATTTGAGCTCACCCTTTTATGTTTTCTTTTCCCCAGGATATAAAGAAAGATTTTAGGTAAAAAAAGAAGATCTTTATGGGAGATATAGAAGATCTTTTACCACGATTAGAAGATTACGTTCCGAGTTTCCAAAGACACTAAACTATTATGATCCTTGTGTGTGTGTTTTTGTAATGTACTAAGTATTCCGCAAATGTAATGTAATGTCCATGTACGTCAGGCTTCGGGTCTCTACAGTTGGTATCAGAGGAAAGGTTTAGTCAACCTTTGGAAACTAGGATGCGAAAACGTTAGTGAGATCCCTAGAGATATTTCTATGGTATGTCTAGGGATGTCCCTAAGGTTAAGTATACGTATAGGTTGTAGTACTATAATTATGCTAACGATCATAGAATTAAACCTAAGATGTTAGATATTGAAGGTACTCCCCCTTTATTAGGTTGTTTTCCCTAGCATGATTTTTGCCTCTCACACTATTCTTTTTGGGTTTTAGATGATGGATGGAACCCGAAAGAACCGTGTTGATCAATGCAATGGACAATTCAATGATTGTCCTCCTGAACAAAAAAATGTTATGGGAGATGGAGTGAAAAATCTTATTGCTATACTTACACAAGCTATGAATCATTCTGGACTTCCAAATGAGCAGAGAAGGGAACAATATTCTATTGAGTCCTTCATGAGGCAACGTCCATCTTCTATCAGTGGGTCTTCTGATCCACTTATTGCTGAACAATGGATCAGTACCACTAAAAAGATATTTTCAGTTCTTCAATGTTCTGAACATGATAAAGTCATCTTAGCAGTGTATCGTTTGGAAGGTGATGCTGATCAATGGTGGAATCTTATTAAGAATACGAGGCAAAGACATGAAATTGAGTCCATGGAATGGGACGAGTTCAAGAACTTATTTTTCAATAAGTACTTCCCTCGTATTCTTCGAACAAAGATGGAGAAGGAGTTTCTTGAACTAAAGCAAAAGGATGATGAATCTGTTGGTATATACGAAGCGAATTTTACAAGACTTGCAAGGTATGCATCTGACATTATCATCCAACCTGAATGTAAAGTTGATCGATTTTTTAATTGCTTAAAACCAAGTCTTCGAAGGGCATTAGCTATAAGAGACTTCAGTAGCTATGAACAAATTGTGCGTTGTGCTATCAATGTAGAAATGGAAGTTGGTGTTACATATCCATCTCAGGGTTTTGACAAGAAACGAAAGATGGAGTTCAAGGAGAAATCTCAGAATAATGGTGAAAAGAAGATGAATGTTTCCTTATGAACAAAGTGTGGAAAGAAGCATGGTGTAGATTGTCTTAAAGGGACTAGAAAATGTTTTAAGTGTGGAAAAGAAGGTCATCGAGCAGCTGAGTGTCGAAGTAATGGAAAAAGGGTTTCTAATGATGTGAATAAAGCAAACACTTCAGAGAACGCATCACCAACACTTCAATGCTTCAAGTGCAAGGAAATGGGGCATTATGCTAATAAATGCCCTAATCCAAGGGTTAGTGATGATCAACATGAGAAACCACTGAAGGCAAAGGACAAAGGGAAGTCACGTGCGATCACTATTGGCAATGTTGAATATGACAATGATGTGGTGGAATGATTAAGTGTTTATGTAATGGGATTCCAAAATAATGTTGTATCAGTGAGTATTGCAATATTTATTGATGTGGTATTCAAAGTGATTGAGATATTTTTTTGGAAATAAGATGATATGCGCATAATGAAGGGAAAACGAGAAAATGAAATGTTTAATAGTATTCATGAGCTCATGATTGATATAAGGACTAAGTGATATCATGGTTTGAGTATATAGAATTTTGAGGATTTTTGTATGTGGAAAGTGTTAACTTTAAACCGCATTCATGTTTTCACTAAGGTATTCAAGAGAATACATGATTAAGGACTTTGAATGTTTGGAATGTGACCAACATAACATATCTTATGATATATGGGGATCAACGATGGTATAAAATCTCTGGTAATCATTTTCATTATATTATGAGAGTGGACTGCAATATTATGGATAAGCCTAAAGATTGGAATGGATTATGTTGGAAATAAGTTAGTATTGTTTAAGGATAGAAGTTTTCTCGATATTATTGATGGGATGTTATAGTAATTTAGTTTTAGAAAAAGGACAACCTGCAGGATGGGCGACAGCCCATCGCTTCGGACAAGGCTGTGGGAATCGAACCCACAACCGAAGTGCGACTGGCCTTTATCGCCTACCACTGGCCTACAGGAAGTCCCGGTTTAGTAGAAACTAGTTTTTTTATATTAAGCAGTATGATATATGAAGTATAAGTCCATTTTAGGAACCATATGTGATTAATCTCACTATAGATCGAATTCTGTATATAATTTTTGCTATCCTTTTGTTTGAGACAGATGGAATGACCCGTCATTCTATCACATGATCTGTTAACACTTCACGAATAACAAATTCAACTTTATTTATTTAAGAGATGAAGTGGAGAACCGAAAATGTTGTCCTAGTGATCTTATACCTGATGAATCGGATGGTACCTTAGATCGTCACAAATTTATGGATTTGTGATTGTTGGCTTTTCCATAGCCATGTTCTCTACCACTCTCCATCAGAACATGATAGTTAGATTTTTCTTCCATATCCATATTTTCACCTATGTGGAAACTCAGTTATTAGTTTATTTGGGTAACCGTTAAGTTTCATAATTTTGTTTTAAAATATTGGTTTTGGTATTCCTTTTTACGATGTGGGGTTCTATTAAAGATACTTTCGAATAGTAAACCATTTATAACCCCGACGAATTTCGAGGGCGAAATTCATTTTAAGGGGGTTAGAATTTAACAGCCCAAGATTTTATGAAAAATATTTTTTTTAATTTCACTAATGTCATGTGTTGTACGCAACACAAAATGGAGCTTGCACAACACGCATCCTTGACTTGCCTTGCATTACACGCAATCACAACCTTCCTCGATAGCGTGTGTAGTACGTAATACTGAGTTTCACGAAACAACGATATGCTATTAAAATATTATTAAAACTAGCCGTTATGAATAGTAATAACCACTTTTTAAATTTTAGAAATTTTATCTCTCAAAATGGACTTCATTTTTGGATTCGGAGTATCGAATTTAGCCTAAGGTGAAATTTTGGTACTTTTCGGATAACTTTCATATTCTGATGAGTAGTGAAAATTACTAAATTATAATTAAAAACAACTTTTTTAATCAAAATAATTAATAGTGATAAATTTTTAATTTGAGTTGTTTTAAAGTATATTTAGAATATATTTTTACAATTTAATACAATGTTGGTCATTGGATGTAATTTCACATTTAAACCAGACATAATCAAGTGTCAATCTTTTGATAGATATTGTTTCTTAAAAACACGCTATTTGTTTTAACAGCGGGATTTAATTATAAAATTAATTAATGCAATTTCTATGTTATGAATTTGGTAAAATAGACTTCATTTTTGAATTCGGAATATGAAATATAGCTTAGGATGAAATTTTGGCATTATTCTGAAAACTTTCAATTTTTGATGAATAGTGAAACCACTAAGTGGGTGGTTAAAAACTGAATTTTGCATAAAACTTAATTTTACCGCTTCTGTGAATGGAATTTCGAAAATCCGACAGACACGGTTAATCTCAAGGACTAAAATGTGGTTCAATGAGATGAAAATAATTTTTGGTGAATAGTAACTTTTTACTTTGTTTTACCACGGTTAATAGTAAATAGGGTAACTAAGGGTAAATATGATATTACTATTACCCTAACACATGTCCTAATTCTATTGGATAAGTTTAATTCGACCAAAAACAACCTTATGAATATAATATGATCATTTAGGTTCACTTGGATTAGATTATGACATTTAATATTATTTTATTTAATGAATAGTTAAAATAGTTAAAATCAAAGTTTAATAACTAAAACATTTTTAATATGGGGTTATACATAAGATAAATTCGACTATAAATATTAATTATAAAGATAAAAAGATTTCCTACATAAGGATATTTTATTTATAATTTTTAGACTTTAAATAAATTAATTTATATATGACACAACGATGATGCAGTAATTACCATTTTAAGGAAATATTAACATAATTGATGTTATAAATGCTCAAATGAATGTAATTTGAGACTTTTTATGAATTCCACTAATTTTCAAGGTTACTATGATATATTAGTGTTGATTTAATCAACTTGGTTCTAACATATAATTCTGTTATGACTTTCACAAAAATCATATATCAAATAGTGTCAAAATTGACACAAAATAGTTTTTAAATCAAATATTATATTATTAATTGTTATTTTATTCTTAAAAATCTAAAGTTCGGCCAAATGACTTAGATAAGGATATATGTATTAGTAATAAACAATTTGGGGTTCGTTTGGCATGTTATAGTAAGTGTATTAACCATATAGTGAAAGAAAACAAAAAGACACGGTAAAAGTTAAATTATTTAACTTAGTGTTAAATCTAATTGATAAGGTTAAAATAATGTCCTAAACTTTTCTAAATCCTATTGGTTGATAGGATTGCGACCCATCCCCACTTTAGCTTCGAAATAAGACCCTTTGGAACCATTATAAACCGATTTTGACTTTAATATAAAATAATATTTTGAGATATTCCTAAGGTGCCCCTCTCCTCCCTTATAAAAGGGCACCTCCTCCCCCTCCTCCTCACACCAAATTGAGAACTCAAGCTCGGCCAACCCCTGCCATTTTCTCCTCTCCACATTACTAGAATAAATCTAGAGATCCTGGTCTTCTTCAAAGACCAATATTAGTTCCCTAAGTGGAGGATTCAAAGAAACGTTCCAAAGAAGAGGTAATATCCATTACCGATCTTTTCAATTTCTTTCTTCTTCAACTTCTTATTCTTTAGTTGTTTCATGATAAAGTAATAACATCAGTATTACTTACATACTGATATTTTATTATAATTATGAAACAACCCTAATTCACCTTCTATCCATCCAACGGAAAAATGAAATCACCGCGCGTGCGTACGTATGGAATACCGTCTCCACGCCGTGGTGTAATCTATTTTCCACCACCACCTTACATGGATGGGCATAATGGTGTAAATAAAAACTATACATAGTTATTACAACATCATATTGATTCTGATATATTTTATAATCCACTCCAATTCAATTCAATATTTATGGAAATGATATCATCGCTCGTGCGTACGTACGGACTACCGTCTCCACGACGCGATGAGATTCATTCTCAATGATTAACCATTCATGAATGATTATAAAGTATATATAACAAGTACTAATGAAATATATAACATAATAATGATACTTTAATTATGTATATTTATATGTATGTCATCTACTTAATTCTATTCAATTCAATAAGGAAACAAAAACAGCGTTCATGCGTACGTACGGACTACCGTCTCCATGAACGGTGTTTTTAATTTCATTTATCTAGCTTATATATATATATATACTGAATATATATGATATATAAATCATATTTTATATTCTGGAAGTAAGTAAATCATGATATAAGTAATAATAATGTCATGAACAACAAGTCAAAACACCTACGATAAATGAAACGATTTTACCCAAAATGCTTCTTTAACATGGAATTTACAAAAGAACGGGTAATATAATGTCATAAGTGAACCATATATGATATCATAACAATGAATATGATTCTGTAATAAGTCAATGACATTATTTAAATCATTATACAGGAGGTTCGGACACTTACAAAGCAAGTCGGACATAAGGTAAGGGAAATATCACAATCTCATTTTTATCCAAGATTGTTTATTCGTAAGTATTTACTGGGGTGTATTTTATCATCCACATCCATGTTTCATCAATATGTAATGTTACTTCCATCCACCTACAATTGTTTAAATCCATTTTTACCCTTCGGTAAGTTTTTAGTAATATGTATGAAAGGAATCTTTTGTCGTTTTTCGTACAAGGTACTTTTTGACATTTCCGACAAAAGTACGAAGAATGTTTTTTTAACTTACACGACATGAATGGATTTTTAAAACATTATTTCCAAGAAGCTTCCTTTTCAAGTTTTCAAGTTTATTTTTAATCAACTTATTTTAGTTTATAATTGTATGACATGTTAAGAAAATAAAAAGTGTTTTTGAAGTAGAAAGGATATTTTCCTCAAGAATGGAGTTCAAGTATTTTATCAAAATTATTTTCCATCTAAGATAATAAAAGGGTTCTGTTTTTATCCCTATTATTACATGGATTTGATTATGTTGTGATGGAAAAATTTTTATGAATTCTTTTATCTTATATGAATTGTTTTATGATATCATGTTGTTTAAGAATCCCATTTTTATTATATGGGTTATGCGATGATGTATGATTTATGATTATGTGGCACACATAAGAAGAGATTCATTATAAGATGGGTTGGACCTATATCTCCCTCCAATGCATTGGGTAAAGATTTTATATCTCATGAGATAGACATGGCTGAAATGGTAGGTTATACCGGTTCAGTGAAACAGGACTGAAACGAGGGTTACTTGATTCAGAAAGGGACTTTGTCCACTAAGATAGTCTTGGCAATGAGTCTTGACTAACAAGAAATGATTTTCCATGATTATGTGTGCATGCTACAAAGTTTCAAGTTTCATGTTATGATTATGGGGATCTCATTTTCACTTCTATGATTTGTTCCATGTTAAGATATTATGATCTCTTTTGCAGGTTATGATTTTCAAAAAGATATGATATGTTTTTTATTTCTTTTGTATACCCTTACTGAGCATTTGAGCTCACCCTTTTATGTTTTCTTTTCCCCAGGATAAAAAGAAAGGTTTTAGGTAAAAAAAAGGGAAGATCTTTATGGGAGATATTGAAGTTCTATCACCACGATTAGAAGATTACGTTCCGAGTTTCCAAAGACACTAAACTATTACGATCCTTGTGTGTGTGTTTTTGTAATGTACTAAGTATTCCGAAAATGTAATGTAATGTCCATGTACGTCAGGCTTCGGGTCTCTACATTCCCCTTCGACGAACCTGGCTGAAACACCTCACGCGGTGCACCTCCGAGCGAGTGTATCCTCTCTACGTCCTCTGCCTTCTTCTTCACTGCCAAGTACGTCGGAAGGGTGAAGGGGGTGACAACATACTGGAGTGAAGGACGAAGCGCCTCCTCCAAACATCTCACCCGAGATTCCTCATCCGGATAGAGATCTAGAGCAAAGCGCAGGAGATCATTGAACTTGATCCCCAGCTCTCGTACCGACATACTCCCCTGCTGAAGGGAGAGTAACTCTTGCCGCTTCTCCTCCTTGATCATGGAAGAAAGGAATTACTCTCGGAATTACTTCTCAAAGTCAGCCCATGGAACCTCTGCCTCTGTCTTATCTCTGAGGTAGAGCGTCCACCGCTGTCGCGCCGCACCTCTCAACGGACTGACTGCTAGGGGAACCCAGTACTCCCTCGGAGCACGGATCGAGGTGAAAGTGATCCCTAGCTCCTCAAGCCACCCCTCTGTCTCTGTATCTGAAGTACTACCCTCGTACTTCTTGAGGGTCTGCCGCTGGAAGGAATGGAGAGTCTTCTGCCACTGGTTATCTTCCTCCTCTCGGTCAATCCTCAACTGATCGACTGCCTGGATCTGCTGGGCCTCGGCCGTCTGAGCCACCTGGGGATGACATCCATGTGCCATAGCTGTACGGTAAACAAGGATCGGCTAAGCTCAAGTAGTAAGGAAATTTCTCAACGTTTTAATTATCATTTTATTTCAATTTCTTTCCCAGAACACCCAAATCAAGTAAAACACAAATATAATGATGCATGTACCTTCCCTAGGGTCTCTACCCTGAAATAAATGTAGTCTCAGTTAGTTGTTCGGTAGGCTCAGAGTCCTTGCATCAGATCACGGGGGGCCCTAAAATCCCATGTCCTAGCCTATCTTCCCTAGCCTATGTCACACACCTAAATTAACTAACATTGTTGCCCTTCCATCACATGCAATCCTCACTGTGCCTAAATCCAAACTCCATCCTTTCTCTCAACCATCACCTCTGATACCATTCTGTCACGACCCCCTCCCACCAAAGATGCCCCTCCTGAGCTGACAATGGTGAAAGGGAGATAATGACCCCCAGGTCCCACCTCCAGTAGGCCCCGGGTTGGTGACTAGAACCAAGGGTATGAGTTTTCAAAAATATGGGAGGCATTACCCTTTTTATTATTTTGGATCGGGAAATAGGACAAGTCAACCACTAAAAAGGGAAAAGAACAATTTTATATAAATAAACCCAAACCAAGCTCATATGCATGTTTAAACAATTTTATAACAAGGTACAAGTACAAGGAAGCTCAAAAGTACAATACCAAAGAAAACAAGAGAAAAAAAACTACAACAACTCCAACTCCTCGACTTGTAGGGTCCCGCACGGCCCTGGTAGTCCTCCTGGAAACCTGAAAGTAAACGTAGGGTGAGCATACAAGTATACTCCGTAGGGAAACCTAAAGCTCTCGTGCACAAGTGGGAAGATATCCTAATGTCCCGTGAGAACAACAGAATAAACCTAACAAGGAAAACTATCCACCTAATATCACCAGCCACACTCACCAAAACACAATCACAGTAGGTAGTAGTAGTATAAGAACAAGAGAATTGGGTACCCCGCACCATTTCCCATAAGTTAGCTGAACATCCTAATGTTGTCACACTCTCCCCGCCCGCACACACCTGGGCCTCACAACCATGTATCCCGCTCGCACACACATGGGCCTCACAACCACACATCCCGCCCACACACACCTGGGCCTCACCACCACGTATCCTGCCCGCACACACATGGGCCTCACAACCACACATCCCGCCCGCACACACCTGGGCCTCACCACCACGTATCCCACCCGCACACACCTGGGCCTCACAACCACACCCACATCCCGGCCCGAAGACACCTGGGAATCATCCCGAAGATTCTTGGGAATAGTAACAGAACTCTTCCCTGAAGACACCTCGGCCTAAAATCGAAACCTACCTAAAGAGTCTTAGGTGTATGGTCGCCTCATGCCATTATAGCCTATAAGCCTGTCCGAAGAGTCTTGGGCCTAATCACCCCAATCTAATCCTACCCGAAGAGTCTTGGATGTATGGTCACCTCAAGTCATCACAGCCTAGGGGAGAAGGATCAAGAAAGAGCTAGTAACTATGGGAAAACACCCTCTCCCATGAAATGGGAGTGTTCAGAACTAAGAGCTCAACATGGGTGTGGTGCGATAAAACACAAAAGATACATATATATATATATATACCAACCACTTAGCCCAACCTATGGCTTCTAAAAAGAGAAACTGAGCACGTGCCTCGGCACTGCTACCACGAAGCATGCATACAAAAAACAACCCCAACACCATTAAGGTTTTCATGTTTTAGCAGAAATTAGCTTATTTAGTTCCTTAACTACTGGGAAACTATCCACAACCAACCACAACGACCATTCATATGCATATCCCTGCCATCCACAAAGCAAGTTAGGAAAACACAGCAACACGGAAAGTACCTTCTTATTAACCAACCAACCCATTTATTATTATTTCTGTTACATTACCAAGCACCACCATTCATTAACTATTCCACTTTTATTTATTTATTAAACACAACCCATAGTCCGTTCACATTTAAACCCATCCCTGCAGCCCCGCTCCCAACCACCATAACCACACCACACATCGTTATCCCTTTAATACCTTTTATTGCAGCCCTACTACCCATCACCATCACAACATTCACACCAACCCACAACCAAGACAACCGCAGCCCCGCTACTTACCTGATCCACAACAATCCAAAAAACACCCCCAACACATGCCACATAACCAAGACAACACCCACATGTTCATTATTCCATTTTTTTAACCGTGGAGATCACAAAAGGGTTCCATATTTTCATATAATCAGCCAACTTTACGTGATTATCCAATTTAAACATTCAACAAAGTTCCACTCACAAAAACGGTCTAGAAAGACAGGGAAACATTTAATTTCACAAGCAAAGGCCCCCAACGACCGTGATTTTCAGTAGGCATAAGCCTATTCATTTCACAACATAATATCACATGATATAAAGGTAAAGTAACGACAATCACAAACATCCCATCCCCATTCTTTAACCAGTTATTATCTTTATTTAAAGGTTCAACCATTTATCATGAAAACAAAAAGGATACCCAACCCACGTGATGCACAAATTTGATAGACGAAGGTAAAACCTCTACCTCAACAGGTTCTGGTCACAACGCTCCCCCGGATCAACTTTAGAAGACGTTTGTCGGCGTCCCGGCAAAACCTCCTTGGGTGGAAGTCAGAGAGAAAAAGCCAGAGCAAAGACAACAAATCCAATCTTGGATGTTCCGCCTCATCGTTATGATCCCGTGGCCGTTGACGGATCATAAATCGGAGCTCGGACGAAAAAGTTATGGAAGAAAGAGCATTCGAGTCTCTTGAGAGAGCTCTACTCAGAGGAGAGGGGAGGAGAGGTGTGAGTTGAAAGGAGGAGGGGACCCCTCCTTTTATAGGCGTGAATAGAAAAAGCACACGGCATGTACTTATAGTACACGACATGTACTCGGCCATTTTCACACGGTCTCCATGCGGCCTCCAACGCGGCTCTGTGGCTATTGACTAGTCAACACACGATTTGAAGGTAACGCATACGCGGGGAAGGACTACACGGCGTGTAGATTGAACACACTTCATGTACACATTTATTTCACACAGCAAGGACACGGCTCCAACGTGGCACATGACCGACGACTAGTCAACACATGGTTTGAACGTAACGCATAAACGGGGAAGGACTACACGACGTGTAGATTGGACACACGACGTGTACCTATCTTCTTCACGCGGCAAAGACACGACCATCCACACGGGGTATATCTGGAAAGAGTGTACACGAAATGTACTCAAACCACACGGCGTGTAGTTTCAAAATTCTGGAAAGTGTGGGAAATGTCCATTTTACCCTCCAGAACACTTCGTGGACTTCTTTTTGACAAAGGAATGGGCCAGAGTGGTCCGGGCCATTACAATTTTATAGACTAGAGTTAAGACGAAAGATGATTCTAAGTCCAAGGGTACCTAGAATAAATGTTTTAAATATATTTAAATATATTAAATTGCACACACTGGAAATTTTCCTAAAAAATTGATATAAATTATAAAGATAGGACAAGATCATAAATAATAGGGAATTTTTGAGTTTAGAACATGGGTTTAACCCTAGGTGCAGAATAATCTTTGTTGGCATAGGTTTTTTATGGAAAATTATTCATGGATGTGGATAAAAAATAAATTCATAAAATTTATTTATTTAATCTATAATTAGGAATTTAACAAATACTCTTATTTAAATAAACACTTATGGAAGCTTTATATGGTTAGCCGCATAACCCTGAAAATAAATGATAACTATTGGATAGAATTGTTGGAACTCTATTAGAAGATGAAAACCAGATCAAGGATCCACGATCGGTGTGATGTAGAATCAAAGGATCTCTCTAAGGATAATGTAGAAACATAATTCTTCAGGAGAAATCGATCTTAATCGATGTAAGATAATGTTTTGATTGGATTTATTCCCCACTATTAATTCCAAATATGAACATGAATCAATTGACCTGCGTATTGATTCATGGATCAGTCATATTGTAAGATAGGTTTATTTGTGCTGATCGTTTTGGAGATTTATTTATTTAATTATTATTGGTTCTTAATTCTTCATTTTAATGGAAATTTACCAATTCCAACCAAACACATTTGAGGTTCATTTCCCTTTTTTGATGTTTTGTTGATTTCTCCCATTTTTCTACAAGCGTTCATCACTTGGGTTTTGTTTTCCCAATGGTTTGACCCAAATACTAAGGAGTTGAATGTGGCATGAAATTTTTAAGTACAATGATTTTATATCACATATCTGAGATCTTTATGGAATATATATCTTGTAACGATGATGATAATGATGGATTGTGACCATATCAGAGGTTTCCATAAGTAGGTTTTGGAAAAATGACAGAGGTGTGGCTTCAGGTTTCATTTTATTGTGCGTTGAGGGTAAGACCCTTCCCATCGGTGATGGAAAGGGTAATTGAATCCTAGATCTATGTTCCATGGGCATGATTGACTCTGACAGTGATGGAGTCAGGCATCAAATAATCCAATGGAAATGTGGAGGAGAAGCTCGTAGGATCTTTGAAATCTCATAATTAATGGAAATTATTTTGTAGGAACATGTCTTTTGGGAATCACATAACAACGGCTTGGGTTTATGAATGTATTTATGTAACACACATCATGTGATTCTCATCCAATTTTATCAACATATACATGGGTTGGTACACAGCCATGTCTTGGAGTACACGAGCATAGGCACGTCATGTAGTACAACACTGAAACAAACATACATACTGTACACAGAAATATCCTTGTACATGGACATATGTAAAAGTACAGATTCATGATTACGCCTTTCCATTATAAACAGACATGTTGATAAAATTTTTACACACGTAGAAATTTCTACTGAAGGGAAACAATGTGTACTACTAGTACACATTGAGTACTCCTTCAAAGAAATCTTATATCCCTTGTCCTCATCATCGTGTAGAAGTTTCATTTTGCTGTATTTCCTTGATCCATTCCCTATGGATTAGTATATAATCTCTTCTTACACAAAGGATATTTAACCCTTTAGTAGGACTTCTTAGATATAGTTTTTGGAAACCTTCGTTCTGACCTAAAGTGAAATACTCTATTATCTTTTTTCCCTTGGTGGAGTTCTTGTTATTGTCATGGAAAACACTACATGGGATCCAATCCTCTAATTAGAGGGTTATTCAAGATTGAGTTGTTGGTATACCCCACATCCTTGGGTTTGATCCTCATTTATGTATCATATATCTTCAAACATCCAACATATCCTTCCTATGAAAAGACCGGATGAGAACGAACTCTCGGATAGATTCCATTAGTGTTAACTGACTCATGGACTGTGTTATTGTAGATTATTGCTTTCATGAACATTCAAGAATGAAACCTAGGATATAGTTATGATTGTTAATTTACCTTGAGACTATGATTCTTCGTTGAGTATTTTTGGATATTCTGGTTATATGTGCAGTAGTAATATACCTTTGTAGATCTGGCTATTATTTATGTTATTATATGCTATAGAGTTTTATGGTTCCCTAATGGGTATGGGTATACTCACCCCTACATGATATTTTCCGACACTTTTTATGTATTATAAAGACAATCGACCCTTCGATGATGTCCTAGAGGGAAGAGGACTATGTGGTTCTTAGTTAATAAGAAAAACTATATTCTGTTCCTATGTTAATGTTGATAGTAGTCCCAATATTTACATTCAGGTTGGTCTTGTTTTTAAACACCTTGTTATGGGATTATATTTGGCCGTATTTACTTTCCATTACATTTTTTTATACTCTGGTAATGGGATTATGAATGCATTGTTTATTAGTTGTTTTAAATTTCATTATTTTATAGTCTTATAGATTTGTGTGTTTAAATGTTCTTTAGGCTAAGGTTGCCCATGTAAGTGATATTCCAACTCTGTGCTAGTTTCTAGCCTATCGCCTACTATAGGTGGGCTAGGGGAGTTATGGAATGGGCCTCATTGGGATGGATTGTGATAGTGTTGTATCATAGAATTTAGTTCTACCATAGGACCATAGATTATGATATTGGTTTGGGGAAATAATTTTAAGTGTTTTGAGTTAAAATTTTAGGCTGGGGACTCCAGTGTTGGTGTAGTAGCCGATGTATCCATACACAAGGACTCTGATCACCTACCTTTCAACTCATTTTATGAGAATAATGGATGCAATGAAAATGATGGTACATACATTATATGGGAATGAGTTGTGATTTCCATGTATATTTTGGGTTAGGCCTCCAGATATACTCATTGACTATACTACATAGTTTCTATTTCGAGATTACTCCATAACATATTCTAGATAAAATTTAGAATCACTATCATGATAATTAACCCCTCTGAGATAACTCATCGATATAGGGTCCATGTTACATAGGTGTTACCTCTATGTGGGGCCCGAGTTATACCAACACCAGTAGTGTTTCATATGGTACCACCAGAACCAACAGATGAGGTAAAAAGGCTGAATGCATGCCACATATTCTAGCGATAGTAACCCATTAGGTTCCTTGGTGAGCCCAAACCATAAGCGGTTGAGGGATGTCTTGAGGCGATGACACGAGTTTTCAATCTTTTCATCATCATGACAAATCAGATGGTGGTTCTGGAAGAAATCCTTATTTATGGACTAGCAGGGGGATGGTGGGTTTTAGTGACTCAATCATATGATGGTGTTACTCTAGCCAGGTAATATTTTGAGTTCCTTTTTTGAGAGTGGTTATCTCGGACTAGGTTTAGGGTTTTCTTCATCTAGAATCTTCTACAACTTCGGCAAGGCATCACGATAGTTTCTGAGTATTCATCGAATTTCACCAACCTCTCTTGGTACTCTATGTACATGGTTTGGGATCATTTCTTATCAGATTAGACAATTGTTTGATCACTATATAGATACATTTCAGTAGTTTTATAAATATAGGAATCCCTACCTATGATGGTGTGCTAGAGTGAGCTTTGGTGACTAAGAGTTTCCCTACTGAGAAGATACACACAGTGGTTGCTAGCAGTGGTCATACGAGGGCATAGACTTCATCAGAAGGGAGATGAAATTAGTCTAAGGGACTTATAAATATGAGGTATTTCATGTGGATATACCAGGATAGAGTTTATGTGGTTAAGTGATCATAATATTCATCTATTAATCCCATGGAGAGGTGGTGCACCTCATGTGAAGGCATAAGACATCTTTCATGAGATTGTCCTACCTTACATGCGTTAGATAGGGATACCATGGATGGTCCACTAGGCTAGAGTCATTGGAAAGATACGATATTTTCATAGGTCATTAAATGTGTAAGAGGATATTGCAGATAAAATTTTGGTTTTATATGATTTAACTTGTTACAACCATCCCCACCAGGTTGTCCACGCTAGGCTCAAAGAGCTGGAGTACAGGGGTGGGGGAAACTATATGTGGTGCAAGCTTATAAACTAGAGGATACATGGATAACATGAGGTATTATCTGCGCATTTTGTATCTTATATGCATTAATAATATACAAAGTTTATATTCCTTCCTTCATTTCCACATATCTTGTTTGAGACTTAGAGATTCCAGTTGATCCCTTGACACAAACATTGCACTTGGAGACTCCTATTGGATATGAATCGGTGATCACACACTTGTGTGGACAATGTGACATAACTCTTAGAGGATGGTTTTTATATTAGGATATATTTTTATAATTTATTAGGACTTATTACTTCATATTTGGTATAGACTAGTTATCTTTAGTTCATTACCAGATAAATTGTTTCAGGTGGAGGATGTGGTGTGTCCACAATGATGGGACTAGGTTTTTAATTTCGGGCTGAAAATAATCCAATGAATCATAGGATGGGCTCTTTCATAATAGGGTGTATCTAATTACTCAAAATTTTTCTATTATGATCCTTTTTGTAGTGGATGTTATGAGGTTTCAGATCCCTGTAGTGGAGGAAGAATACAAGGAAGTCTTTCCAGAGGACGTTCCTAGATTACCTCCCTTACATGAGGTAGGCTTATTCATTGATATACACCCCAAGATTAAACAAATATCAAAACTAACATATCAGATTTCTCCCACATACATTTTTTAGCTAAGGGTTCAATTGGAGGAATTTTATAGGAAAGGGTTTGTTAGCTTTAGTGTTTCACCCTGGGCCGCCCCTGTATTATTATCCAAGGAGGTGTAAGGGAGCTTGAGGTTATGTATAGATTACCTTCACCTAAAATAGGTGAATTTAAAGAAACGTTATCCACTAATATGGATAAATGACCTATTTTTTATGTTTATAGTGGAATAATGGTTCTCAATGGTTGAACTTCAATCTGGTTATCACTAGTTGTGAGTATATGATAATGATATACATAAGGTAGAATATAGTTGTCGATACTTTCACTATGGTTAATTACTGATTCCCATTGGCTTGAAAAATGAATAGAAGTATTCAAGCGACTTATGAATAAGACCATTCATCCTTTATTAGAATGTTTTATGGTAGTATTATTCGATGATATTCTATTGTACTCAGCTTCTATGGTGGAGCATGCAAGACAACAGAGGATTGTTCTAGACATACATCAAGAGAACTAGTTATATGAGAATATCTCAACGTGTCATTTCTAGTTTCATGAGGTCCACTTTTTGGAACTTGTTATCTTATAAGATGGTGTGGTAGTAGACTGGGAGATGTTCGATGTAGTGTAAGCTTTGGATCCACCCAAGAGTGTGATGGTGGTATGGATATTCCTTGGGTTGTTAGGCTATTACAAGATATTCATACCTAAATTATATAGTATATTAGCTCCCATGATATATTTGACCTAAAAGGGGTATCCTTCCATGTTGATAGAATGGTTCTAGTATGTTTTTTAGGAGTTGAGGTGAATATTCATGATCCCTCCTATCTTGAGATATCTCGAGGAGAGTGTCGAGTATGAAGTGTTCTGTGATGCATCAAGAACTGTAAATGGTTTTGTTATAATGAAGTGGAAGGTGTTTATTTCCTATTTTTCACATCAGTTGAGACCACATGAGTAGGACTATGAAACCAAGAATCTCTAGTTTGATGTGGTTTTCTTTTCATTAATGTTGGGGTAACACTACCTAATGGTTGGGTGGTTTAACTTCTATTTCTGCCATGAGAGTCTCAAGTAAATATTCAATCATAGAGATATAAACATGAGATAGATGCAATGGATAGATTTACACCAGAATTATGACATTGATATTTTTTATACTCTTAGTAATGGGAACATGGTAGGAGATGATCTCAGTATAAAATCATATTTTTTGTTTTTGAATTAAGTGTTAGATCAGTTGGCCTCATTCAAACTATCCTTTATGGATGGAGATGGATCAGCTTAAATCCAGTTGGTGTTTGTTACCCCTCCAATTTTATAGCAATTCAGGGAGGAAAAACATAGGGATGATTACAATAAGAACTATTGACGCTCCTTTCGTCACAGAATCTAAAGATCGGAAAAGGGAATATCTCAGCTGAAAGTGATTCATCCTTTGAAGAAAACATGAAAAATCGACAAAGGCATGAACAAAGGATCAACAGCAAATCCACCGCGCAAGTTATACCACTGCCGCGCAAGTGTACTTGCGCGGCCATTTTGGTCGCGCAGGTGACTTGCGCGACCTAATTGGTAACCGCCCGGTAACCGCCCTGGGTCTTCTTTTGCCTATAAATAGACCATGTGGGCCCCCCATTCGAGAGGATCTTTTTCCAGAAACTCGGATTGAAGCTCCCGACGCCCAAGTCTCTTCTCAAAGCTTCCGGAACACTTCTATGGTAATTTCTTACCTAGAACGGAAGATATAAAGAGAAGAAGGAAGGCCTAAGTGTTGAAACTTATCAAACACTTGCACGCCGACTTAATTCCTTCAATATAACTTGCGCGTCCCTTTTCTGGAAGAACCTCAAGGGGATTCTAAAGGGTTTTATCAAGAGTCGCTCAAGTATTTCAATTCTGATTGAAAATTGCGCAAGTACACCATGTGTCGCGCAAGTATACTTGCGCGGTCAATACTTGCGCGCCGCCGCAGGACTTGCGCGCCTTTCAAGACTTGCGCGCCCATATCTTTTTGGGTGCCCATCTTGCCCATTTTACCCCTCTTAAGCCATTTCACCTTTCCTTTTCAAGATTCAGTCTTCAAGACACTCTTCAAAGCCATTTATGGCATGATTTCTTGATTTGACTTTCTTATCTGAAAGGAATTCTGTGGAATCTCTCTCAAAGTCTAGTGATTTAAATATCCTTATGTCACTAAAATACGGAGAGTTCATTCATTCAACCTCATCCTTTAAAATGAGAGAATCTTAACCTGGGTCTCCTTTTCAGGAATAATCCCCAGTTATAAAACCTTTAATCTGGGAATCTTCCTCAGGAGTAAGCCCCAAATTCTTAAAATTCCCAATCTTGGGCATCCTTCTCAGGAGTAAGCCCCAATCATGTCCTTTAATCTTGGGCATCTTTCTTAAGAATAAGCCCCAACCTCAAATATGGGCATCCTCCTCAGGAGTAAGCCCCAAACCTTAATCCCTAACCTGGGTCTCCTTTTCAGGAATAAGACTCAGTCATAACCTTGGGCTTCTTTTTCAGGAGTAAGCCCCAAGTCCCTTAACCTGGGTCTCCTTTTCAGGAATAAGACTCAGTCATAACCGGGGTCTCCTTTTCAGGAATAAGACTCAGTCATAACCTTGGGCTTCCTTTTCAGGAGTAATCCCCAAGTCCCTTAACCTGGGTCTCCTTTTCAGGAATAAGACTCAGTCATAACCTTGGGTCTCCTTTTCAGGAATAAGCCCCAAGTCCCCTTAAATTTCTCTTAACCAGTCATAATTTACCTTTGATTTGGGTTTCCTTTTCAGGAGTAAAACCCAATCATAAGTCCCCTCCTAACTTAGGTATCCTCCTTAGGAGTAAGCCCCAAGATTAGAGTATTCAAATCTCCATGAAGCACATATAACTTTATGGACCTTGTTCATGGATTTTCTCCCTAAAACTAGATCCTAAACCTTCATCTATCTGGGCAGTCATCCATACATAAGCCCCAAATAAATTCTTATGATTGCATCTTTCATGGCACAATTGTCTAAATTTTACTAATACCTCTTGTTTCTCACACCGAGCATGACTCACGTGAGCTTAGAGTGTAAAAGTAATTATGACATTCATCTTTAATCCATCAATCATAAACATCATACTCCATTTCTCGAACTACGTGGGTTCTGATTCCTTTTCCAAAAACAAAGGATACGTAGGTAGCCCATTTATGGGTTCGATCCCAACTTTGAAATAATCTCTGTCCTTCTGAATGACGATAAACTTCAAGTACCCCACTGAGTGGCTTTAAAACCAGCCTGGTCATCATAATGACCAAGATACTTTTATAAAAATGTTTTGAAGGATACCATTGACCAAGAATCTCTAAACATATATAGATGATTCTCTATTGATGAAGAACCTCGAATACATATAAAAGATTCTCTAAATTTCTTGCATATTTAATCATTGATTGTTAAAACTAAAGGAAAGCACATTTTATACTTGGTAATGTAATAAGGATTCACGAACATAACATAAATCTATAAAGAGAGTCCCGGAGTAGACAATAATTCCCCTCAAAAAGGTGTGATGAGTCCGACCTCCCATCCTCTCGACCAATGCAAATTCCTAAGCCTCATTAGTCCACAAGCTAATGAGCGCCTGCCTTTGGAAAGTAGGTCCAAACGGATGTGGAATCATTGGATGTTTCCGGTTCTACGAACAAACCCGTTAGAAACCGATCGGAACGTTTGAATCTCCCGTCCAGGAGGTCATCCCCGGATTCTGCGCGAAACAAAAATGGTGAACCCGACGTGAATCCTTAACCATGTGAAAGTGATGTTCTTCTTATTTGTTAGGCCCCTTGGGCCAACAAGGCAATCATTGACATATGCTCATCCAAAAGATGCAGTGGCTGGATTCATCTTGATTATGTCTGTTACATTGAACATGCACTCTTTTCTCAAGATCTTCTGCAAAAATGGCTTTCCTTAAATTCACCCCTGTGAATACTGCTGCTGTAAACACCTCTACTGTGAGGTCTGCTGCTGTGAAAGCCTATGCTGCTACTCCTGCTGGAACGTCATCCGCTCTGAGGATGACATCACCAAATCAGCGTCTTCAACGCTGTGTTTCTAATGCACTGGTTTAGGAGTACCGTCGCAACGATACTATCCCAACTCTGGAGGCCGCCCGTCAAGCCCTCCAAGTTAACAACTCTACCTGGTCGTCCGGACAACGGCGGCCAGCAATCAAGAAGCAGGCGGTGCTGACTACCGTCGCCAACCGTTTCGGGTCGTTATCCCCGGAACGCAATTTCCATTCACTCCCTTACTCCGAGGAAGTGAATGAGCAGGTCCCGCAGGACCTTAATTCAAAAAGACAGGAGTCCTTCTCACGGGCTCCCATCAACAATCACCGCCAGACTCGTGCGGTAGTGCGCCCTCAACATGATGAGGGTACCGACTCCAGGCATTTAGATCAGGTTCCTCGAACCCGAGCAGGCAAGATGAACCGCCAGAGACGGAATCCGGTTAATAATAAGCAGGTTGTCATCCCTGCCATCTCCGGAGAAGTCCACCAACCTAACTTGGTGGCAAACAACGAGCAGGCATACACACCTGTTCGTTTTAATTCCGCTGTCCAGCAGACTCGTCTGACAGCATCAAGCCTATCCCGCCAGGCAATTCCGGCGGAGTACCATAGGCAGGAACATACACCTGCTTATACATCACCAGTTAGTCAGCAGGCTCATCTGACTACATATGATGGATCTCGTCAACCGCGTTTGGCGAAGTGTAATCAGCAGGCACATACACCTGCTAATACTAATCAGGCCTACCAACAGTCTCGCTTGGTAGCGCCCGGAGAAGTCAGTCGGAAAGTCCCGACGACAAACAGGAGGCAGACTCAACTCTCTGCCTCCACACTTGAGTACTGTCAGGATTCACTGACTGGAAAAGGAGGACAGGAGCAGGCACATACACCTACTCCATGCCCGAAATGGACATATATCCCCATTCCGGTGGCTGAAGTCACCAAACATATTTTGTCAATGGTGAAAGAGCAGAAGCAAATTCCTGCTCATATTCTGGATGCTTGCCAGGATATCATAACAGCTTCAGCATCATCTCAGGGACAGACACATAAATCTATCCCTAGCAATGGAGTGACACATCAAAGATTCACTCCGGAACAGACACACAGATCTGTTCCAGTCCAAGAGGGTTATGGGGCATACTCCCCCATATCATACGGACAACCAAGTCAGGCACATACACCTGATTTGAGTGGAGATCGTCAGCCTAACCTGACCATCTTTCCTGATCAGGCACATACACCTGCTCAGAGCAATCACTTTCGTCATCAAGTGGTTTCTAAAGCGAGTAAGAAGGCATCTAAAAAAAAGATCCGCCCAGCACAGTCAGGAGATCAAAGGCCAATCTGCAACAAGGCCTTGCTCGATGCTGGAGTTCTTGAAGCCCTCAGAAATTTATCTATCGGAATTCAAGATTCTACTCCCTGAGTTCCCAATAAAGGGAACATTAATTCTGAAGGTCTTCAATAGACACTTCCTCATGAAGACTTGCTTCATGAAAATTCGGTCAATCTTGAAGTTTCTTCTTCAGATGAGAGCCACAGGAACCCTCTGTGTGGTCAGAAGGCCAAGGAGCAAGAGATTTTATCTTTTGCTGTAACCCATCATGACGGTCCTCCTCATGGTGATGAACTTCGCTTCGAAAGTCCTCTCCGCAGTAGTGATTCACGTTGTCTCGAAAATTCTTCAGAAGGCAATGTAGTGACAAGAAAGCCCTCCTATCTCGAGGCACTTGCAAACGTAAAACCAGTCATGTCTGATTCTTTACTATCGGCAGGTGAAACTCTTTCTCCATCAGAAGATTGCCTGGGGTTCAGGTTATTCTCCGAACCATCCCTGGGTCATTCATCTTCCAGCATGAATAGTGATTTCTCTACCAATCTTGTTGAATCCGATGAAGCATCAAGGAAACACCAACTCTGGTCCAAACAGGTAGAAGAATCTTCATTTAATGATAAAGAGGAAATGCTGAACATGAGGAAAAAACTGGAAAAAGGTGAAGTACCAGTCATGTTTTGGCCTTTGGCTGATTCCCAGTTTGACATTCCAAAGATGTTGACGGATGATGGAATCCATGATATTCGTCTCAACATATGGAAAACTCTTTGTCAATTAAGGAAGAAGGTATTATCTTACGATGAATATGAAAATCATCTTAAGATAATAGAAGGGTTACAACGCCAGATTGATTTGGCATCTCTATCAGTCTCTCGGTATCCGAAGGCTGAAAAGCAACAGAGAACCCTTCAACGTTCATGCCTTGGCGCACTAAGAAGATTGCGTCAGTTAATTGTCAATGCTCCATCTGATGTTCATATCAGAGGATGGGGTGTTCACGGAGCACTACATTTCACAGTGCTTTCCGGTCAGCAAAGCCCGCCGAAAATGGTCTCATGCAATGTTATTGCCCATGGCCGGCCACAGTCAATGGGCTTTGTTCATAATCAAAAGCTTGCTCAAGAACAAGCTTCAACTAGTTCCTCTCAAAATAAAGTATATAGAGAACAGGTTGTTGAATTGCTCCTACATCAAGCAGGCGAGAATATTGCACAAGCCTCTCGTCTGGAGCAAACACGTCATCAAATGACAGAAGTTTCGGAAATCATCCAACGGTCTGTTGAACCAGGTGATAAAAGCGGATACAGGTTAATGCATCTAGCTAATTTCCGAACTAAGATTCGCAAAATCAAGAGAGATTTTAAGAAGATCTCAGACATAGCATGTCAAGAGACACCCCAGCTGGCCAGACTGGGGACTTCTCTAACCCAACCCTCAGAGTCAACGAATGTGATTCGAGGAGTTGAGCGGAAGCAGCAGGAACATCCCCAGTCCACCGGACTGGGGACTTTTTCAAATCTTCAATCTTTCCCTCAGAGAAAGTCAGTATTCTCTCGATTAGGGAATAAGCCTCAAGAGGAACGAAGAGCCAAGCTGTCAGGAGATTCTCTCCAAGTGACAGTTCTCCAAGAAATTCCTGAGGGATCAAGTCAACGGAATGTCATGTCTCATCATGGACATAGAAGGAGACAATATCACAGAAATGCTGATAGAAATGATTCCATGCAATATGCATCCATTAATGTCATCAATGCCATTGCTGCTGATTCACCAGATGAGGCTCAATCAGAGGGATCAGACGAAGATGTTCCTGCTCAAGAAGTCGCGCACACAGACCTAAATGAAGAACGTGTGCGCACACGTAATCAAAGGCTTACCCAAAATATGGGTATTCCTTCAAGTAACCCACTTCCCCCTCTCCGAAAAGGATCCAATAAGGGGAAAGGAAAGAATCAGGTTACTCCACACCCTTCCTCTGAAGGAGGTCAATCGCTCTCATTAGAGCAAAGGTTTGCACAATAGAAAGAAGAAATGAACAAATTAAGAAGGTTGAATGCAGAACTACTTCAGAATAGTATTCTTCTTAAGAATGCTGAAGTCCAACAGCCGAAGGAATTTGTTGTAACTACTGAGATGGATCAAGAATATCCTCCTTTATCAGTACACCCACATAGGTCTAATCCTACGGGTCAAATGCAACAACGGTTGGCAGCACTACCATCAGTTGCAGCACCAACCACCACGTCTGTCCAAGCTCCATTCATTGCACCTACCCAAAACCAAGTTCAACCTGACGTTTCTCAAAAGTTAATAACTACTATTGAGTCATTAACAGCTCGGTTAGAAACTATGGAAGGGAAACGAGCGCAAGTTCAACCTGAAAATAACGTTTACCCTGAATGGGTAGATTCAATTTCTCCTCCATCCAGTTTTGGAAACCCTATTTTCCCTACTTTCAATGGATCAGGCGACCCTGAACAACATTTGATGCATTACGTGTCTTGTTGTGATCCTATGATGGGAACTCCAGAGCAGCAAGAAGCAGTGAAACTCAGATGCTTCGTGCGAACCTTGCAAGGACCAGATATTGTCTGGTATACAAGCTTGAAATCCTGGTCAGTCATCAGATGGGAGGATCTTCGTCAAAAATTCCTTCTTCAGTTTAGCTCAACTTTTCCAAAAAACGACAGTTTTCGATCTTACAAACTGCAAGCAAAGGGAGAATGAAAGAGTCTCTGATTTCATTGCTCGTTGGAAGGGATTAACGTATTCCTTGAGTTTATCACTCCCTCAGGAGGAATTGTTGCCAATCTGTGTGGCAAATTTGCGTGACGAATTACGCACGCCATTGATCCATGTGAAATACACAGGAGGGTTTCGAGACCTTACTTCAATCGCTCAACAGATTGAAGATTCCCTTATACAGGCTAAGGTTAAATCTCGTGTAATTCCATCAGCTCCAGGAAGAAGAATGGGTAAAGCAGAAACTGCTACAGTTATGCTTAAACAGGCACCTGAACCTATTTCTACTTCAAAACCTTCATCTTCTCGAAGGGCTCCACCTCCTGAACGCCAACAACAAAGGCTGTTTCATCCAAATGATCAAAAAGATCAACGACGAAAACAATTTGAGGATATGAAGAGTAAAACATACTCTTTCCGATGTGAGCAAGTTCCTGGTTACTTCATTTCAGCTCTGGAAAATAATTTGGTTCAATTACCAGTGCCGAAGAGGCCAAACAAGGAAGGAGATGAAGACCGTCCCAATTATTGTCCCTTTCATCAAATGTTGGGGAATCCCATCCAAGAGTGTTTTGTCTTTAAAGACCTCCTGCAAAAGATGGTCGACTTGGGACAAGTCAAATTGAAGGGTTCTTCAGCTCATGTAGCATGTATTACCGCTACAGATCCAGAGGAAGGAGGCGAGTGGCAGGAAGTCAAAAGCAAAACTGCGAAAAAATATGATGATTGGATGGTCAGAAAGACAATCAATCGGACCCATTCCATTTTGAGAACACAATTGAAGAAGCCAATTGTGTCTCCTACAAAAGCTGCAGTAAAGCCTCCATCAAAAGACAAATCCTCAAAAGGGCAGCTCAATTCAAAGAGGAAAGAGGAATCAGGAGAAGATGAGTATGTATCAAAGCCTAAATTGTCTTTGACTCTGGCAGATTTCATGCCATCTACTTCAAAGCCACGGGCACCGTCCCACCAAACGGCACAGCCTAAACAGGCTAACTAGGCAGAGTCTTTATCAGACGAAGAGTTAATCTTTGGTTCTGTTAATATGATTCAATTAACAGATTCATATTCCAGTCTTGATGAGCCTGAATTCCCTATATCAAATAAGGGAACCCGAGGAAGTTCTAGAGGTTCAGGATATAGGGGAAGACGTGGATCTTTCCGAAGCCAATACTCTAATTCTACCCCTTCTAGCACTATATATGCAGCAGAAACTCGTGGAAGAGCCCTTCAGTGAGCTCAAAAAGAACAAGCAAGTTCTTCTGCCAATGGCCAACTCAGTTTCGGCACAGTTATTTTGGAAGACCGATTAAAAGTTCCATCTTCTTTATCTCAGCAAGTAAATGGATCTAATCAGTCTAATTTTCCAAAACCAAGGATGTTGCCAACTTCAATACAAGATGCATCAGCTTCCAAAGCATCTGCTTCCAAAGTACCTGCTAAACCGCATATTCCTATTGGGAAACGCAGACCTCTAGATCAAAAGTATGATATATTGAAACACTTGGCCCAAGTACCAGCCAAGTTATCAATTTTGGATGCTTTGAATCTGTCAAGTGATTTTCGGGAAGCACTCATCGAAGCTTTGTCAAGTCCTCAGGAGTTTGAAACTGAAATTGCTGCAGCTGAAATCTATCACATAGAGAATAATCCTGCGGAATGCCATGTAGTGATATCTTTTACTGATAAAGATGAAGATGATGTTGTGCATGGGCACATAAAACCATTGTACTTATCTGGCAAATTCAATGGTATTGATGTTCGAAGAGCTTTCATTGACAATGGTTCAGGAGTCAACCTCATGCCCATTCACACACTTCGTCGATTGGGCATCACGGAATCTGATTTATCTCCTTCTACCATGATGTTGCAAGGATATGTTAAAAATGAACAAGAACCACTGGGAGAAGTTACGCTCAGAACTCAGTTTGGAGATCTTGTTTCCAATTCGGATTTCATGATTGTTGATCAAGACTCAGCTTTCAATATCATGCTTGGAAGACCCTGGCTACATCAGCATGCAGCTATTCCGTCATCATACCATCAATGTCTCAAATACTGTTTCGATGGTCAAGTTGGAACATTGTATGGTGATAAGGCCCCGTTCAAGACATGTGAGTCTCAATACATTGAGGCGGAATTTTATCACATGAAGGGAAGAGAAAAATCTACAATGAAGAAAATTACCAAAGTTAATGCTCCGTATGGTTTGGAAAAAATTCCAATAAATCCATTTTCACATGTGAGTACAGATTATGTGTTACCTATCAGTCAAATTGAAAAAATAGGCCCAAATCAAAATACTCTTATGGAAAGATCCATAATGTCAATTACGGCAATTGAGCCAGACCACATGGGAGAAATTAGTAACTTACCAAGAAGTGATGAAAGCATAAGTGGTGACGTTTTCATTTCGTCTGCTGAAATCCAACAAGTCTATACTTCGCTAATCAGGCCAGAAGAAGTTATAGCAACACCAGAGGTGAATATTGATGTCGATTCTCAATCCATCATCTCCTCTTTATTTCCCAAAGAAGACCCTTTATCTTCAATAGGGTCGGAAATGGAAGCTTCTTCTTCAAAATGTGAAAATTTTGACATCTTTTATGATCACGAGAATTTCGTTTTTTCATCTACTTTGCAAGTAGAAACGGATGAAATAACACATGATGAAGAGGAAGAGGAAGATCTTAGAGATTCTCCTCCAGCATTTGAAGAGGGTATCTCTACCACTGTGGATGAACTCAGAGAAGTAAATCTGGGTACAAAGAAAGATCTACGCCCCACTTTAATTAGTGCGGCCATGACCCTTGAAGAGCAAGAGATGTATATTTCTTTTTTAATGAAAAATAAAGATATTTTTGCTTGGAATTATACAGAGATGCCTGGTCTTGATCCTGATGTTGCCACCCATCATTTGGGTTTGCCAAAAGAACATCGAGGATTCAAGCAAGCCGCGAGAAGAACACACCCAACCTATGCTGCCAAAATCGAGGCTGAAGTGGATAAGCTTATCAAAGCTAACTTCGTCAGAGAAGTTCAATATCCCAAGTGGTTGGATAATATTGTCCCTGTAAAGAAGAAGAACGGACAAATTAGGGTTTGCTTCGATTTCAGAGATCTTAATCGGTATTGTCCTAAAGATGATTTCCCAGTTCCGATTACAAAACTCTTAATTGATGCGACGACTGGCTATGAAGTACTTTCTTTCATGGATGGATATTCTGGATATAATCAGATCCTAATGGCCCCAGAAGATGAGGAATATACAGCCTTCAGAGCTCCTCAAGGTGTGTTTTGTTACCGGGTGATGCCCTTTGGTTTAAAGAATGCAGGTGCAACATATCAACGCTCCATGCATCGTATCTTCAAACCTCTTTTAGGGAAATTTGTTGAATTCTATGTAGATGATTTGGTGGTTAAATCCAAACAACGTTTTGATCACTTGGCTGATTTGGAAGTCATATTCCACAAGATTCGACAACATAATTTGAAGATGAACCCCTTAAAGTGTGCTTTTGGGGTAACCTCAGGAAAATTCCTCGGCTTTGTTGTACGCCATCGTGGTATTGAAGTCGATCCTGAGAAGACCAAATCAATCCTTGGTATGTCACCTCCTCAAAATTTGAAAGAATTAAGAGGACTTCAAGGACACTTCGCCTACATTCGGCGTTTCCTCGCCAATTTGGCAGGCAAAAGTTTACCTTTTACCAAATTATTGAAGAAAGGAGTCACTTACCAGTGGACTGAAGAATGTCAAGAAGCATTTGATGTTCTCAAGAAATACCTCTTGAGTCCACCAGTACTCATGCCACCTGTTGAGGGTAGGCCTCTTATCCTCTATGTGACATCTTTAGAGCGATCATTGGGTGCCTTTCTCGCTCAAAAGAATGATGCTGGGAATGAAAATAGTCTCTACTATCTCAGTAGAACTATGCTTGAAGATGAAACCCGGTATTCGAGTATTGAAAAGTGCTTCCTAGCATTAATCTTTGCAGTTCAGAAATTGAGACACTACCTACAACATCATGAGGTCCAATTGGTATCTCGCAATAATCCGCTCAAATTCATCCTTAGTCGTCCAATGCTTACAGGACGCCTGGCAAGATGGGCGGTTATTCTACAGCAGCTCGACATCCAGTATGTGTCTCAAAAGGCAATTAAGGGCCAAGCTCTGGCTGATTTCCTGGCTGAACATCCTTCAGTGGAAGACACGTATTCAGATATCGAACTCCCTGATGAGGAAGTTTTCTCTATTCAAGAGAGTCCTCAAACATGGGAAATGTATTTTGATGGTGCTTCTAGAAGTCCAACAGGGAAGAAAATGGAAAATCCTAAATTCAACAAAGTTGGTTTAGGAATTGTGTTCATTTATCCAGATAAGGCAGTGTTACCTTATTCCTTTTTGTTGTGGGAAGGTGGTACCAATAATGAATCTGAATACCAAGCTCTCATTACAGGCTTGGAGTTAGCGCTTCAAGCACAAGTGAATCACTTAAAGGTGAAAGGTGATTCAGACCTGGTAATCAAACAAGTCAATGGGGATTATGCCATCAGAAAAGAAGAATTAATCCCTTTGTATGATTACGTCAGAGAGTTAATGTCGGAATTCCCTTCAGAACTGACATTTTCTTATGTCCCAAGATCACAAAATGCTCAAGCTGATGCACTGGCTAATATAGCCACAGCTTTAGCAGATCCAAATCGGGACGAGACAACCATCTGTATTGCCCACCGTCGTGCAATTTCACCTTATGTTCAAGTCAGAACAGAGGAAATTAATGAAATTAGTCCCATTCCTGAACCGTATGGTCATACTACAGGATGGATGTCACCTATCAAGGAATACCTTCAAAATGGAACACTTCCACCTAATAGAGCCGAGAAAGAACAAATTCGGCGACGTGTGGTCAATTTTACTCTTTATGATGGTCCAAACCACCTCGAGAAAATTCTCTACAAACGTGGTTTTGATGGAGTTCTCTTCAGATATATTGATGGTGAAGAGACAATGGCTGTCATAAAAGAAGTGCATGCAGGAGTCTGTGGTTCCCACCAGTCTGGACATAGACTGTCTGATCAAATTCAAAGGCTTGGATACTACTGGCCTTCAATGATACAAGATTGTGTTAATTTCACAAAGAAGTGTCATTCATGCCAAGTATATGCCAACTTCATTCATCAACCTACAGAGTTGCTTCATACAGCTAAATACTCATGGCCATTTTCCACATGGGGAATGGATGTGGTGGGACCTTACCCTTCAGCTACGGCCAAGCAGTTTAAGTACATTCTTACTGCTACTGATTTCTTTTCCAAATGGGCAGAGGCATTACCTCTCAAAGAAGTCAGTTCTAAATGCATTGTTAGCTTCATCAAGTCTAACATCATTACTAGATTTGGTGTCCCTCATACCATATTGACGGACAACGGCACCAACTTCTGTTCTTCTGAGGTAAAGAAATTGTATCAAGAATACAACATTAAGTCCAACCATTCATCTCGATATCATGCAGCGGCTAATGGCCAGATAGAGGCCTTCAACAAGACTCTTTCAAACATACTGCAAAAGATGGTGGATAAAGATAAGAGGTCATGGCCTGATAAACTCTTTCATGCTTTATGGGCTTATCGGACTACCACTCGCAATGCAACGCGGTCTACTCCATATTCATTAGTATATGGAACAGAAGCAGTCTTGCCAATTGAAGTTCAATTTCCCTCACTCAGAATAGCAATTTGTGATCAGTTTTCAACAGATGAGAAATCCCAAAAGCGGTTGAATGAATTGGAACAGTTAGATGAGAAAAGATTGTGCACTTTGCACCACTTGGAAATCTATCAGAATCGGATAGCACGAGCTTTTAACAAAAAAGTTCGTCTTCGTTCATTCATTCAGGGAGAATTGGTATTGGTTCTCAGAGCACCAATGATACCAGGAAAGAAGCCTCCCAAGCTTGAACCAAAATGGGAAGGACCTTATTCAATACATAAGGTCTACTCCAATGGAGCGTATTCTCTGATCTCAATGGATGGAGAACACATCACGACTCCAACTAATGCCAGATTTCTGGAGAAGTATTTTGTATAAACACAAAATATTGTTCCCAGAACCAAGACTCTTACAATTGGTTCATACAGCAATGGTCCAGTATGACCTTAAACTACAACTTCGTTCAACATGACGTTAAACTGTGTTACCTTCAATGTCCGAGATGACATAAAACTATATTTTGTCCTAGCAACATGACATTAAACTGTGTGGAACTTTCATCGTCCAGCATGACGTTAAACTGTAAAAAGTCCCCAGAACTGATATCCTCATATTGGTTCACCTTAGTCCTAGCTACATGACTTTAAACTATACAACACCAGTTTTTCCTTGCTATATGACGTTAAACTATACAGCAATGGTCCAGTATGACCTTAAACTACAACTTCGTCCCACACGACATTAAACTGTGAAAAAGTTCCCTAAACCGTCCAGCATGACCTTAAATTGCATCATCCCTGGTCCATGTATATGACCATAAACTATTTTCAAATCCCTTATGTCCAGCAAGACGTTAAACTGTGATGTCCTAAAATTACATGACGCTAAACTGTATAAAAGTCCCTCACGTCCGGAAAGACGTTAAACTATATAATCTCAAAAGTCCAGTATGACATTAAACTGCACCATTCACGGTCCATGCATATGACCTTAAACTATTCGCACCTTCGTCTGACATGACGTTAAAGTGGTACACTCTTTTGTCCTTACTGCATGACATTAAACTGCACAGTCCCCCTTTCGTCCAATATGACGTTAAACTATTTTATCCCCATCGTCCTAACTACATGACGCTAAACTGTACAGAAAATCCTTGATATGTCCTACATGACATTAAACTGTATTTTGTCCCTGCTACATGACACTAAACTGTGCAGCACCAATAGTCCTAACTGCAAGACTTTAAACTGCATAGTCCCCTTTTTATGTTCTACATGACATTAAACTGTACATCGTTAAGGTTGTTATTACCTCTTGTTTCTCACACCGAGTATGACTCACGTGAGCTTAGAGCGAACATCAACCATAACACTCCCTTTGGGCCACTAACCATGTGTAAGTCCCAACAATATTTTTTATTAGATCATTGTCCACAAGAACAACTTGATCATTGATTCATTCTTTAATTGAACTACACGGACTTTGATCCTAGCCCTCCAGGCTGGGTATGTAGGCAACCTCCCAGGGTTCAAGCCCAAAAACAATCTCTTCACATCGGTTCACCACAACCTCATATGATGTTGATTTGTGAAACCTCCCCTGGAATCAATATCTTTACATTGATTCACTTTCGTCCTCTTTATATGACGTTAAACTATACAACACTTTTGTCCGGTATGACAATAAACTACAAATATTCTTTGATTTCCTCATTTGAGAAGGAACCATTATTGACATTGTTTTTTTCAATCATGGTTTTCATTTACAAAAGACTACGTGCATACATGGTAATGCCTGAACTTTTTATCTCAGGTTAAACCATCATTGCACTAAAGTCCCCTTTCACCCTTCACATGTACGAACCAAATTTGTACAAAGGGTAGTTCTAGAACTACGTGGACTTGATTCCCATCCTTATGGGATACGTAGGAACATTCGAGTGTCCCTCGAATCCAGTCCAAAGTCTTTTGGGCCTAACCCCAAATTTCACTTTCAGTCCCTTGACTGAAAAATCCTCATGAAAACACACACTGTGTATTCATTATTATGGTCCGAATTCTATGACCCTAAACTAAGATCACTCATACTTTCGTCCTGCACGACGTTAAACTGTATTTCAAGAACTACGTATGGCTTGATTCTCATTATTATGAGATACGTAGTGAAGTCCAAAATTTCAATTCAGGGCCCAGCCACAACATGATTATGGTTTTCATTGACCTATGTATCTCTATATACATTGGAAAATACCCATCTTTATGTGTTATAATCCTGACCTTAAATATTTTCAGATCTTCATAACCCTTTTCATGACTTCTAGTCACAAAAATGTCAAACTTCTGAGAATTCTTTTTCCTGACTATGCAGCACGTGCCCATAGGTGGCCTTGCATAAACAGTCCACATAACAGACTTGTCAGCCAAAAGATACTATTTTATTTGACCATGCAGCCAATTCCCATAGGTGGCCCTGCATATTTCAACCCCCTAACGGGTTTTGTTAAATAATAGTAACTTCATTCTTGGGAAGAATGCCTCTTTTGTCCTTATTTGTCTTAAACGACAATATGTAGGGATCCGCAAAAAATAGCCATCCTTAACATATTTGTCCCATATCCTTTTTCATGATCTGAAAGTATTCAAGTCCATGGTTTATTCTTCTTCCCTACGTTTGGGTCAGACCTTCATAGGAGTGATATTCATCCAGTTCTTCGATATTCTTGTTTGGAAATATCTTCTCCATATTCAAGTACCTATTTCCATACAACAAACTCTATGCTTTAGAAAATTTGAATCTCCATAAACTTTCACTGGCTTTTAGCACTAGGAAAGTAAATTTCTGGGAGTTCTTTTGCCTAACTATGCAGCACATGCCCATAGGTGGCCTTGCATAAACAGTCCACATAACAGACTTGTCAGCCAAAAGATGCTATTTTATTTGACTATGCAGCCAATGCCCATAGGTGGCCCTGCATATTTCAACCCCCTAACGGGTTTTGTTAAATAATAGTAACTTCATTCTTGGAAACTACTTCTTCTAATGCCTTTTAGCTCTTTTTTCATATCATTCCTCAGATTCAAATATTCTTAAGCCATAGTTTACATTTTTTCCCTTATACATGAGTATGGTAATATGTTTTCAGATAAATTGTCAAGGAATTGAATCCATTTTAATCCATTTCGGTCAAAGCTATTTTGACCTTAAACATTAGCCCCTTTATGTCCGGCACGCATGACTTTAAACTACCCACACAAAAGAAAAAGGAACTCTGAATAAAATTCAAGTTCCAGCTCACTAAATATACATTTTTTGTATGATTTAAGTAATATTGAGCAGTAAAATGTTTCAAAGTTTGTAGGGTTATTTGTAATAATCCTAGTAAAAATCAAACTATGATTACTAAGCCCATTGGCTTAAGTAAATTTGAAGCAGGTAGTGGAAGAATGCAGGTACAAATGATTGAAGACGAAAGTGTTTTTTTTTGATACACAAGAGTTAGAAGGAAATCCACAGACTGGAGTCTCTTATCTCTTTCAAGAAATTACAGAAGATTGTCAACATAAGTCTTCATTTGATGTATAGCATCCTGAGCCTTATCAGCAGTTACTTGAAGCTCGTGCACTTGACTAGCTTCACTCTTTTCAGCTTGCTGAAGTTCCTTCTTAGCATCTGCGATGGATTTCATGCCATTCATATGAGTTTCATCCAATGATTTATTAAGCTGATCAAGTTCCCCAGTAACAGCATCTAACTGTTGCTGGAGTTGCACCTGTTGGACGACCTTTTCTTTGATTTTTTGCTTCAGATCCTTCATCTTGACAGCATAATCAGCTTCAGCCTGGGATATCGCAGCCTCAAATTCGCCTATGTTGACTGACAATTTCACTCTGGTCAAATCTTCGCGACTTGTCTGCACTTGCTCCCTCCTGAAAATGATCTGTTTCACCGCAGCATGGATCTTTTCATACCCAAAACCATTATGTCCCATTATAACAAATTGGGATGACAATCTGGAAATTTTTTATGGTAGATCTTCTAAAGGCACCCCCGATATGATGTTCTATATGTTATTCCATGCCTTACGTCGTGAAAAGCTGAATGCTTTAAGCATATCTGGCTCTGATTCAATATCATCGTTAGAAGGGGGTATGTAATCTGGAATTAGCGCGCTTAGGGAGGTGCCTTGTCCTGCTCTTTCCCCCCTGACTTGTGCTTCTTCACTTTCAATTCCCGTTGGGGCAGAGGCTGAGGCCTCATCTTCGGATCTAGTCATTGCAGTTGATGGTCCTGCATGATTAATTGAAAGGTTTAGTCAGCTTCAAAGGATAACAAAAGAATGGATTGTCTTGCGAATAAAGTACAATCACAAATATTGTTATCCATTACCCAATGGTGGTTCAGCAACCTGAGAATACTTCTCCCTATCTTTCCCAGTTTCAACAGGATTTTCAAGATGGGTCTCAGGAGAGTTTATTGGATTTAGCTCTACTTGAGCTAATGTTTCTGCAATGATAGGGTTGACATCAGTGTCCACACCCTCTTCGGGCATTGGCAGTTCAGCGGCTTCTACGGAAGAAACTGCATATTATTTTCCATCATGGTTAGAAGTATATTTTTTAAAAAAAAATTGGGCGAAGGGTAGCACTCACGCCCAAGGTCTTCTAAATCACATGACAACTTAGCATGATCATAAAATTCTTCAAAAGTCATTCCTTGATTCATCATTTCATCCAATGATACTTCAGAATCTTGGTTAGTCTCACCAGTGGGAACATTTTCTACGTCTTCTTGCCGACTTATGTCCAGCAACCCCTGACCCTGGACAGCATCTTCAGTAATAAGAGGGATACTGGGAATGGATGGTAGCTCTTCTCCAGGAGCAACCAAGTCAGCATGGGTCTGTGATTGTTCTAAAACACCTTCCACGACCTTTGAAGAAGGATCAGTCCCTTCCCTCAAGGGGGAAATTGAAGAAGCCCCTACAATCCTCAGAAATATGAGTAACCATATGATTATGGGTATAAACTCATGATTGTTCGAAGGACTTACCACTACTAATGAAACGTTTAGCTATGGATTTCCTCCTTCGTTCCCTTGACTTCTTTTGTTTTTTTGGAGTATCAGTAGTCTCCCTTATTGGAACTTGGATTGGCGAATGAAAGGCTATGTCCAGGGCCTCATTCATGGCCTGCTGGCCTGGAGATATCTCGCCTGGTTCGCGAGGAGAATCAGCAGCAGCCCCGATAGCAGTACCACCAGGGCTATATTGTGGCGAAGGAACCCCGGTTCCTTTCTTTGCAAGCTGCAAGATGAAGAAAATAACTTCCTTAAGTAACAAAGCTTCAACTAAAATCAAGTTGCAATGAAAATAAGGAAAGAAAACTTACATCTTCAGGAGCCACGTACTCTTGCCATTCCTCATCTCCAGAACCACCAGCCCCCTCAGTGGTGTCACGATCAATCATTTCCTTCACCCGCCTGGTGATAGGAACCGAATTATCAGTGGCATATATGAGCATTTCCAGCTCTCTGATGTAAGCTCGCACTTCATTGGGGTTGTCTCCGTATTGAAGGTCTTTAGAAGCTAGAAGATATCCTATCGCAGGAAGTTGTAGGCCCTCACACAAATCCAGCCAGGTGGTCTCAGTATCACAGTATAAGCTCTGCCATAGCTGAACATCCTCTGGTCTTAGATATAAAGGCTGTGAGGAAGGTCCTACAATTTTTGATTTTAATTTCTTCCCGACTCCTGCAACTACAGATAGAGAATAAGAAAGTAAGACTTATTACTTTATAAAGTAGCAGTGATTGAAGTTATTACAATCAAATAACTCACCAGGAGCTGATGGAGTGGGTCTTTTAACTCTGGCCGGAGGATTATATCGGGCACGAAACCGCTTTGCTGCCGGTTGTGCCTCATCATCCCCGTCGTGATAATCCGATGAATCAGTTCTAGAAGAGGAGTCTGTTGAACCTATTTCTGGTGGAGAAGCGTCACCTTCATAAGGAAGAGTTTCTTTCTCTACAGTCCTCTTCCTCTTTCCCACTTGATATACTGGGTGATTCAATATCCCTTTAGGGTATGATGCTATCCAGTGCTCGGCATAAAATGTAGTCAGATAATGTGCCTCTTTTTCAACTGGTAGATCAAATACTTCCCCAGTCTTCTCTCTTGATGTCAGCAACCATAGTTGTCGAGCAACAATCAGATGTTGCTCTAACCTGACATGTACTGGAGGGGATACAACAATCTGTTGCAAACATTTGAATTGGCGTGCAAATCTATATGGAGCATAGGCCTCACATATGATTTCTCCATCAATCCTAGATACTAACACGCCATCCCTGCAAGCTAGCATGTATGCCCTCAAATCCAAATGGGCTTTCCCATAATCAAAAAACCGCCCGGATGGCGGACTTCCATAAGGAAAGAAGTTGAATTCATTATACATGATTAGTCTTACTTTCATGTCATAACCATTAACATCTAATGGAGCAATTCCAGAGAATGCTTGCACTGAGGGTCTGAAAGAGCTTCCAGGAATTTGTAATCCATTCTGTACATTGTAAGTCCTGAAGTGAGTGGCGATCCATCCCCACAAAACCTGGAATGGTCCCACTATTCTTAAAGGAGATTTACCCTGAAAGACGTGAAGTAAACTCCTGTGAATCTTTGATAAAATGGGGGTAGCTAACCCAACCATTTTTCCCTCAGCCAACTTGGCCGCAATGACGAAGTTCCCTGGACTAACGCCTCCCTTCGAATCCCTGACCGGAAAGAGATAAACACTGAGCCACATTGCCAAGAAACCCGCCAGACGAGTTTTCTTTGGAATTCTTTGATTCACTTCATATCCCCATTTTTCAAACTCTCCTGCTTCTAGAGATGGCCAGAATGTGCTAGGAGATCCTCTCTTCTCAGGTTTTGGACAAGTGGTAGGACGTCTGGGCCGGGTATCCTTGGATTTCTTGTTCTTGGATCCTTTTTCTTTTGGCTCTATCCCTTTCTTCTCAGTAAGAAACACATTCATCCATTCTTCCGGATGAATATCTTTTCTAAAATGAGTTAATGAGGTCTCTGAACTCTTGATCCTGTGAAAGATTTTAAATAATTCTCAAGCCAAAGCAGGAGTCTTCTCTGGATCATTCCAAGTAACCTTGGGAGGAATGAATTCATCATACATATCGCCCAAGATTGGAGCTCCTGAAATCTTGTGGACATCCCACAAACTGATACCTACTTATCCATGAGTCAAATGGAATGTATTAGTCGCTGGGCTCCAGTGGCTGAGTATCTCTGGCACGAAGTTATCATGTCTGTAAATATATGTTTGCCCAACCCAAACAGCCTCATATATTGCAGCTCTCTTCAGATCCTCAATAAACTATGCGCAAGTCTGTCGCACCCAGTATACCCACATCCAAGTTGGCTTCACACCTCCCCCAGGACGGAAATCCCAACTTTTCTTCCAGCCTTTGGATTGATCCATCTGAGCATTTCGGAAGATTGAAGGATGACAATGTGGTTGAAGCTCAGGTGTATGTTTTTTCAGATCTGGTGTGCAAGGGCTATGATGCATCACATAAGCCTTCTCCACTGTTCCAGCAGTTTGAAATACTCCTCCGCCTGAGATATTTGCTGAAGCAAAATTAGTATAATTTTGAAACCACGAAAATGGAAGATAATTCTTTACTTCTGGAATAATGACTTCTTGCAGATGACCATGACCATACAAAGGTAGATAAGTGCAGTGAGGAAAGTCGCGATGATATTTCTTCAGATACTTAGCCAAATCTGGAAGAGTACTGTCTTTGACAGTATAGTAATCAGGGCCAATGATATCCATCATATCATCTATCCGCTTGCTAGCCAGTTCATCAATTAATCCAGGTCTAAGAGCCATTGAATCTGCACAGGAGTTGAATAAATTTAACTCTTAAATGAGTTTATTTTTTTCATAAAATTTGTGAAAGAATTCGAAAAAATGGCTAAGGCATTAAGGCGCGCAAGTATGGAGATGTCGCGCAAGTAATACATGTGCCGCGCAGGTTTTTTCCGCGCAAAGTATTACCGCGCAAGACCTATTACCTTGAGAGTAGCGCGGAAGCGATGAAATAGTGAAAACAAGAGACTTGCGCGGTGAGGAAGACTTGCGCGGCGAGAGCTCGAGAAATCCGGAAATCCAGATGCATGTAACGGAGGTGAGGCCATGTATTTATAGGCCAGGAAGCCTACCTGTGCGCCACACCCAGAGCGCTTAAGGCCTGCGCGACGTAGACTTGCGCGCCGCCCTCTGCGCACTGAAAGACTTGCGCGCCCTCCCTTTTCCTTTGGAGGGATTCGATTTCCTCAGAGTCAAATCCTCATTTCTCTCCGGATCCAACTCTGAGGGGGGACTTTTGTTGACGCTCCTTTCGTCACAGAATCTAAAGATCGGGAAAGGGAATATCTCAGCTGAAAGTGATTCATCCTTTGAAGAAAACATGAAAAATCATCAAAGGCATGAACAAAGGATCAACAACAAATCCATCGCGCAAGTTATACCACTGCCGCGCAAGTGTACTTGCGCGGCCATTTTGGTCGCGCAGGTGACTTGCGCGACCTAATTGGTTACCGCCCGGTAACCACCCTGGGTCTTCTTTTGCCTATAAATAGACCCTGTGGGCCCCCCATTCGAGAGGATCTTTTTCCAGAAACTCGGATTGAAGCTCCCGACGCCCAAGTCTCTTCTCAAAGCTTCCGGAACACTTCTAAGGTAATTTCTTACCTAGAACGGAAGATCTAAAGAGAATAAGGAAGACCTAAGTGTTGAAACTTATCAAACACTTGTGCGCCGACTTAATTCCTTCAATATAACTTGCGCGTCCCTTTTCTGGAAGAACCTCAAGGGGATTCTAAAGGGTTTTATCAAGAGTCTCTCAAGTATTTCAATTCTGATTGAAAATCGCGCAAGTACACCATGTGTCGCGCAAGTATACTTGCGCGGTCAATACTTGCGCGCCGCCGCAGGACTTGCGCGCCTTTCAAGACTTGCGCGCCCATATCTTTTTGGGTGCCCATCTTGCCCATTTTACCCCTCTTAAGCCATTTCACCTTTCCTTTTCACGATTCAGTCTTCAAGACACACTTCAAAGCCATTTATGGCATGATTTCTTGATTTGACTTTCTTATCTGAAAGGAATTCTGTGGAATCTCTCTCAAAGTCTAGTGATTTAAATATCCTTATGTCACTAAAATACGGAGAGTTCATTCATTCAACCTCATCCTTTAAAATGAGAGAATCTTAACATGGGTCTCCTTTTCAAGAATAATCCCCAGTTATAAAACCTTTAATCTGGGCATCTTCCTTAGGAGTAAGCCCCAAATTCTTAAAATTCCCAATCTTGGGCATCCTTCTCAGGAGTAAGCCCCAATAAAGTCCTTTAATCTTGGGCATCTTTCTTAAGAATAAGCCCCAACCTAAAATATGGGCATCCTCCTCAGGAGTAAGCCCCAAACCTTAATCCCTAACCTGGGTCTCCTTTTCAGGAATAAGACTCAGTCATAACCTTGGGCTTCCTTTTCAGGAGTAAGCCCCAAGTCCCTTAACCTGGGTCTCCTTTTCAGGAATAAGACTCAGTCATAACCTGGGTCTCCTTTTCAGGAATAACACTCAGTCATAACCTGGGTCTCCTTTTCAGGAATAAGACTCATTCATAACCTTGGGCTTCCTTTTCAGGAGTAAGCCCCAAGTCCCTTAACCTGGGTCTCCTTTTCAGGAATAAGACTCAGTCATAACCTTGGGTCTCCTTTTCATGAATAAGCCCCAAGTCCCCTTAAATTTCTCTTAACCAGTCATAATTTACCTTTGATTTGGGTTTCCTTTTCAGGAGTAAAACCCAATCATAAGTCCCCTCCTAACTTGGGTATCCTCCTTAGGAGTAAGCCCCAAGATTAGAGTATTCAAATCTCCATGAAGCACATATAACTTTATGGACCCTGTTCATGGATTTTCTCCCTAAAATTAGATCCTAAACCTTCATCTATCTGGGCAGTCATCCATACATAAGCCCCAAATAAATTCTTATGATTGCATCTTTCATGGCACAATTGTCTAAATTTTACTAAAACCTCTTGTTTCTCACACCGATCATGACTCACGCGAGCTTAGAGTGTAAAAGTAATTATGACATTCATCTTTAAGCCATCAATCATAAACATCATACTCCATTTCTCGAACTACGTGGGTTCTGATTCCTTTTCCAAAAACAAAGGATACGTAGGTAGCCCATTTATGGGTTTGATCCCAACTTTGAAATAATCTCTGTCCTTCTGAATGACGATAAACTTCAAGTGCCCCACTGAGTGGCTTTAAAACCAGCCTGGTCATCATAATGACCAAGATACTTTTATATAAATGTTTTGAAGGATACCATTGACCAAGAATCTCTAAACATATATAGATGATTCTCTATTGATGAAGAACCTCGAATACATATAAGAGATTCACTAAATTTCTTGCATATTTAATCATTGATTGTTAAAACTAAAGGAAAGCACATTTTATACTTGGTAATGTAATAAGGATTCACGAACATAACTTAAATCTATAAAGAGAGTCTCGGAGTAGACAATAATTCCCCTCAAAAAGGTGTGATGAGTCCGACCTCCCATCCTCTCGACCAATGCAAATTCCTAAGCCTCATTAGTCCACAAGCTAATGAGCGCCTGCCTTTGGAAAGTAGGTCCAAACGGATGTGGAATCATTGGATGTTTCCGGTTCTACGAACAAACCCGTTAGAAACCGATCGGAACGTTTGAATCTCCCGTCCATGAGGTCATCCCCGGATTCCGCGCGAAACAAGGACCTATATACCCACATATCTAATGTACATGCTCCAGATAGATTTTATAAAGATGTGGTAATGTCGTTATTTATTGAGGATGCATGATGGTACTTGTGACATTGCATGATGATGATCTGATAGAGTTTCCTATATCTTTTTTTATATATCAAGGTTTGGAAATGAAGTACTTGGACCTCCAACGGTAGTTTTGGTGTCCATAAGTGATGAAGTGAGTTGCAGAGTTTCTCTCTCGATGCCTTACTTTTCAATAAGTGAAGGTTGAGCACCAAGTTCCAACAGGTTTAGGTCAACCCATTACGGTTTCAATTGGAAGTGGGATGGGATACCCATTGAATTTTTTATGGTCTTACCATTTATGTATAGGGGAAATTATAACATTTGGGTGATCATATATTGATACACCATGTTGGACCACTACCATGATATCTAAGAGAAGAGTTCATTAGAGAGCTTGGGATATGTCTATGTGAAAAATATTTTCCAACTCCATAGATTCCCCTTGATGATTTTATGACCACGTCATATCTTGGACATTTAAGGAATTTTAGGAGGATTTTGGAACTCTGTTTTGTTAGATCATGGATTTTAAAACCCATACTGACAACCATACTGATCAGACCATTAATGTTATAGAGGACACACTTCAAGTTATCATGATAGACTTTCGACGTAGTTTGTAGGACTAGTTCACACTATTGGAGTGTACGTATAGCAATAACTACCATTACACCATCAGTATGGAACCATTCAAGGTCTTTTAAGGGTTACCTAGTAGGTCACCAATTTGCTACACTGACCTAGGAGAGTCAACACTAATGGGCCCAGAGTTGGAGTGAGCCACTAATGAGAAGGTGGAAATCATCCAAGAGTGGATAAAGACTGCATAGATATGTTATAAGTCATATGAATATAGACTATGAAGGCCTTTAGAATTCATGGAGGGAGACCATGTGTTCCTACAGTTTTCACATCGATGTGGATTATGGATATCTAGCTTGGAAGGAAAGCTATCTATGAGATTCATTCGCCCTTTAAGATACTTTTTAATTTTGGGGAGGTGAAATACTACATATCCATACCACTGTAGTTATATTGAGTACATGAATTCTTCCATGTGTCACAACTGATGAGGTATGTGCATGACCATTAACACATTATCGAATGGGGTGAGGTGGAAATCGAGGATGTAGCTCACTTTACTGAGTACCTAGTAGAGATAGATTATTGGTAAGAGATTATCCTTTAAGGGAGATTTATTCCTTTTGTACATGTCTGGTGGAAGCACCAGAATCTTCAGAAGATCTCATAAGAGAGGGAGTCTAAGATGCATGCTCAATACTCATGTCTGATTATGAGGCCCGGTGTGCCCAGAATAAATTTTATTTAAATATATTAAAATATATTAAAATTACATGTTCATTATTTTCATGAAAATTAGAATAACTTCTATATATAGGATTATATAATAAATATAATGGAACTATTTATTTCATTTCATGTCTTTAACCCAAGGCATGACATAACCTTTGTCGGCATGGTTTGTTTGTGAAAATTCATCACGGAGATGGACAAAAAATTAATTAATTAAATTAATTAATTAATTATATAATAATGTAGTGACATAATCCTCTTATTTAAATAAAAAATTATTGAATGTTTTTATAGTTATCCACATATCTCTATAAATCGATGATATTCATTAGAGATAATTGGAGGAACTCCATTGGTGGATAAAAATCAGAATGAGGTTCCATGATCATCCTGCAACGAAATTTGAGGATCTAGCCAACAATAATGGAGAATATTCATTCCTTATCATATATTAATCTAAATAGAGTTAGGATAATGATTTTATTGTATTTATTCTGAGTTATTAATTCCTATGAATAACATGAATCAATCGATAAATTTATTGATTCATGGATTTATCGCATTGTGGGATGGGTTTATCTACGTGGGTCTTTTGGGAGATTTATTTTTTATTTATTATTAGTTATTTTTTTCATCATTCTAATGGAAATGAATAGAGGAAAACTAAATATGGACATGTTTTGTTCCTATTTTTTCATGTTTCTTATATTTCTCACTTTTTAATACATGCGTTGATTACCATGATTTTGTTTTCTCAATGGTTTGACCAAATTTATGAGGAATCAAACATTATGTGCACATTTATTGGTGCACCGATTCGATCTCGCATATCTAGGATCAATAGGGTGTATATATCATGTGAAAAATATGATGGTGATGGATCAAGACTAGATTATGGACATTTATTTGTGGGTTTTGGATCAACGAGGGATGTGTGGCTTCTGCTTACATTTTCATCTAAATCGAATGCCAGAATCTTCCTATTGATGGAATAAAGTCTAGTAAAACCCTAGATATGAGTAGATGGGTGTGATTGACATCAGAAATAGTTGATATGGGAACTAGAGAAGAAAATTGAAACACGAATTAGAATCCCATGGGATCTGTTAAATCTTGTGGTACACATCGAGTGTTTTGGAGGAACACTTCATGTGGGACCATTGTAATAATAGATAGGATTTATTGATGATGTTATGTAACACACAATGTGTGAACCTATCATGCAGTGTGTATCCCCTTTACATTTGGCTCAGCATGTACCTGGGGTGGTATAAAGACACGACTAGGATTACATGGGAATAAGAACACTATGTACTCAAAAATAGACATGGCTAGGCCAGGTGTACACTGTTAGAGCCATGTACTTGGACATGGTTAGTGGTAAACAAGAATGGTCACATTGTGTACTATTACACATACATGGGCATGGGAATTTACATTGGTCATTGAAGGTGAAAAAGGGACACATTGTGTACTCTTTAAAAGATGTCTTCGAGCCCATGTCTTCCTCAACATGGACAAGTTTTATTAGGGTGCATTCCATTTATCCATTACCTGAGGGTTAGTATGGAATATCTTCCTATTCATAGGATAATGATCCATTAAAAAGGAATTCTTGGATAGATCTATTTTAATACTTCAATAAATCCCAAAGTGAGATCCTATATCATCTTATTTTCCTATGTTGACTTCTCAGTATCCTCGTGACCAACAATACATGGGAATCGATCCCCTACAAATAAGGTTATTCCATATTGAGTAGTTGTATCACCTCATATCCATGGGTATGATCCTCATTTTCATATTTTATCTCTTCAAACATCCAAAATATCATTCCTATGATAAAACCTGATGAGAACGACTTTTGTACAGATGGAATCATTTTTATCTCACTCAGGGAGAGTGCTATCCTAGATGAGTTCTATGTGAATTCATCGTGAAGGAATCCTTGGATGGAATTACACTTTTGACTTTTCATTGATATGGTTTTTCATTGTTGAGTATATTTGGATGTTCTTGTTATATTTTTTGTATACAAAAACATTAGTAGAGATAATTTTTATTCTTGTGTATATATTCATTATGGTTTCAGGGATTCCTATTGCGTATTGTTTTAATCACCCACACATGGGATTCTCTCCCACGTTTCGTGTCTTATGAATATGATCATCCCTTTGAGGAAGTCTTAGACTGTTCAGTACCAGGTAGTTCTTAGTGAGCCGAACAAACCAAGGTGTGTTCCTGTGTTAATCTTGACTGAAATCCCCATCTTCACTTTTAGGTTGGGCTAATTTTTATACTCTTTCTAGTGGGATTTTATTTGGATTTTTTTCATTCAATTACTTGTGGTCATACTCTAGTTTTGGGATTTATATGTATGCATTCATGGATTATCAATTATTTTGACCTTCAACATTGTATGGGTTTGAAGATGTATTTTATGTATAGAGTTGCTTTATGATAATTCCTTCCATGTCATTAATATACCTACTTGGTGCTAGTCGTCAACCCCTAGCCTATTGGAGTTAGGCATGGGAAGTCGTGACATGGAACCTATTGGGAAAGGTAATGAAAATTATAATTTTTTATAAATTTATTATACTTAATAATTTTAATAGGAATTGAAAGTTTCTAATTGGATTTGTTCTATTTAATCTAAATATAATCAATTTACGATAAAATTGTTTTTTACATTATTTAAACCCTCTATATATAAATAGTTTATAATAACTAAATATATTTTTAGAAATACAATGGTTGAATCTAGAAAAATTGTGATTAATAAAGAAATATTAGTTGCATAATTTTTTTTAAGAAAAAGGTAGAGATTTTTAATAATCTTATGAAACTATTCTTATAATTAAATATATAATATTTTTTTTTACATTTAGTGTGTTTTTTATGATTTTAAATTATATAAAATTTATATTAAGGGGGGTTTTTTACATGGTTTTATTTCTGAAGATGTATTTGTTATTCAACCTCTTGGTTTTGAAAATTAAAAATTTTTTAATCACGTTTTTAAATTATCAAAATCATTATATCGACTTAAGTGAGATCTTTCATATTGATCTTAATGGTTTTATCTATTTCATTTGAAAATATTTTCATTAAAGGTATTGTATGTCATACTTTTTTATTAAAAATATTTCTAATGAAATTTTAATTATTTATTTTATGGAAATTAAATTATTTTTATTCCACCTTATGAATTTAATTATAATGAATTTTCTAATTCAATTAATATTTTTGGATTTGATGAGTCTAATAGGAGAATTAATAATCTAATTTGGTATTAAAAGTTGTCAAAGAAAATATGGAATATTATTTAATCAATATAAGTATTCTAAAGAATTATTTAAAAGATATTGTCTCTATTGTTGTAAAATGTTTAGTAATCCTAAAAATACTAATTATAAATTAGATTATTATATTGTTTTAAAATATATTAATAATATATTTTTTTAATGGAATTATCTATAGTTAACGTTATTTCACTAGTTTTATACTATATATTGTGTTCATTGTATATATGTGTGGTATATTTCTTGTCGTTCTTGAAGAATATCACATTACGGTTGTCAAAATAATCATTGGATATTTTAAAGGAATTGAAAATTATGGATTTTTTATTAAATATTGAACTATTTTTATTTGTTCAGTTATTATAGTTCAATTTTGGATGTTTTAGAATTTATAGAAATATTACATTAGTAATCATTCATTTTCATTGAAAAAGTTTAATTTCTTGATGATGAGAGAAGGAATTATTAATTGATTTATCTAAAATAGACATAAAATATATATCTATTTCAAATTATTATGGTCAATATTTATTTATTAAGAATAGTTTTTTAATGATTATTTTAATATCACACTTTTTTATATGGAGAATGATGTGAATATTTCTATTTCTATAAACCTATTATAACATCCTAGAACTAAACATACAGATGTTAGATTTCATTTTATTATATATCATATTCAAAAATGTGAAATTATTTTGGAATATGTATCTTATGATGATCAATTAGGTGATATCTTTACCAAACCTTTGGATTCAACTATATTTGCAAATATTAAATAAGAAACTTGGTAGTATGGATGTATAATAGAGTAATTAAATGTTCAAATAGATTAATATTTCTAACTGCTTGAATCTGTTTTATAATATAGTCTACTTCTATGTATATTCACTTTTTATTCGTCTTTAATTCATTGAAAATAATTTTATTATTCCATAATTATCTTTACATGTTTATTTGATCATTTAGTGTTTAGAGTATTATAGTATTAGTGTTCTCACTATTTTATATAGTTTTAGTTTAAAATCTACTCAAAAGTGGTTAGTTTTATTTGAAAATGAGGAGAATAATTTTTGGGGTAGAATTATTATTCTAATTTAATTTTATTGATTACTATTATTAGATTTAAAAAATTTATGGAGAAATAGATTTTTTTTATTATTAATGATTTTTTTATTATTTCATAATCTATACAAAATATATTGTATCTACTTTAAATTGAAGTATATTAAATTATATTGTTTAAAAAATAATTTTTTGATTTTTTTATATAGTTTAATGAATTATATTATCTACATAAATTTATGTTTAATTTAAAAATATATTTTTTTCATTATTTTCAAAATTTTAATATTTTGATCAATTACAAAAGGGGGGAGAATTTTTAATTGTCATGTTTGGTTTTGTAGATTATTTAAATGGGGAGAAATTTTTAGAGTGGATCCTTACCTTTTTCACACTTCATTTGATTATTAGTCGGTTATGTTTTCATAATTAAAAATTACTCACATTTTGAAAAAATCATTATTTTATTCCATCTAACATTATTAATGAAAAGTGTTTGAATCAGGGAATTCTTGTAGAAGAAAACAATAATCCAGATTCATTTATTTAATATTTTTATTTATGGTTTTTATATTTCATATGAACTAATTTTGGAGAATATATAAATACACAGATTATTATAATTTCTCACATCACTATTTACTTACGTATTAATCATCATTTCTATGGTTTTTTCTTTCATTGTTATTTAATATTTTTCAAATTCATATTTTAAAAAATATTCTTCCTTATAAAGTCTATTTTCAAATAAAATTCTATGTGTATAATCACACTTATAAAACTATGTTTCATCCTTAAGTAATAGATTGTTCACAAATAAATCATCCTTGAAGTTTTAAAATAATCATTAAAAAATATAATATTATTAAAATTTACATTAAAATGACTCATATGAAATTCCAAACCCTTTTACATAGATTAAAAATGGCTCATACGTAGGAAAAAATTTACTCATACACTACCTAGAATGACTCATAAAATGAAGTTTTCATATATATGAAATCAACTCTTTTTAAAAAAACTCAGGTTTTGGTAATGTAATTCTTTCATACCTTATTTATTTCATACATGAAAATGTAATTCATATGAAAGATTGTATTTCATTTTAAACATATTGTTTCATTTGAAATTTTTGTTTTTTATGAATGTTTTTGGTTTATATGAAATTATAATGTTTCATACATAGAAATGACTCATACGAGGACTCATATGAGGAATTCACTCATATGAGTAATTCAGTCATATGTGGATTTCACTCTTATAATATTTTAATCTGATGAAAATTAAGTTTCTTATGAAGGACTAAGTATTATGAGATTATTATTCTTATGAGAAATAATGTCACATGAAATAAATATTCAAACAGATTTCTCTTTCATATGTGTCTTTTATATCTTGTGAAGATTATTTCAGATGAGAAATGATATCTTATGAAGATGATTTATATAATTACTTTTGCCTTATGTATCATTTTATCTTATAGTTTTTGAATATTTATATTTTTTAATTATTATCCAATTTATTGGATTATAATTTATTCAATAATGATTTAACATTTAAAATGTAGACTTTATTTTTTCTTTTTTACTTATATCTATATGTAGGGTTTTGGAAATATATTAACATTGGAGAACCACATAATAAACTGGATTAAGAGAAATATGTGATATCATTGAAAAATTATATTATAGGATATTTTGAATTTATTTATTAGTCATAATAATTTTTTTATGAATCAAGAAACACTAAAGTATTTCATTATTTAAAGGCTGATATTTAGGATTGATTAACTATGTATTCTTGGTTATTTATCAACCATGATATTTCTGTTGAAAATTCTATTATCTTTATTATTATTATTATTTGAATGTATTATAACCATTATTAAATGATTATATTTCTATTGTACATTCTTATAAAATTAAATTTAAAACATCAAGTGAGGTTATAAACCCATGAATGAAAATAAAAAATTATTATATATGTGAACTTACAACTTTAATCTTCTATTAATAATTATTCAAACTTCTATAAGGCTCTCAAGAAATAATAGAAATGGTACAATCCTAACTGATTTAAAAATATTGATTGATCTATTAATCAAGAATTCATTGTTTTGATTCAATTGTTCTATATCAACTTCTACTGATTGATTTTAAGTCAATATACTTAATTATCTCTACCTTATTCACTTGTATATAAACTATATTATTTTTATGATTTTTCTTTCCCAAGTCATTCTTCGAAATTTTTTGTTACTCCTCGGTCAAAAATTCAGTGTTAGGAAATGCTACATTTTAAGATGTACATTTTTCTTATTAATAGTAGTAAAAAATCAATGTTGTTTTAGGTTGTCACTCCCCTTTAAAAGTAATTATTATTATTTGGTTATGCTTTTAATACAAAAGGAATATTATAACATGTTTTTTACGCCCCTCCATATTTATGGTCTTTATAGTTCATACCATACCTCTCTAAGATTTGAGGGGTGTGAAGAGTAGTCAAATTATCACTTTGATCTGAACTACTATAGAAATTACCCATGCAATCTGTTTTAATTCATAGTATTTATGTGTTCATTCATGTGCATGTATAATTTTATGTAATTTCATTAAAAATTTTAAGTAGACTTATTCACCCCAACCCATAGAGACCATAAACCATCTTAGTTGGGCCCTAGAATAGTATTCACCAACGTTATGGACTGGAGGATTTAACACATCAGCGTGATTCATGGATTCTTAAGTTTCCTACATTCTAAAAAGAATGGGAGTATGTGGGTTTCTCCACTCTCATGAAGGATTTGTTTGATTTCTCTTTTTATTCATTGTGGTTTATATATGACTATAATTAATGGGATTTTATTAAATCCTAGGTTTTTTTTCAAAATAAGGAATTTTTGAATTATTGAAATTTGATGGAATTGGGGGGTTTATGACCATTTATTTTTTGGGTGAAATTAGGAAATTAAGAGTATAGATTATCATATATGTGAAATTAATTTATTTTATAATTTTTTATCATAGTTTATCAAAAATAGGATTCAAAATGACTAACTAGTAATTGAAATAATGTTTTCAATGACAGAGTTATTTATCTATTTATTGTTTTGTTAAATGAAAATATTTCAATTTTTTGTTGAATTTATTTGTATGATAGTTTTATGAAAATTAATTGGATTGGTATATGTGTATTATATAAATTTGTAATTATTTTTCACACTTTATGTGTGTGCATGTGTCCTAAATTATTTAGTGAAACCATATTTCAAAACAAAAATGTTTTATCCATGGGGTTAGGTTTCCTGGACAATGTGTATTAAAGTGAACAATGGTTAGTATAATTGGGTTCAAAATGTGACACTCACTATATTGTGGGATTGCAAAAGTGAACTGGTGAATAATTATTTCGTAAATTCAAATTCAATCTTGAAAAAGGTATTTTGAATATAATGATGTTTCATTTGTATATACTTCATAATTTATTATCCTTGAGATTTATATTTTTTGTAAATGAGGATTTTCAATTAGAATTTTTTTAAAATGATATATTCTTATCAATTTTTTAAACACCATGACATTAAATATGAAATTTAGAAAATGAGGAATTTTCTTTGGATTTTTGGAAATGATAATTTCCAGTGGTTTTTGAAAATGGGATTTATTCATAGAAATTTTGAATAATAGTGTTTTGGGTTATGTGATTTCAAGGTGAATAAAAGTTTCAATAAACATTATTTGAATTTCAATTTAGTAGAATATGTTTTTAATGATATGTTTCGTTTAAATAATTATTTTATTTTTAAATGTTTAAATAAACAAAATGTTTTTGTTTTAAATTTATTTTTTATTTATCATGGTTAATTGGAACTTCATGATAGAATTATGATTGTATGATGTGAATTAAATAATTGGAGAACCATTATTGAGTTTAAAGTCACCCCTATGTATGAAACTCTATTGAAATGTTGAAATGATTGTTTTTGATGCATGTAAGGTAAACATATTATTCTTCATCAATGGTTTTCCATAGTTTTCTTTTGCAGTATTGGAATTTGCGGTAGTGTCTCATGGTTTGAGAATTTATTTATGATGTTGTCACAGTTCTCTTTATTTTATTTTATATATTGGTTTTTATGATGCTCATTTTTATTTTATTTAATTCCCCTATAAAGAAATATTTTTAATTTTTGCTTTTAATTTAATGAAATTTTACATGATCATGAATGACTATTATTTAATAATTGAGATAAAATAATTCTTCATGTGTTATCTTATCTATCACAACTTGTTTATGGCCTTTATCCTTCATAGATCATTTTTTATGAAATGTGGACCCTTGGGTCATAACTAGGGTTTCTGGACCATATTTAGAGGTGTCATATAATGGTATTAGTGATAGGTTTTCTAGTTGAGTTTTCAAAAGTATGTTAGGTGTGGGTAATAGACTGGTTTAGAGCCAAAATGTATCGATAAAAAAGTCATAACTAACATTTTTTTGTCGTAACTATGTTACTGGGATGATTGGGTAAAGGTGAGGTTAGGGTAGCCTCATTGGTTTTTTATTTTTTCAAAAATAACCCAAAATGGATGGGAATAGGAAAAACTTTATGCATCATGGTATTCATGGTAAGGGATGCATATCGTGAAATGATATTTTTTAAAGATTTATTATATGAAAAGGATGTCTGATCACCTCATGGATTTGATGATTCAAAGTGGGTTTTTAAAAAATTTATTATTTTAAATTTTGATTGAATTGTTGTCGTAAACTAATTGGAATGTAATTATATAAATAAATAGGAAACCATCTATTCATAGTTTGGGTTGTATGTTTTTTTGATAATGAATGGTCAAGGAATTGTATTATTTTGATGGGATTATTTCTGTATTATAGAATAAACATCCTACGAGATATCTGTTTAGATATAGATACGGGTTATTATTAGTGTATTATTCTTGTATAGACCCTTATCATGTTGAATCAATTATGTTAGTAATCTTTAGGATTGACATAGACACCAATCATGACCTAGAGAGGTTGATAATGATTAAGAGCTTTTGAGGAAAATATATCTATTATTTAGAGGGTATATAGGTATGGATTGATTTATGAAATTTTTGGAGAAGATTAACCATATATTAAAATTTTAATGAATACTTGTGGAATTTGTAGTTGAATTTAGATCCAATTTGATAATGGGGTAAGCTAGGAAACAGTGGAAGGAAATTGAGGATGTTGAGTAAAATAAAGATATTAACTATAATGTATTACAGAGGATCAGTAGAAAATAAAACATCTCTAAGGAATTAATTTAGACTAAATATAATTTTTTTTATATTTTCAGTAATATAATTTTTCAATAATGGAATATTCATAAACGTTTGTTGAGTTTTTGATGTATGTTTTAGAGTAGTTAATTAATAAAAGGGTCAAGGCATATAGATTTGAGATATATCTATGACTATATATTTATTGGATAATTACCCTTATAAATATTATTTCATATGGAACGTGGTCAGTGAAAAAACGTTTTCCAAGGTGGATATGTTGTATACTAGAAATCAAAGTTGTTTTCATCATTGGTCAAGAGGGAGAGATAATTTAGTTGGTTGAAAAAAGATAAAGTAGATAGACTTCTAAGGGAAGTCAGTTGTGTATTTTTTTCTAGATCCTTATAAAAAGGTATTGTTGGAGTTCTTCTAGAGTGTTGAGGTGGGTAACCCAAAGTTGAAGTGTCTAAACCCACCGCAAACATGCTTCCAGTATATAAAGGTTGGGTACTTGAAGAATTATTATATGTGAATCCAGTGGGAGAGTATCCTTGGAACATCTAATAAATTGTAGATATTAAATATATATGTATATAAACCAAGGAAGGAAGAGTAAGTGAATCATGTTAGTGCGGTAAGAACTCATCAAGAGGAAATATTGGTACCTCAAAAGAGTCATGGGAAACTCCTCCTAGTAGAGAAGGCACCCGAGGAAGATTTAGATGATATAGGGATGTCTATGTTTTAAGGTACTATTATAATAGAATTTACATTATTCCTATATTATTTTATAAAATATCATTGAATTAATTAATATTTTTATTATTAGTTTATATTTTTTGGTTTCATGTTGAGTTGATTCTATATTCTATGAGAATTGGTACTCTTTATGGTGATAGAAATGAGTCGACGTTTAAGTGTCCCTATTACTCATTCAGGATTGATGTCGTTGAAATATCATTGGGATATATATTCCTTGATTTAAATACATATGATTTGATCATCATTATAAAATATATGATTTAATCTAAATCTAGAATCTACTACTATAGTCAATGATTTATCTTTGTGAAAATGAATGGGATTAAGCACACTTTCATGATAGAGTAAGATATTCAGTTAAGAAGAAAAGGTCCAATGATAGAGAATAATGAATCATTACTTTTTAATTGGATATATATGTTATTTAGTCCTTATGAAGGATTAATCCACCTATAATATTGAGTCTTATGGATCAACATTTAAATGTGTATCTTAAGGATTTATACATATTTATACATAGGATAAATGTCGATTTTTTTAAAGATTTATTTATTGGGATAAATCATATTTCATTTATAACATATTAAATTTCACCGGTATAATTATGATAATTCAAGGTATAAATAGAAGTTCTTGGGTGGAAGGGATTCATTTGGGCAGTTCATAGCCTTTAGATGTTCTGGTTTTGTTCACTAAGAAAGATGAGATTGATATAAGGATATGTATTAGCTATAAAAAGATGAAACATGTGACTGTGAAACAAAAATATCATTTACTATAGGTTTATGATATATTTTACTATTTTAAGGGACTTCATTTGTTTTCTATGATCAATATTTGATTTGGTTATCATTAGTTATGGGTAAAGGATGGGGATATTTAGAAATCAACATTTCGTTATTAATATGACAATTATAGGTTTTTGTCCATTCCTTTTAGAGACACCAACATACATATGATATTAATAGAATTGATGAAAATTATTGTATCATATATAATTTATTTTGGTTGTGTTTATAGATTTAGAAGACCTTGATTTTTTAAGTGGGTCCTGTTTTTAGTTTGGTGGCCTTTCAATTTAAAATTAATGTTTTTAGGTAAATTTTAGGATATACAGTATTATGCATGGTTCTAGAGACCATATAGAGTGATAATTCATGTATTTAGGATGATTAAATGAGGTTTTAATGGTCAATTCAAGGTTCAACGGACCATGTATATGGTCCATGAATTCTAGGATTGGGATTGGAAAGATCTGCACGTTATCATACATGATCTCAAAGTCCCTATAGGTTGATCATCTAGTTAGGTTATGTTTATATTATTTGGTTATCTAAAATCCGATTTATACTCTAAACACTCCAATAACATTTTAACTTATCTTTGGACGACTTTATGGATTCTTAAAAAAATTAAGGATTTTCCATTGAATAATGATGTGATTCTTTCAAGGATTCTTCACATTGACAACAAATTATAGGTCCTGTCTTGATGATCACAAGGATTCCTTGGTCAATATCTTTAGTTTTATTTCTACTTCTACCTATAATAGAGATATATATTATAGGGTGATTTCTAGCACATTAGAATTATGAATTTTGAATTAATAATGGAAGGATTATGAGGTCATATTCTTGTTTCTAGGGTTCCAATGATTAAACTAGGATTGATGACATCAGATATAGGGTTTCAAAATCATCACATATTAATTTACTATAGTTAGTTCCACTTATTCACTACTCTATGGATTGTTATTCCTAGTTATTTTATTGATGATTTTTTGGAATTATTCCTTTGTTATGTGACTATAAAATAATTTTATTGAAATGGATTTGATCAGTGGTGTTTTCGGGAATTGGATAAATAAGGTTTTTTAGAATATTTTTAATAAAATATGTGGATTTTGTTTTAAAATAGCGTTATTAGAAACAAAATAGGTATCTAAAATTGGTTGAATTTAATATTTGGTTTTGAAGGGTTGATGGGGTACGATATTCTCATAAATTACAATATTTTTTGAATGTAAATGGTTTTTCTATATGAAATTATGGGAAAGTGTCATGTATATATGTAAGGGTTGAGAATTCTTGGTGGATGGGAAGTCATATCATGTGTCATATAGATAATGTGGGCCATGAATTTAGGAAATAGTTGAGTGGTTGATAACCCCTAGTTGGTGTATTCTATGATTATGTGTATTTATTTTAATTATATTTTATAGTATTGACCATATATCCTTGATTTAGGATGATTATTTAACATATTAAATTGGGGTGGAACCCCACTTTTGAAAAGTAATAGTTTTATTATTTTCATATACAACTTTAGGTTTACCATTTTTTATAAATAAACAATTTTTCTTTGAAAATGTGTTAACAAATTTTCAATGGAATTCACTACATGATCTGTAATAGTTTTTGGATGTGATTTCATGGGAATGATATATGCAAATAATATTGGGAATTTTCATACTCACTCCCATCGTTACATATCAATGTATATATATAATGTATTATTTTATGATGTAGGTAAGGTATGGGACCTAATATCAACTGTAAATAGATCATAAGATATTTGATCATGGTGGAAGTGGTGGTTTCTAGACCTATATTTTAGAAGGAGATAGAATATCCACATTGGATAGAATCTTATTTCATAGTTTGTTGTATCATGTCAAGATTTATGTCAGTTTTATCTTTCTCCCAAACCCCTTTCGGATTTTAGTTTACTCTATGGAGTATTGTATTTAATGTTTTCTATTTTTTAATGAATATTTACACATATTTTTTATATACCTTGTTTTCTAATTTGAGTTTAAATCATTCGTTAATGACAATGTTAATCCCTCAGCACTATTTTCTAACCTTTAGTGATCTAGGAACATGTCGAAGGCTATGTGGTGATCCAAGATATGGACATAGGAATATTATTTTGTATTGAGGTTATCGAAAAAAATTATCAATGTGAGGTTTAAGGGATTGAGTCTTGGGAAATTTGGTAATAATTGATATTAAGAGAGTCATAACTTAAGATATTCCCCTAAAAAGGAATAATAATCCTCTTTATTGTTTTCCATGAGTTTATAAGGAGTTAGGATTAGATAAATGATCTAAAAATCCCATATATGGTGTTTATCAGTTATTCCATTTAGTTTTATATATACATCATAGGTGGGGATGGTTGGTGTGTTGATGTGTCAAGATAGACACATGTAGATATAAAATGTGTTGGGTTTTAAAAAATGATTTCTATAACTAAAAGTGATTTCAATGGATTTAGAAAATTTCATGGTCTTTACAAAGGAATGGTTGAACTCCTTTTTTATAATTTCCTGAGATTTTATTTTAAATTAATGAATCATTGAAATACTAATAGATCGACTTATGAATAGAATCAAAATCCTACATTTTGGGGAATTTTAACTAAGAAGAAGAAAATTATGAATAATTATTCATGTGATAATTATTTGGTTATAAATTTTTTAGAGATTAACCCATGTATAAATAATGATCATTATGATAATGAAGGAGTTTTTAATATGGATAATGTTATTTAATACATGAACACACTTTTCTTAGTGATCCATGTTTTTTGGAAGGGAGTGGATCAAGAGTAATCTATAGAAATAGATCATGCTTTGGAGTACTATAAGAAGAATACCTCTTATATTTAGGGGTGATGGTATTGTGTAAGGAGATGAACATTGGTTTTAAAAAATTCAACAAATATTCTTATTTCTTTGTATCAATGAGTGTCGAAGGTGGATTTTTCTACATTCATGATCAAGGGAGAATCTCATAAGAGGTGAGAGATGGCAGAGGAAGTAAAGATGAAAGAGGATATAATGTGGTATAGATTATATAATATATTTAGTTAGAATATATATCTAGATACTCTGTAGCTACTGAAATATTAGATATATATATATATATATATATGAAGTAGGGAAATTTGGAGGTGTTGGATTATTCTATTTGTTTTATAGAGTCTGTTCATTTTACATGAGAGTTGATTACCAATGATTGTATCAATGTTTAAAGGTTTGCGATGATTCTTCAACCTAAGATCCAAACTAGCATTATCCTATAAGACCTACCAACCGATGTTTTGTAAGTAAATAAGGATGTTATAATAGTGTTTAATATAATGGATTCAAAGAGTGAGAATGTTTTCCTTCCCTAACCAAAAAGAGGAAATAAATTTTTTGGAATGCATATGTGGGATAAAGACGACTCTCTACAAGGAGGTAGTGAAAATAAATATCTGATCTTATGTTAATCTCAAAAAATGAGAGATTTTAGGTGTTACTGGTGTAGAAGCATAACCCACTTTAAGTGATATTGTCTTAATAAACCTAAAATATATCATCAATATATGTTGATCATTCTTTTTTGGAGGCCCTATAATAATCGAGATCATTCTTCTAGTGTGGGTGGTACTAACCAGTAATAAGGATCAATGATGTTCTAAAGATAATTCAAATAAATCTAGAGTTAAATCAACAGTTTTGACAGGTGCATATACTTGATATGTTTAGGACAAGATGGATTAGAGAAACCTTTTATCATTAGACCATACACCATAGAAGGCTAAGGTGGAACTTAAAATTGTGAGAGTTACTTTAATTATTACTTATACTCTTTATTTCTCATATGGTATTAGTTACGTTAGATATGAGTTCATTGCATAAATTTATATATACATGAGAATTAGTGTAGTTTAATTTTTATGTGAAGTTTACTCCATAATCCTTCAATATCGAGACGCCTCTTAGATAAAGGTTATCACACGGTCTTATGTGTCCATCTTATTCAATTGTGATTATTAATATGGAAATCATATAACATAATATATTTTCAATTAATTTTTTATGACATTTATTCCTTCAATTATATATATATAAACATTATATGAAATTATTTTATTTTATTTTTTAATGATTTTAATCTTTTATATTTTCCAATTAATTATTTATCATGTTATTATTGAATGCATGTTATTCTAAAAAAATATTAATTCAATTAAGTAAAAATAAAACCATAAATAAATTCAATGAAACATATAAAGAGACAATTAATATTTTATTTCATCAAAATAGAGAATTCCATAAGAAGTATAAATAAACTCAATAAAATTAAATGAAATACAATGGTGAAATAACTAAAATTATATGATTTTTTTTAAAATTTTGGTGCATTGTGGAATCCTTGAATTATCAAACTTGTGAAAAATACTGTAAAAATAAACAAATCATTAGAAATGTGAATGAATTTTTTAAAATAAGGTATAAAGAACCTTGAGGGAATATTTCGTTAAAGCACAATGATAGAAATGAATGGTATTTAATGTTTCTCACTCAAAATTCAATGTAGATTATATTTTCGGTTCTTACTATGGCTTCCCTCATGCATTGGCCTTTTATCTTCTTTAGTTATCTCTCCCAAACATTGGACATATTCTCACACATGGATTCCCCTTGAATCAAAATATTGAATATTTATTGTCTCTATTTCTCCCTCTCCACTTATATTATTTGGCCACTCATCATTAAAATCATCTCTTTTATTCAGTTTTTTATGGATTTTGACTAGATTTAAATTTCAAGACCAACGTGATAGTTGTCATATTTGATTGTTCCTGTTATGATTGTAATAGTTCCCTTCAATTCTGATTGTGGTACTTTGATCCCAAATTAGTTTTGTACTACCTTCATTACATTTTTAGTTTCCCCATGCTCGGGTGTTCTTGTTCTATCTTCTACAGAGGCGTGAAATGACCATTTCTACTGTGTTTTTTCTTCATCAGTTGGTTCCGATTCTTGGGTTTTTTCATAGTGAATTCTTAAGTAAACCTAGAACTATAATTTCCTTTATGGTCCCTCATTTTTTATATTTCCATTTCTCATTTGATGTTTTTTATTTCCTATAATGGATTTGTAATTTTTTGTTAATGTTCTACGAGGATCAGTTGTTCTCAAATATTATTATGGTTTTTTATTGCAAAAATTTTTCCATCAATATTAGACATTTATTCATGTGGATGATCATATGGTGTGTTGGTTTGATAGTTTTTTTATGTTTTCACATCTATGGTATTGGGGATGGAGAGATGTGGTAGATGATTAGCAAGTATTTTGTTTATGGATTAAGGCTATAGTGTGGATATACGGTACATTGGTTTCTATGTTATGACTATTCATCAGCATGTGGTTTGGTAAATAATAGGTGGTTCATGGCTTGAAAATAGTGATATGATAATGATGATGATGTGTGTGGTAAAAATTTTGTTGATAAGCTATAACAATTGTGAGACTTCAATGATGATAATACATGGGATTAGTGTGACATTCATTGATGTAGGATCCCCGTGGAAATGGTTGCATGTGGTTATGTTTGGAATTAGTGGTGGTTTTGGTATATTATTGAAAAATGGTCCCATTAAAGACTTCATGTGGCAGTGCTCTAATCCAGTAGTTTTTATCTTTGAATTCTGTAATTTTAAATTGTGGAAGGTCTATAAAATATTGAAATTTGAGGTTTGAAATTTGTGCTTATTGATGGAAATTTTCTTTTTTGGGTTCTAGATATTCATATGATGTTTTATTTTATGTGATTTTTTAAACTAAAACCAAATTTTTTCATAAAATACAAAATTCATGTATTAGGAAGACCATGAAATAGGATAGTTATAATAATAACATAGTTACTATAATAGGAATATGATCTTTGTAATTTGAAAATATCCCTTAGGGTAAATGATGAAATAAAATTCTAAATAATTATTACCTTTAATTAAATAAGTGAATATAATTATAAAAATACAATTAAAAATTTACCAAACCATAATATAAATATGTTATTATATTTTTTCAATTAATGTAAAATATATTTCAATTTATTTAATAAAACAATAACATACATAATATAATTAAACACTAAAATTACCAAATTTATAAATTTATTTTGGATAAATAATTTTTTTATTAATAATCACATTGAGTTATATAAATGGTTTTTTTATAATTTTTATAAATTTTAAATTATAGAGGTGAATAGTTAATTACAATTAAAAATTATGTTTTTTATAAGTTAAATACATGATTAAATATATCCCAGATGATGTAAGAAACCATTATCTTAGCCAAATAAGCATAAATTATTGTATTAAGTCACAAAAATCAATAATATTCAAATTTTTCATCACAAAAAAAAATTTAACAATATTTTATTCTATAACTCTTCAATCCTCCTCTTATAAATACCAACCTATTTCCTTTTACTTCTAACTTATTCCATTACCAAAGACCTTCCAAAATACCTTCCTGAAATCCCATGTCCATGTTTTTTGAGGTTTATTTATTCAAAAAATACCATTACATTAATTTTAAGTATAATATCAATGGAGGAGTTCTAATGGAATAGAATTTTAGAGGACATGTGAGGCGAGCTAAGACTCGGGGTAAGGAGTTTTCTCTTCTGAGACTTAATTCATCTCATATATTATCTCACCATGGTATATCTTCTCTTTTATGGATAACACAAAAATTATTAAATAAATATATTAGTCTCTTATATATATTTTTGAGTTATTTCTTATCACCTCAACTCATACATAATTAATGTTCATACCATTCATTATTTGTAAGGGTTCCTTGCCTCTATTTCTTTTTCTTGGGGAAATTCTTTCTATCCTCCTCCCTCTCTTGATATCTCTCTCTCTATCTATATCTCTATATATATATATAACTCTTAAAATTATATTCCTTTATATTGTTAATTCTTATTTTACCATAATTGTTTAGTATATGTATGACGTTATTCTCTCTTTCCTTATATTTCGTTAAGTTAGATCCTATAAAGTCTATAAGGGAATTATATCCTATATATATCATCCACTACATGTTTCTTTAATTTTACTCTATTTATTATCAAGTTACTAATATTTGGACATTTTTATATCAAAATAATGATTTCAAATCCTTTGTATCACCTTTTGAGAATTATTTCTAAAAGTAAGAAAAATATCTATTTTTATGATAATGTCACCAAATGTTGTGAAAACTCTTTTAAAAATTTGAATTATATTTTCCTATAAATTCTTATCGAGGTTATTTTAGAATTATTTACTTATGACTGTTATATTAAAACACCTATTCTATTATTTATATAAAAAAATATCAAAATTTTATAACAATCCTATCACAACCTATTATTTTCATACATAAATATTTTATCATTTTAGAAAAATATTCATTAGATATCAATATGGTCCACACATGAACCATAAAGATATAGTGTCTTTGTAAAATCGGATACATAAGTAATTGGTTCATAAAATATCTATACCATTTCCCATTTAGTTCTTCGCAACTCTCACCCTTCTCAGACATGTCATACTTAAAACCTTTCTTCATAACTTGGGGAAGGGAAACATAAGAATATGTGAGATTAGATTCTCAATAAGGTTAAACATAATAGATATCAATCGTTGATACTATGAACTATTGAATTTTCATTAGAAAATATAACCCACTACAAAGGCCATGGGGAAGGCCAACAACAACTCAGGGAGGTCTAAAATAGTGAAGACCAAGTTGATCTCCCCAAATCAAATACACCCCCTCAAGTTTCATCTTCTGAATATTTAGAAAAAATTTAACACATGTACCTTCAACCTCCTCCTCCATGGAAGAAAAATAATCATCTACCTTATTCCCCTCTCAACATGTATGAGTTACCGTTATGCCCATGTTGTTAAGCTTAGCACAACACCAATTGATAATGTAAGAAATCACTCAAGGAGAAGATATTTTTCCCAGCATGCAGTCATGTATTATAATGGAACCAGTTTCAACTACATCAATAAAAATATTCATTTGACCACGCGTGCTATGCCCAACCATCATCGCTCTAGCCTCACCTTTAATGGAGATTCCCCTCCCAAAGTAGGCCACAAAGGAGAGTATAATTGTACCCCATCAATATTTAACCACTCTTCAGCCACTTCTAATACCCTAAACATAATAACCATAATAATTAAGATTTAAACCTCTAGCAGGATGGAACCATTGAACCCAATTGCCTCTGTCCGCAGAGCACCATCACTGCATCATGGTTGCTTTCGTTTTCATAGTGAGAAGGGATGGATAATTAATCTAGTTATTGATTGAACTAACCATGTATATAAGAATAACTTTAATCCTTGTTAAAATATTTTTCCATGTTGAAAATTTCGCCTCAAATCTTGCTTTGAATTTGTATTTACAGATATAGTAGCACCCAATGTTTAAAATCACAGATCTTGCCACTCTTTGTAGATGAGCACCACTTAATCCATGAAACCATCTATCAAAAAAAATAGGCACATGGATGATCTGGAGAAATGAACCCAGTAAATTCCTTATAGATCCCCAAATACCTAAGGACCAATCACCTTAAAAAAATAAATGATTTGAAGTCTCCTCCTTATAGACCCTACAATAATGAAATCCAGAAACAAGGTTAATACCCAATATTTTTCCATTGTTATCTATAGGAATGTGCTAATTCCTAATCCTCCATAATAGAAAATTAATCATGATAGGAACCTTGTTACACCATAAAATACTATTCTAAATATCCTTTAGATCCTGAGGAGAGGTAATCTGGAGAAAATCCTTTATCAAAAAACACCTAGAATTAGAGGTAGTTAATGAACATTTATTTGGTTGAGAGTTCAAATCAATAATACCTAAAGACTTCTTTTTATCCTTATTTAAGACAATGTAGATGAAGTTGTTCAATCCAATGGCCACCTTGATGGATATCATAAGAGCAGGGCATCGAGGAAAACCAATATATAATCCTACACAGTTATCGTGCCAAATAAAAATATTTCCTTCCCCAATAATCCATTGAGAATTCATCTTGAGGTTCGGAATCAAATCATAAATTAAATACCACAAAGCAGAACCATGAGAAACATAATTCCAAGACATAACTTTTCCCCACTATTTATGCTTCACCACTACTTCCCACGCAAGTATTGCATGCATACCGTTAGTAATACCAACCAAACTCCTAACATTAATAACAGCCTCCAGAACAGACCTTGCCAACATGCTCCATGACGACCAGTGTCATTTTCCCTCATTCTGAGCATCCTAGATAAAACCATCTGGAACACTATCAATAGAAGCAATAACACCCTTAAACACATTACATTCTAAAAGCACATGAATGCTAATGGCACTTATTACACTATTGATTATTGTTATTCTTCCTCCAAATGATAAAAACGGGTTTTCCAATTAAGCACACAGCTGACAATTTTATTCATAATACCATAAAAATCAGAAATACGAATACAACCGGGAGATAAATGAGACCCCATATAAGTAATCGGAAATGACCCCCACTGCATATTAAGATTACTACACAGGGACTTCATTTGTCTTTCCCCGCAATTTTTTGAAATATATATATTGAACTTAGATGTATTTATAAACTGCCAGCTCCATAACCAATATTCATCTAATATATCAATAAGAACCTTGACTGAATGCCTGATCCCATTCATAAAAATGAGAGTGTCATCTAAAAACATCATATAAGAGGAAATTTATTGATTCATAGGCTTGTGATAAGGAATCAAATACCCTATGGAGATTTTTCTATTAATAATCATACTAAAAGGATCCTACATACGGATAAAGATGGTCGGAGATATAAGGTCTCCTTGTCTCAGCCCCCAGGAGGTTTGAAAAAATACATGAGTTTTACCCATGAAAGAGACAGCCCTCCATGAGGAATTGAAACAACTAAACACAATATCTATATCCCAAGTAGATTAACCCATACAGTTTAATATCATATTTATAAATCCCCACTCCATTTGATAATAATCCTTATTTATATCAAATTCAATCATAATTTTTTTTTACTTCTTAGTGTTTGATCCACATAAAACATAAAAATATTAGCCAGACATTATCATGTAAGAAATTAAATATAAGGAACACAAAATTTTTACAATTTTTGGTTCCAATGTGGAATTCTAATCCTTTAATGGTTGTTTACCCTCCCTAATAATATATTGTATTCACTACCAGCATAAGTGAGATTTAATTAGAATAATTAATATGGATTCTTACTGTAGGGAAAAAATCCCTCAAGGTATCATTGAATCATTTTTGAGGTGACTGTGTTTTTTTGACAATGTGGAGATCTGTGTTATGATTGTTGACAAAGAAAACCATGACATACCGATTTGTTGGAAAAGGGGATTTCCTGGTGGCATTTCTAGTTCAAGGAATGTGGGAAATGTTCCATGTTTAATTCAAGAACGTCAAAAAAGGAATGGTTGATCTGGAGGAGGTACAAAAATAACTACTTCAAAAACGGGCAAGGGAAGCGCCCCCTTATATCAGCGCTAAGAAAAACCACTGATAAAGGTTACCCTTTATGAGCGCTAAAATTTTAGTGCTGATAAATGAGTTCTTTATCAGCACTTTTCTAGCGCTGATATAATGGGCTCTTTATCTACGCTGGAAAAGCGCTGATAAAGAAACCCTGTATCAACGCTACAATTTTAGCACTGATACAAGGAGTCTTTATCAACGCTTTTCTAGCTCTGATAAAGAGGCCATATATCAGCACTAGAAAAGCGCTGATAAAAATACCCTTTATCAATTCTAGAAAAGCGCTGATACAGTAAGGATTTATCAGCGCTTTTGTAGCATTGATAAAGGGTATTATTATCAGCACTAAAAAAGCGCTGATAATGGACACCTTTATCAGCGCTAAAATGTTAGCGCTGATAAAGGTAGTCTTTATCAGTGCTTTTTTAGAGCTCATAAAACCATAGTGTATTTTTTTATAAAGTCGATCGTACAGTGCCCTTGTTTTATCGCGACCTAAAGCTCTCGCGGTACTGGAACTCTACGACTCCCCTCTGCCGCCCACTGAGATCACGTTGCCGGACCTTCTCCGCCCTCTCTACTCGTTGCCGGACCACATCCGTCTGTTGAGTTCACATTGCCGGACCTCCACCGCCCTCGAGCATCAGTTTCCCAGACCTCTGCCGCCCGCAATGCTTTCATGCTTCGGTTTCCAGGTCCTCCTTTAAGGCATGTTTTCCAAATATTATTCAATATTTTTCTCCTCTCCCATTTGTATATCATTTTTTTAACATGCTTTTTTATTCTATGGGTGAGTATTATGGATTGAATGATTGAAGAAAATGGACCATACATGATGGAAAATGATGTAAAGGGGATGATTCACATGTGTTTACTAATTTTCATTATATTTCTCAAGAACATGGTGGCTGTTTACTTTTATTGTTGAAAATCATCATTTTTTGGTGGGGTTGTTTGAGAAGTTTTTTATTAGTTTGGTTGTGATAGATTCCATTGGAGGAAAATGTGAGATGGTTGAGGTGGTAAATCGTGCAGTGGGGAAGCATCAACCTTTCCATTGTTAGAAAGATGTAATGGGTGGGTTATTATGGGAGATGACATCGTTAGTTGATATGGGTTTTCCTTTTAGTTTTCCATTGACATAGAATATATTTTTTAATGATGAAATTGAAAATGGTTTGGTGGGAATGGAATAACATCATGGATAAAAATGAAATGGTGGCTATAAAACTATGCTCACCCCCAACGCGATGAGTGTATCGGGTGGTTCCCTCTTCTAAAATTCAAATATGTGATTTCCTTCACCGTGATATAAACCTATGACCACTCTTAATTCAAGAAACATCCAACTTTAGATGATAATCCAAGGTTTCCTTATGTGATGAGAATATGAAGTCCCTATGTTATGGGAATATAAAATCTTCTTTATCTCCCAAATAATGTTCCCTTGATTATACCTCATGAGATTATAAATAGATTCATTAGGGGATATGCCTAAGAATCACCTAATTGATGATCATAAGATCTCTTATTCATCTACTAGGTAATGATCCTATGATTATACCTCACATGAGGAGCATGATATTCCTGAGGCTATGTGCCAAAGAATCCCCTATGTGATGAGCATACGATCTCTAAACACTTCCCTTAGTAGATGAACTTATGTTCTTACCTGGTGTGATAAGAACACGATTCATTAGTTGATGAATATAGAAATCCTTATGTGATATGAATATATTTTATGAACCAAATTGTTGTAGATTCCTCACATGAAAAATGTGATCCACCTTGTGTAATGAGCCCAAATATCCAATTCAATGGGCCTTATTCTATGGGAACCATACATATTAGGCCATACTCTAAATTAAAACATTCCCACACATAGAGGACCATATTCACTTAGTGGTCCATACTCCTACTACTTGAAAAAAACCCTATACCACACAGTGTAATATTTTTTGTGATTCTAAAATACACTCATTAGGGTATATCCCCTTTTATTTAGACCAAAAATGTCTTATCACACATATTTACCATACTAACTTTCACTTGGTATCATTCTAAAAATCATCTATACAACTTGATGTTAAAATATATCAATTATTTATTATTATAAGTACATTTCACATGGTTGTGATAAATACCCTCAGTGCATTCACTAACCCATGATATGTTGGAGGATGGTTTTAGGGGGTCACTAGACTATAATCTAGTAACCAATAGAGGGGTCTAAATGGGTATAGGCCATGAAATAGTGTTTTCAAATAATTTTATTAGGAGATATGATGGGGTTTGATGTTAGGAATATTTGAGGATTTCAATGGTTTGGTTTAGAAAGTATTTCATTTGAATTCATTGGTATGTTTTGGGTGTACCTTTCCTTAGGTATCAAATTATGCTCTTAGTGGTTCTTCATGGTTAGTAGTTGTAGTTTATTATTTGGGTGAAGGGATGTGTTCTTAGTATATTTCCATCTTATGATGTTCTTCATGTTTAGTGGTTGTAGTCTCTTATTTTGAGATGTATGATGTTCTTGGTGAGGGCCACTATCTAGCTAGTGGTGTCGTTGTATATGAGAAATCATCGATGTAGTTGGAGATGTATGATGTTATTTATTTGACCAGACTCATTCAGATTCCAAGTGGGTGTTTCTATACTATATCTTGTTTTTGGGATTCATATGTTTCATGAATTCATATTTTATCAATTTGAAGTTGGTTAGACATGTTTTGCTCATTTTGAAGTAAAAAATAACACTATTAATGAAAATAATATATGGAATGGATGGAATCTTGTTGTGAATTAACCTTTTTCATTGAAATAAATTAGGTTTCCTTATAGACAACATTTAAGCCACTAAATTATTCTCAAATACCATGTTTTTTAATCTTGTTTGGGGTATTTTGATTCACTCCCCCCTTTTGGTTTCCATTTCTTCTTGGCATGATCATCAATAACAGTTTCACTTCCACAAGCAGTTAGTATTTAGGCATGATGAATAAATACTAATGGTTAGGCTCTATTAATCTTCATTTTTATAAGGAAGTGGTTCTCTTATACTGTATTTAATATTCTTGTTTTGTGTACTTGAACCATAAATACTAATATTTGAGATTCTAATAGGATGGAGATGAATAAATATTGGATGGATGCTAATCGTTTAACAATAGAGTACGAGAACAGAGTGAAAGAGTTCATCATGTATGCAAAGGATCATGCAAAGGATACTTCTCAAATCCATTATCCATGTTTATGTTGTTGTTATTCTAGAATACTTACTCCAGAGGAGTTGGAATAACTTTTGATATGTCACGGAAAATATTGGAGTTATAAATGTTGGAATAAACACGGAGAAAAAGCGAATGTAGCTACTGGCTGGGATAAAACTGCATTTTATGGATCGTCAGATATGAATAAAAATATAGATAATGAAGAAGACCGTATGGAGGATGTGATTATAGATTTCAATGATGATGAAGATCGTATTGAGGAAATGACAAAGAAAATTCAAGATGAACTCCATGAGTGCACAAAATTGTTTGAGAAGTTAAAGAGTTGTGAAAAGATGCCATTATATGCTGCTTGCACTAGGTATAAAACATTGTCCGTTGTATTGAAGTTGTATATATTGAAAGCAGGAAACCGATGGAGTGATGTCAGTTTTATGAAACCACATTCTCTCCTGAATGACATGATCCCGGAAGATAATGAGCTCCCAAGCTGGACATATGAAGATAGATGAATGCTACGCTCGATGGGAATGATTTCTGAAAAAATACATGCCTGCCTGAAGGACTGTATATTGTTTCACAAAGAGAAAAAATCAATTACAGAATGCCCAAATTGCAGTGCTTCTCGATACAAGAAAGATAAATCTAATCCTACGAAAGTTGTATGGTACTTTCCAATCATTACAGGGTTTAAGAGTCTATATAGAAGTGAAGAAACTGCAAGACAATTATCGTGGAATGCAGATAAAAGAAATAAAGATCGGTTATTATATCATCCGGAAGACTCTCCTCAATGGAAGAAAATTGATCATGAGTATCCTGAATTTGGAAAAGAGCCGAGAAACCTTCGTATTGCATTATCTATAGATGGAGTGAATCCTTTTGGTTTTCAAACAAGCACTCATAGTACATGGCCTGTTATGTTGGTAAATTATAACTTGCCACCCTGGTTATGCATGAAGAATAAATTCATCATGTTATCTATCCTTATATCAGGACCAAAACAACAATCTAAAGATATTGATGTTTATCTGGATCCTTTGATCGAGGATTTAAAGTTATTCTGGGACTCAGGTGTAATGTTGTATGATGCTTATAAAAGTGAATACTTTACGTTGAGAGTGATGTTCTATGGGACAATAAATTATTTCCCTGTTTATGGAAATTTGCCAGGATATAGAATTAAAGGAACTCAAGGGTGTCCCGTGTGCGAAGAATATACAGAATCTATTAGGTTGAAACATTCATCGAAATCTGTGTTTCTAGGACATCGTAGATTTCTACCTCGTCGGCATAAGTACCGATCTTGGACGAAATCATTCAATGGAAGTTCAGAAAAACGCGCAACACCATCTCCACTAATAGGTGATCAGCTGTTTGAGAATGTAAAAGATCTAAACACTATTTTTGGTAAACCATTTTCGAAAAACCTTACGAAAAATCGGTTGGAAAAAGAGATTAGTTTTTTTTGAATTACCATACTGAAATTATTTGTACGTCAGACATTTTCTTGATGTGATGGATGTGGAAAAAAATGTATGTGACAGTGTTATTGGAACGTTGATAAATTACCAAGGAAAAACAAAATATGGAATTAAGGCAAGGTTAGACATGGTTGACATGGGAATACGGGAAGAGTTGGCTCCCATGAAGGGTGAAAATAGAATGTTTCTTCCTCTAGCTGCTTGTACTCTTTCTTAGGCGGAGAGATATCAGTTTTTCAACTTCTTCAATGATGTAAAGGTTCTAGAGGGGTACTCATCAAATATCAAGAACATTGTGTCAATGAATTATTTGAAGTTAAAAGGATTGAAATCACATGATTTCCATGTTTTGATGCAAGACTTAATTCCTATATATTTACATTGAATTTTTTCCAAGAATTTTCGTCATACGTTAACCAAACTTTGTTTCTTTTTCAAAGCTATATGTAGCAAAGATTTAGACCCGGGGAAATTTCCTGCTATGGAAAAAGAAATTTTCATCATATTATGTGAATTAGAAATGTTCTTCCTGCCAACATTCATTGATATGATGGTTCATTTGATGATTCACTTGGTGAGAGAGATTCGACTTTGTGGTCCTGTACACTATAGGTGGATGTGTCCTGTTGAATGGTATATGAATACTTTGAAAGGGTATGTCAAAAATCGAAGTTGGACAGAGGGTTTTATAGTGGAGCGATATATTTTTGAAGAAGCCATTGAATATTGTACTGAATACCTATCTGATGTGGAAAGCATTGGTCTCCCGAAATCTCGTCACACTGGACGCATTGAGGGTAAGGGAATTTCTGGAAGAGAAGTTGTGATAATCAATATTACAGATTGGGAGCAGGCTCATCTTTATGTTTTGCATAACTGTTGGGAGGTTGCTCCATATATTAAAACTCACAAAGAAATTCTTAGGCAGTTGAATCCTCTGGGGGCTGAAAAATGGTTATCAGATACACATAATCACCAGTTTATAGGATGGTTTCAGGATAATATTTTTAAGCAGTTGGATGAAAATCCGAATTCAATTTCAAAACGTCTTCGATGGATAGCCGCTGGACCAAGTGTGTATGTATTATCGTATAGTGGTTATGTAATTAATGGTTATAAATTCTATACAGATGAACATAATGAAGATATTACCATGCAAAATAGTGGAGTTACACTAGTGGATGAAGCGATGCATGTTTCTGGTAGCAAGGACATAAATCAAATATATGAAAATATGTCATACTTTGGAATTATCAAAATAATATGGGAGTTGGATTATAAGACATTCCAATTGCCGATTTTTCAATAAAAATTGGTTTATAACAATAGTGGTGTAAAAATAGATGAATGAGAATTTTTTAAAGTTGATTTTAGTAAAGAAGGGTACAAAGACGAACAGTTTGTAATGGCATCACAAGCGGTACAAGTTTTTTATGTTTCAGATCCAGCAAACCGAAAGTGGTTGATTGTTCTGTTATCGTCCAAAACTACTGAAGGTTCCGATGAAAATTCAGTTGAGGACGATCCTTTTAGTGGTACGTTGCAATCATTTCGGAGCGGTCCCAGTGTAGATGATTTTTTGTTTGTTAGAGGAGACCACAATGAAGGGATTTGGATAGTCTATAGACGTGTCCAATCCCTTCAACCTTTGAAAAAAACAAAGATAGTTCTGTAGACATGTTATATTTTGTTTGTAATATAGATCTTGTTATCTCATGTTATTATCTTATCATTACTGAATTTATGTAATCTAAATTAATTATTCAACCACTTTTGAAGATAATGACTTCTTCACTTTCTGATGCTCCTCTCCTTGAGGCTGAACAAGTCTCTCAAGTAGCTGCTGCTGCGGCTGCTGCTGCTCCTACAGCTCATGTTGCTGCTGCTGTTGCTTCTGCTGCCCCTGTAGCTCAAGCTGTTGCTATTGTTGCTCCTGTAGCAGCTCTGGTTGCTCATGATGCTCCTCCTACTACAGCTCCTATTGCTATTGCTCCTCCTGCTGCTCCTCCTGCTGCGAATCCTACTGCTCTTATTGTTGAGGTCTAACAACCGTCAACACATGTTGTTGATACCATTCTCGATGAACATATAGTTGATGTTTATATTGATGAAATGGCCAGGAATGAAGGACCAACATTGAAAAAATCACAGGTGCGTCGTAGTTTGACGGTGTTAGCCAAAATTCATAAGGTGAAAAGCAAAGGCATCAAATTTGAAGTCGGATGGAATGCACAAGGCCAACATGTGAATCCCAACAAGGCTATGTTTAGCATCTACATTGGAGTTTTCACTCGACAACACGTACCGATTGACATAGATTCATGGCACCATGTTTTGTCCGGGATGAAGGCTGTGATCTGGGAAGAAATTACGGTAACATTTTGAATTTATTTCTTTAATTTACTAGCCAATAAACTAATGAAACCATGTCTTACTCTTCTCAATCTCTTGCAGAGTATATTTATAGTAGATGATTCACACAAGGATTATGTGCAAAGAATTTTAGGAAAGATTCATCGAGGATTTCCCACAATTTTAACAAGATTTCACCTCAAATATTCTAAAGATAAAATAAACTCTCACCCACCCATTGTCTACGCTCACCAGATATCCCAAGAAGCATGGGATGCATTTATTGGCCATCGTGGGGATGAAAAGTTCCAGGTACATTGTGAGTGATAATACGTTATTTGAGGATACCTGTATTCATCACATTGATTTTCAATATTTCATTTATGAAACAAAAACTCTGTACTGAAAATAAGGAACGTACTTCAAAACCAACATACCCCTATCGTAAAGTAAGTATGGGGTACCCTTCATTTGAAAAGAAAATGGTACGTATTTTAAATTTACAATAATATTGTTAGGTTCCAACAAACAACATCATAATTATTTTTCTATGTTTATATGTAGATTGATGAGTCTAAAACCAAATTCACTTCTATCGCACATCATGTGCTATGGAAGGAGGCACGTGTGAACAAAGGTGGGAAGTTAGTAGATGAGAACACACAGAAAGTGTGGGAAATATGTGTAAGTATGACACGATGATAAAATAATTTGTTTAAAATTGCCATTACATAAAAATAATTAGTTATTTTCCTATATCCGATAGTCATAGGAATCAGCTACTCCTGTAGCTGATACAGACCTATTATCGATGGCTTTGAAGCAGCCAGAAAAATACGGTCGTGTTAGAGGTGCAGGGTTTGGGGTGACACCCCGAGTATATTTTGAGAAGGAGAAAAAAATGGATGATAGAGATGATATATTGGAACAAATGAGCGAAAAAATAGCAACCCTTTAAGAACAATCGCAATGGCAGGGAGAGATTTGAGCAAATTTTATGGGTGGGAAGTAAAGGGAAGCCACAACTGAACAACAACCACCGCATGAACATCCCGCCCTATTCCCCACCAGCTTTGAGGCGAGCCATTCAACTCAAAGAACTATCTTAGCCGTGGTAATCAATATTCAAATAATTGTTCCCATTAAATATGAATCAGACAAACACTGATAATTTTTCTGTACTCATCTTCTACATGGTGATAATGATTGTGATTTATATCTGTCAACACCCACCTATCACCTTGTAGCGAGGGCTACAATGTTCAATATCCCAGATGCCACACTGCATAATAGACCACTTCTGAAAGATCATCTGAAAGTGATGAATAATCTAGCTCATGATACAAAGGCAGAGCTACCTATTCCACTTGATGACGATGATATTCATATGGTCGAAAAGACTATTAGGGCATTCATTGCATGGTCGTCACAAATTGTAAGAGTACATGTGGACACAGAGGTATTTATTTCCTTTTCTTTTCAAGCTAAACCCTTAACAATTAATGAAAAAATGGTCTGAACCAATGATTTTTGTTATAGACGGAGAAAGGGAAGGGGCTGACAAACGTCGACTCAAAACCATCTAAAGGATCGACCAACCGATCCCAAGGAGCTACTGAAAGCACAAGAACACCACATGTTCTTTTTCCACATTTACTAGCATTGAAGACTCATGTGGATACGAAGCTAAAATATGGTAATAGTAATATAGTGGTTTTTGAAGAGAATATATATGGAGAGGAAAGTCAAGATTTCGTTTCTGGTGAAAATGTAAATGAAATCCTTGAAAACGGTTGGCTAGGCGTAATAGTTGTAAATATATATATGAGGTTTGTTTTCATAAATTGATTTTCCAAAAGCTGATATAGTGTGGAAATTATGACTAAATGAATTTTATATTGTTGACAGACGCATTTATGAAAAACTATTGAAGGAGTTTTCCCATGAGACAAGATTTGGACTGGTTAGTCCTCATATCAAATCAACACACCAAACAAAAATAGAGCCATAAAAAAGGAATGAAATAGTGAACGGCTTGCTGAAAACAATTGAACGCAAGATTACAGATGACAGAATTTTCCTAATACCAACCATGCAAGGGTAATACTCTACGATTAAAGCATATCAATTATATTCTCACTTATTTTATTACTTATTCCTTTATTTGTCTTTAGGAAACATTGGTTGCTAATTTCGGTCAACTTGGATACTCTGAAGATTTATTTTCTGGATTCAAAGCAAGGATATCCATCAAACCGACCACACATGATGGAGTTTGTGAATCTGTAAGACACTACATCTTACATTTTAAGTCTAAACATCAAGTAATATAATTTATATTATCTTTTACTGATAGGGCGGTGTAACATTATCGTCTAAAAAAGGAATGTGGATAGGGGCTAAGCATAAGAAGGCGAGAAAGTACTACGTTTGGGCAAATATCAGGGTATATATAATAAAATTTCACTATCTAAACACATCTCAACACAAGTTACTTATTCTCCTAATGATCAATTTTTTTCACTGTCCAAAACAAACAAATGATAATGATTTCGGTTATTATGTTTCTAAATTTATGAAAGAGATCGTTTTTCATCAGCAAGCATCCCTAAAGAGGTATTTTTAAAAACAACTACTAGTTCGTTTAAGTTATTTATTAATTATTATTTTTTTATTTTGCAGTACTACTGTGACTGCTGAAAAGCCTCATACTCACAAGACGATATAGATGTGTTCAGAAACGTGTGGGACGCATAATTGATGGAAGATTGTTCACAAATACAATGAAGATTTGACTTGGGGACATGTTCAATTTTTGGTCATTTTTGATAGGGGTTAAGGGGATCAAAAGATGAAACATTGTTTTATGTAAATGTTCGTAGGAAAATTGTAATTGTTATTAAAAAACAGCCTTTCTCCAATGATTAATTTTCCCATTTTAACCGATAATATGTTCCATCAACATGAAAGAATGGGGAACCACTCAAAGGGTCTCTATTTTGTTTAAAATGGACAATATTTTAAGTGAAAATGACAACTGACCTACGTAAATATGACCAAACGCATTCGGAATGCATTGATCTTTTATAAGAACGATCCAATGGTCCTTGGTGACATTTACGAGTCAACCCTACCTCAATCTGAGGGACGGTGTGGCCTCTATCACTCAAAGGGTCCCTATTTTGTTTAAAATAGACAATATTTTAATTGAAAACAACAACTGACCTATGGAAATCCAACCAAACGCGTTCGGATTGCATTAATCTTTTAAATGGGGGGTCATGGCATGTGATCTATCAGGGGCCTCATATATATCAAGTCATGGTTAGCCTGGTATACTAGGGTGATCATGTGTTTGGGTCTATAATACTTATGGGATTATATTTGGATGAAAATACTCCCATTTGGGAGTGTGGATATGCTTATGGGTATTATTCCTTAAATGGGAATACTCTCATAGGGGAGGGATGATATGTATATAGGTATTATTCCCCAAATGAGAATACAACCATATGAGTGGGATGAGATTCTTATCAGGAATATTCACTAAATGAAAATAATCCCATAGGGGGGGCTGAGATGATTATATAGACTATGCCTCATATGGGAATACACCCATATTTGAGGGTTTATATGTTTCTAGGGATTATTAATTGGATGATAATACTACCATATGGTAATGAATATATGCTTCTTAGTATTATTACCTAAATAAGGGTACTCCCATAGTATAGTGATGAGATCCTTCTAGGTCTTATGCCTCGGAATTGGAAGAACACAGATGGGTGGTCTGAGATACTATTGAGGGTATTCCCTGGATGAGAAAACTCCCATATGTGGATTTCCATGATGGAGTATAAATAAAACTCACATATTAGAGGTCAATGATAATTATGTATATAGTGAGGAGCCCATGGTATATTATAGGTTTTGTGTGGATCCTACGATGTACTCAGAAAAAACCCTAACATTAGATGAAGTAGGTATGGTTGATCAAGCTTTATTACTTTAGAATCAATGTGTCTTGATGTAGATGGGGTAGGACTTGGTCAAACTATATTTTTATAATGTCGACATGATCCTTGTGAAATGTTTGGTAGATGTTCAGCACTTGGAAAATTAATTTGGGTTTAATCATGGTCATGGATTTGAGGATCAATGATGATTTTTTATTAGTTTTATTCCAGTTCTTTCTCAACTAGGTTGTTCATATTGCCTGATCATGCACTTAAAATAGCTTATTGCAGGTTTAATATTGGGGGTTTATTAATGAGATTCATCCCCCACAAGTATGTGCACCTCAGTGTGTGTACAATCCTTATAACTTCTTTGAAGTTGAGAACATTATGCATAGTGGATAGAGAAAAGTCCAATGATTTGTGTATTGATAAAACACACCCATGTGGAGCCTTAGGATTGAGCTAGAAAGCCCCCCGGACACCCCTACCCCCCCCCCCCTTGGACAGCCACCCCAAACCCTTGAACAGCCACCCCAAACCCTTGAATAGCCCCCAAACCCCCTGATTTCTGAATTTATTTCTTTAATTACTTGATTAACTTATAAATTATGTGTTAATGGTGTACGGGTATAATTGTTGTATGGGTATACTTGGAATAATTTTCTTATTATTTATGAGTTAATTTTGTATGGGTATACATGCATTAATTGGCTTATTGAGATGCTGTTTTTTTTTTCAGGTGTTCGGGTGTGCTGCTGCCGATTTATCAGTGCGGCATATAGGGAATTTATTAGCGCTCTTTTAGCGCTGATAAATCATGCTTTTATCAGCGCTAATAAACTGCACCTTTATCAGCACTAAAGAATCGCTGATAAAAGATAAGTTTATCAGCGCTCTTTTAGTGCTGATAAATCGTGCTTTTATCAGCGGTAAAGGAGCGCTGAAAAAATGATCATTTATCAGAGCTAAATAATTTCTTGTTTAGCGCTGATAAAGGGGTACCCCTTTATCAGTGCCGAGATTTACAGTTCTTTTTAGCACTGTTAAAGCCCATTTTTAGCGCTGTTAATGCCCGTTTTTGGAGTAGTGAACAGCAGATAAAAGGTGGCGTCATTTTTATAAAAGATAGGAAACTTGCTCTCCATATGTTTTTCAATATCAGAACATCAAAATATGGAAAATGGAAAAGGGGTACCCACGTTTTAGGGTTGGATGCGTAAGTGGCTTGTGCGGCAGAGACTTGTGCACCGAGACTTGCACGCAGAGAGAAGACTTGCGTGCCGTCGTGCAAGGTGTACAAATTCCTATAAATAAAGTTAAAACCCTCCAAATTTGGTGTGAGTTCAACAAATAGAAAAAACGAGGGCTCTCGTCGTGTAGGTGTGGTGGTCGCGCAAGTGGTGGTGTGGTCACACAGGTAAAAGTTACACGCCAGTTGATTGTGGCGCGTCCAGAGTTGTTTGGGCATAAAAGGAAGGGAGTCTCCCAAGTATAGAGTTAAATAAGGTCGCGTCGCCCAAGTGTTTTGGTGAAACTTGTGCACCAGGTTCTAAAGAAGCGTGACAGTTTATGGTTGCACACCAAAATTGGTTTGGGTGTAAATGTGTGTGAGTCGTGCAAGTTTGGACTTGCAGAAGCTAGTTTCACGCAAGTGGTTGAGGTAAACTTGAGGTCCAGTTTTAACTTTTGTGCCGAGACATGGGGCCGTATTGGAGAAGGGTGCAAGGTATGGTTGAAGCATGGTAGATATTCAGGGCTGCGTGAAATCTGGAAGATTTCTCGATACCTTTGGTGAAATGTGTGATTAATCTACGGTTGAAAGTTGGACTTCAATAGATCATCTACATACATCAGAGGATGTATTCATTAGTGATAATGAAGAGACCTACAGGTCTATAAACTGTGACTGGTTCCTTTTCAGAGTAGTGAGAAAAGGAAGAGAAAGAAGGGGATCCTCTCCACCAGCAGTGAGCCAGAGAGAGAAAGAAACATGGAGTGACCCTTGGGAATGCAGTGAGCTGACCCTAAACATTGTAAAGGTAGTGATACTTGGATTAGAAGTGATATATCCTAAACTTTGTAAACAGCAGTGTTCTTTTAGTGGATTTGGTATATCGGCACATTTCCGGTGAATGCTCCTTTGACGTAGCCCAGTGAGGGTGAACCATGTAAAAATCACTATGTCCTGTGCATGCTTTAGTTTTTGCTTATACTGTGCTTCAAGATAGAGAGAGAATAGATTCTTTCTTAACAGCGAGACAAGATCATTAGGGGATGTTGTTTTAATCTGTCATACCCTGATTCATCCCCACTCTCAGGGTATCTAACCTAGTTGACCTAACACTTACCACACATGTTAGGAGTCAAATCTGACAATATAATTTTCCATTATAGTAAAAATAAGATGTATATAAGATGATGATGATCTCCAAATAAACTATGTTTATCTTAGCATAACAAGATAAGAATCCACTTATATAAGCATCTAGAAATGAAATATATAATTTTCAAATGTGTAGAAATATATTAAACTAAATATATATTCTTAGAATTAAATAAAATCACTTTTTCCTTTCTTTTTATCAATGATGATCTTCTGATAAGAATAAGAGATTTACATTCAAAAAAACATCATCTTTATCAACACCTCAAAAAATATCACTGTTAATGTTTCTATATTCGAATTATAGAAACCCCATAGTATTCGATAGCAAAATCATCTCATTTAAAACAAGTCAACTGAATCTTGATTTATCACTAAATTAAACACATTTTAATACCAACTCAAATATTCATTTAAATCCCTTTAAATCAAATAATTTATTATTAATCTCTAATATAAAAATCAAAAAAGTCATAAAATTCCTAAAATCACACTTCTTAAAAAACATATGATAATTTCATGTGTTTGACCTCATGGAACTCTTCTATGAGGAAACTCCATTATCAAAAATTCAGATTCGGACACTCCAACCCCCCCCCCCAGTATGTAAGGATACAAAATCTTATATGATTCTAAAATACCTATTTGAATAACGTATATGGATATGTTGATTACTTCAACTACGTCAAAGAAAATGGATATGTGACTCAATTCAACAATGTAAATAATTTATATATGTGAAAGGATATATATTTTTAAATATAATTAATAAGATACATGGTTCAAACTATATAGATAAAATGACTATATTAGTTTTCTAGTTATTCCAATTAAATATCTTATGTCTTCAGATTTACTATGTGAATCGAATAAGTGATGCTATCAAAAATACCTACATTGAATATTTGGATACGTGAATGATTTTACTACATGAAAAAACTATGCATTAAAAACACTTATGTGAATCTGGGAAATTCTATATTTCACTCAAAATCACTCAACCCCCTTTATCCAACATGAAAATAATCTCAAAAAATACTTTCTAGCTTCATGAAAATCTATCCCATGATATATATCCAAAAAAACTGGATCAATAATCATCCAAATTAATGAGCTAATCGAATTATGGTTTTTAACAAATACAAAATACAAATTCATTAACACCCATGTGATCTTCAAAAAACTCAAACAAATCCAAAAATCTATGGAGTTATTGAATCTCCCATTTATATTTTTTGAAAATAATTTGAAACCTCATGATCAACCATGCATCGACACATGAATAATAAAATCTTATCCAATATAAAATACTTATATCTTGAAACAAAACAATAGTATAATGTAGTGTTTTTTAGACAATATTATCCCTTGGATATATGAATATTTGTGATGAGTTATTCAAATGAATCTACTTCTCAAACTAACCCTACGACTTACAACCCCTAATATGAACTTATCTCCCCCTTTGGAAACATATTCCAAAGGACTATGGGGGAGATCATAGATATATAAAATCAAGTTTCTTGGAATGGATGAATATGAAATTCTATACTTAACTCCAAAAATGTCTCACATGACTTAGATTTTGTAAGGATACCTATAATCTTTCCCTTTATGATGATAAATAAATATTTGATTTCACTTATATCAAACTTCTATTTGATAAAAAGACATTGAATTTAAATATGTTTAGATTTAGAGTGTTGAAGTAGATTTTTTGAAAGGCCAATAGACCATTGATTGCCACATATAATATTCAATGTCCTATAAATAACAAACCAAAAATCTACACGTAGAGTTTTCATCCATATAGCCTATGTAACTACATAAGTAGCTGCCACATACTCTAATTTAGTGATACTCAATGCCACTAATCTCTTCTATTTACTATAACATCTAAAAAGTCCATTAAAAATAAAAAAATAAACCAGATGTGGATCTACGATCTATATAGTCACATGACCGATTTATATTATATTAAACAAGAATGTCTATAGCTCAATTACATCTATAGAGAAATATATAATTCACTGATCATTTTACATAACTCAAAATTCATTTAATTTCTAGAATGTGTGACTCCTTTTTGTCACATTGTTTCATTACATATAGGTTCAATGTATAGGAAATGTCAAGTCTGGACATTGTGATATAAAAATAACTACCAAACGTAATTTTAGATTTCTTTTGATAACCCTGCTTCATTGTTCATATTTTCACTACGTTTTTCCAATGGATATATATGTATCGAACCATATTTATAATCTCCTATTAAACACATTATCAATATTTCATTCGTATAATTTTATAATGAAATAAATATATAATCTGAATTATTTACAATTTATAACACCAGAAAATAGTATAGTTTACTAGGATAGACATATAAAAATTCTTTTTATATATTTATTACAAATTTCCCACATAAGAAACATTTATTACTAATAATAATTATTCCATAAACATATAAAATCACTATCAGTGTGTCTGAGAAGTCATTCTTCAATTATAATTTACTATCAATAGTTCCATTGGAAACCCAATTGTTTTCAAATATTCATCATGTTTAGAATAATAGGACCTAGGAACCTATTTTAAGGAATATAATATTTTATTCAATATACAAGAAATTCTACCTTTATTTTCAATAATGATACCCTATGTTTTTTCAATAATAGCTTATTCATTAGGGCCACTATTCAGAATCACATGCTTTATATTCATTTAAAAACCCCTATAATCCTTATAAGATTCCATAAACCAAAACATTATTTTTTTTATAAATTATAAAATATCGATAAAAAGTATCATCAAACCAATTTCTTTTCATTTTAGAATATCCTTTATAGAAATTATAGCATTATTTTTTATTGCATCATCTTTCTCATTCATTTTTTCCTAAAACCCATTTTGAACCCATCACATTTTGAGTTTTCATTCTTGGAACAAGTTTTATTTTAAATTTATTATCAATTTCATTTTAATATTCATTCACAACATTTACCCATTTATCATGTTCGATTAAATTTACCTTCATTCTAGGATAAACCTATTCTCCAAAATCTATTTGGTTCTCTACTCTTGACCTCCTCCTGGTCTGAATATGTGCATTATGATCCCTAAAGATATTCTATGTCTACACATGTTTCTTTTACCTCAGTAACTGATTTTGTTTACCAAAATAACATTCATTATCATCAATGTAACATTATTAATTAGTATAAATATTCACATGTATGATTTCAAAAAAAAACTTTTTTTCATCATTCTTCTCACTACTTTCTATAAGAGGATGAAAATCATCTTGAATCGACTGAATTATTTTCCCATATTTTCTTTAATTTTTAAATTAAAACATTAATTTTTTTTATGAAATCTTATTTTACATAATCTATATCCATTATCATTATATAAATATCCCATTAATACTCGACCATTATCCTTTTCTTAAAACATTCCCATATTTCGTCCAATGATTTTAATATAATAATGACTTTCAATTACCTTGAAATATTTCAGTGTACAAATATTTTGATGTCACATATCATAGGGTGTAGCATGTGTCTCATTTATAAATAGATATATATTTTGAATATGCACCATAATACCCACTACTTATCTCTAGAAGAATTTTGAAACATTAATATCAACCAATATTATTATTCTCATTTCAATAATGCTTCTATTTTTCCTCTCTCTAACACCATTTAATTTAGCTGTATAAAGTGTTATATATTCATACTAGATTCCATGTTTTCCAATATAAATTTCAAATTAATAACTTCATTATTCTTTCCCATTATTGGATATCAAACCAAGCTATTTTCCAACCTACCTTATGTGTATTTTAAACATCCTAACCACCTAAAACTTGTTCTTGATGAAAATAACATTGATCATATGAGTGAAGTCATCTAAGAAAGTAATAAAATAAATATCACCATGGGTGTAATTTTGATTCATGGCCTGAAAAAGATCTTTATGGAATAATTATAATGTTATTTTGGAAGTAATATCTACCCTCTTATCAGGATTTTGAGTTATCAGGTGATGTGATGATGGTAGTGGGGTGTTCAAGGATTCATTTCATAGGCAGTACAGCGGTGAGGTGTTTGAGGGTTGTTGCCTCAGTCACAAAAAAGGTATATGGTACATATTTATATGATTACTTTTTTATGAATTTGAATTTTTAAAATCATTCAGGCACAGTTCTTGAATGCATTTGTGGTCGGTGATGTTTTATTTTCTAGATGGATTATTCTAGTGCAGTTTTGTTAGGGTTCACACTTCCCCATTAAAAGTTTCATTAAAAAATAAAAAAAATGTGGATTGTGGAAATTACAAATTCATGTTTGGAAATATTATTTAGGATTATTTTTCCAAGATGACCATGTATTCTATTCAATAACATGTTATCATCTTTCAGGCTAAGGTAACATGTATTAGAAGGATTTCCAATCAAGAATAAATTTTCATCAATTTTATTTATTTGAGAGATAATTATTATATTACTTGTTATCATAATGATTCATGTATTTCTATTAAATGTTACCTCATTCCCATTATCAAAAAATTTGTTAACACCAAATAAATTTTTTGTTATCCTTTCAACATGAACAACATCATCTAATTTGAAATTATCATTCTCAATTTGAGTTATTCCAATTCCATTGATTTTCAAGGAAGAGTCATTACAAAACATTACTACACCTCCTTCTTGATTCTTATGTTTTTTCATAATTCTATCATCATCATCCATGTGGGACGAATACCCATTATCAACTATATATTCCTTTGTATTCATTATTCTTTAAAAGAAAATTCTTCCAAGCATGACATTTCTTAATTATGTACATGAATTACCTTCCATTTATTTTTGAGATGGAAATATTTAGGTAATCCTTTCATGAATTTATCTACTCAATTATATTTTTTATTACACCTTCCACATATCTCTTCAATACAATCAAAACCATATTTTTTTATCATGTAGATAATTTATATTTATGTTTTCTTTCTTACAAAAGATGCTTCATTCCCACTAAAACTACTCCCCTAAATTATTTCAATCTATTGGATAAGGAAATGTTATTCCAAAATATATAATCTTTATCTCTAATAATACCAAACACTAGAAATAGCCCTAAAATATGAATTATATTGAAATAACATAGTTATATAAAAAAATTTATTTTTAGAGTTTGACCACTATTGAACTATTTAGGTCTGATTTCTTCTTTTATTTGAAACAGAGGTGTAATTATGATTTCTATTTGCATCAGGTACAATTGAAAATAATTTATCCCTATTTTTATTGGTCCATATTTGAGTATATTTAGAATTTTAACTTTCATTGTTTGTTCAAACAGTTTTGAAAAAATATTTTTCAAATGGGAATTTTACCTAAGTTTTCAATTCATCATTATAGGAGTCACCATTGAATTCAATAAGAATTTTGAAATACTTATTGATCTTTTCCATTTCATTCTTAGCTTCAGGTCACTTTGATTTTTTTCATTGGTAATTATTTATACATCAATGAAATATTTTATTTAAGATCATTTTTCATCTTCTCGTATTCAATAACTTCCAAAATAAGAGTTTTATATTCTTATGCAATAAATTTATTGTTTTTAATGTGCATATCACTTCATAAATTGGATTATTATTATCCTTTAATAAATTATCATTCACTTTCTTTAAATTTTTTTCCTCTCAATAAATTCCTTAATATCATATTTAAATATATATTTATCATCTTTTGGTTTAGAATCATATTTATCAATTCTCAGAGATTCAATTATTTTTCTAACATTATATATCAAATTTGTAAATATATCATGGGATTTATCATCAAAATCATTGGATGATATAAGATAATTACCCTCTTGTTTTTAGATAAAATATATTATTTTAGTTGTTTGACGCATCTTATTACTTTTACCTACCTTTGAATCCTATTTAGAATTTTTTCTAAACATATTTCCTTGAGTCCTCTCATCATTTTCAATTTCATATTCTACTCATTTTTTGGAAAATTAACTACATAGTTTCCTAGACAATGAAATTTATCACATCTATTAGAGAACATACCTTCATTCTTAAATTTCCATTCTCAAATATAAACACAATAAATCTTTAATATTCTTCTTCATTCATAGAATCGCTTAAGACTACAATATATTTATAATTATGAATTTTTATATTCCTCATGGATTAAAAATCCATTTCAACTTTAAAATTCTTCTTAAATGCTAGAATATTTCTCATTTCTTATGAAATGAGAATATTTTGTAACATATCAATAGAAATATCCTATATATATCTAAGAGATTAGATTTTGGTATTAAATATATCAAAAATATTTCTCATCAACTTATTTAAAATATTGGAATCATAATGTTTTTTACCAAATCCAAAACCATTTTCCACAATTACAATAACACATTTAATGAAAACGTCGACACATTTATCCACATCCATTTTTATGTCCTCAAATTTTCTTCTCCTGATTTGAAACTTTACCTATTTGACTTTCACATTACCTTTATAACTACTATAAATTTTTTCTACGATTTATTTTATAATTTATGGTCCTATAATTTCAGTGAGAACTTTCTATAATAATGACATGAAATATAATATTGTATTTTTTTCATCCACATCCATATTTATTTTATCATCAATCCTCAATTAACCGTGATTTAAAATGGGTGGAAATCACAATGCATGTAAATCACAAGCATCGAGTCCAAGAGATAAATGTTATAGAAACATTCAATTATTCCAACTATGTTAATGCCTCCAATTGAATTTTAGTACATCTCTACAATTGAATGAATTAATATTTTCCATAATCAAAATTTTATTGATTGGATCCAAAAAAGGGATTCGTACATATGATACCAATTTGATTTTCCTTGAAGGATCAATTTCCTATAATGAGAAGGGGGTTGAGTAAATGGAGGATGTTTTTTATATTTTATATTGAAAAAAAATATGATTTGTCGGAGTATAATCCATCAAAAACCAAAAAAAAAATATGAGCCTCAAACAATTTAGTAGCAAATAAAAGGTAAGGAAAAAATAATTTTTACAGGGTTTAGATCCAATGTGTAATACTACTCCTTCTCATGACTGGATATCATCTACACCCACATATTATCTTCACTATAAGCACAAGTGAGTTACAATTACATTCATTATTATGTAATTTCACCACACACATTAGGTTTCAATCCAATAATAGATATATTCACTATAATAGAAATAAGATGAAGGAAAGATGAAGAAAACCACCAAATAAACTAGGTTTCTATTAACAAAAATAGATAAATATGTTCTTCAATGAGCCTATAGAATAATAAAGATAGAATCGAGAATAGTGGATACTTAAAGTACACTACAAAAATAATATTATACTCATATAAAATATATTTCTCCTTTATTTTTCTCAGAACCAATCTTACAATAAAAAAAGTTATCTATTAAAAAAACATCATATAATTTGACACCACAAATAAATATCATTGTTAATGAGTCCATATTTAAATTATAGAAACCCCACAATCTTTAGAAGTGAGACCATTTTATTTATTCTTAGTCATCTAATTCCCGATTTATCTCTCATTCAAAATCATTTAATTAACTATTCAATCCATCATTTGATTCCCCTAATGACTTATGATTAATTGTTAAATTCTTATATAAAAAACTAATAAAATTAGAAAATTCCTAAATATCTAGCTTCTTCAAAAATATCCAAGATTTTCATTATTATGGACTCATTAAACTCTAAAATGTGGAACCTTTATTCTATGAAATTTAAATTATTAACCTATTTCTAATTACAAAAGGATACAAGCTTGTATGTGGTCTTAAATCCCTACATGAATCAAATTAGTGGATGCTTGAATTACTTCAACTTCAAAAACATAAACGGATACAAAATTAAATTTGGCTATATAAATAATTCAAATATGTAAAATCCCATATAACCTATATAGAAGGGTTCTTCATTGTGATTTTAGCTATGTCATTAAAATATATTTTTGAGTCCTTTTTGATATGTCACTTCAATCACTTATGTCATTGGATCAACTTCGTGAATCAACTAGGTGATAATTCAAAAAAAATTATTATGTAGAATATTTATCCTCGTTACTCAATTATTAGACTGATATTTCTATGTGAAACTAATACATATTGAAATTGAATAGTCAAATTTTGAAAAATCCAGATTTCACACAATATCATTAGAAACCTCGTCAACCGAGTTCTATCTAGTCGTAAATACAATTACAAGTATTATGAAACTCTCTAACAATATATATATATATAAACCATATTAATAATATTAACAATTAACGAGTTCCTAAAAAGATGTTTTTAAACAAATAAAAGAACCCAAAATCCCCAATGATCATGGGATCTTCATCCAACCTCAAACAAAATAATGAATCCAGGGAGTTCTTCAAAACATTATCATATCATTAAATCATAACTCATTGAAAAGATATAGGTTTCATAAACATTTTATTATCATAATCATATAACATATAAGGAAATAATAAATAAGGAAACATTAGATCATATCCCTTGTAAATGATAATAAACATCAAATTATATTTTTATATATAAGAATACATTTATGATATTACTAGAACATTTCATGAGAAAATAACCCTTTTATTTTAAATAACTTATTTAGAATATATAAATTTCCAAAATATTAAGGAAAATATTTTATTATAAAATAAAAATAATAATCTTATAAATAAATATTTAAATAAAATATTATTCATGATGGTGGGGAAAGCCTTTCATGTAGTGTAAGTTAAAACCAAAATTTCTTTCAAATATTTAGTAAAAATTACAAAATACCGTGTTTGGAAAATGATAATAGGTTTGCTTTTAAACATTTGTAATGAATTTAAAATATAGTACAAATGAATTTAAATAATATTTTAATAATTATAAATGTATTCTTCAGTTCATTTCAATGAAAATGTGGACATGTGAGAAAATATTTCTGATATAAGGGAAAAACAAGGTTGATTTTCCTTAAATACATTTTCACGGCTTATTGGGTACATAAAGAGGGGAAAATGAAATGAAAATATGACATATATAAAAATAAATATAGTATAATAAAATAAATTTTTTTTGGGAGAGATGGATCATAAAATTACATCATTAGAACATTTAAGCATAAATAATCCCAAAAACAAGGAGATTGTAACATAAAACCATTACCATTAAGGTATCTTTTGAATCATAACCCCCGTGAAAGAAATAGCCTAAAATGAAGCATTTAATGCAATTATTATAGGTATATTAATGATAAAACATATAAATTGGGTAGTATATATACCTTATATTGAAATATTCTTTTATAATTTCAAACATGTCTCAATGAAACAATATTGAGACAAAGAACCCTTTCTACTTTATTAATTTTTGGAAAAAAAAGTATTTATATGTTTTAAATTCAGATGGTTCTATAAATAAATTTAATTAAATCATTAATTATTCCAAAAATAAATTTTTGTGTAGTATTTAGATCATATAATTACTAAATTAGTGCATATCATTAGAACATGTCTCAGTGAAGAGAAATCTAGAGGAAACCACTACGAAAAGTCCATATTTGATCATAAAATATATAAATATAAATTTATTATAATCATTTAAATAAATAATATTCAAATATATAATATCATATATTATCCTATTATATCATTTCAGCACTAGATTATTAATAAGTTTCTGTTAAAGTTGTTATTTCAGTTGGTACTTACTTCATTTTTAATGAATGTTTTAGTTTACAAGTTATGGTCATTGCACATTGATTATTTTTACTCCATATTCATAATGTTAATAAGGAAATTAACATCCTATATAATAATTATATACATATTTATAACCATTAATATTAAGTGGTTGTGAAAAAATAATCACATCACTTCATGGAGACAGTAATTCGTGCTTCCACACGAGTGATGTTTCAATTTTTCGATGGACTGAAAAAAAATAAAGTGAAATTATAATTAAAATTTATAGAATAATTATTATATCATAAATGTTATAAATTTTCATTAAATATATCTATTTACCATTTATATAAATAAGAAATCATAAACAAATCTCATCGCTTGGTGGAGGTGGTACTATACATGTACGCACGAGTGACATTATCATTTACTAGTGGTTTTGAAGGTAAGAATGTAGATACGATATTATAATTAAAAGTAATAAATATTTTAAAATTATAATATGTAAAACTCAAATCCATAATTATACCCACCCATGAAATATGGTTATAAAAAATGAATCGTTTCGCTATATGGAGGAGGTAGTCCACACGTACTCACGAGCAATACTTTTATATATCATTTGATGGAGATGGGAGGAAAATGGTTTTTAAATATTCATAATAACATATAAGTATATTTATGATTCTAGATTCATAATTTTTTTATAGTTAACATAAATTTAGAGAATGTGTAATAGGAAATATAATTGAATGGGCTTGGTTAATATTTATACCTATTCATTGAGAATCCTCCTTTGGAATACACCTTAATACTTAAAGGATTGATCTTTAGAGAAGAAAATAATCACAAGGATGAAGTTAAAGAATTTATAAAGTATTTTTAGTTGTTTTTTTTCTGATTTATAAGGATCAAATGGTGTGATTCAGAGGTGTAGAGAGGATCCCTTTTATAAGTTAGGGGAGGGACATGCATGGAATTTCTTAAAAGATCTCAATTATACAAAGACACTTTCATTGGAAAGTGGATTTAAATTAATAGGTATTTAAAGTTATGAAAATATAAAGTTTAAATATAGTCAAAAATAAGAATTATACACTTTTTATGGAGTTTGGACCCTTATCTATTATCTTTTCCCCCTAGTAAACATGTTTCATCCTTAACCGTGGCAACAAGATTTTATGGTTTTTACCGTTCAATATGACCAAAAAAATAATTTAAACATATTAGACTATATAAATTATAATTATTCCAAATATGGAGTCCATTTTACCATATTCAGTTTATGTAATTAGTATAATATTAAATTAAATAATCGTAAAACCCGTAATGAAAATTTGTTTTATGAAAATGTATCTTTAAGCATAAAAAAAATTTATATACATTCATTTAATTATAAAAACCAAAACATTAATTTTAGAATATATTATTTAATATTTATTATATATATATATATATCATTACAAACATTATTAAATAGATATTATTTTAATTTATTAAGATAAAAATACATTGCATGTATAAAAAGGGTTTTTAAAATGTGTTTTCATGCCCAAAAGATAACTTATGAAACAATCAGGTTTAATGATGATTACTATGAAATGAATTTTATTAATTATAATTAAAGTATAATTATGTGTTTTTATGATCAAATTCAAAACAAAATGGGACTTTTAGATGAAAATAATGGACATCTTAAAAAAATTTGTATTATTTACTTTTCACAGAAAAATGAATGATTTAAGAAAAATCTAAAAATATCCCCCTAAGATAATTTTGGCATTATAATTTCAAAAATTATATTCATTTACTAAATTAATTTTTTAAAATTTATAAATTAATTATACTTTATTCGAGTTTAGAATATAACAAAAATCATTTTTTAAGAGAAAACATTTTTGAAGAATAAAATGATTTTATTGAAAATTTAGAATTTATTTATTTTGAATTAATAAATACTTTTTAATAATTTAAAATATTTATACATATTTTTAGTAATTTAATTATTACTTTTCATACATAATAATTTTATGGAAGTCATATAATGGTGTAATATATCACGGTTTACATAGTCTCAGGGTTGGATGTAATGAAAGATACAAAACACATATATTTTATTCAAAAACAAATTCTAAAATAATGGGGTGTAACGTTATCTCCCCCACCCATATAAATTACACCCTCATTATTTTTTTCTCGATAATAAAAGGTTTAATATTTGAAAATACCTTTTTTAAAAACCACATCATTAATAAGAACACATTTGAAAAAATGAAGTGGAAAAAATAATGTTTACCTTAAACAAAACATAATAAGGTTCTTATATAAAAATATAATTAAAAAAGAATTAAAATATGGAAATATCAGAAAAAAATATTTTTTAAATAATAACACATAGTGATAGATAACATGGTAAATATAAATTTAATGTCTATGAAACCATAAATTAGTGAGGGGTGAAAATGAACATAAAATCCTCTTAAATAACTGTAAAAAGGAAAAGAATTTTTATTTTTAAGATCCTTTTTCCAATTGCAGAAGATTTATTTTACCATGGAATATAATAAAATATACTTAATTTAGTTCTTTTCATTTCAAAATCATAATTTCATCTTTGGGTTGTGCTTCAGTAAATTTCAACTTATATCACATCTCTTACTCAAAGAAATGAATATTCAAAATGGATAGTTTTTATTCCTAAAGTACTAAAATTAAATTTCAGGGGATCATAATATCCCTAAAATATTAAAATTTCATTCCTTGTGTCTCTAGATATTTATCAAAACCAAGTTAGTTTTCACAAGTTATCTAACATCGATAAATATTCATTTGATGAAATAATACATTAATTTATAAATCATGGACAATAACACCAAATTTTTATCATAAACCTTTCCATAAAAAGTTAACCATAAAACTCTTCCAAAATATGTCTGAAAAAATTCAAAATCAAAAAAATTAGAAAATGACACTAAATTTCTAAAACCAACATAACATTACTTCCCAAATAACATAAAGTTTCTGTTAATGTCACATACCAAACATTTGAATACCATGATAATATATTGTTTTAAAACATTATAATCATTTTATAAAACATCATGAATCACTGTCAATGTCAATTAAAACATATATTCATTCAAAAAAAATTAACCCTATCCTTATTCATTAAATAAAATCAAAGACAATCAAATATAATACATAAATCTAAAAATGAAATAAACTTCATCAAAGATAACAGAAATCGATTTTTCAATAAATTTCTCATAAATTTCATGGTAAAATACACAATCAAATTTACTTTATCAATATCAATCATATATTTATGAAAACTAAACATTTTTATTTCAAACTTAAGGACATATTAAGGTTTATATAGTCATCGGTCATGTGTTTTCCAAACATATCACCTAACTATAAAAAAATTCTATGGTATCTATATCATTCAAAGTATGATTCTAAACCCTGAAAAACCTACTGTGAAATAGTAATAAAATGTTCCCTGATTATTATAACCAAAATATCATTAATAAAATTCTTTTACAACATAATTATTTTTTTTCATAGTGATTATCTCAATAGGGGGTGAATTATATACCCAATAAAAATTTCTGTTAAATTAGGTTTAAATAAAACCACCCAATTATTTTAAATATGGCCTAGTTAACCAAAATAGTAGATCAATATAAATATTGTCCATTTAAAAGAATTATCATATATTTATTAGATCTCGGTCAAAACAATATATAATATTACTTTAACCATTGAAATCAATTTACCCAAACAAAAAATTATATAAATAGTCATCAGTGTTAACTATAAAAGTAATTTTCTTATTTCTAGTTTAAAAAAAGTTTCATTTTTAAATAATATAAAAAAAACACGGGAAAATAAATATAAGAGGATCAGAATTAAGTTGAGACTTAGTCTTCCCCAATTTGAAATCACCTACTACTAATAATTTTATATAAAAATATACTTTGATACTCAACCTTGATCAAGTATACAATAGTATGACAACTTTACAGGACACACATGGATCTCTTCCACTAAAACTAATGGAACACAAATAAAATTGGCCACAACTAAATCTCCACAATAACATATGAGAAACTAGGTGTAAAATATGTATGAGAATATATCCATGTATATTCTAGTTTAATGTAAGAGACAATGTGTGTGTAAAAATAGAGTATACACATAGTGGTCATAATATAAATAAAAAAGAATAAACAAATCAAATAGAAAGTTGAAATAATTGTGTTTCTCTTTCTGATAAGAAATGTAGCCTATGGCATTAAAATGTTGTCAGAAATGAGTCTCGAGTTAGGTTTCTGAACATTTTAGTGGAACTGGGTGCCACAAACTCCTTATGTTATAACTGTATGAATCATTCTAAATGTTCAATGTTCTTATCTTCAAAAATAGAAGATCACTAGTATAAATTATTTTTGTAAGGAACACTTCACAGAATCCAAAATCACTCCATATGTTTATCTAAATTTTTTATCTTTTTTTCAACTCACTCAGAATGAGGGAGTCTACGTCACTTTTTACAGAAACATGCAATAACATTCATCTGAATTTCCTACTCCTCATACTTAGGGAAGAAACATTTTTTATAAATCTCTCAAATAGATTTAAAAAACATTAAAATATTCAATAACATTAAAATCGATAATATAGATGTTAGATATATTTAAATGAAAAAAAATTAAAATGGTAGTGGTGAGTCTTTATAATGGCGAGTCTCTATTGGTTTCTTCATCTAGAAATGAAACACACTCTAGTAGTGTATAAGTCTAGAAGTGAGATACACTGGCAGTGTCTGAGTCTAGTGGAGACTCAGGGTAGTAGTATTTGAGGCTAGAGGTGACTCAACACTTTACCAAATTTCCATTCTTGAGGATGGTCACCTCAATGGTGACTCGGTTCTGATGGTATGTCATCTTGATACTTCGCTGATTTTTTAGGCTAGTGGTGCATCATAGCAGACAGGAGGTAATCACCATACTTTTGTGATTTCTCAATTCAATGGTATCTCGTTGTCTATAGTGGGTCTTTATTGGTGTTTCGTTGTTTCCCACACTTAGTTAAAATTCCTTATAGCCAATGACTCGTCTCTGATAGTGACTTATCCTTTACTTATTTTATATTCTAGTGGTGACTCATCGGTTGTGGTGACTCATCATTGGATGTGAGACATCCTGATGGTGAGACATTAATGGCAGTGAGACATGATGGTAGTGACTCATATTTAACAGTGTGTCTTACCATATATAACTATATTTTCACCAATATTTTTTATAAATTAAAATTATAATCGAAAACATTTAGCTCATTAATATCATAATAAGTGTTATTATGTGATCATTAAAACATGGAGTCCAACAATCTCCCCTGTCTTAATGACAATAAATCCTGGAATGTTATATGCATTATATCAAAGATAAATCATTACATTCTATAAAGAATAGAATGAAAGGTATTGAAGATACACATAGTATCAATGGTTTAAACAACAATTAACATGAAAATGTATCAAGGGTATTAACTTGGTAATCAGTACCAGATAGGAAATAAAATAGTATAGTATCAAAGAAAATTAAACAGTAAGTAATGGAATGAAATTCCAAAATATTTATCCCCCTTTAGGAATTATAAAAAAATGCATAATAAAATAAACAATGCAGAGAGAAAAGAATAGAAAAAAACAAAATAAGAGTAATCATAGAATTTTAGTTTAAAAGTCATTGAAGATAAAAAAAATGTTTCAACAAAAATTAACAAAAAAACATTCCCATAAAAACATTCTAATTATCAATGTTTCTTAACTTCTATTGAAGGTATCAAAGGATATTTTCCCTTATCGTCAACTAAGGCATAAATTTAGCAATAGAGGATGGTTATTATATGAATAGCAATAGGAACATCTGTTAAAGAATGAGGCTCTCTGATGATGATTGGGAGAAGGTGTTCTACTAATTCTCTAGGAGACAAAGTAAATGGTTGGAATCTAGATGGAAATGGTGAATTGTAATATATGGTAACTCCTACTCTGAATAAATCTAGAGTAGTAGCTTGAGGATTGGAATGAGTTGTTACATGTATGGACTCATGAACCACAACAGCTTCCCCATGAAAATGCATAAACAGTTTAATAAAATTGATAAAATATATTATTATACTTCCACCTCATTATAATACGCTAAAAAAGAATTTCTTTTCTTTGATAAATCTCTGATGTACAGGAGTTAGAACCTTCAATTGGTTTCCTTGTTCTTTAGAAACTTGAGAAACTCGAGGAATCCTTATATTTTTTACCAAGATATTAAAATGATAATTCATCTCATGATTGGTGAAAATATTAGATAGATAGTACATGATAGATTTTGTTATAGTATATCTATAATAATTCGTGTCTTTTATGTATTATCGAATCATCTTGTGAGCCTAGTCATAGTCATGTTCAAACTTCCTCAAAGTTTCATCAGGTAGGGAATATGTCGTACATGAAGGACCACTTGAAATACCTCTATGTTATTACCTCACAATATATCTAAACATCATAACATCAATAATAAGAGTCGGATCGGTAGAGGTAGATGGTTTTGATGGCATACTCTCTATCCTTTCTAGTATATAATCCAAATAACCCACAAAGGTAGATTTCATACCTTCCATGGTAGATTAAACAAACTCAAGCTCACTAGATAGTCATTAATTTTCAATCTCTACCTCCTAAAAATGTGCATCATTTTTCGTTTAATATGTTGTATTACTAAATAAACCAATTATGAGGGATCTTGTTCACTTAATTTAGTAACCAAAAAGGTTGATTCATAAACTTCCCCTCATTCTCCGAAAAAATCTTTCAACAAAAATAAACTAAATCATCCATGGTGACCACATCAACTGGAGAATTTAGGGTAACATGAGTATGTAGAGGTCTAGGGGAAACAACTGGTGTAGTAATTCTACTAGAATCAAACTGCCTCAACACATTATAAGCATCAATATAATAAATCAATGATACCTTAGGATCTCTTTCTTTTTGAATAGAAGGTCAACCATTCTTTAGTGTACTTTTAGGAAATATATCTCACACATTGAACATATATTCAATGCAAATATCATAAGATTTATCATGATCCTCAACAACTGAAGAAACATAATATTTATAAACCACTATAATAGGTACAAAAATTGAGGTCTCAATAGATCTCTTTACAATAGCAATCTGCTCAATAGTCGCAGGCTCATCTCCCATCTTCTCAATGACAGACTATTCAACAGTATCAACAACATTCATCTTATCAACAAAAACTTGATCTGAAAGTGTCTAATCATCAACAAAAACTTGGTGACTCCCCAAACATGGGGTTCTCACCACCTCAACCAATGTATCTCTCTCTTCTCTATCAGCCAGATACACCTCACAAACAAAGTTGGGTTTCTCTTCCGATCTGGAAGTAGAACCCCCGGGATAAGGAACAAGTCCCACATTCATTTCCACATCATATGCTATAATATTTTAACTAGGACCATCATGGTTATAACATCCATCATAATCAATTTTATTAACTTCTCCATTTTTATCATCTTCATCATCATCTACATCTTCACTATTTCCAATTTCCTCATCAGATGTATTTGAATAGATTTTGAAATAATCTTTATGAGATACTTCTATTTCATCATCATCATTTACTACCTTTAGAATTTTCCCTCTAACCGGGAGTCTCTAAGTAGGACTAGGAGGACCATATGTGATATAAGTAGAGTCATGAGGTATATTCATATCACTACACTCATCAATAGGAAATTACTATTCTATAACTCTAGAGGCAACACGCTCTTCTTCCTCATTAGTTTATTAAATTATTTATTATGGTTCCAAACATGGATCAATATGGTCCTTCATTTTGTAATGGTTATCTACATGATTAAACTCGTTGTTTAGAATTTCATTATCACCAACACACTACTTCATCCATGGGTTACAACTTATTGTAATCCTTCTAAAAATTACTATTGTTATGAAAAAACATCTACAATCCACAATAGATCATTCTTTTTTATCAACTATACCATTATATTTTATCATATAAAAAATAAAAATTGGATAGATTAAATAATTAGACTTTGAATTTGGATTGAACATCTTCATTATATTAAGAATTAGATATCTACAGTGATTGATCGGGTTTCCTCTTTTAATAATACATAATAAATATACATCTTGATACCTTAGTGTAGAAAAATCACTCTTCCATGGACACATCATATGCTAGATGAATTTTAATAGAAACATAATTTCTTCATTGAGTGTAGAGGCAACTGGCCCTCTCATAGTCCCATTACCTGTTAACTCAGTTAGGTAATCCTCATAAAAAAGTTACTATCACCAGAAATAGTTCCTTTACAATCCTTGTGATCACCTTTTCATGGAACTTTTAAGCAATATTCCCACTGTATTGAAGAAAATGAAATTTGTGACCCTTAATAAAACTTTTCATCCAGTATTATTCTTCTTTATCAAAAAATTAACTCTACATAATGTTAAAACTGATATACCAACCTAGGATAAAACATTCTCTCATTCTAAGAGAATCATTCTATCCATACTTGGTTCTATAGAACTTTCATCACTAATGAATTACTAGAATGTATCCACTATTCTTGTACATCTTTCTTGGGAACAACTATATGATTGGTAAGCTCAAAAATTATTGGTTGTCCCATAGTAGGAAGAATCATCCCCCTTTTCTGCTTCATTGTATGATGCAACTTATCTGGAGAGTATTTACAAGGAATCTTCACTCTACCCATGGAGGTCAGCTAAGTTGTCTCGGTAAAAGTTGAAAGGAAGGTCAATAGTCAGGAGTTAAAAGGTCGTAATAGGTTTTTTATGAGGGAGATTTAAGGTTGAAATTAATAAAAACATCTCAATTTATATAATTTTGTATTTAGTGATTCATAAAATAGAAATTGAAATAATAATTGAAAATTAAAACATGGAAAACATTTGAATCGAATGAAAAAATTAAATAATCATAAAGAAATTAAAATAGGCGGTTAAAGAACAAATAGTGTGAAAAACAATTGACAATGGAATGAGAACTCCAATGGTGATACATTAAATGATAACATATCACAATAGAGAGAAGTTCAATGAAGAGAAGTTCAACAGTGAGAATTTCATTTGTGAGAATTTAAACAATGAGAAGTATTAGTGGTGAGACGTTTAATAGTGAAAAGTTCAATAATTAGAAGTATCAATGGTGATAAGTTCAATGGTGAAAATTTCAACCCTGAGACGTATCAATAGTGAGAAATTGTTAGTGGTGAGATATTCAAAATGGTCATATTTTCACAATTGTTAGACGTTCACAATGTTGAGTCAGAAAAATTAAACATAACCAAATTTAATCATTCCCAACTCATGTTTGATTTAATTCATTCTCTCGGAATTCAATGTCTTAGTGAAAATATCAGAATGATGATGTTCTGTACCATTGTATTCAATAGTGATATCACTTTTCTAAAAATGATCTCTCAAAAAGTGATATCTTACATCGACATGGTTTGATCTTGATTGTGATATAAGGTTTTTAAAAATATTTATATCACTTTTTTTGTAACAATTTTTTGGGACATGTCAGAATTGATATCCATAGTCTAGTGAATATTTTTTCATCCACAAATTTTTTTCCATAGTAGCTACTTGAAACTATGTACTAAAATTTAGTATTATATAGTGAAAAAAAATTTTGTTTCATACTACACCATGAAACTAGAGACCTTCCCAAAAGGGGACATATTTCAGAAGTTATTTTTTATCTAAATGACATCCACCAAAATCCGCATCAGAATAACTAACTAAATACAGTGTGTTTCCACTTGGGTAAAACAATCCTAAATTGGTAGTATAGATCTGGTATTTAAAAACTATTAAAATAATTTAAAAGTTATTTTCCACAATTTTTGAAAACTAAGCAGATAAATAATTTCTTCAAGATAAAATAATAATATTTTCTATATAAATTTTTAAAACTAAAACAACTTTTTAAATTCATTTTATAAAAAGGGAAGGATTAACAATATATTTCAAAAACCCTTTTGAAATAATAATGGATATGATCATATCATACTGAGATCTGGGGGATTTTTTCAAAACATATAATGCTTTTGTTAATTTAAAAACACGATTTGGAAGATGTGGATTTTGAAAACAATGGGTTTGTTCAACAAAAACATCCATAAATATATACCCATTTAATAAAGAACTATTGACCTCCATTTGATAAATCCTGAAATCTTGATGAGGTATATTGGCTAGAATTATTCAAATTAATTCATGTTTGGATACTGGTGAAAATGTATGTCCATTTTCTATTCCTTCTACATGACTATATCCTTATTAAACAATTATAGCCCTGTTCCTTACTAACATGACTAACCCATCTAACTTATTTATAAACACCCATTTAATTACTATCATCATGTGCCCATGGGTCTATTCATAAGTTGTCATATTTTTTATTTTAAATTTATTTTGTTATTCATGCATTTCCATTACCTAGAATTCATCATTAATTGAATTATTAAGATTATTTGGTTCTAGTTGAGACATGAATTTTTTATGTTAAACCTGATATCTATGTGAATATATAGTATGTGTACCTCTATCTATGCCTCAAAATATAGCATCTAATGGATGGTACTTAAGGGTCCAGATAGCTCTAGAAAAATAGGGGTTGGTCACCTCAGGATTCTCAACATGTTTAGGTTATGGAAGTTATAGAAATTCCTCAAAACTAGATGATTTTTTTGCATGAATTACAACTGAATCAATAGGTTTTGAATTTATTTTAACAGAATAGAAATCATACTCATGATTTTTTAAATTGTTACTAGGCTCAGGTGCATTTGTATCAACAAATTTGACGTGAATAGACTCTTTTGTTGTTTTTTTCTTTTATTGAAAACTCTATAGGATTTACGAGAGGTTGAATGACCTAAGAAAATCCCTTTATCTCTTTTAGAGGCAATATTATCAATGTTATCCTTAGTGTTTATAATAAAGACTTTGCCACCAAAAACTCTACTGTAATTGAAATTATGATTTCTACTATTCCAAATCTCGTAAGGGGTATTCTTTATTATAGCTTAAATTAAGACTCTGTTTATTATATAGAAACATGTATTTACAGCATCTTCCTAAAATAATATAGGTAACTCATATTCATTAAGTATAGATTGAGATATATTTTGATTTGTTCTGTTTATTCTTTCGACAACTCTATTCTGCTGAGGGGTCCTAGGAGTATAGAAGTTATGACTGAATTTTTTTTTATTGATTTTGAAAAAGGTATAACTGAAATCACCCACAAGGCGGTTGGAAGTGGTGGAGGTACAGGGTATCCCCTTGAATCAACGCCCATCACTCAATAAGAAGTGATCCTAAGATTCCATAAATCATAAGAACATCAGTTGGGTTCCCCAGGAAGGAAATCAAGTCCACAAAAAAATTGGCTTCCCTACAAATATAACAAACATTATACACAAAATTGGTCTTTGAGATGCACCTTTGAATTAGATATATCAGATTCCATGGAACTCCATGCCGCCTCTAAATAGATGTCACGAGGACTTGAGAATCAGACTCAATATCTTCCACTTGAAAATCATGCTCCCTACAAATTTCCATACAATTTAAAAGTGCATGTACCTCCACCCATAATGAGGTACCCAAACCATAGTAAGCACTGAAGCCCAAAATAACCAAACCCCGAGAGTCCCAAAGCACCCCTACTCATCTCATAATCCCCCCCATACAAGATCCATCAACATTCAACATCAATCCTCTAATAGAAAGTATCAATTTGATTCAAATACATGCCTTCCTATAAGGTCTACATGAACTGTGAAGATGTTCGCATAATGGAACCATAAAATGATTTCCATAACGGAGCAAACCCATCACATGTATTAGTGACCTAAACTAAATTTGTTAAACCATTTCAGAGGCTTGAAATCCAGTAAGATATTATGATAGAAAAAGACTCAAAGTCATGACTTTCAAACTCACAACCATGGACACTTCTTAGGGTATTAATTCTAAGTCCGCTTAATTTTTTGATTCATCTAGAATACATGGTGAAGTAAGATGAAAATTCACTTTTTTATGTAATAAATAATACACAATAATACTAATAAAATTCATCTAATAGTATATAAACATAATTATTTACATTTATACTAGAAACACTGAATAGTCTAAATAAATCCATATGAATGAACTCAAGAGTTTTAGAAGTTTGGAGTTACTTCTTTGATTTAAAATAAATTTGGTTTTGTTTAACTTTTTTAAAAGGATTATAGTCTTTTTCGATTGGGAACTCTAGTTTGGGTAGATCTGTGACTAACCCTTTTCTAGTACACTCTCTATGTGATTTAATATTATAATATCCTAGTATCCTATTCCAAATCCAAGATTCTTTATGAAAGGAACTCCAACATGAAATGTTTTGAGAAATTAATGAATTGATATCAATAGCACAAACATTTTCATTCCTTAAAGAAGTAAAAACTATATAATCTTTAGAATCAAAAAACAATAAATGCATTATTTCCATATTTATCATGAAAAATTTCATCACATAATTGTAAGATTCTAATAAAATTATATTTAAAACCATAAGAAATAGTAATTTGGAAATTAAAATATAATTGGTGTTACCGATTTGGAAAAGGATGATTATTTTCCATTTAACATCACTATAGGTGACATGAACGCCATCAAAATTTATTAGACTTTTAGAACTTTATTAGTCTCCTCTCATATTTCATTAACATCCATTATCCATGTACCATAGAATTTTATAGGAGGTCTTCATGACTTTTTCCTATAAAACAAAATTTATACAAGAAATGATTTTGGTGCTCAAATTTAATTAGGTCCATATGTGTTAGAAATGAGGGATTTAGAAACCCAAATTTTTATAACTAGTCTATTATAAAGAGACTATAGGATTTTTTGAAATAAACACTTTTTAATGTCCTTTTGAATAAAAACTACAAGTTGATATTATAGATTTTTATTTAGCCACAGTTGTGTTTTTATCTACTCTTCTCTGTACAGGTTGATATCTTAGACCTATAACATATTTTAGAGAAACTTGTTTACCTAGAATCTGTTTAATTTTTTCTCTTCCATTTGAAAAAACAACTAAATATTTCGTAATTTGTTTATTGGAAAATTTAATTTCTATTTTCTCCTTCAACAACTGAGGAATTTTATCTTTCTAAATAGATAAATTAGAATTAATATTAGTATACAAATCATGTTGTCTTTTTAGAACATTATATTTATCCTTGCGTTCATTGAAAGTATACTCTATAATTATTAAATATTAAAACTTTTATTATTTTGTTATATCATTATCAGATTATTCATTTTTTGAATAGTTATAAATATGCAAAAGTGATATAGTAGGTTCCTCAGAGTCATTAGACATGAATCACATGTTGGCTTAGTGAGAATTTTCTTTAGTAGTAGAGTTTCACTCACTGGATCTATCCTCAGATGAACTTCAAGTTTCATTCAAGTCATTCTAATACCTTTGTTCTTTTCCATTATATTTTTTTTATTTTTGTTTTGTATAGTCTGTAATAATATTTTCTATTGTTTTTCATTCATTGTAGATTATTTCATTAGTATTTTTGTCTTTTTGCTAATCCCTCTCCCAATTTCTTTTATTTTCGTGCTTTCCTTTATTACTAGGATTTTTGAAAATTTTCTTATTCCTATAAAACTTCTTAATTTTTCAATCCAGATGAGTCATTTCCTTATTACTATAAGGTGGTTATTCACTTTCACTAGAACTCTCATCTTGCATATTTTCCTTTTATGTTTCTCTCTTTTTAGATGTAGTATAGGTAAAAGTTATTTAATTTATTTTTCAGATCATCATTTAATTATTTGTTGAATTCTCGTTCTTCTACATACATCATTAATTAACAATTAACTCCTTAATTGTAATTTTAACCTCCGGTACCTAAGTTTGTCTAGAGTGAGTATCTCAAGACGGGGTGAATTGAGTAACCAATATAACTTTATGTTAAAATATATTTAAATAAAATCCCCCAATTATGTTAGATATGAACTGATTAATCAAAATAGTATATTAAAATAAATCTTGACCATTTAAAAGAATTTTCAAATATTGATTAGGTATTGGTCAAAACAATATATAATATTACATTAACCAGTGAATTCAATTTACCCAATAAAAAACTTATATAAACACCCAATAAGGAGAACTATAAAATTATTTTTCTTGTTCATAGTTAAAGAAAAATTTGGATTTAAATCTTAAAAATAAAACAAAATAAATCACAAAATAGAAAATAAATACAATAGATTCAGTCTCATGCTAAGACATAGCCCTCTCAACTTGGCAATCACCCACTACCAGGACTATTTTATAAATAATGTGATCTATAACTTTTATTGGGTATAGAACATTATGAAATCTATCCAGGGCACACAAGGACCTATTCCTAAGTAATTAGTGGAATAAAAATAAAACAGCCACATTCAGACCTCTAAAGAAATATTTTGGATACCAGTTGTAAAAATTGTTTGAGAAGATATCCAATTATATTCAAGTTTAAATAAAGATACAATGTGTGTGTGTTTGTGTAAAAAAATAGAGTATACAAAAAATTATTATAATTAAAATATCAAAGAACAAATAGAGAATGTTTAATGTAGAAATTATAGTGTTTCTTTGTCTAATAAGAAATGCAGCTTGCAACTCTGGAATGTATTTTTAAATGAGGCTTGATTGATGTTTTTGAAATTTTCAGTGGAATAGAGTGTCATAAAATCATTTTGATCTGACTATAAGAAGTATTCTAGATGTTTAATGTGATTCACTTTGTATGTATGTGATCACAAGTATAAATGATTCATTTAAGGAACACTTCGTAAAAACTCATATCACATCATATGTGTGCCTATAAGCTTCATCTTGGATTTACATCACAACACATGAGGGAGTCTACTTCAATTTTAATAAAAACATGTAGGAACAACCATTTGGTTTTCCTCCTCTTCATACTCAGGGATGACACCTTTTTAATGAATCTCTATAATATATTTTTTAAAAATTCTTAAAGTAATAAATCACATTAAAATAAATAATATATATATATTATAGATATTTAATTCAAAATAAATTGAAACAATAACGGAGAGTCTTAGAAATGGGGTGTCTCTAGCTGTGAGACACACTATAGTGATGTCTAAGTTTGGTACTGATATACACTACTAGTGTCTAAGGCTGGCGGTAACTTAGGATCTTGGTATATTAGGTTGTTGGTGAATTGTAACTCCCTGAGATTTTATGAGAAATATTATTTTTAATTTATTTGATGTATTTTGTTGTACACTTCACCAAGATTATCTTGCTCTATACACAACACCGTATTTTCTTTTAGTATACACAACACTATTCTTGACTAGTGTTGCACACAATTTCAAGTTATTTTGAATAAAATTCATTTTAGACGACACAAAGTATAGATTTTTATCAATGTATAAATTAACTATATTTTTATTATGTTATACGCAACACCAAAGGAAGCTTTCACTACACGCCACCCTGACTTGGCTTGCATTACATGCATGAGCGACCTTCCTCGATAGTGTGTGTTGTACACAATACCGAGTTTCACTGAACGATATTTTATTATAATATTATTATGAACTAGCCATTATTAGTAGTATTAACTAAATTTTGCATTTTATAACATTATCATTAATTTACACATTTTCTAGATCCTGGTATGTGAAGAAAATAAATTTTTTGGGTAAAATAAATATTTTTCAAAAAATGTAGTTTGCCGCATTTTGATGGAGCACCCATTTTAAATATAATTTTTGACAATTTTATAAGTTAAATTTTACAAAATAAATTTATTCATTAGATTAAATATATAAAAATTTACATTGGTTAATGTTTTGATATTTTTCTGACAACGTTCTTATTTTGATGAATAGTAAAAACACGCTAAATTTTACTTAAAAACAACCTTTTTCATTGAGATAATTTATATAGTTAAATTATAATATTAAATTGTTTTAATGTATAAATAGAATATATTTTTACCATTTAATATAATTTATTTCATTAGCATTACTTTTACAATGAATTCATAGGTAAAAACATTTCAATCTTTAACAATGTTTTAACTTTTAAAACCTATTTTCTTAACAATAGGATTAATTTTAAATTAATTACTGAAACTTATGTGTTTCTAATTTTTAACAATGGAATCCATATTTGGATTATGTGGGTCTAATTTATGTTAATAGGTTACTTTTATTTTCTTTTTTGATATTATGAATAGTAACTCTGATAATTTTAATTTACTATAGTTATAGGTAAATCGGGTAATTAAGGGTAAAAATTTGATTATAAAATTACCCTAAGACCTTAGAATATTCTATTGGATGAATAAATGTCGACCCACATCATTTAATGGTCTAAATAGATTCAATTCATGGACTTTTGACCATGAAAATGATGTTAATATTATTAAAACCAGTGAAAGTGACAACATGACACTCTCTTATATCTTATAAGTGTAATAATTTTACTTTAGTGATAAACCTCATAAAACATTGAATATAAATAGTCTCCAGCTATCTAATAAAGTTTTATACATCATGAGAATTTATATTGAATTTTTAGGGATTAAATAAGTATTATTAATGATGAAACAATAGTGATGTAGAAATTATTTTATTGATTGAAATATCAAATAAATGGTTTTAAAAATATAAAATAAATATTATATGAACTAATTAATGTTATCCAAAAAAATTATAGATGAATATGAAATATTAGGAGTCTATTAAATCTTTTGTTTTAATATATCCTCGGTGTCGATTTTATTTAAATTCAAATAAATGAATAGTGTCAAAATTGACACTATAGTTATTTTATAAATATAACATATTATATAATTTTTTAAAAATCCCAAAAATATATAAAAATTATAAATTGAACTTTATATGGTCTAAAATATCTTAAAGTATCTAATTATGGACAATTCACAACACATAAGTAATTTTTTATATAAATTTAAAATTTAGAATATTATTACCACAAATAAAATTAAATAGATTAAATAATGATAAACCATGTTGATAAGTTTTAAAATAAATTACCAACATCTATAAATATTTTTTGTTGATCCTATTAAATCCCTATCTCATCTAATATTCGTATTTGAGTCATTTTTGGTGGTTTTTTCAGTGGTGTTTGAATTTATTATAAATTAATATTTCTTATGTTTCCAAAGGTGACCCTCTCCTCCCTTATAAAAGGGCACCTCCTCCCTCAAATCCTCACACCATTTTGAGCCTTCAATCTGGGCCAAACCCTGAATATTTCTCTTATCCACTTCCCTAGAAACATACTAGATGACCTGATCATCTTCAAAGACCAACTTTAGTGCCCTAATAGGAGGTTTAGAAGAGGCGCGTTGATGAAGAGGTAATATCCTTTACCGATACGTTAAAATTCATTTCTTCTTCAACATCATCTTATTTTTTTGTTTCATAATAAAGTAACAACATTTGTATCAATCATATACTGATATGTTATTATAAATATGAAACATCCATAATTCACCTTTTATCCATCCTATGGAAAACAAAATCACCGCAGGCGCGTTCTTACGGAATATCGTCTCCACGCTGTGGTGTAATCTGTTTTTCCACCACCCCCATACGTGGATGGATATAATGGTATAAATAATAAATATATATGGTTATTATAACATGATACTAATTATAAGATATTATATCATCCACTCTAATTACATTCAATAATTATAGGAACAATATCATCACTTGTGCGTACGTACGGATTACCGTCTCCATGACGTGATGAGATTAATTCTCCAGGTTAACCACTTAAGAATGATTATAATTTATATATAATAAATAATCAAGAAATATATGACATATTAATGATATTTTATTTATGTATATGTTATTTACATACTTCCATTTAATTTAATAACGAAACAAAAATATAGTTCATGCGTGCGTACGGCCTACCGTCTCCATGATCGGTGTATTTCATTCCTTTTAACGATCTATTATATATATATATATATGTAAATTCTGAATATATATTATATATGAATAATTTTTTATATTATATAAGTATGTAATCATGATCTGTGTAATCATATTAAAAATTACAAGTCAAAACACGGATGATAAATGAAAGGATTTTACCCAAAATGCTGCTTTAACATGGAACTGACAAATGAACGGGTAATATAAAGTCATAAGTGAATCATATATAATATCATAACAATTATTATGGATCTGTAATGAGTTAATAATATGTTTAAACCCACTATACAGGAGTACAAATACATATGGAAGAAATTGGACATAAGGTAAGGGATAATTATTCCAATCCCATTCTTATCTGAGATTGTTTATTTGTAAGTACTTACTAGGGTTTTATATTTCATCCTTGTCTATAAAAATGTTTTTCATAAAGTGATTAATATTATTCCATGTATATTTAAAGTCATTTTTACCCCTCTTGTACTTTTACTTTGTGTTATGGAAGGAATCCTTCTTTGTTTACCATACGGTGTACTTTTTTCCTTTTTCCGTTAAAAGTACGAGGAGATTGTTTTTTAACATATATGGAATAAACATATTTTTACGGTTTCATAATGTCTAATTTTCATTAAGCTTCCTCTACAATATTTCATGATTATTTTCAACAAAATCCTTTTCATTTAAAATTTCAAGGCATTTTGTGAAAAGAAAATGATTTTGAAGAAGAAAGGATATTTTCCTCAAGAATTCATTTCAAGTGTTTTGTCAAAACAATTTTCCATCTTAGATGACATCATTTATTATGATTATGTTTCAAGTATAATGTCTCTATTATTTACATGGTTTCCTTATTCTTATGATGAAATGATATCCATCTATTTTATACGGATTATGTTATGATGGGATGATGTTTATGAAAACCATTTTATTCTTTGGGTTATGATGAAAGATTTATGTTTATTTTGGTGAACAAGTAAGAATGATTTCATTATGATATGGGTGGGACCTATATCTCCCTCTAATGCATTAGGAAAATATTTATATCTCATGAGTTAGAAAAGGCTGGAACGGAAATTGAATATGGTTCAGTAATATAGGGATAGAAAGGAAAGTTAACCCAGTTCAGTAATGGACTTTGTCCACTGTGATGGTCTTAGAAACAATGCCTTGGATACTATGGAAATCATAGAATTTTCTTATTGGTTTCCACAATTACATGTTTTATTCACATGCTATTTTATCTTGGTTAATGTTACATTATGATCTATGCCTTATGCACTACCAAGATTTATGCCATTACTCACGATTTTGATGTTTTATGTCCATGTTCTTGTTGATTCCAAAGTTCTCTTTTGACTTATATATCATGTTTTGGAAATCACAAATTTCTTTTATCTTGATAATAGTACTGACTCTGTCAATCGTATCATACTGACTCTGTCAATAGTATCGTACTGACTCTGTCAATCGTATCATACTGACATTGTCAATCATATCGTACTGACTCTGTCAATCGTATCGTACTGAATCTTTCAATCTCAACATTCTAACTCTATGAAATCGTACTCACTTTTGAGTATATTACTAATTATCATATCGATACATAACATTTTGTAATACTTATAATAATCATTCTTTCATTACTTGCTTGTTTTGGTACTTTGTCAAAAAAACACATGTTTCATATTAATCGTACTCTTGTTTATCATCTTCATATGTCTTTTCTTTTAACCAATACGATGTCGTTGAGTTAATTACAAACTAATAAAAATGATGTCTTGATTTCTGTTTCAATATGACCGATATAATGCCAGGTGTCCAAGTCCCTCCGAGTTTTTAGAGAAATATGACCGTTGGAGGAAATGTGACTATTGGAACCTGAGGCCTATAAATAGGAGGTCAGTTCAAGCCGAGAAGAACGACAGGGAAACAACTGTGATACTTTTCCTCTATAATGTTCTAGAGAGAGACGGTGTGACTTCTCTCATGCTTTGTGCTTTGTTCGTCCGATCTTTGTATCGAGGGATTTCAAGTAATTGAATGACAAAGGTGTCGATTACCTACAAAATTGAGGGCTTCTAGGGATAGGCAGACATACGTTTTGATCATCGTATTGAGGGCTTCCATGAATAGGTAGAAAGAAGTTCCGATCATTGTATCGAGTGCGTCCAGGAATAAGCAGATAGACGTTCTGATCATCGAATCAAGGGCTGCCAGGGATAGGCAGACAGACGAACCAATCATCGTATCGAGGGCTTACCAAGGTGGTGGTAAGACATACCTCTTATTCTAGGTGAAATTATAACCCTTCTCTTTGGGTAAAAAGAATTGTAATACTTTTACCTTTCCGTAGCTGTTTGTATTAGAATGGAATTTTTATTGTTTCCTTTTTTCTTTACACTTTCAATTGCAATTGTTTCAATTACAATTATTCTATTACTTATTATATTAATATATTCTATATGCTTTATGGTATAATCTCTCACATTTGTATTACTCTGATTGCTGTATTCATCTTGAATACAATAACTTTACTTTTCTAATAGTATTACATTACATCATACCTTCATATTCAATACTATTGTGGTTATTTGAATTGTATTAATTTATGATCTTTTAAACTAATCTCTTAAGTGTTTAAACACAAAGTTTTTAAACATACAATTCAGCCCCCCCCCCCTTTGTATTGTTCCATCTAATATACATTTACATTTAAATTTTCGATCTAATAGTTCTTACGGTCAAATTTTTAGGGATTATTTTATGTTCTCAATGTTTACCCTTACTAAGCATTTGAGCTCACCCTTTTTATGTTTTCTTTTCCCCAGGATATAAAGAATGGTTTTAGTTAATAAACCCAAAGAGGAAGATCTTTGTGGGAGATGTTGAAGATATTTCACCATGATTAGTAGATTATGTTCCGAGTTTCCAAAGACACTAAACAAATATGGTCTTTGGGCGTATTTTTTTCATGCATTAAGTATTCTGCAAAAGTAATGTAATGTTTATGTATATAAAGCATTGGGTCTCTACAGTTGGTATCCGAGCGATGGTTCAGTTAACCTTTGGAAACTTTGATGCGAAAATTTTAGTGAAATCCCTAGAGATATTTCTAAGGTATGTCTAGGGATGTCTTTAAGGTTAAGTATAAGTATAGGTTATAGTCCTAGAATTACGGTAATGATATTAGAATTAACCCTAAGATGTTATATATTGAAGTTACCCCCCTTATTTATGTTGTTTTTCAAGCATGATTTTTTCCTCTCACACTATTATTTTTGGGTTTTAGACGATGGTTGGGACACGAAGGAACCGTGTTGATCAATGTAATGGAAAATGCAATGATTTTCCTCCTGAACATACCAATGTTATGGGAGATGTAGTTCAAAATCTTATTTCTATTCTTCTAAAGGCTATGAATCATTATGGACTTCCAAATTAGAAGAGAAGGGAACAATATTCTATTGAGTCCTTCATGAGGCAACGTCCACCTTCTTTCAGTTGGTATTCTGATCCACTTGTTGCTGAAAAATGAATCAGTACCATTGAAAAGGTATTTTACATACTTCATTGTTTGGAACATGAAAAAGTCATTTTATCTTTTTACTGTTTAGAAGGTGAAGCAGACCAGTGGTGTAATCTAATTAAGAATACAATGCCTCAAGATAAAATTGAATCCATGGAATAGGATGAGTTCAAGAACATATTTTCCAATAAGAACATCCATCGTATTCCTCGAACAAAGATGTAAAATGAGTTCCTTAATCATAGGCAAAAGGATAATGAATCTATTGGTATATACAAGGTGAATTTTACAAGGCTTACAAGGTATGCATCTGGCATTATCATACAACCTAAAAGTAAAATTGATCGATTCTTCAGTGGATTAAAACCAAGTCTTCGAAGGGAATTATCTATAATAGACTTCAATACCTATGAAGAAATTGTGTGTTGTGTTATCAAGGTAGAACTAGATTTGGTGTTACATATCCATATCATGGTTTTGATAATAAATGAAAGATGGAGTTGAAGGAAAAATCTCAAAATAATGGTAAAAAGAAGCTGAATGTTTCATTATGCTCAAAGTGTGGAAAAGATCCTGGTGGATTTGTCCAAAAGGGATTAGAAAATGTTTCACGTGTGGAAAAGAAGGCCATCGAGCAGCTGAGTTCCGAAGTAATGGGAAAAAGGTTTCTAATGATGTGAATAGTGAAAAGACTACATAGAACGCTCCACAAACACTTCAATGCTTCGCGTGCAAGGAAATGGGGCATTATGCTAATCAATGCCCTAGTCCAAGGGTTAATGATGATCGACCTGAGCAGCCTCCTAAGGAAAAGGAAAAAGGAAAGTCAAATGCAATCACTATTTGTGATGTTTAGTATAACAATGATGTGGTGAAATGATTAAGTGTTTATGTAATGTATTTCAAAATATTATCATGGAATCTCATTTATAGTATCATGGAAATTTGGAATATCTATGTATTGGTTTTAAATAATTGTATGGTACCGGTAACCATGAAAAGTGATTGAAATATTTTTAGAAAGCAGATGATATGATCATAATTAAGGGATAAGGATAAAATAATATGTTTGATATTATTAATGAGCTCACGACTGATATAAGGAAAAAGTGACATCATGGTTTGAATATGTAGAAATTTTGTAATTTTGGTATGTGGAAAGAGTTAACTTTTGATAGAATTCATGTTTCCACTAAGGTTCATTTTTATGGATAATACATGATTAAAGTATTCACATGTTTGGAATGTGACCCACAAGACATATCTTATGATATATTTGTGATAAATGATGGTATTTACATGCTTGGTTGATAACATTTCTAGTAATCATTTTCTATATCCTATGATCTTGGATAGAAGTATTTTGGATTAGCCTAAAGATTTGAAATGGATTATATTGGAGAGAAGTTAATATTGCTTAAGGATAGAACCTTTTTTTGATATTATTTATGGAATGTTATAACATTGTAGTTTTAGAAAAAGGAAAACTTGCTGGACGGGAGACAACCCATCACGTTGGACAAGGTTGCGGGAATCGAACCCACAACCGGAGTGCGACAGGCCTTTATCACCTACCACTGACCTACTGGATGTCCCTGGTTTGTAGAAACTAGTTTTATTTTATTAAGAGATATGCTAGATTATGTAAAAGTCCATTTATGGAACTATATATGATTAATCTCACCATAAGATGGACTAATGTATATTTAATAACTTTTTCTAACCTTATGTTTCTGACAGATGGAATGACATATCATTCTATCGCATGATCTGATAATACTTAAAGAATGAAAAATTCAAATTCATTTCTTTGAATAAGGGATGAAGTGAAAATTGTTCATGGAATGACCAATGATTATATTACACTGAAATCATGTAAGTATTTCTCCTTATGTAAAAATTATTCAATGTTAGGGAAATGATCTTGAAAACCAAAAATTTTGTCCTAGTACTCTCATATCTGATGAATCAGTTGGTACCTTAGATCATCACAAATTTATGTCTTTGTGATTGTTGGATTTTTCAAATCCATGTTCTCTAACACTCTCCATCAAGAAAATGATGGTTAGATTTCTCTTCCATGTCCATATTTTCACCTATGATCTCCTATGTAGAAACCCAGTGATTAGTTAATTTGGGTAACTGTTACGTTTCATACCTTATTTATTAAAATTAATTTTTAGTATTCCTTTTTACGATGTGGGTTTCTACGAAACAAACATTCATGTAGAAAACCATTTATAACCCCGACGAATTTCGAGGATGAAATTCATTTTAAGGGGGTAGAATGTAACACCCTGAGATTTTATGAGAAATATTATTTTTAATTTATTTGATGTCTTGTGTTGCACACTTCACCAATATTATCTTGTGCTATACAAAACATCATTTTTGCTTGTAGTATACGCAACACTATTCTTGGCTAGTGTTGCACACAATTTCAAGTTCTTTAGAATAAAATTTATTTAACACAAAAGAAAGTATAGATTTTGATCAATGTATAAATGAAAAATATTTTTATTATGTTATGTTCAACCCCAAAGGAATCTTTCACTACACGCAACCCTAAATTGGCTTGCATTACACGCAAGAGAGACCTTCCTTGATAGCATGTGTTGTATACAATACCGAGTTTCAGGGAACGATATTTTTATTTTATATTATTATAAACTAGCCGTTATGAATAGTATTAACTACATTTTGGATTTTATAACATTTTAATTCATCTTAGACATTTTCTAGATCATGGTATGTAAAGAAAATAAATTTTTCGGGTAAAATAAATATTTTTCAAAAAATGCAGATTTGCCACCTTTTGATGGCGAACCCATATAAAATATAATTTTTGAAAAGTTTATAACTTCAATTTTACAAAATAAACTTTTTATTTTGAATCAGAATATAAAAATTTACATTGGATAAAGTTTTGATATTTTTCTGACAACATTCTTATTTAGATGAATAGTAAAAACATGCTAAATTTTACATAAAAACAACTTTTTTCTTCGAGATAATTTATATGGTTTAATTATAATAGTAAATTTTTATAAAGTATAAATAGAATATATTTTTACCATCTCATATAATTTATGTCATTATCATTAATTTTACATTGAATTCATAGGTAAAAACATTTCAATCTATTACAATTTTTTAGCTTTTATAACCCATTTTCTTAACAATGGGATTAATTTTAAATTAATTGATGAAACATCTGTGTATTGAATTTTGAAAAATGGATTCCATATTTGGATTCAGGGGTTCCAAATTATGTTAATAGGTTACTTTTATTGTTTTGATATTATGAATAGTAACTATGGTAATTTTTATTTACTTCAGTTAAAGGTAAATCCAATAATTAAGGGTAAAAATAAGATTATAAAATTATCCTAAGACCTTTCAAAATTCTATTGGATGAAAAAAAGTTATCCCATATCATTTAAGGGTCGTAATAGATTCATTTAATGGACTTTTTTCCACGAAACTGATATAAATATTATTAAAACTAAAGAAAGTGACAACATGTCACTCTCTTATATCCTATAAGTGTAATTATTTTAATTTAGTGATAAACCACATAAAACTTATAATATAATTATTATCCAGAAAAAAATAAAATTATCTAAATCATGATAATTTATTTATAATTTTTAGGGATTACATAAATATCATTAATGATGACACAATAATGATGTAGAAATTATTTTATTGATTGAGATATCAAATAAATGGTTTTAAAAATATTAAAATAAATATTATATGAACTAATTAATGTTATACACAGGTTTTCTAGATGAATATGTAATTTTAAGAGAAAATTAAATATTTTTTGAATTTATCCTCTGTTTGGATTTTATTTGAATTCAAATAAATGAATAGTGTCAAAATTGAACTTTGTTATTTTATAAAAATAACATATTATAAAATTGTTTAAAAATAAAAAAATATATTTAAAAATTATAAATTGAAATTTATATGGTCTAAAATATCATAATGTATCCAATTATGGACAATTCACCACACATAATTAATTATTTATAACAATTTAAATTTTAGAATATAATTACCACAAATAAAATTAAAGAGATTAAATATGGATAAATCAAGTTGATAAGGTTTAAAATAAATTACCAACATGTATAAATCATTTTTTATGATGAGATTACAGACCTATCTCATCTAATATTATTATTTGAGTCATTTTTGTTGGTTTTTATGTGGGGTTTGAATTTATTATAAATTAATATTTCTTATGTTTCCAAAGGTGCCCCTCTCCTCCCTTATAAAAGGACAACTCCTCCCTCTCCTCCTCACACCATTTGGAGACTTCATGCTTGGACAAACCCTTCCAATTTCTCTTATACACTTCCCTAAAATCATACTAGAGGACCTAGTCTTCTTCAAAGACAAACTTTAGTGCCCTAAGAGGAGGTTTAGAAGAGGCGCATCGAAGAAGAGGTAATATCATTTACCGATTCATTAAAATTCATTTCTTCTTAAACATCCTCTTATTTTGTTATTTCATAATAACGTAATAAAATTAGAATAAATAATATACTGATTTCTTATTATAAATAAGAAACAACCCAATTTCACCTTTTATTCATCCTACGGAAAACGAAATCACCGCGCGTGCGTACGTACGGAATACCATCTCCACGCCATGGTGTAATCTCTTTTTCCACCACCACCTTAAATGGATGGGTATAATGGCGTAAAGAATAAAAATATATGGTAATTATAACATGATACTAATTCTAAGATATTATATCATCCACTCTAATTCCATTCAATAATTATGGGAACGATATCATCGCTTGTGCTTTCGTACAGATAGCTGTCTCCATGACGCGATGAGATTAATTCTCCACGTAAACCATTGAAGAATGATTATAAAGTATATATAATAAATAATCAGGAAATATATGACATATTAATGATACTAGATTTATTTATATGTTATTTACTACCATTATATTTAATAAGGAAACGAAAATAGCGTTCATGCGTATGTACAACCTACCGTCTCCTTGAACTGTGTATTAATTTCATTTTATCGATCTATTATATATATGTATATTTTTCATATATATTATATATAAATCATGTTTTATATTCTGGATGTATGTAATCATGATCTATGTAATCTTATGAATAATTACAAGTCAAAACACTGACAATAAATGAAACGATTTTACTCAAAATGCTGCTTTAACATTGAATTGACAAATGAACGGGTAATATAAAGTCATAAGTGAATCATATATAATATCATAAATATTATTATGGTTTTGTTACAAGTTAATAATATGATTAAACCCACTATACAATAGATTCAGACACATACTGAAGAAATTGGACATAAGGTAAGGGATAATTATTCCAATCTCATTCTTATCTGAGATTGTTTATGTATAAGTATTTACTTGGGTTTTATTTTTTATCCTTGTACATAAATATGTATTTCATAAAGTGTTTAATATTATTCCATGTATTTTTAAAGTCATTTTTACCCCTATTAGACTTTTACTTTGTGTTATGAAAGGAATCATTCTTTTGTTTACATACGAGGTACTTTTTTCCTTATTTCGTTAAAAGTCCGAGGGGAATGTTTTTTTATCTTATACAGCATGAACGGAATTTTATGGTTTTATAATGACAAATTTTCATGAAGCTTCCTCTATAAGATTTCATGATTATATTCAAAAAAATACTTTTATTTTAAAATTTCATGGAATTTTATGATAAGAAAATTATGTTGAAGAAGGAAGGATATTTTCCTCATGAATTTATTTCAAGTGTTTTTTCAAAACTATTCTCCATATAAGATTACATTATTTACTATGATTATGTTTCATGTATAATGTCTCTATTATTTATATCTTTTTATTATTCATATGATGAAATGATATCCATTTTTTATATGGATTATTTTATGATGTGATTATGTTTATGAAACCTATTTTATTCAATGGGTTATGATGAATGATTTATGTTTATTTTTTGTAACAAGTAAGAATGATTTAATTATGAGATGGGTGGGATCTATATCTCCCTAAAATTCATTGGGTAAAGATTTATATCTCATGGGATAGACAAAGAAGGACAGGTGAATCTGGTTCAGTAATATAGGGTAAGAATGGCAAGTAAACTCAGTTCAGTATTGGACTTTGTCCACTATGATGGTCTTGGAAACAATGCCTTTTCTACTCTAGAAATCAGAACATGTGCTTATTGGATGAAAAAATTACATGTTTTATTCCCATTCTATTTTATCATGGTTAATGTTCCTTTATGATCTATTCCTTATGCACATCCAAAATTTAGGTCTTTACACAGGATTTTGATGTTTTATGTTCATGTTCTAACGTTCAAATGTTTAGGGATTGTTTTATATTCTCCATGTTTACCATTACTGAGAATTTGAGCTCACCCTTTTTATGTTTTATTTTCATGGGGATATAAAGAAAGGTTTTAGGTATTAAAACCAAAGGGGAAGATATTTATGGGAGTTATTGAAGACCTATCACCATGATTAGAAGATTATGTTCTGAATTTACAAAGACACTAAACTAATACGGTCTTTGGGGATCTGTTTTTTTCATGTATTATGTATTTCGAAAAAGTAATGTAATGTCTATGTACGTCAAGCTTTGGGTCTTTACAATTGGTATCAGAGAGAAGTCTTATTTAACCTTTGGTAACTTTGATGCGATAACTTTAGTGAAATCCCTAGAGATATTTCTATGGTATTTCTAGGGATGTCTCTAAGGTTAATTATAAGTATAAGTTATAGTCCTAGAATGATGGTAATGATCATAAAATTAAACCTAAGATGTTATATATTGAAGGTACTCTCCCTTTATTATGTTGTTTTCCTAGCATGATTATTACCTCTCACACTATTCTTTTTGGGTTTTAGATGATGGCTGGAACCTGAAGAAACTGTGTTGATCAATAGAATGGAAAATGCAATGATTGTCCTCCTGAACAAACCAATGTTATTAGAGATGGAGTGAAAAATCTTATTGCTAAACATACACATGCTATGAATCATTCTAGACATCCAAATGAGCATATAAGGGAACAATATTCTATTGAGTCCTTCATGAGGAACCATCCCCCTTCTTTCAATGGGTATTCTGATCCACTTGTTGATGAATAATGGAACATTACCATTGAAAAGATATTTTCCATACTTCTTTGTTGGGAACATGAAAAAATAATTATAGTTTTTTACTGTTTAGAAGGTGAAGCTGACCAATGGTGGAATCTAATTAAGAATACAAGAGACCAATATGAAATTGAATCCATATAATGGGATGGGTTCAAGAACTTATTTTTCAATAAGTACTTCCATCTTAATATTCGAAAAATGATGGAAAACGATATCCTTCAGCTTAATAAAAATGATGATGAATCATTTGGTATATACGAGGTGAATTTTACAAGGCTTGAAAGGTATGCATCTGGATTTATCATCCAACCCGAAAGTAAAGTTGATCGATTCATCAATGGATTAAAACCAAGCCTTCGAAGGGAATTACATATAAGATACTTCAATACCTATGAAGAAATTGTGCTTTGTACTATCAAGATAGAATTGGTTGTTTGTGTTACATATCCATCTCATGTTTTTGACAAGAAATGAAAGATGGAGTTCAAAGAAAAATCTCAAAATAATGGTGAAAAGAAGGTGAATGTTTCTTTATGCTCAAAGTGTGGAAAGAAGCATGGTAGAGATTGTCTAAAAGGTAATAGAAAATGTTTTAAGTGTGGAAAATAAGGCCATCGAGCAGCCGAGTGCCAA